>CP136058.1:600879948-601502448 GCA_032464435.1 Aegilops umbellulata
GAAGGAAGACTCCGACCCCCTTTTTCCTATAAAAAGGGCACGCTAGTCTCAACCCAGCACAGCCCGGCCGCTATCCTAAACCAAGCCACAATGCCTGGTCCTATTGTGCACCATGAGACCACAGCGACCAATCTTGGAGGTTTTGTGACCATACTCGCAAACCTCACCCGTCGTGCCTATGCATTAGAAGAACCCCCAGAATATGTTGTGTACCAAGGGCCCGTAAGTGGTGAAAGCCGTCAATTCTGGGCCACTATACACATCTACGGTAGGGGTCTCGCACCCGAACGCCCCTACAGGTTCACCGGAAGAACAACTTCCTTTGAGCCACAAGCCATCCAACTAGCTGCTCGAGAAGCTATAGTTCATCTCCGGCACTTGTCACCAAGAGTTGACTGTCGCTCGTTCCACTACTACCCCAGGCGTGAAGGGTATGGTAGACCACCCCAAGTTGCCAACGGAGATCACGAGACAGATCCTGCATTGTTGCACCTGGTGCGCTATGTAAGTGCACTAGAAGAACTGTGCGATCAGGTCACAATTGATCTTATCGCAGCTCGTGGAGAGCTGGTTCGTCGAGCCCCGGCAAGAGAAGAGGACGAGCCCAATGCTGACAACCCAGTCGTGCCGTTTGGACAACTGATCGAGCCCCTGAGGTCTACCCCAGCCATCGGCCAAGGTGTTGCGATAACCCCAGAAGTGCTACGTCGCATTTTGGGAACACACTCCAACGGAGTTGTGGCCAGCAATCCCCGAGATGGCCACCATCGCTACCCCGAGCCTGCAGCCCCTCAACCCACTCCAGTCAATTCCGACGGCGAGACCCGTGGAGAAGCCTCGACATCCACAAGGCACGCCCGCATGGATGTAAAAGAGGTAGACTAAGTAACCCGAGCTGTATCGAGTCCCAGTGTACCCTCGCTTTGTAATCGTGTGGCCTGGTATTTAAACGCTGCTTGTTGTCATGCCTCTGCTTTAATGATAACCTTGACTAAACACCCAGTACGCAGTGTGAGATTGCTACCCCTGGCGCAGCTACCAAAAACCTTCCCGACAGCCCCCACAGTAACATGTCACCTCGGTGGAATAAGTGTATCTATGACATTGACTTCGAATCCCGGATCAGAGCCTGAAATTTCATTACCCTTCACCACGGTAAAGATGATACAGCTCCAGTGCTATAAAAGGGCCACCGCGTGACCTTGCCAAGCACCTCTCACCATGTGCATCACCCTCACAACCATTTCTTGCCATGCCGAGCCCCAGCATTCATCTGAGAACCCCAGATGCAACCCCGGGTAGTTTTGTCAAGATATTGTGGGATTTTACCTGCAGTACCATGGGCGCTACCCAGCCACCCCAGTACGAGCTGTTCAAATCGAGGATCACCTCTTTCACCTCGAGATACTGGGCAACAGTGCACATTCCTCCCGTAAACTCAGCCCAAGACCCAACAGAGGTCTCCTTCGTGGGGAAATCTATGCCAACCCCACAGATGGCCGTGGAAGCTGCGGCTTGCGAAGCACTGGCTCGCCTTCGATTCGCGGTACCCTATGCCAACGAATGTGGGTATTATTACTTCCCGAGCCGTGCAGCACCCGGAGGAGTAACATCGTTTCCCGGTGTGCGAATCGAAAGAGACCCCGTCCTGGCCAACCTTGTCCAGTATGTCATCGCTCAAGAGAGTTTGATCCAACGCTTGATGGGTTATCTCCAGAGCCTCGCAGACTTAAATCCTCAGATCGCCATCGGCAGATCACTGAGGCCCGACCAGGAGAGGCACATGCATCGACTAGTCAATCCGCTTTCTCCGATAGAGGAAGAATGTGTCTCAGTACCAGAAACATTTTCTCGGGACCCCATCCAGTTACCGTTTGCATTATAGACGTCGCTGCTACGTTATTTATTGCAACCTTTATTTGCGTGTTGTAACTTGTGCGTGGAGCTTAGTGTGTGCTTTAAGTGTGTTATTTTGTTAATTTCGATTAATATGAGTGATTCTGTTGCATTACTGTTTTCTTCCGCGAATAATCCTGGAGTGAGACATCTTTTTCTGAGTCGATACTTCGGCACTTTCTCATGACGTGGATTTCACGCAAGCACAACGACAACAGCTGACCCACAACCGCAAACACTCGGACACACACACGTACACCGTTTACAAAACTTTGCAACAGTGTTGCAGCTGGCTAACCCCTCTCCTAACCACGGTTAGCACCCGGCATCCCACCTACTCCTCGTGATCACCACCGCCGTGGAGAGCCAACACCCGAGCAGCAGCATCGCGACGATCATCGAGGATCATCGCACACAGGAGCACGGGAAAGCGCGCAGGAGAGAGGAAGAAGAAGAGCCAGAGGGAGAAGAAGAGGCTGACTGTGGGCCCCGGGTCCACCTGTCGGCCAGAGAGAGCACTGTGCTCCCGGGTACGACCAGCATATATTTAAATTTAGACTTTATTCTAAATTTATACCCAGCGTAGAAATCTCACGTTTTTGTCTCAGACCGTAGATTTTTCCATGCAGCACCAGTATTTCACACTGTGGTTTTCATCACTTATTGCCCTCTTACTGTAGCCACATTTTCGTTGCATGCAATTTTTCTTATACAACTTTTAACAAATCTCGAGGACGAGATTTTTCTTAAGGGGGGTAGTATTGTGACACCCCAAAAAAAAATTTGGCCTTGTTTTATTAATTAAAATTTTTGCCAGGACTTAAAACCTTTATTTTATGAGCTCCCTTCTGATCTTTAACCTTGTCATTATGGAGTTTTTCCCCTAAGTGTAAACTTTTCAATTATGTTATTGGACTTGTTTAACCTCTCTAGAAAAACTTTACTTTTATCAGTACAACTAATTGCACAATTAATTTGCTTGATCTTCACTTTCTTGAAGATGGTTTTTCAAGGTTAAATGGCCATTTTTGAACTACAACCCATTTAAATATTTTCTTCTAGCCTCTACCAAAATTATGGGATGTTAGTAATATCATATGATACAACTTTATGCAAAAAAACCAGTGATGTTATTTGCAAATTTTGAGTGAATCAGCATCATCTTCATTCTGGACCAGACTGGTGTTTTCTACGGCAACCCTATTATTTCTTGCTCCAGTGACCTTGTGTTTTCTCATGCTCATAGTCCTCCCTACCAAACCCCTAAGTCCAGGAGCATGCACCCTTTGGGGCAATTTTGGTTCATGAAATGATGCCATTTATTTCCTGTCCAGAATTGTAGTTTTGTAAAATTTGCACTAGCAAGTTCCTCTTTTTATCCAAATGACCTCACCACCCTCTTGTACATCCAAGGAGACACTGATCTGGAGAAATTGACCACTCCAAGTATTGCCTAAGTGACCTTGGCATTGTGTCAAACACCTTATGGGCATGATCTGTTTTGGCATGAATTTTTGGTTGCACTGTGAACCAGATCCCCTGACCAAACCAGCGTGTCCACTGATCTCCTTGCAAGCCCAAACCTAGACCTGCTAAGTCCCAGCCTCACCCGAGACCTCTATCACGCCCTGGCTTTTCGTCGAGCAGGTCCCGTGCGTGCTCCGGATGCGCCCAGAGCGCGCCTATTGCAGCCGCGTGCACCCGAGCCGCCGCGTCTCACCCGCACCCGTTCCGGCTCGTGACTACCTGCAGCTAGCTGCCACACGCTCGCCGTCTCACCACTACACGCCAGCCACCCCTGGCGCCCTACAGCGCCACCGCCAGAGCGTTTTGGCGGCACGCCGGCGTCGGCCGACAGCTTCTGCTCCGTGCAGCGCCGCCAAAGCCACCCCGGCTCGCCACCTGGACCCTGGCACAGCCCGAGCTCATCCGTGAGCGTGTTCGCTAGCGTTCGTCGCCACCACGACGCCCTGCACGCTACAGAGAGGCGGTTCGCCGGCGTCCTCATCCACCGCCGCGGAACCGACCTCGTCGCCCTATAAAAGTACGCCCCGAACCTCCCAAGCACGCAGGCGACTCCAAGCCATCCCCCTAGGACCCCCTTTGGGCAGCCAATCGACCCGGGAAGGTCATCTTCCCCATCTCCGGCAGCTTTGGCCGCCGCCATGGCCCGATCTCTCACAACTCCACCAGGGCCTCCCCCACCCATTTCTCTCCACCAGGAACCCCCTCACACTCCCGCAAACCTTTCCCATTACTCGATTTCGATCGGGGCTCACTACGGGAGAACTTTCACTTTACCCGATGGCCGCCGTCCGCCGCGAAGCTCGCCGCCGGCGACTCACTCAACCCCGCCAACAAAGCAACCACCGGAGTGACCGCCTTGGTCTCGCGGATATCCAGACCCTCTGGAACCCGCGGGGAGCCGCCGTTCGCCGGCGACGACCACCGTTACCCTGCCTCCGTCCGGGCAAAGGAAGGGGAGGGAGGGATAGACCGGTCAAACCTGACCAGTGGGCCAGGCGGGCCCACTGTCAGTGACTCGCGAGCCGTCCGCGCTGTAATAAGTGAAAGCGCAAATGCCCAGTACGTATCTCCTACTTAGAAAGCATATTTTCCCCGAAACGTTTTCTTTTCTGTTTTGTTTTAAAACAGATTTTGACCACCACTTTGACTGCCTATAACTTTTAAAATACATATCCAAATGAGTTGATTCTTTTTCCTACCTTCCTCAAATTTGATCTAGTTTATTTTAAGATTTATTTGAAATTTTTCCAAAACCACTTTTTGTACTGTTTTGAGATGTGTGTTAATTCAAATATATTTTAAATAGGATTTTGGTAAGAGGGAAGAAACTTTCAAAAGTTTTGGAGAGCACCTCACCCTTCCACAACTTAAAGGCAAGCATCTTGAACCCTGGCATAATATTTTTGATGTGTTGGTTGACACGTTTATAACACCACCTTATTTCGGAGGACTTGATATTTCATGTGACATGATCATTTGCATGGAAGCATATCAACGTTTTCCTTGCTATTGGAAATGAAAATGATTGTGATGGTAATCATCCTCATGTGCCTTGCATGCATACCGGAAAGGAATCCGGGAAAGCCTCGGCCTTGGATAGGCGTGAGCTTGTTGCCGGTCCTCGTCGGGACGGTTATGTCCGGTATGGCATGGTAAGGTACATTGAGTGGTAATTTCTTCAATTGTATTATATTTGATATACATGTCATGCAGGAACTTATAACCTCCTGAGTCGACCGCAGATCGAGTCTTGTTCCAGTAACCCCCATACTTGCCTCGTACTACCACTCGTCCCTGCCGCAGGTAGGGTACGGTTCAGTAAGTTGTCAACCCCTTTCCAGCACACACCGTACAGAGAGGCCATGGTGGAAGATATCGGTTGTAGCCGGTAGGCATGCCACCTGGTCAGGGGGCATGGGTGTTTCCAGTTGGGACCGAGAGGGGAGGCCACCCCTTAGAGCGCGCGATATAAATTTGATCCCATGCTATGCGAGGTTGTAGCCTCCCCACTTAGAGTTTTGCTTGACAAGTGTCGTGGGTGATTCCAGACACCGATGAGTTAAGCTGGTGTGTGCAAGTTAGGCGTGTTTTCAACTAAAAGGCCGTAGACAGAATTAGTCCCGATGGACTAAAGGAATCCGTTACTCGTGGGTAAAGAGTACACCCTCTGCAGAGTTTAAACCTATTCGAATAGCCGTGTCCATGGTTAAGGACTACAATCTGGGATGGGTCAAGCGTCGGTCTTAGTGTCGGTCTTCGGAGGTGAAACGGTTAAACCAGAACGGGAACTACTACTTGAGACTAGTGATGATTATGATTATTACTATTGTTGACTAACCCGTGATATTATTGTTATCATCGAATATCTCTGGGATGGTTCTACCTCCGGGATATTTCACTATGATTATTTAATTTTTAGCCCTTTATGTGGTGTCGCTCAGACGCCCGACTGTGGCATTTCTTTTAAGCCCTTTATGTGGTGTCGCTCAGACGCCCGACTGTGGCATTTCTTTTAAGCCCTGTATGTGGTGTCGCTCAGACGCCCGACTGTGGCATTTCTTTTAAGCCCTTTATGTGGTGTCGCTCAGACGCCCGACTGTGGTATTATTGTTATTCTGCATTTTTCCGTTCGAGGAGTCTTTCAGACACTCGTTTGGTACCAGTATTATTACACTGCATTTTCCGCTCGAGGAGTCTTTCAGACACTCGTTTTGCACCAGTATTTATTATTCCGCATTTTTTTTCCGCTCGAGGAGTCATTCAGACCCTCGCTTGGCACCCAGTATTTATTACCTCTATGTGGCCATTGCATAAATTTCCGGTAGCATATGAATAACATGTTTACATGCATCAAGATATTTATTTATGACTAACTAAGTGAGTATAAGGATATTGCAAAGCATGAGCATCAACGGTTATATTATACCTGTGTTCTTAATGTTTGCGAGTACATTCAAAGTACTCACTGGCTTGTCCCTGGCTATTGTCTTGGCCAGATTTATTGCTTGGGGAGGAGCGTTGCGACGACCGCCTCGGAACCTGAGCAACGGTGGTAGCAGCCTCGTGAAGATAGGAGTTAACCTGGTCAGCTGTTCCCGTCGGAAATGGAGTCTCATAGCCGTGGTGATCCACAAACCGCTTCCGCCGTAAACCACTAGAAACCATTTGTTGTACTCATAGGCCACAGTGGTCTTGTACTGCATATTTTCTACCTTTGCTTGGAATTTCTGTAACAAGTTGGTGCCTCATCAGCTAACAGAAATCCTGGGGCTGATGAGCTCGACGGCCATTTTCTGGAATTTAATGTCTGGAAAACCGGTCGCGACAATCAATGAAGAATAACACTCTAAGTGTGAAGAAATTAACGAAGAATTTGATTCTCAGAACCCTACGATAATTGTACGCGGTGTCTGAAATAAGCATTCTTATATGGTGGGTCACGCCACCACAAAAGTTGAAAATCTTCAATTTGAGTTTTTTTCCCTCAGTTGTTCAAATTCTTCAACTTTCCAAAATTTTCACTTGTTCCGTTGTTTTTCTTCGTTGGCTATATATATATATATATATATATATATATATATATATATATATATATATATATATATATATATATATATATATATATATATATATATATATATATATATATATATATACTCCACAACATTCACTTATGGCTATTTCTTCAAGTTGATTTTTCTCCTAAGTGAATGTGATCGGACCCTTCCCCCTCTATGCTATACTCAATCCAATTTATTCACAAATTCTTCATGTGCGTTCTATTTGAAACTCGTTCAAAATCTTCACTGTGTCCTTGTCAGCTGAAGAAATTGCGAACGGAACTTTAAAACTAATCTTATCCAAATTTTTGGTTTTGTCGCTCAAACCGTTCCGCATCCCACGATGCATTTTTTATTCACCCACGATCTTACACGATCTCCACCTCTCTGTAAGTGGGTGACACATGTCGTGCGAAGGAGAAGGGTCAGGGGCACGTTCGTCCCAAACTTCGGGCGAACAGTTTTTCACTGCCACTATAAATACCCCCTCACCCCTTCCTCACTTCCTTTACTCTGCTCGATCTCTGTATCCCGCTCGAGCTTCCCAACCCCTAGCGCCGCCGCTACTCCATCGTCGTCGGTGAGGAAGAGCTTCACTGCCTCGACCTCGTCGCCATCGTACTTGCGCCGACCGCGGAAATCTTCACCTCCGCCGCCGCCGTAGACGTCTTCCTCCGCCAAGTTAGGGCGTGGAAGATCTACACCGACGAACTCCACTGTTTCACCTCACTGTTCGTCGTGTTCTTCATTCAGGGTAATTAAAAGTTACTTTTACTGCCCTCTTTGATTCGAAAGTTTTCTACAAAACCTTCAAAGGTGTTTTATTCTTCAAATCCTCAAACACAAAACACCTTACAAGTCATCTGTTCTTGACTCATTTCTCTAAGAATCATTTTCTTCAAGATTCCTCAATTGTGTGGATCTTCGATCTATACAACTCTGGAACCTAAGACAAAGAACGCTTAGTGAAATTCTTCAAGACACATCTGGTCAAATTCCTCAAACTTGTTCTTTTTGAAAAACCCTCCGAGAATGCATATGACCTCTCCAAAATCCTCGCAACTATACTCTTTTCATAGGTACACATGTCCGCTGCTGAATCACTAGGTTCTCATCAACTTAACTCATTTGCAGCGTTCCTCGAAGAAAAACCGCATACTTCTTCAGAAAATTCAATTGTTCAAATTTCTCAGCTGAAGAATATGGCAGATGGTAAGAAGCCGCAGAAAGGAGGAAAGAAACCTGAGGTTATGACTGCGTTTGAGATCCCTAAGGACATTTACAAAGAGTACTGCACACCTGATGTAGCCAAGTTTGGCAAAGAAAAGAAAAATCAGTGCAAGGTGCGCATTCAGAGGATAGAACGGAGATGGGCAAGAGAATGGAGGGAGTACAGATATGTTACTCCAAAATATATGAAGAAATTCACTCTCAACCCTCCATGCCCAAGACTTCCACTGGCACCTGGCCAAGTGGCTGATCCCACTAGCGTCAAACGCGGTGAGGACTTTCCTGAAGAATGGGACAGACGTCAAAGCCAAATTGGCAAGACAAGCCAAAGAAGCAGTGAGGAAATTCAATGAAGATTATGCTGCTACTTCTGCCACTGAGGCCTCTGTCAAGTCTAGGAAATCTATGCCTAAGAAGCCTGCTCGTAAACCAAGTGCTTCACCAACAGTGCCCTCACGGCCAAGTTCCTCAGCTGCGCCCTCACGGCCAGGAACTTCAAAATCTTCACGACCAATTCCTTCAGCTACTCATGCTCCTTCAAAATCCTCAGCACCTCCTCCACACTCCTCAGCTGTCCCGACAAAGTCCTCAGCACTTGCGCATCTGGCCTGATGCCAAAGGACTACAGGCATCTCCATTGCCTCTGGTGTCTCTGCAAGTTCCTCAGCTGCACCAAGTTCCTCAGCTGGACCCTCTCTGCTGAAGAAAAAGGCTACTGCTGGACGAGGTCCTCGCCCTAGTCCGAAGAAAAAGCTGGTGGCTTTCCAAGTGCCCTCTAACAATGATGAGGCTGATGAAGAAGAACTTGCCGAAATCATCAACGATAGGCAAGCTAAGGCCGCTAGTGCCAAAGGAAGCAATGTGCCAATGCTTTTTGATCCAAGGTTGATCCTGGATTTCATTGATCTATGGCACAAAGATCCCAATACGCCTGTGCCGGAGATGAACCTCACTCCTGGTCAAAGTCACGTCTTGACTGCTTTCATTCAAGAAGAAAAATGGAAGTATGATAGGGCCAGACAGATCAAGAAATCGCAGTACAGAAAAGAGAAACTGCTGAAGAAAAATGTTGTCAAAATGACACCTGAAGAACTCGTCAAGATGCAGGCTGACATTGTCGGCGTTCTGGGAACGGGGGTCCCCAGACTTGCCTGCCTGCGGCCTGCGGCGTGGCTCAAATCGAGGCCCAGTGTGGCCCATCTTCATCAACACAAGACTCAAGACCCTCGCGAGGGGCCAAGCCTCACGAGGCGGACGACACGGCGCTTCCTCAAGCATGGCCTCCCTAGGCTGGCTCACGAGGAGACGGAGAGATCAAGGTGGGGTACCTCGCGAGGTGCCCATGACGCAAGCCATGATGATCGAGGGTGCCAGGTGGGCGCCAGCCCGCGCAGCGTTCCCCTTTCCTATTTGGTGCAAAGGGGGCAGGTGCAGGCGAGAGGATCAAGCAAAGGCACCCATTTGGGTGCCATGAGACCAAGACTAGCTCCGCGACAAGGAGGAAGTCACTGTGGAGCCCAAGCCGGCGTCATCACCAGAGCCTTTGGCAGGCGAAGACCAACTTTAGTCAGGATAAGTGTACCAGATGTTCCCCTTCAAATTGGCCAATTGTTGGCGCCCTTCCCGCTCAATATTTGGGAAGAGGCCCAGGGCCTTTGCCTATAAATAGGACTAGTCACCTACAGAGAGAGGGGGATGGAATCCAGCATCCATAGAGAAAGAAGGGCGACCGAACTCCCCCTAGCAGTTCATCCCCTAACCAAGAACAGACCCTCGTGAGGTCGTTCTTCCTTGTACTGTTCTTCCTCATCAGCCCAAGAGGCAATCCACCCACCACAAACTAGAGTAGGGTATTACACCACAATGGTGGCCCGAACTAGTATAAACCTTGTGTCTCTTGCGTTGTTCTTGCAGTAGTTTTGATCCATGCGAGACGGAGAGGTGGAGGGCACGATCTCCGCGCGCACCCACGAGTTCGAACCTTAAGGGTCTGCCGGAACCCAGAATCCGACATTTGGCGCGCCAGGTAGGGGGTGCGCCAGAATCTGCCTTCCACCGCTCCGCTCTCCTCCGACCGCCACATCCATGTACGGAGCACGTCGAGCTCGCGCCACGCCAGCGGCCCTCGCTGGTGGACGTCCTCGCCATTCCCCGTCGCTCGCCGTCAATACCGCCACCGGCCCGACGGGAGGCGAGCAACAAGCACTACCCCGGCGCCTGCCTATGCGACCGGGCTGCAGCACAACAACGTCGACGCTCCCGGTCGTCGCGGCCCTCCTGGGCGGCTCGCAGGCGCCACTAACGAGCGGCCACGTCAAGTCGTTTGCCCGCTAGATCGGCGTCGTTTTCGCACGGCAGGGGGCTCCCATGGAACGGGCGGCGCGCGAGATTGGCCTGACCTTCAGCTCGGAAGACCACCCAGCTAACTTGGCCGGCTCGGGCGCGCTCCCCCTGTTGTGCACCCCCACCATCTGCCAGGTGGCCGTCACCAGAACCCTCGTCGATGGCGGCGCGGGCCTCAGCGTGCTTTCGGTCGAGACCTTCAACCTCCTCCGCATACCCCGGGAACGGCTGCAGCCCAGCCGATCCTTCTCAGGCGTCGGGGGCGGGTCGTCCGACTCCTTGGGACAGATCCGGCTCCCGGTGACCTTTGGCACCTATGACAACTTCCGCACGGAGATGGTCGACTTCGACATTGCCCCCGTCGGCCTCCCTTACAATGCCATCCTCGGCTACCCGGCACTGGCTCAGTTCATGGCCGCCACGCACCCGGCGTACAACCTCATGAATATGCCCAAGAGCAACGGTACCCTCACCATGCACGGAGACACCGGGGACGCCCTGCGAGTACTCAAGCTCGCCTTCAAGATGGCGGCATCGGCACAGCCCGCCGACGCGGGGACCCCTGAGCCCAAGGGGGCTGCGCCTACCAAGAAGAAGCAGTTGTTCACCCAGGACAAGGCAGAAACCAAGCAGATACCCGTCGACGAGGACGGGTCCTCTAGCGCCACTTTCACCATTAGCGCCAACCTGGGGCCTAAGCAGGAGGGGGCCCTGGTCAAGTTCCTGCGTGCAAACAAGAAAGTGTTTGCTTGGGAGCCTGATCAGTTGGCAGGGATCCTCAGGGACGTCATCGAGCACCACCTCAACGTATGCCCAAATGTGCGCCTCGTGAAGCAAAAGGCCAGGCGGCAGTCCGCAGAGAAGCAGGCCTTCATCGTCCAAGAGACCCGCAAGTTGGAAGCCGCTGGAGTCATTCGCGAGGTCCGGTACCCAGATTGGTTGGCCAACCCTGTCGTTGTACCCAAGAAAGGGGGGAAGGAACGCATGTGTGTCGACTTCACCAACCTCAACAAGGCATGCCCGCAAGATCCGTTCCCGCTCCCTCGCATCGACCAGATCATCGATTCCACAGCCGAGTGCGACCTGCCGTGCTTTTTGGATGCCTTCTCAGGATATCACCAGATCAAGATGGCGATAGAAGACGTTGAGAAGACCGCCTTCTTGACCCCGTGCGGGGTATACTGCTATACATGCATGCCGTTTGGACTAAGCAACGTAGGGGCAACCTTTTAGCGGCTGATGCACATCACCTTGGGCCCACAGCTCGGGAAGAATGTTGAAGCATACGTCGATGACATTGTGGTGAAATCTCGAGAGGCTAGGACCCTGATACAAGACCTGGAGGAGACCTTCGCGAGCCTCGACGCAGTGAACCTGCGGCTCAACCCGGAGAAATGTGTGTTTGGCGTTCCCTCGGGCAAGCTTTTGGGATTCCTCGTGTCTCACCGTGGCATCGAGTCCAACCCCGAGAAGGTCAAGGCGGTCGAGGACATGAGTCCGCCAAAGACCCTCAGAGAAATGAAGAAGCTCACTTGGCGTGTGACCGCGCTAGGGCGCTTCATCTCCAAGTTGGGGGAACGAGCGCTGCCTTTCTTTCAGCTTATGAAGAAAAAGGGGCCCTTTGAATGGACTGAAGAGGCAGATAAGGCGTTTCAAGATCTCAAGAGGTACCTAACCAGTCCCCCAGTCATGGTGGCTCCGCGCCCTCAGGAGCCTCTGCTGCTTTACCTTGCCGCCACTCCCTACTCTGCGAGCGCAGCACTGGTGGCGGTGAGAGAGTAGCGCTAGTCCAAGACCACAGCGGCAGCCCGAGGCCAGACAAGACTGGAACAGGGAAAGCTCGAGAGAGCCGAAGCTACAGAAGAAGAGAGTCAGCCGCCGAGGGACGCACAAGAGACAGGAGAGGCAGCATGCCCGGATGGTCCACCTCCCGAGGCCACAGCATCTCGCGAGGTGCCCTCACCTCCCGAGGGCGCCACGACCCAAGCTGCCCACAGCCTTGTTGAGCACCCGGTCTACTTCGTTAGCACGGTGCTATGGGACGCGAGGGCCCGATATCCGATGCCTCAGAAGCTCCTCCTCACGCTGCTGGCGGCCTCGCGCAAGCTGCGGCACTACTTCCAAGCTCACCCGATCAAGGTCGTCTCATCGTACCCCCTGGAGAGGGTGCTCAGGAGCCTTAACTCAGCCGGAAGGGTCGCTGAGTGGAACATAGAGTTGCAAGCGTTTCAGCTCGAGTTCAGCACAAGTAGGTGTTGGGGATCGTAGCAGAAATTAAAATTTTCCTACGCATCACCAAGATCTATCCATGGAGTATTCTAGCAACGAGGGGATAGGAGAGCATCTACATACCACTTGTAGATCGCAACGGAAGCGTTCAAGAAGAACGTGGATGATGGAGTCGTACTCGTCGTGATCCAAATCACCGATGACCAGCGCCGAAAGGACGGCACCTCCGCGTTCAACACACGTACAGGACGATTGACGTCTCCTCCTTCTTGATCCAGCAAGGGGGAAGGAGAGGTTGATGAAGATCCAGCAGCACGACGGCGTGGTGGTGGATGCAGCGGAGTTCCAGCAGGGCTTCGCCAAGCTTCTGTGGAGAGAGGGAGAGGTGTAACGGGGAGAGGGAGGTGCCAATGCAGCAGGGGTGCGGCTTCCCTCCTTCTCCCCCCTTTATATAGGCCCCCTAGGGGGGCGCAGCCCTGGAGATGGATCTCCAGGGGGGCGGCGGCCAAGGGTGGGGGGCTTGCCCCCCAAGCAAGGGGGGCGCCCCCACTAGGGTTTCCCCCCAACCCTAGGCGCATGGGCCCAAGGGAAGGGGGCGCGCCCAGCCCTCCAGGGGCTGGTTCCCTGCCCCTTGTGGCCCATGAGGCCCTCCGAGAGGGCTGGCCCCTCAAGGTGGACCCCCGGTGCCTCTCCGGTGGCCCCGGTACAATACCGATATGCCCCCGAGACTTTCCGGTGTCCGTACAACAACTTTCCATATATAAATCTTTACCTCCGAACCATTCCGGAACCTCTCGTGACGTCCGGGATCTCATCCGGGACTCCAAACAACCTTCGGTTTGCTGCATACTCATATCTTCACAACCCTAGCGTCACCGAACCTTAAGTGTGTAGACCCTACGGGTTCGGGAGACATGCAGACATGACCGAGACGATCTCCGATCAATAACCAACAGCGGGATCTGGATACCCATGTTGGCTCCCACATTCTCCTCGACGATCTCATCGGATTAACCACGATGTCGAGGACTTAATCAATCCCGTACTCAATTCCCTTTGTCCATCGGTATGATACTTGCCCGAGATTCGATCGTCGGTATATCGATACCTTGTTCAATCTCGTTACCGGCAAGTCTCTTTACTCGTTCCTGTCATACATTATCCCGTGAACAACACCTTGATCACATTGAGCTCATTATGATGATGTCTTACCGAGTGGGCCCATAGATACCTCTCCGTCATACGGAGTGACAAATCCCAGTCTCGATTCATGCCAACCCAACAAACACTTTCGGAGATACCTGTAGTGCACCTTTATAGTCACCCTGTTACGTTGTGACGTTTGATACACCCAAAGCATTCTTACGGTATCCGGGAGTTGCATAATCTCATGGTCTGAGGAATGATACTTGACATTCAGAAAAGCTCTAGCAAACGAACTACACGATCTTTGTGCTATGCTTAGGTTTGGGTCTTGTCCATCACATCATTCTCCTAATGATGTGATCCCGTTATCAATGACATTCCCATGTCCATAGTCAGGAAACCATGACTATCTATTGATCAACGAGCTAGTCAACTAGAGGCTTACTAGGGACAAATTGTGGTCTATGTATTCACACATGTATTATGATTTCCGGACAATACAATTATAGCATGAACAATAGAAAATTATCATGAACAAGGAAATATAATAATCCTTTTATTATTGACTCTAGGGCATATTTCCAACACTAGGGTCATCAAAGGAGCCGCGTTGGCGGATTTCGTGGCAGAATGGACAGAGGCATCGGGCCTCAAGGATGACGAGGATCGCTCCCTCTCCCCAGGGAGCGAGGCGCCAGAAGGCTGGGTCATGTACTTCGACGGGGCATTCTCCAGGCACGGCGCGGGGGCTGGTACTGTGCTGATATCACCCACTCAGGATAAGCTTAGCTATGCAGTACAACTCTGTTTCCACCAAGGAGAAAAGGTCTCCAACAACATAGCAGAATATGAGGGACTAATAGCTGGGTTGAAGGCCGCAGCGGCCCTGGGAGTGAAGCGCCTCACCGTCAAAGGCGACTCGCAGCTCCTAGTCAACTTCTCCAACAAGTTGTACGAGCCGAAGGACGAGCATATGGAGGCCTACCTAGCAGAGGTCCACGGGATGGAAAAGCAGTTCTGGGGGCTGGAGCTAAAGCACGTGCCCCGTGGCACCAACCAGGAAGCTGACGACATAGCCGGACGGGCGTCCAGGCGGCTGCCGTAGAAGCCCGACGTCTTTGAAGAGCGGCTCTTCAAGCCTTCAGCGCAGCCAACGCTGTCAAGCACAGCTCAGCCTCGAGAGGAGCTCCCTCAGCCACCAGCCTCTGGAGCCCCGGCCTGCGGGCCGACCTCAGGAGCACGTTTGCTCCTGACGATGGAACCTCAGGAGGAACGCTGGATCACCGAGCTCCGGAATTACCTGATACATGGTACCCTACCAGAGAATGAAGAGGAAGCAGAACGTGTGGCGCGGCAGGCCACGGCATACTGCATCAGAGATGGAGAACTCTACCGGAAGCGACCCAACGACGTATCTCTGCGCTGCATCTCCAGGGAGCAAGGAAGGGAACTACTGGGGGACATACACGGCGGAGACTGCGGACACCACTCGTCATCACGAACCCTCGTCGGCAAAGCATTCCGTAGTGGGTTCTATTGGCCCACCGCGCTCAATGACGTGATCGAATTGGTAAAGGCTTGTGAGGCCTGCCAGTTCCATTCCAAGCAGATCCATCAGCCGGCGGGGAGCCTGCAGACTAT
The DNA here is from genome assembly GCA_032464435.1 of Aegilops umbellulata. Lineage (NCBI taxonomy): Eukaryota > Viridiplantae > Streptophyta > Magnoliopsida > Poales > Poaceae > Aegilops > Aegilops umbellulata. The sequence goes on from CP136058.1 coordinate 600,895,521, forward strand.
ACCCCTCTCGTGGCCATTCGCAGTTTGGGGGTTGGATATTCTGGGCCCGTTCCCTCGGGCGCCAGGGGGCTACCATTACCTCTACGTCGCCATTGACAAGTTCACCAAGTGGGTAGAGGTGGAGGTTGTCCGTACCATCCCCGCAGGCTCCGCGGTCATGTTCATCAGGGGTATCGTGAGCCGGTTCGGGGTGCCGAACCGCGTCATCACAGACAACGGTTCGCAGTTCACCAGTAACCTCTTCAAAACATACTGTACTAACCTTGGAACGCAGATATGCTACGCTTCGGTGGCACACCCGCGAAGCAATGGGCAAGCCGAACGAGCCAACGCGGAGGTCCTGAGAGGCCTGAAGACCAGGACGTTCAAGAAGAAGCTGGAGGCCTGCGGCAGGGGTTGGTACGATGAGTTCCAATCCGTGTTGTGGTCCATTCGCACGACCGCGACCAAACCAACCGGGGAGACTCCGTTCTTCCTGGTCTACGGAGCCGAAGCAGTCCTTCCTCACGAGGTCAGGCGTCGCTCCGCGCGGGTCCTGGCGTTCGACGAGGCGCAGCAGGACGCCATGCGGGGGATGGACCTCGTGCTAGGGGAGGAACGCCGTCGGGAAGCCGCGCTGCGAGCGGCAAGGTACCAACAGGCGCTACGACGATATCACTGCCGCAACATCCGTCCCAGGACCCTCGAGGTAGGAGACCTCGTACTCAGGCGGGTCCTCTCCAGGGAAGGGCTGCACAAGCTCTCTCCCATGTGGGAGGGTCCGTTCAAGGTTGTTCATGTTTCCAGGCCTGGCTCTGTACGCTTGGAGACTCAAGAGGGGGAGCCGATCCAGAACGCGTGGAACATCCAGCACCTCCGGAGGTTTTACCCCTAAAAGGCCCTCAGCCTGTGAAGAAGGCGAACGCCTGTGAAGATCTTCTCTTTTTGGAAAAGGCCTTGAGCCTATGAAGAAGGCGAACGCCTATGAAGATCTTCTCTTTTTGGAAAAGGCCCTGAGCCTGTGAAGAGGGCGAACGCCTGTGAAGATCTTCTCTTTTTGGAAAAGGCCCTGAGCCTGTGAAGAAGGCGAACGCCTGTGAAGATCTTCTCCTTTTGGAAAAGGCCCAGAGCCTGTGAAGAAGGCGAATGCCTGTGAAGCTCATTACCTCTAAGGAGAAAGGCCCGGAGCCTGTGAAGAAGGCCAATGCCTGTGAAGCTCGCCGCCCCGTGACACTCTCACGTAATAATGAGTGGGGCTGTACACGCCCCGGAGTCTCAGGAGCGCCGGACTCAGGCCCTGGGGCTCCCTCCCACGCCCAGTGGCAGCACATAGCTCCGCGCTGGTGAGAAGACGTCGAAGACTAGACTAGGTGCCGGACGCGGCTTTTTCATTTGCTTTCCGCATTTGACGTGTTTTACTTGCATTTGAAGTCTTATCGAGGCTATCGCCGTTGTTGATTTGTGATTTGTCGACTTTTGCTCCTCGTTTTGATTTCCTCTCATGAAGGCCTCGCGAGGGATGGGGCTCGAACGCCCTCGCGAGCGTTCTTTCTCTAGCCATTTAAAGGTTTCACGGCCCGGCCTCTCTACAGGAGCACCCCTCTGGTCCGTGCCCCTTGGGCACCGCGACATACACACAGGGCCTGGGTCGGTCGTCCCCCTGGCTGGGGCTACAAACTACCTACGCGAGGGCAAATAGTTGTGAAACACGACAACGAAATTAAGGTAATGGCTACAACGGCAATAATTCTTAAACACGCCCCCACGGGGCTCCACGCGGTTGTCTTACCTTACACAGGAAGCAAAAGGAAAAGGAAAGGGCGAGCCCGGCGCGGCCCGCCCCGCATCGGTCTACGGAGGCGACACCAGATGCCTCCGGAGCTCAGGCGGACTCCCTCTCGCGCTTCACAGGAGCGCGATGGCGGGCGGCTGAACAGCCACCCCCTAAGCAGGCGCGGAGGCGAGGGGGCTGGCTGCGGCCACCGCTGGAGGAGCCTCCTGAAGGGGAGTAGGCGAAGCTCGGGGAGCCTCGGGCGCCGCCAGCAGAGCGGGCGCTGTCTCCTTCATCGTCGTCCTCAGGGCAGCATCCTGCGCGGCGACCGTCTTCCCCAAACACCCTCACGTAGAGGGTGCTGTCGCCGTCGAACTTGAAGTGCAGGGTGCACCGCTCGTCCAGGCCGCGCGCGCGGGCAAACGTTTGCCAGCCGCGGGTCGGGGCCCCATTCCCAGAAGGGGAGACCTCGAGCGAGACCCAAGAGGCCCTACTGCAGCAGCCGTCGGCCTGGAGCCAGAAGTCGCACCGGGCGCCAGCCGGCAGCTCACTGATGAAGAAGCGAGGGAGCTGGAGCCAGGTGCTGGCCGGGTCCGCCGACCACACGAGGAACTCCGGCAGCACCTCCGCCGAGCGAAAGCGCGGCCTGGGAGGCCGCGCAGCCACAGCCTGCCTCTCCGTGGCAGCCGAGCGCTCACCACCGCGCGGAGAACCGCCCCTGTGTCCGCGGGGAGCCACAGCTGGGACCACGGGATGCTTACGGGGACGACCCCGGCCGCGCTTGGCCGGAGGGGAGTCGGGCCCCGCTCGACTAGCCTTCCCCTTCTCCGCAGCTAAGAACCTCTTCGGAGCCGTGCGAGCGGCGGCGGCGGAGGAGAGGAAGAAGAAGAGAAGCGGGAAGGGATGGACTGGCGGAGCTTGTGCGGCCTCGCACTTATAGTCGGAAGAGGCCAACCGTCAAGCACCATGATCGCAGGTAATAATGACCTGCATCTATGCATGCTGGGACTAGTCAAGTCACGTAGTTGCCGAGGCATCGTGGGGAAGTGGAGACGCCCACGTCCTGTCAAACCGCCACGCAGCGCCCAAGGCCGCAGGCTATTAGGGCCTGCGGCGCTTCGCCCTTGCCCTTTCGCCTCTCGGCACGACCAAGTCCATGCGCACCTTGGGCCCGGGGGCTACTGTCGGCGTTCTGGGAACGGGGGTCCCCAGACTTGCCTGCCTGCGACCTGCGGCGTGGCTCAAATGGAGGCCCAGCATGGCCCATCTTCATCAACACAAGACTCAAGACCCTCGCGAGGGGCCAAGCCTCGCGAGGCGTACGACACGGCGCTTCCTGAAGCACGGCCTCCCTAGGCTGGCTCACGAGGAGACAGAGAGATCAAGGCGGGGTACCTCGCGAGGTGCCCATGACGCAAGCCATGACGATCGAGGGTGCCAGGCGGGCGCCAGCCCGCGCAGCGTTCCCCTTTCCTCTTTGGTGCAAAGGGGCCAGGCGCAGGCGAGAGGATCAAGAAAAGGCACCCATTTCGGTGCCACGAGACCAAGACCAGCTCCGCGACAAGGAGGAAGTCACTATGGAGCCCAAGCCGGCGTCATCACCAGAGCCTTTGGCAGGCGAAGACCAACTTTAGTCAGGATAAGTGTACCAGATGTTCCCCTTCAAATTGGCCAATTGTTGGCGCCCTTCCCGCTCAATATTTGGGAAGAGGCCCAGGGCCTTTGCCTATAAATAGGACTAGTCACCTACAGAGAGAGGGGGATCGAATCCAGCATCCAGAGAGAGAAGGGCGACCGAACTCCCCCTAGCAGTTCATCCCCTAACCAAGAACAGACCCTCGTGAGGTCGTTCTTCCTTGTACTGTTCTTCCTCATCAGCCCAAGAGGCAATCCACCCACCACAAACTAGAGTAGGGTATTACACCACAATGGTGGCCCGAACTAGTATAAACCTTGTGTCTCTTGCATTGTTCTTGCAGTAGTTTTGATCCATGCGAGACGGAGAGGTGGAGGGCACGATCTCCGCGCGCACCCCAGAGTTCGAACCTTAAGGGTCTGCCGGAACCCAGAATCCGACAGACATCAAAACCCTCAGCGATGAATTTGATGCTAAAGTCAGGTTTGTGAAACTGACTGAGAAGTTCACAACTGTTGCAGCCCCATCGCAACAAGAAGTTCCTCAGGCTGAAGCTTCAACTCAGCCAACTGAAGAACATGCCATCACCGCTGATGACTTTCAGGCTGCTGAAGAAAATGCTAGTTCCAGGGCTGATGACTCCATTCCAGCCACTGAAGAAATTGCCAGGGCATCCACTAGTGGTGCGCCTGAAGAAACTGAAGAAGTCAGGGAAACTGCATCAGTTGTGCCTGAGGAAATTCAAACAGATTCCTCAGCTCCACCTGCGCCTACACCAACTCCTATTCTTCCATCTGCATCAGATGTGAAGAAGACCAAGGCTGCAGAGCGAGCTGCAGTGAGGAAAAGGAAAGCATCAAGTGCTTCAGAATCTTCAGCTCCAAAGAAGATGAAGCCTATGACCAGCTCTTATGAAAATCCTATCGATGTTGTTCCGATTTCAACCATGCCATCAAAGGACCTTGTTCCTTTTGGTGAAGAATATGAGATCCCAAGCGGATCTGATGAAGAAACTCAATCTGCTGCTTCGTCAGAGCAGATTGATGAAGAAATTGAAATGGATGCAATCCCTTCAACACCTGTTGTATCCTCACCAATGCCTCAGTTCACTGCTGAAGAGGCTGGTGTTGAAGAATTGGAAAATGAAGACGTGGATATTGGAAGTACAACGCCAGTAATGAATGATGACTTTTGGGAAAGTCAGCACCCCAATTCTCCACTCTTCACCCCGCCACAACAAATTCCTCAGTCCCCTGCACCAACAGTTCAAATGGGCTCTGAAGAAACTCATCCCACTGCATCTGTGCATGAAGAAATTCCAGCCACTAGTGCTGAAAAAACTGCTGCTGCTGATCCTAAGACTGCAACTGAAGAGGAACCAGAAATTTCTCAGCCTGATGAACCTGAGATAGCGATTCCTGAGGTCGTGATGCAACTCACTGACACCCCTCTGCCAAAGCCAAAGGATCCATTCTCACGGAAGCAAAAGTTCAAGGCTGAAGACTTATTTGGCGAGCACGTCTTCTTCACTGACTACAATCCTTATGACTCTGCTCGCATAAGGAAGGGGCGTTTCTGGACTGCTATTCAAGCCAATTTCTATTCCTCAGTGTTGTTCAACAAAGACAAAGTCTTCGATCATGCACATATTCCTCACATAGACATGGAGTCTCTGCCGTGCTTCGAGCTAGTCCTCAGTGTTCTTCACGACGCTGGGCTACTAAACTTCTGCACTGACATATGTGATTGGAATGAAGAACTCATTCTTTAGTTCTATGCAACGTTGCACATCACGGGCGACTCTGAAGATGTTAACTCATGGGTTCTAGACTGGATGACAGAGAACACTCATTACAAGGCACCAGCGTCTGAATTGCTTCGTGCCCTACCACTAAGTCCTCCCCTTGAAGATGCACGTTGTGTCTATAGTGAACCCGAGCTTTCAAATCACTACATGCAAGTTTTGATGAAGCCTTTGAAGCCATGGAAGGCCCCTCGAACTAAGTTCCTCGTCAAGGAATTATTGTATGTGCCTCGGACTGTCTATCGCATTCTGACAAAGACAATGAGTCCTATCAAAGGCCATGACTCAAATGATGAAGAAGTCGTTGGCATCATGAAGAATTTGTATTTTCAATATCATTCATGGCGTTCCCGTCAACTTCCATGATTTCTTCATGAGGACTCTGGTCAATATTGCAATGTCACCTTTTGAGCTGAAGCCTTATGCGCCATGGATTATGATATTCATCAGGACAAGGTCTTCACTCAACTACAAAGCTGACACTCTGAACAACTGCAGCTACTTGCCTCCAATTGAAGTCCTCAAGAGGCCGTTTTCCTCAGCGGATGACAAAGGCAAGGCAACTGCTGTGATCGATGAAGGCATTCGTCCATTGGATGGTCAATTTTGCAAGGCTGCATCCTACTCCACCAATGATGACTCTGCCACACATGACTCTGCCGCCAACAATGCCAAGCAAAATCCTCAAGCCACAACACCCAGGGTGATGACTGATCGTGAGTTACTCCTCAGTCTTCATCAGAAGGTTGATCGCAATCATAAATGGGTCAAGCATCAGTTTGGTTCAATTCTTCACAACATGACTTCAACACACAATGCAGTGAAGAAAAACCAATACTACCTCCATGAAACCTTCAAGCGTACCTGGGCTGTTCTGTCTCATGTCTACAGTGCTGAAGATATGAAGAAAATGGGTCTCAAGGAAGACTTTGACTGGTCTGCACCTCCTTCGAAGAAATTCAAGAAGGTCAAGGTTCCTTCTCTGGTGGCCAGCTCCTATTCTTCATCGCGTGACACTGATGAACATGAAGACCTGGACGACACAGCGGTAGGCCCTACTTCAACAACCGACCCCGACAACGCTGGCGCTTCTTCATCAACTTGATTATCTTCAGGGGCGTTAGTTCTCAGTTTCGATCCTTTTGGTCATTGATGACAAAGGGGGAGAAATTTGAGTTAGTCTTCAAGCGGGTCTATTATATGGGCGTTTTTTCTTGCAAAGTTACAACTCTCGTTCTTCCGAAACTTTTATTGGATCGAGTTGTAAACTTAAACCCGATGGTGGTCTGATACTTCTGCTATGTTTTTCTGCATGCTTATTCCTCGTTAATATTATCGCACGCATGCTGAAATTCGTCAGTCACCATTTTTCATCATGCATTTCAAATTCTTCAGATTATATGTCAAATGCGTGTATGAATTACAAGATATAGGGGGAGATATCCATGATTCCACTCTTCAAGTGTGCATTGCTTCAAAAGCAAATTCCTCACTATGCACATCTTCAGGGGGAGTTCTTCTATATCTTGCAATCAAATTCCTCAATATCAGTATTTACACTCCATATGTTTATCCCCGTTGAAAACTTAACCTATATTGTCATCAATCACCAAAAAGGGGGAGATTGTAAGTGCATCTAGTGCCCCTTAGTGATTTTGGTGTATTGAAGACTTATAGGTTAAGGATCTAATGTGTTTATGAGTGTACATAGGTCTATAAGTCTATGAGGAAATTGATATTTCCAGAGAAAGTCGACCCCAAAAAATGAAGTTCTTCGACTGAAGACTTTAGTATTCTAAAGACTTTCTGAAGACTTTGAAAGTGAAGAAATTGGTGTGACCTTGAAGACTTGGTATTCATTCGAGGAACATGAAGCGTGAAGACTTTTGTTTTCGTAGTTTCGTTTTCTCTTTCTTGAGCCATAGGAAACACCGTACTGTTAAAGGGGGTCGACGAAATACTAAGGAAAAATTTCCATGTGATGCTCAACTCAAATCCTACACCTACCAATCCCTTCGAGTGAAGCCATTGGAAATCTCATACAGTTCAGTCAATTTCTTCAGTGACAGAGACGTAGTTCTTCTGGTCACTGAGGACTTTGTTCTGACTGAGGAGTTAGGAATTCGCCAGTGCGGATTGCCTACACAGTAAGGAACATGATAGCCTTGAGGAATTTGAACCTCAAATTTCCGACTGTTGCTGTGCTACGCGCCAGCTGTCCCAAAATATCTTATCCATCCAACAGCCATATCATTGAAGGGCATTTATGTCTTATCATGTCGGGCTGCTCCCGAGGCTATAAATACCACCCACTACAACCACTAGCTGGTTGGCTGCTCCGCGAGAAACTAACACTTGTCATTTGAGAGCAACCCATCCTCTGAGGACTTTGAGCGAAAATCATCAAGTGAGGAAAATCCAAAACCCAAACCCAGACACCTACAAACCCAAAGTGATTGAGCATCACTGAAGAGATTGATCCTGCATGGATCCGATGCTTGTTACCTTTGAAGAATGTACTTCTTCCAGACGGTTAGGCGTCATGGTCTAGAGCACCCAAGAGGAACTGTGGATCACCGAGTGACCGAGTTTGTCAAGGTTCAGAAGTCACCTGAAGACTTACCCCGAGTGATTGGGCGAGGACTGTGTGTCCTTAGCTCAAGGATAATACGGTGAGGACTTGGGGTCCCGAGCTGCGTGCTCCGGACTGGGTGTCCGGGACTGTGTGTCCTCGAGTTTAAATACTCAGCCACTCCAACCAGATGTACAACTGAGACAGCAGTTGGAACTGGTCTACCAAACCATTGTCTTCACCAAGCTTACTGGTTCCATTTCATCAACTTTTTCATTTCCTCAGTATTGTGCTGTTCGTTTATCATATCTGTGTTTGAAGACTTTGACTGAAGACTTTCTCAATTTCCTCAATTCAATTTCTTTAGTCTGTTTGTCTTCATCTTGTGCTATCCTGTGATTACGCTTTCTGTACTCTGTGCTTGTCTTCATTTCATCATGATGATCATGCATGTGTTCTGTCATGTTTACTTCTGAGTACTTATTCCGCTGGAAGTAGTTCTTTGCTAAGGAATTTCCTCACTAATAAATTCCTCAGTGGAGAATTCATAAAAATCGCCTATTCAACCCCCTCTAGTCGATATAACGCACTTTCAAGGAGCATCACCATCGCACGGGGTCAGGTGGCTACCTCAAAGCCCGGCCATTGTGGGAGAAGGCTGAGAATGACCTGCTTGATAAAGGGGTCGAACCAGAGACATTGAACTGGCCAGACCGTTCAAGGACTTGGTTCTTCGGGGTTGGGGGAACCTTGGACCCTGAAACAGGGAAGTGCATTTGGACGAACGAGCAACTGCGAATACCCGTCACGAAGCTTCAGGAGTATATCGCCGCAGCACAGGAAGGGACATTCGTTACCGACAAAGAGAACGACGAGCTCACAATGGCCCTCGGGAATCCTGAGCATCCTGGACGGACACGAGGCACGCCAGGCTCTGTTCTGTGGAAGGCTGGGTTTCCGGACATAGGCGGTTACAAAGGTCAGGAGAGGAGGAGGAAAGTGGAGCAGACCCAACTGCAGGCGCTGCACGCAAGGTTAAAAGCGCTAGAGGAACGAGAAGGAGTTCACAGCAAGCGACCTGTCGAAGCTACCCTCGGAGTTACCCCGCCATCTCAGCGATGAAGCAGCGTGGCTTCCACCGAGCTGCTTCAGGAGCCTGTCTTCACGGCTCCTGCTAGCTACCCCATGGATGCTATCACGGAGTCTCAACACTGCCACCTTATGACGCAATGATAGAAATTCAAAGTCAAGGCAGCTGTAGGCTCTGTTGCACCTCCTGAACCCGGCGCAACTTTTCACTGCCGGCCGATTCCAGAAGGATATGCTAGGGTGATGGTGGATGAAATAACGGAGGGATTTGAGGAGCTTGCGCTTGACCACCCTACCGGTGAAGGGGAGACTCGGCTGGGTTCTGCTCTGAAGACTCCATGCCTATGGCGGAAGGAGTTCATTAACCTTCCTAACTAGACGCCTCCACCTCCTCTTCCTCCTCCGGCGAGTCAGGGCACTCCGCCTTCTCCTCCGGCGAGTGATCAGGGCACTCCGCCTGCTCCTCCGGCGAGTGATCAGGGCACTCCGCCTCCTTCTCCGGCTGCTCAGGTGCGTGGCGGCACTCCGCCTCCTTCTTCACCTGCGCCGGCGCGTTCGAGCAGCCCGCCTCCTCCTCCGCCTCGTCAGCAAGGCAGGAAGGGATCTGTCGTCGCTCTGGCTGCTCCGGCACGTCGTAGCACTCCGCCTCCTTCTCCGCCTCATAAGAAACAAAAGAAGACAGTTGCAGCCGCTCCGGCTGCTCCGGTGTCTAGCAATACAGCCAGAGGCAGGAGGCAATACAGATTCGGTCCATTTCTCAAGCCTTTAGAGAAGTTACCATACGAGAGGACCAACGAGGAAAACGCGAAGATCTCTAAAGCCGAAGTGAAGGACTTTTTTGCAAAGAAACCTCCACCTCCGGAGGAGAAGATAGATCCGGTGAAAGCGAAGCGCAGTTTGGATGCCTTGAAGCGACCACAATCGTCTCCGCCGCAAACCAACTATGACCGCATTATTGAAAGGACATATAAGGAAGCGTCCCAGTCGGGAAGTACTTGTACCGATCAAAGGTTAGTAGAACGAAGAAGTGGGAAAACAATTCCCCAGCTCGGCGAACAAGCGAACCAATCATGCCCCCCGCTCAAGGTGTCTAGCGATATCGTCCCTAATCATCCGGGGATCTTGCCCGGTAACAATCTTCCAGATTACATGCACGACCATGATGCACATTTTGATATAATGGAGGTGGACGAATTCAGATACTAGTACGGGAAGCCTCTCGTCAAACCTGGTCATCCTCCTCTAACAACGATGATGCGAAGATTCCATGATTTGTACATGAAAACCTGCAAAGAGTCTGGGGGGAAGGATACTTTGACGCTGAGAGTTAAACAGGAGCATGACCTCGTTGGAGTTGATCTGCTGTCTGTTCCATTTGAGGAGTTCTTCCAGTTTTTAATCAAAAGGCCCTCGATAAATTAACGGTCACTTGCTACTGTCTGTAAGTACTACTTCTGTCATTAAGTCTCTATATATAGCTCAGCTCTTTCATTGCATGTATATATAGTTATCCTCACTATATTATGCAGATTGAAGATCGCCGAATGCAAGAAAAGACAAATCGGTGATATTGGGTTCATTAACACAAATCTCATAGATGAATTTACGGTTAAATTTCATGCCAAAGAAACCGAGGCCAACTTGTTACGATCGTTGGTAATAAATCAAAACAAGATATAATACTCTTTCCTTACAACTTCAAGTGAGTGTTACTGTCTTGTGCATATTCGGTTTCCCTTATTAGTCGAGGTTATAGTAATGTAATTGATGAGTTATGCATGCGTGCGCAGCTTCCACTATATTCTCCTAGAGATTAAGCTTGAGCAGGGACTAGTAACCGTCTTAGACTCGAGACGAAAAGATCCCCAGGAGTATGCGAACATGCACTAGTAGAAAAGGGGGTTATGGTCCAGGCCGGGGCAGCCCATTAGTCCCGGTTCAGTCTAGAACCGGGACCAATGGGGGCATTCGTCCCGGTTCGTGAGCCCAGGGGCCGGCCGGGCCACGTGGGCCATTGGTTCCGGTTCATCAGGAGCTTTTGGTCCCGGTTGGTGGGACGAACCGGGACCAATGGGCCTGGCTCCTGGCCCACCACCATTGGTCCCGGTTGGCGGCCTGAACCGGGACCAAATGGTCACCTCTACTCCCGGCTCATGCCACCAACCGGGACTAAATGGTCTCCTCGTTGCGATTCACAGTTTAGTCCCACCTCACCAACCGAAGGGCGCCCACACTGGTTTATAAGCCCGTCCCTCTATGCATTGTTGAGCTCCTCTCAAAATGAAAATAGATGCCCCTATACAGGAAATTTGACCTGAATTCATAATGAATTTCTATGAAATTCATGGAAATTGATTATGAATTTAGGTTGAATTTTCTCTATAGGCGCATCTATGTTCATTTTTTTAGTAATTTTAATCACAAACATGAGATTCACACAAATTTCAAAGAATTCAAATTATAAGTATTCTAATTTGAAAACTAGAATCACTAACAGAAAGTTTATGATTTTTGGTATCTCTGTGCAGAAATATTGTACATAGTAAATATAATACACAAAGTGTTTTCACACAAATTTAGTATACTAGTGATTCACACAAATTTTAAAAAATTCAAATTTAAACTATTCAAATTTTAAAGCTAATGGCACTAACAGAAAGTTTATAATTTTTGTGACCTAAAAGAAAAAAGAAATCACTAAAAAACTATAAGTATTTAGTTCTAAGTAGACATGAAAAACTAATGGCACTAGTAAAGTTAATCACAAACATGAGATTCACACAAATTTCAAAGAATTCAAATTATAACTATTCTAATTTGAAAACTAGAATCACTAACAGAAAGTTTATAATTTTTGGTATCTCTGTGTAAAAAGATTGTACATAGTAAATATAATACACAAAGTGTTTTCACACAAATTTAGTAAACTAGTGATTCACACAAATTTTAAAAAATTCAAATTTAAACTATTCAAATTTTAAAGCTAATGGCACTAACAGAAAGTCTATAATTTTTGTGACCTAAAAGAAAAAAGAAATCACTAAAAAACTATAAGTATTTAGTTCTAAGTAGAAACAAAAAACTAATGGCACTAGTAAAGTTAATCACAAACTTGAGATTCACACAAATTTCAAATAATTCAAATTTTAACTATTCTAATTTGAAAACTAATGGCACTAGTAATTTTAATCACAAACTAGAGATTCACACAAATTTCAAAGAATTCAAATTATAACTATTCAAATTATAAGTATTTAGTTCTTAGTAGAAATGAAAAAGTAAATAGAAAAAAAGAAAAAAATGCCACCTACTGGGCCTGCACGGCTTGAATACGACTAGAAACCCAACCATGGGCCAGGATTCAGGCCCGCAGCAGGCCCAGTAGGCCCACAGGCATTGCAGTGTCCAATTAGGCCCATAAGCCTGCATTTCAGAGGAGTTCGAGAGGGAAGAGGCAGCGGAGCTTATAAACAGGTGCCGGCCACTCTCAACTAGCGAGGTGGGACTAAACTCCCACCATCGCGCCAGCGCAAGGCCATTGGTCCCGGTTGGTGGCTCCAACCGGGTCTAAATGGGGGAATTGGTCCCGGTTCGTGATAGAAACCGGGACAAATGCACCCTTTAGTCCCGGTTGGTTCCACCAACCTGGACGAAAGGCCTCCGCTTCCCGCCCTTTGGGCTGCCGAAAAGTGGCCTTTGGACCCGCTTGGTGGCACCAACCGGGACTAAAGGGGGCATTAGTCCCGGTTTCTATCACGAACCGGGACCAATTCTTCGTCTATATAAGTAGCACCTGTGAAATTTTCGATTCAGTTCGTTCTTCGCCCCGCCCGACGACGCCGCCAGGCTACGCCTCGCCGTCGCCCTGCCTCCGACACCGTCCCGCGCGGCCGCAGACGCCGTCGCCGCCCCGTGCCCCCCTGCCTCCTCGCCGCCGATGTCGTGCCCCTCACCGTCGTTGTCGCCGCCCCCTGCCTTCCTCATCCGCCCGTCACACCGCGCCCCTCACCGTCGCCGTCTCCGCGCCTCTCACCGTCGCCGTCGCCGCGCCCCTCACCGCCGCCGCGCCCCTCACCGCCGCCGGCCTCCTCGTCGATCGTCGCTGGCCTCACTAAATTGCGTAATTTCCTAATTTAGTGTGTAGGTTAATTTAGATGCGTAATTTATAGGATGTAGAGTTAATTGAGTTGTTAATTTAGTGTGTAGTTAATTTAGATGCGTAGTTTAGATGTATAGTTAATTGAATTGTTGTAGTCAATTTAGATGTATAGTTTAGATGCAAAAGTTAGAACTTTTTACTGCTGGTGATATTATTGTTGCATATGCAAAAGTTTGTGTGTTCATATATATGCAAAGAATATGTCAATTTTTCATAGAATTTTTATGATTTTTTTTGTTGTAATTTTGTTCATAGAATTTTTATTATGTTCATATTTAGAAGAAAAAGAAGGAGAGAAAAAAGGAAAATAAGAAGAGGAAGAAGGAGGAGAAGAAGAAGAATAAGAAGAAGAGGAGAGGAATAACAGAAGAAATAAATAAGAAGATGAAAAAGAAGAGAAAAAGAGGAGAAGAAGAAGGAATAATAGAGGAGAAGAAGAAGGAATTATTCCTTCTTCTTCTCCTCTCTTCTTCTTCTCCTCTATTATTCCTTCTTCTTCTCCTCTATTTTTCTTCTTTTTCACCTTCTTATTTATTTCTTCTTGTCCTCTTTTTTTCTTCTTCTTCCTCTTCTTATTTTTGTTATCGGGTATGTATGTCGTTGTCGATATACCCCCCCCTCCCCGATAACTTTTAGTAATTAGTACTACTTAGAAAGTGTTTAATGGACTTAGTTAGAGGGCAAATTGTTTATTTTGAGTAAGTACTACATTATTCTATTTATAGTAAGTGCTTAGTAGTTGAACTAGTTGAAGTAGTTTATTTTTAGCAAGAAAATTAATAGAACTAGTTTATTTTTTAGTTAAAGCAATTATTCCCGCATCGACGTGGACGATGCCTATCCCGCATCCTCATCATCGAGTCGGCGGAGGACGACACCTGCTTGACCAGATGGACCATGTCCGGGACTGGGCTCCGCCGGGGTGGTACTGGGAGGCGCTACCTTCCGGGGGGCGTAGCTTGGTGAGGAGACAGCCCGTCGTTGACCCGATCCTTGTTTGGTGGCGGTCGCGTGGACCAGTGACGGTGCCGAGGCTTCCGGACACCGCGGAGGTGGTACGTCACCGTGTCAGCGAGGAGGACGAGCACGTCCGTCGCTACATGGTTGTGTTGGAGGGCAGGTTCGAGAATACCTGGCAGGTTCTTCAGGGATCTCACTGGAGCTATGATCCTGTGATGGTTCCTTCCCTTTGAGTGTCCACCGCCCGCGCCGATACCCGTCGGGCGCTACGGTTCTAGTTGTACTGGCGATATGTATGATATATAGTATTCGATGTGCATTAGTGATAATATTCAATGTATGGACACATGGAGATGATGTAGTTTTTCTTATAATTGAAGGCATCCTAATTTGAATACTACTTTATTTTGCGATTTGATTTTTCTTATTGAATGCTCAAATTGGAGAGCACTATGCAAGGCATATGCATATGATTAGTTGAATAATAATGATCTAATTTAGTCTTTGAATTATGAACGTATAGGAAATGTCATCATCGGACGATGAAAGTCTCCCGGGGGAGTGCGACTGGTGCCACGACGATCGAGGTGAGTGCGACAGGCCTCACCTGGACGATGGTCGGCGCTTCAGCATTAAGCTTGAGGAGACCTTCGAAGTTGAAACGGTACGCAACGACGACAAGTGTTTTTTTCATAATTAAGCATGACTTCAACTATTTCAACGTGTAATTTTCATCTTTTACAATTCGAGTATAGTTGATCCCATGCCATGCAAGACGCTATGACTTGGAGAGGATGGATTTTGAAGACCATGAAAATTTTGAAACAAAGAAAATTCACCTAAGGACCCATCATGATGTGGATTTTGAAGTAAAGTTGTATAATGCTGAGAGCATAACCCATTTTGGTTGCAAAAATTGGGAAGCATTTTGCAAATTGTATGGTTTTGATGAGGGTATGCTTGTCACCATGGATCTTGGTGATCCTGAAATCGAGCAAGACAATATGGACATTTGGGTCCTTGTTGATACTCCTCCAGTTCTACCGCTATGTGAGTTTCTCAAACATAGTTAATTATTAATAGAACTTATATTGTTCATTTCAAAATAGTTGACAGCTTATTTCCATTGACAGCTTATTTTGAAGTATCAAAGAATGTGCAGAAGATGGTAGATAGAACTTACTACACCGATGGCTCTAAGTTAACTTACAAGGAGAAAACTCATATGGTTGGATTTTGTAATGATATTGAGAATTACAATATCTACAATCGAACTCCTCAAGATTATGGTCAATACGTGCCACTAGTGCACGTGTTGAACTACAGTAACTACCATGGAGATACCCTGGTAAGTTTTTTTACTATTACGACATCCGTGCATCTTTTTGCATACTTCTAAAACTAGTACATCATTGCTAACTACGAAGTTATTACTATGTTTTTCAATAGAGAATCCCAGAGGATTGTGTGGCTCATTTGACGTATCAGAATGGCGGCAGCCTTCGTGTTTTGAACATATATCCAGGTCATCCTACGAATCTCAACTATCCATACCGGATTTCTAAAACAAGTGGAGACATGACAATCAAAGGATGGAAAAAATGTATGGACAGTCGTAAGGAGCTTCTTGGAAGCAAAAGGAAGCGAGGCGCAAGAATTGGAGACAGGATGATCTCCATTCTTCATAATGGATAGTTAGGGTCTATATTGTTTTATGCTATTTTACCTTAAGTCTGTTTAGGTCCGATCCTACCTGATACTGATGATCATGTGCTAAGAACAATTATGTAGGGTTGGGTTCGATGACTATGAGGATGATTATCGTATGAATTATTATTAATAATGAGTAGAAGTTGTATGATGATGCTTGATTAATTAGTAGGACTTGTTATTATATATGATGATGTATGATGCGAGCATGCATGAGTTATTATATATATATATCTGCGGGTGAAATGAACATAGCAGTAGCGTAGGTAAACCAAGGACTACATATAAGAGAGGACACTTCTCTCTATTAGCTAGCTAATAACAACCTAAAAATAACCCCCTAAACCCCTAAAACAACCACTTTTTTTTAAAAAAAAAGAAAAACCTCCTGCTGACGCGTGGAACCCTTTTGGTCCCGGTTTATGTCATCAACCGGACCAAAGGCCCCGCTGCCTGGGCTGCCGGCAGCGGCCACGTGGAGGCCCATCTGTCCCGGTTCTGGTTTGAACCGGGACTAAAGGGTGAGGGTATTAGTAACGACCCTTTAGTCCCGGTTCAGGAACCGGGACTAAAGGCCCTTATGAACCGGGACAATAGGCCGGTTTTCTACTAGTGATGACGGAAATGCTCGAGAAGTAAGTTAAATCGATCATTATCGCACCATATCGGCAACTTTGTTCATTTCCTGATATCAAGTAATTGTTTTCTTTGTCTAGCAGGGTCTGGAAAAATTCACCGCACAAGCTCCGGGACTGCCAGGGAAGCTGCGATTTACACACCCGAAAGTAAGTACTATTAGCTAGTTCCGCGCATATCCTAGTGATTCAAGTGCTAGTTTCATCAATACCATTTAACTTGCGTGCTTATCAGTTTGATTGACCTATATTTCTTGTAAAGTGGTTGTGGCAGGAACCCGGGAATAATTACTATGGATACTACGTTTGCGAGTCCATCCGCCACACGACCTGTGAGCGGGGCTACTCTAAAAAACAATATGAAGTGCATAAGCAATATATTCACAATTTTATTTTATTACCATCATTTGTGTTGATTTTCATTCATTCATATATATGTATTAACCCCCTTCTTGAAATTAGATGTTTCAGATCCGGGATGAACTCCTAGCACAAGATCACATGCAAGCAATTCAAGAGGAATTGGCGGGATTCTTTCTTGACCACGTGATCAATAAAGATGGAGAATACCATGTGGAACATGAGTTCATATATAATTAGGGGATTATATTGTAAGAGATCTTATATTGTATATATGTAGCCAGTAGCGTCGGATAGATATACGAAAACTTGTTGTTTGACCAATCTCTCGTATATGTTCATGACGATCTTGTGTACTTAATGGTTTCCATCATTTTCTTACTAGCTAGCGTGTCGAGTCCTCTCTATACATATAGTACGTAGCGTCAACCAAGCACGGAGATAAGGGAGGACACTTCTATCTATTAATTAGCTAGCTAACACAATATATGAAACACCTAAATTAAGCCTACAAAACCACCAAAACCCCCAACCCCCCCCCCCCTTCAGAAAAAACAAAAACCCTAGCCCCTGAACTGCTGACATGTGGTAGCTTATTGGTCCAGGTTGGTGCTACCAACCCGGACAAAAGCCCCCCTGCCAGGGCAAGCCGCAGCGGCCACATGGAGCCCCATCTGTCCCGGTTGATATAAGAACTGAGACTAAAGGTATAGGGCTTTAGTACCGACCCTTTAGTCCCAGTTCCCGAACCGAGACAAATGGACCTTATGAACCGGGACAAATGGCCCTTTTTCTACTAGTGGTCTCCTAGTGTGGGAAAGCTTATGGGATTAGCGTAATTAGCCAGGTGGAGGATTAGGATTAGAAGTTGTGATAAGTGTCACACATGGAGTGTGTCATTTGTCAAAACTCTCAAGGTGTGAGTGGTCTGTGTAAGGGGTATCCCTTAACAAATGATTTCTTTTTTCAATCGCCAAAGGGAAAAGATATCACGTGAAGTAAGAATTTTCGAGGTGATTTCACCTCTATCTAGTCCAACAAAATCGATTGCAGAAGTGCAGGACAGCCGCCGCCTCCAAACAAACTAAGATTTTCTGCCTCCCGCCGGTGGCGGTGTCGGTCCATCCCATTGATAACCCACAAGTATAGGGGATCGCAACAGTTTTTGAGGGTAGAATATTCAACCCAAAATTATTGATTTGACACAAAGGGAGCCAAAGAATATTCTCAAGTACTAGCAGTTGAGTTGTCAATTCAACCACACCTGGATAACTTAATATCTGCAGCAAAGTATTTAGTAGCAAAGTAGTATGGAAGTAACGGTAACGGTGGCAAAAGTAACATTAGTAGCTTTGTAGTAATTGTAACAGTGGCAACGGAAAAGTAACTAAGCAAAGATCAATATGTGAAAAGCTCGTAGGCATTGGATCGGTGATGGAGAATTATGTCGGATGCAATCACTCATGCAATAGTTATAACATAGGGTGACACAGAACTAGCTCCAATTCATCAATGTAATGTAGGCATGTATCTGAATATAGTCATACATGCTTATGGAAAAGAACTTGCATGACATCTTTTGTCCTACCCTCCCGTGGTAGCGGGGTCCTATTGTAAACTAAGGGATATTAAGGCCTCCTTTTAATAGAGTACCGGACCAAAGCATTAACACTTAGTGAATACATGAATTCCTAAAACTAAGGTCATCACCGGGAGTGGTCTCGATTATTGTCACTTCGGGGTTGCCGGATCATAACACATAGTAGGTGACTATAGACTTGCAAGATAGGATCAAGAACTCACATATATTCATGAAAACATAATAGGTTCAGATCTGAAATCATGGCACTCGGGCCCTAGTGACAAGCATTAAGCATAGCAAAATCATAGCAACATCAATCTCAGAACATAATGGATACTAGGGATCAAACCTAACAAAACTAACTCGATTACATGGTAAATCTCATCCAACCCATCACCGTCCAGCAAGCCTATGATGGAATTACTCACGCACGGCGGTGAGCATCATGAAATTGGTGATGGAGGAAGGTTGCTGATGATGACGGTGATGGATTCCCCTCTTCGGAGCCCCGAACGGACTCCAAATCAGCCCTCCCGAGAGAGTTTAGGGCTTGGAGGTGGCTCCGTATCGTAAAACGCGATCAATCCTTCTCTTTGATTTCTTTCTCCCCGAACGTGAATATATAGAGTTGGAGTTGAGGTCGGTGGAGCACCAGGGGGCCACGAGGCAGGGGGCGCGCCCAGGGGGGTAGGCGCGCCCCCACCATCGTGGACAGGGTGTGGGCCCCCTGGCCTCGATTCTGTCGCCAATATTTTTTATTAATTCTAAAAATATTCTCCGTGAAGTTTCAGGTCATTCCAAGAACTTTTATTTCTGCACAAAAATAACACCATGGCAGTTCTGCTGAATACAGCCTCAGTCTGGGTTAGTTCCATTCAAATCATGAAAGTTGGAGTCCAAAACAAGGGCAAAAGTGTTTGGAAAAGTAGATACGATGGAGATGTATCAACTCCCCGAAGCTTAAACCTTTGCTTGTCCTCAAGCAATTCAGTTGATAAACTGAAACTGATAAAGAAAAACTTTTACAAACTCTGTTTGCTGTTGTTGTTGTAAATATGTAAAGCCATCATTCATGTTTTCAGCAAAGATTATGAACTAACCATATTCACAATAACATTTAGGTCTCATATTTACTCATATCAATGGCATAATCAACTAGCGAGCAATAATAATAAATCTCAGATGACAACACTTTCTCAAAACAATCATAATATGATATAAAAAGATGGTATCTCTCTAGCCATTTCCGAGACCGAAAAACATAAATGCAAAGAACCTCTAAAGATCAAGGACTGACTAAACATTGTAATTCATGGTAAAAGAGATCCAGTCATAGTCATACTCAATATAAATTAATATTAATGGATGCAAATGACAGCGGTGCTCTCCAACTGGTGCTTTTTAATAAGAGGGTGATGACTCAACATAAAAGTAAATAGATAGGCCCTTCACAGAGGGAAGCAGGGATTTGTTGAGGTGCCAGAGCTCAATTTTTGAAATAGAGATGAATAATATTTTGAGCGGCATACTTTCATTGTCAACATAACAACCGAGAGATCTCGATATCTTCCATGCTACACACATTATAGGCGGTTCCCAAGCAGAATGGTAAAGTTTATACTCCCCCACCACCAACAAGTATCAATCCATGGCTGGCCCGAAACAACGGCTGCCTCCAACTAACAACAGTCCTAGGGGAATTTTGTTTGCAATTATTTCGATTTGATTTGCTTAGAGCATGGGACTGGGCATCCCGGTGACCATCCATTTTCTCGTGAATGAGGAGCGCAGTCCACTCCTCTTGAGAATAACCCACCTAGCATGGAAGATACAGACAACCCTAGTTGATACACGAGCTATTCGAGCATACAAAACAGAATTTCATTTGAAGGTTTAGAGTTTGGCACATACAAATTTACTTGGAACGGCAGGTAGATACCACATATAGGAAGGTATGGTGGACTCATATGGAATAACTTTGGGGTTTATGGAAGTGGATGCACAAGCAGTATTCCCACTTAGTACAAGTGAAGGCTAGAAAAAGACTGGGAACTAACCAACTAGAGAGGGGCAACAGTCATGAACATGCATTAAAATTAATAAACATTGAGTGCAAGCATGAGTAGGATATAATCCACCATGAACATAAATATCGTGGAGGCTATGTTATTTTGTTTCAACTACATGCGTGAACATGCATGTGCCAAGTCAAACCACTTGAATCATTAAAAGGAGGATACCACCCTATCATACCACATCACAACCATTTTAATAGCATGTTGGCACGCAAGGTAAACCATTATAAACTCCTAGCTAATTAAGCATGGCATAAGCAACTATAATCTCGAATTGTCATTGCAAACATGTTTCATTCATTATAGGCTGAATCAGGAATGATGAACTAATCATATTTACAAAAACAAGAGAGGTCGCGTTCATACCAGCTTCTCTCATCTCAATTAGTCCATCATATATCGTCATTTTTGCCTTTCACTTGCATGACCGAACGGTGTAATAATTAATAATTGTGCACGTGCAATTGGACTAAGCTGGAATCTGTAAGCATTCAGTACAAATGAGAAGACAAGGTAACATGGGCTCTTTGTTAAATCAACAATAATGCATATAAGAGCCACTTCAACATTTTTATTATGGTCTTCTCCTCTTGACCCCCAAAGAACAAGAAAAGAAATAAAACTATTTACAAGGGAAAGCTCCCAACAAGAAAAAGAAGAACGAGAAATCTTTTTGGGTTTTCTTTTTAATTATTACTACTACAAGCATGGAAAGTAAACTAGCTAAAAGCTAAACTATTTTTTTTTATTTTTCTTAAGGTTATTCAAACACACAAGAAGAAAGCGAGAAAACAAAATAAACTAGCATGGATAGTACAACGAAAAGTATGAGCACTGACAACTGGAATGAGTGTGTGAACATGACTGTAGTGTCGGTGAGAAATACATACTCCCCCAAGCTTAGGCTTTTGGCCTAAGTTGGTCTATGACCAAGGATCAAAGTTGTAGCTAGGGTCGTACTGAGATGCAACAGCTATTGCCTCATGAGCTGCAGCTTGGAGGCGGGCTGCCTCCATCGTCCTCTTATATTCGTTCGCCTCCTCCCTGGTTATCACATATCTCCCTTTTGCCTGAAAGTCAAAGAAAGTAGGAGAAGGGAGAGCAACATGGAAAGTGCGGCGCCTGTCAAACATTAGTCGGTACTGGAGAGGCTGTTCATTCCTCTCAATAAACTGATGGCGAACCATAGCATCATAATCTAGATAAGCGGGAGGCAATTCCATATCATTCTCATGTATGGGTATCTCAAGAAAATTAGCCACACGTGTTGCATAAATCCCACCAAACAAGTCTCCACTTAAACCATTATTATGCAACCTTCGTGCAACAATGGCCCCCAAGTTATATTGTTTATCTCCTAAAACATCACTCTTGAGAACACTAAGATCAGGAACACACATGTGACATGCCTCATCCTTACCGTTTTTTTGACTGAAAGACTGTAAGGAAACCCCCTACAGTATAATTGGTGCAACAAAACCAAATTGCAAGTACCATGCCTTGAACCTAGGTGGGTGGGAAGGCATCAACCCCTTCCCACCACTAGGTTATGCCTTAGTCTGCCTCATCCTTACCGTTTATGCATCTACCTATAAAGAGAGCAAAATAATGTATAGCAGGAAAATGAATGCTCCCTATGGTAGCTTGTGTTCTTTCGCTAGATTCTCCCATAGTGATACTAGGAAGAAAATCCTTAAACCGAGATTTGCGAGGTTCACTAACACTACCGCACTGCAGAAGTTTACAAGCAGTACTAAAATCTTCTAAGTCCATAGTATAAGATTTACCATAGATATCAAATAGGACAGTGTGAGAATTGTGTGAAGATGAAAATTTGAACCTTCTCAAAAGGAATCAGTTAGGTAATAATACTGAGGGCACTTATCTAGTATGAAGCCCTCGAGTTCAGCATTACACACATATGCGTCAAATTCCTCCTTAATTCCTGCTCGAACCATGAAATCTTCTGAAGGCCATTCACAAGGCCGCACTTGAGCTTCTCTTGGTGGTTCATGGTCCGGCTCACGTATTGCGGGCCTGGGTCCTTCCTTCCTTGAAGAACCACCTTGGTACAATTTCCTAAACATATTTCTTCCTCTGAAAAATTTCTAAAAATTTTAGTAACTCAAAATAAAAGTGAACCAAACTCAACAAAATTGATATCAACTACTCCCACAAGTGCCTAGAGACTATATCACGCATTCGAACTACTTGGGACCATATAAATTTTACATGCAAGCTCAAGAACAGGATCACCTAGGCAGCAAAAATTTGCAATGAATAAAGCACTAGAACAAAAACTAATTGGACCATTGGAGGAGTCGCATACCGAAGAACAATCCCCCAAAGCAGTTTTGTGAGTGGAGCTTTGAGCAAAGAGATCAAAAATCGCAGCAAGATGAGCTAGAACTCGTGCTTGAGCTGGTTGGTGATTTATTTGGGAGGAAGAAGGAGTTTGTGCTGGCTGGAATAAGTGGAGGGGGGCCACCAGGGGCCCACGAGGCAGGGGCGCGCCCCAGGGGGTGGGCGCACCCTGGACCCTCGTGGCCAGGTGCTTGCTCCCCCTGATGTGTTCTCAGTGCCCGATATTCTCAAATATTCTAAAAAAATAATATTTCATTTTCAGGGCGTTTGGAGAACTTTTATCTTCGGGGTATTTTTTATTGCAAGGATAATTCAGAAAACTGACCGAAAAATACTATTTTGCTTTATTTAATCTAAACAACAGAAAGTAAAAGGAGGGCACATAACGTTGTGATTTCTAACTTCATCCATCTCATGCTCATCAAAAGGAATCCACTAACAAGGTTGATCAAGTCTTGTTAACAAACTCATTTCGAATAACATGGAACTAGAGAAATTTCGAATAATACTAGGTTACCTCAAAGGGGATATGCACGTCCCCAACAATAAGAATATCATATTTCTTCTTGACAGTAGGTAGAGGAAATTCAAGACCTCCAATAGTGATCATTGGAATTTTTCCAATAGAATTGATACTGTGGACTTGAGGTTGTTTCCTCAGAAACTGTACCATATGCTCATTACCATTAACATGAAAAGTGACATTGCTTTTGTTGCAATCAATAACAGCCCCTGCAGTATTCCAAAAGGGTCTACCAAGGATAATTGACATACTATCGTCCCCGGGAATATCAAGAATAACAAAGTCCATTAAAATAGTAACGTTTGCAACCACAACAGGCACATCCTCACAAATACCGACAGGTATATCAATTGATTTATCATCCATTTGCAAAGATATTTCAGTAGGTGTAAACTTATTCAAATCAAGTCTACGATATAAAGAGAGAGGCATAACACTAACACCGGCTCCAAGATCACATAAAGCAGTTTTAACATAGTTTCTTTTAATGGAGCATGGTATAGTTAGTACTCCCGGATCTCCTAGTTTCTTTGGCATTCCAACCTTAAAAGTATAATTAGCAAGCATGGTGGAAATTTCAGCTTTCGGTATCTTTTATTTGTAACAATATCTTTTATATACTTAGCATAAGGATTCATTTTAAGCATATCAGTCAAACGCATACGCAAAAAGATAGGTCTAATCATTTCAGCAAAGCGCTCAAAATCCTCACCATCCTTTTTCTTGGATGGTTTAGGAGGAAAGGGCATGGGTTTCTGAACCCATGGTTCTGTTTCTTTACCGTGCTTCCTAGCAACAAAGTCTATCTTATCATAACGTTGATTCTTTGATTGTGGGTTATCAAGATCAACAGCAGGTTCAATCTCTACATCATTGTTATTGCTAAGTTGAGCATCAACATGAACCTCATCATTAACATTATCACTAGGTTCATGTTCATCACCAGATTGTGGTTCAGCATCAGAAATAGAAATATCATTGGGATTCTCAGGTGTGTCAACAACAGGTTCACTAGAAGCATGCAAAGTTCTATCATTTTTCCTTTTCTTCTTTTTAGAAGGACTAGGTGCATCAACATTAGTTCTCAGAGAATCTTGCTCAATTCTCTTAGGATGGCCCTCAGGATACAAAGGTTCCTGAGTCACTTTACCCCCTCTAGTCATAACTCTAATAGCATTATAATTTTTCTTATTATTTAATTCATTGAGCAAATCATTTTGAGCTTTAAGCACTTGTTTTACTTGAGTGGTATCCATAGAAGCATGTTTACTAATGAGTTGAAGTTCACCTTTAACTCTAGACATATAATCACTCAAGTGTTCAATCATATAAGCATTTTGTTTCAATTGTCTACCAACATAAGCATTGAACTTTTATTGTTTAACAATAAAATTATCAAACTCATCTAAGCATTGGTTAGCAGACTTATAACGAGGAATATCACCTTCATCAAATCTATAGAGAGAATTTACCTTTACTACCTGTGTCGGGTTATCAAGACCATGTATTTCTTCAATAGATGGTAAATTCTTAACATCTTCAGCTTTAATACCATTTTATTTCATAGATATCTTTGCCTCTTGCATATCTTCAGGACTGAGAAATAGAATACCCCTTTTCTTCGGAGTTGGCTTAGGAGTTGGTTCAGGAAGTGTCCAATTATTTTCATTAGACAACATATTATTCAATAGCAATTCAGCTTGATCAACTGTTCTTTCCCTGAAAACACAACCAGCACAACTATCCAGGTGGTCTCTGGAAGCATCGGTTAGTCCATTATAAAAGATATCAAGTATTTCATTTTTTCTTGAGAGGATGATCAGGCAAAGCATTAAGTAATTGGAGAAGCCTCCCCCAAGCTTGTGGGAGACTCTCTTCTTCAATATGCACAAAATTATATATTTCCCTTAAAGCAGCTTGTTTCTTATGAGCAGGGAAATATTTAGCAGAGAAGTAATAAATCATATCCTTGGGACTACGCACACAACCAGGATCAAGAGAATTAAACCCTGTTTTAGCATCACCCTTTAATGAGAACGGAAATAATTTAAGGATATAGTAGTAACGAGTTTTCTCATCATTTGTGAATAGGGTGGCTATATCATTTAATTTAGTAAGAGGTGCCACAACAGTTTCAGATTCATAGCCATAAAAAGGATCAGATTCAACCAAAGTAATTATCTACGGATCGACAGAGAAATCATAATCCTTATCAGTAACACAGATAGGTGAAGTAGCAAAAGCAGGATTACATTTCATTCTAGCATTCAAAGATTTTTCTTTCAACTTAACTAATAATTTCTTAATATCATTTCTATCATTGCAAGCAATAAAGACTCTAGCAGTTTCTTCATCCATAACATAACCCTCAGGCACAATAGGCAATTCATATCTAGGGGGAGAATCGTCATCATCACTTTCATCAATATTACCAGTTTCAATAATTTCATTCTCTCTAGCCCTAGCAAGTTGTTCATCAAGAAATTCACCTAATGGCACAGTAGTATCAAGCATAAAAGTAGTTTCATCATAAGTATCAGGCAAAGCAGAAGTGGCATCATCAATAAAATGCGACATATCAGAATTAATAGCAGAAGCAGGTTTAGGTGTCGCAAGCTTACTCAAAACAGAAGAAGAATCAAGTGCAGAGCTAGATGGCAGTTCCTTACCTCCCCTCATAGTTGAGGGATAAATTTTGGTTTTGTCGTCTTTCAAGTTCCTCATAGTGATCAACAGATATAAATCCCAAGTGACTCAAACAATAGAGCTATGCTCCCCGACAACGGCGCCAGAAAATAGTCTTGATAACCCACAAGTATAGGGGACCGCAACAGTTTTTGAGGGTAGAGTATTCAACCCAAATTTATTGATTCGACACAAGGGGAGCCAAAGAATATTCTCAAGTACTAGCAGTTGAGTTGTCAATTCAATCACACCTGGATAACTTAATATCTGCAGCAAAGTATTTA
The DNA here is from genome assembly GCA_032464435.1 of Aegilops umbellulata. Taxonomy (NCBI): domain Eukaryota; kingdom Viridiplantae; phylum Streptophyta; class Magnoliopsida; order Poales; family Poaceae; genus Aegilops; species Aegilops umbellulata. Next base: position 600,921,709 of record CP136058.1, read on the forward strand.
GTAGCATAGTAGTATGGAAGTAACGGTAACGGTGGGAAAAGTAACAGTAGTAGCTTTGTAGTAATTGTAACAGTGGCAACGGAAAAGTAACTAAGCAAAGATCAATATGTGAAAAGCTCGTAGGCATTGGATCGGTGAAAGAGAATTATGTCGGATGCGATCACTCATGCAATAGTTATAACATAGGGTGACACAGAACTAGCTCCAATTCATCAATGTAATGTAGGCATGTATTCTGAATATAGTCATACATGCTTATGGAAAAGAACTTGCAAGACATCTTTTGTCCTACCCTCCCGTGGCAGCGGGGTCCTATTGGAATCTAAGGGATATTAAGGCCTCCTTTTAATAGAGTACCGGACCAAAGCATTAACACTTAGTGAATACATGAAATCCTCAAACTACGGTCATCACCGGGAGTGGTCTCGATTATTGTCACTTCGGGGTTGCTGGATCATAACACATAGTAGGTGACTATAGACTTGCAAGATAGGATCAAGAACTCACATATATTCATCAAAACATAATAGGTTCAGATCTGAAATCATGGCACTCGGGCCCTAGTGACAAGCATTAAGCATATCAAAATCATAGCAACATCAATCTCAGAACATAATGGATACTAGGGGTCAAACCTAACAAAACTAACTCGGTTACATGGTAAATCTCATCCAACCCATCACCGTCCAGCAAGCCTATGATGGAATTACTCACGCACGGCGGTGAGCATCATGAAATTGGTGATGGAGGAAGGTTGATGATGATGACGGCAATGGATTCCCCTCTTCGGAGCCCCGAACGGACTCCAGATCAGCCCTCCCGAGAGAGTTTAGGGCTTGGCGGCGGCTCCGTATCATAAAACGCGATGAATCCTTCTCTCTGATTTTTTCTCCCCGAACATGAATATATAGAGTTGGAGTTGAGGTCGGTGGAGCACCAGGGGGCCCACGAGGTAGGGGGGCGCGCCCAAGGGGGGTAGGCGCGCCCCCACCCTCGTGAACAGGGTGTGGGCCCCCTGGCCTCGATTCTTTCGCCAGTATTTTTTATTAATTCTAAAAATATTCTCCGTGAAGTTTCAGGTCATTCCGAGAACTTTTATTTCTGCACAAAAATAACACCATGGCAGTTCTGCTGAATATAGCATCAGTCCGGGTTAGTTCCATTCAAATCATGCTAGTTAGAGTCCAAAACAAGGGCAAAAGTGTTTGGAAAAGTATATACGATGGAGACATATCACCCGTCTCCGGTGGCCTTGGGGCCATGGAGGCAGAGTAGATCTCGGCCCTTGCCGGTGGGAGGGCTCCGTTTTTCGATCTGTTTTTGAGCTTTGTTAGGGTTTGTCTCCTACTCAGGAAGGCGAGACAGCGGCGACTCCCTGAAGATGGAATAAAGGTTTCCCCGCCTAGCCCCCGTTCTGATGATGCGTCTAGCATCATCGGTGGGCGTGTGGAGGTGCATCTACGGTGGATCTGTCTTTGGTGGATTTGCTCGGATCTGTTCGTCGTTCATATCATTCGTGTGTCTTCAGGTTGGATTCTTTTGATCTACACTCTTCACCTGCGGCGGTTGCTGTTCTAGTGCATTGGTTCCATGGGGCATTAGCACGACAACTTCCCGACTGTCTACTACAACAACATTTTCCCGGCTCCGGCGGGGGAGGGGCGATGACAGCGGCGCGCCTTTGGCTCGCTTCAGTGCTTGTAGTTGTCGCTAGGTGGTCTACGGATCTGGATGTAACTTTTGTTAGTTCTAGTGTTCGTTGTACTACCATGATTGAAGATGAATAGATTGAAAGTGTTTCCCGCAAAAAATAAGAATTTTCGGGCGTTAGAGCCCGTTTCACGATGGTGCAATGGTAGGCTGGGCCGAAATTATTTTTCCTCTGGGTTAGACACTCACGTAAAACATATTTTTTATGTGAGGCATAGTTGCTCCTACGATACCCCCTCAAAAAAAGTTTCTCCTACAGTAAAATTGGTAATTTTTCCTGTGATGAATCTGTTTAAGCTATTCCCTCTAATCCACACATCTAGATACATCTGTTTGGGTGAGAATGGATCGGATTAAGTACTAGTAATTAATCTATATATATATGTGTTGCTCTCAAGCCGCTCTGCTCCTAGCCTCCTACTACCTCCTTTCACGACCTAGGGTCGGCCAGTATTCGACGGCAGCAAGCCGGAGCAGCAGGTGGAGGAGCAAGGGGATCAGAGACGCGATAGAGGGAGATACAGAGCAGGAGAGGATAAGAATAGAACGGGAGGCTAGAATGTTTTCATTTCCTTGATAGCCAACACGTCTTACACGCTTGCTTATATAATGCAAGTCCATTACACGTCCCACAGGCCCACTACTCGAGCCCACGATTCCTAGGCCCAATCCGAATGCTGGATTTAAACCTCCTTGTTTCTGTAGCCCGCGCTGCTTGTCTTCTGCACCACGCCATCCTTGATCACCTGTGCGGCACTACTTACAGTACCCGCCCCTGAAGAACCAGCTTGTCCCCAAGCTGGTGTGCTCGGAAATCGAGCTTTCAACACCTCGTAGTCTTCCCAAGTTGCTGATGAAGCAGGAACCATTGCTGATTTAACCAGAATCTGCAAATGTGCTGCATTCCCCTTCTTGACCAAGCGACGATCGATGATTTCTTCAAGAATTACACCTGGGGCTGACAGGTCCACTGGTACTGGTAATGTGGTGAAAACAGGAGTGTGATCTGGAACATGGCCCTTCAACTGGGACACATGAAAAACCGGGTGGACTTGACTTCCTTGTGGCAGTTCCAGTCTGTATGCTGCAGTCCCCACCTTTTCCAGAATTTTGTAAGGCCCAAAATATTTAAGCGCCAACTTGTGACATGGTCGGTTAACCACCGTTGATTGAGAATAAGGTTGGAGCCTCAGATAGACCATCTCTCCCTGCATGAACACCCTGTCCGAGCATTTTTTGTCAGCAAAGTGCTTGTACTTGCTTTGAGCCCTTGCCAGGTGATCTTTTAGAGCAGCTGTGTGCTTAGAGTGAGTGTCCATCCAGGCCTTGACATCAGGATGTGGAGACACAGGATGCCCCGCTAGCTGGCCTATATTAGGAGAATGACCATACAAAGCTTGATACAGAGTACATCCCAGAGAGGAGTGATATGTAGCATTGCACCAGAAGTCAGCCTGTGGTAGCCAGGTTGCCCACTTGGCAGGATAGTCATGAACTGCACACCTCAGGTACATCTCTAGGCACTGATAAACCCGCTCGATTTTCCCATCTATTTGTGGATGATATGTTGTACTCATCTCTAGTTCTGTCCTCCACACTCTAAAGAGCTCTTTCCAAAATGAACTAGTGAAGATCTTGTCCCTGTCTGACACAATGGACAGAGGCAATCCATGCAACCTGACAATGTTGTGCAGAAACACTTTTGCTACTGAAGCAACTGCGAAAGGATGTTTGAGAAGCAGGAAATGGCTCACTTTAGTAAGTCTATCAACTACCACTAAAAGGGCACTATATCCTTCTGATTTAGGTAACCCCTCAATGAAATCCATACTGATTGCTTGCCATGGGCTGTCAGGTATAGGCAGAGGCTGTAGCAGACATGGTTTCTTGCACAGTTCATGTTTGGCCTGTTGGCATATGGCACACTGCTTTACAGAATTCTCCACATCCACCTCCATACTAGCCGAACTGAACAGTTGCTTCACTCTATGATATGTTGGAAGAATACCAGAGTGTCCTCCCACAGGGCTTGAATGAAAAGCCTGAATTAACTTTGTTTGGAGACCAGAATTAGCCCCCACCCAGATTTTCTGATCTTCTTTTATTAGCCCATCTTGTAACTGAAAACCTGGACAAGAATCTGGATCCACTGCTACTTTTTGCAACATGGAACAAGCAACATGATCAACATAATAGGAGTTGAGGATCTCTTGTACCTAGACAGGCTTACTGGTAGATATACTTTGCACAGAGAATAAGTGTGCCACCCTTGACAGAGCATCAGCAACAGTGTTTTCCACTCCTTTCCTGTACTGAATAGAAAATTGCAGTCCCACCAGCTTAGTCATAGCCTTTCTTTGTAGATCTGAGGTCAAGTTCTGATCTCCCAAATAACACAAACTTTGGTGATCAGTTCTAGTCACAAATGGTGCTCTAGATAAATAAGATCTCCACATGTCTACTGCCATCATAATTGCCATAAACTCCTTCTCATAGATGGATTTCTTCTAGTTGGCTACTCCCAGAGCTTTACTGTAAAAAGCAACAGGGTGCCCTTCCCGAGATAAAACAACACCCACTCCAGTGTTGCAGGCATCTGTCTCCACATTAAAGTTTTGTTAAAGTTTGGTAGTGCCAAAACTGGAGTGTTGACCATGGCCTCTTTGAGCTGTTGGAAAGCCTGTTGAGCTGCTGTGGACCACACAAATGCTTGCTTTTTGAGAAGAGCAGTGAGAGGCTTGGCCAGCAAACCATAGTTTCTCACAAACTTCCTATAATATCTAGTCAGCCCTAGAAAACCCCTTAATTCAGTGACATTAGTGGGTGTAGGCCACTGCACCATTGCCTCTGTCTTGGAGGGATCTGTGGCAACTCCTTCTTCAGAAATGATGTGCCCTAAATATTCCAAGGATTGTTGAGCAAACACACATTTGGATTCTTTAACAAACAGCTGGTTTTTCTTGAGAATGTCAGACACAGACTGTAGATGTTCTTCTAGAGTGAGACTGAATATCAGGATATCATCCATAAACATAAGCACATACTTCCTATTTGGGCCTGCAAACATGAAGTTCATGACACACTGAAATGTTCCTAGAGCAGTTGCTAAGCCAAAGGGAACCACCCTGAACTAAAACTGTCCATGGTGTGTCTTGAAAGTTGTCTTGTACTCATCCTCTTCCATCATTCTGATCTGATGGTACCCAGCTTTGAGGTCCAACTTAGAAAACCATTTATTTCCCCCTAACTCATCCAAGATCTCATCAATGACAGGCATAGGAAACTTGTTTTTGATAGTCACCTCATTCAGCCTTCTGTAATCTACACAGAACCTCCATGTGCCATCTTTATTTTTTACTAGTAACACGGGAGCAGAAAAAGGACTCATATTGGGTGTTATCAGTCTAGCAGCTAGCATTTCCTTTTCTTGTTTTTCTTTTTCATCCTTCTGTTGTGGTGAGTATCTGTAGGGCATGTAATTGACATGTACCATATCTGGCAACAGATTGATTGTGTGATCAAAATCTCTTTGGGGAGGTAGAGACTTTGGCTCCTGGAATACCTCTTTGTTTCTATCTATTACTTGCTGCACAACCGGAGGTATTTCAGTGACAGGTGCCATAACTATGCGGTTCAATAGGGCTGTAGCCCACACTTAATTTCCTTTCTCCCACTTAAGTAGTTGGTTTTCAGAAACCTCTTCCAGCTGGTCTTGTTTCTTGGGCAATACACCTTGTAATTTGACTTCCTGTCCTTCATACTGATACGTCTCCAACGTACGTATCTATAATTTTTTATTGCTTCATTCTATATTATATTCTGTTTTGGATGATTAATGGGATTTGTTATACACTTTTATATTATTTTTGGGACTAACCTATTAACCGGAGGCCCAGCCCAAATTGTTGTTTTTGCCTATTTCAGTGTTTCACAGAAAAAGAATATCAAACGGAGTCCAAATGGAATGAAACCTTCGGGAATGTGATTTTTGGAACAAACGTGATCCATAGGACTTGGAGTCCATGTCAAGAAAGCAACCAGGAGAACACGAGGCAGGGGGCACGCCTACCCCCTGGGCGCGCCCTCCACCCTCGTGGGGCCCACGTTGCTCCACCGACGTACTTCTTCCTCCTATATATACCTACGTACCCCCAAGCTACCAGATACAGAGCCGAAAACCTAATTCCACCGCCTCAACCCTCTGTACCTGTTAGATCCCATCTTGGGGCCTTTTCCGGCGCGCCGGAGGGGGCATTGATCACGGAGGGCTTCTACATCAACACCATAGCCTCTCCGATGATGTGTGAGTAGTTTACCTCAGACCTTCGGGTCCATAGTTATTAGCTAGATGGCTTCTTCTCTCTCTATGGATCTCAATACAAAGTTCTCCATGATTCTCGTGGAGATCTATCCGATGTAATCTTCTTTTGCGGTGTGTTCGTTGAGACCGATGAATTGTGGGTTTACGATCAAGTTTATCTATGAACAATATTTGAATCTTCTTTGAATTCTTTTATGTATGATTGGTTATCTTTGCAAATATCTTAGAATTATCAGTTTGGTTTGGCCTACTAGATTGATCGTTCTTGCAATGGGAGAAGTGCTTAGCTTTGGGTTCAATCTTGCGGTGTCCTTTCCCAGTGACAGCAGGGGCAGCAAGGCACGTTTTGTATTGTTGCCATCGAGGGTAACAAGATGGGATTTATATCATATTGCATGATTTTATCCCTCTACATCATGTCATCTTACTTAAAGCATTACTCTGTTCTTATGAACTTAATACTCTAGATGCATGCTGGATAGCGATCGATGTGTGGAGTAATAGTAGTAGATGCAGGCAGGAGTCGGTCTACTTGTCACGGACGTGATGCCTATATACATGATCATACCTAGATATTCTCATAACTATGCTCAATTCTATCAATTGCTCAACAGTAATTTGTTCACCCACCATAATACTTATGCTCTTGAGAGAAGCCACTAGTGAAACCTATGGCCCCCGGGTCTATTTTCCGTCATATTAATCTTCCAACGCTTAGCTATTTTTATTGCCTTTTATTTTACTTTGCATCTTTATTTACTCTTTATCAAAAAATACCAAAAATATTATCTTATCATATCTATCAGATCTCACTCTTGTAAGTGGCCGTGAAGGGATTGACAACCCCTTTATCGCATTGGTTGCGTGGTTTTATTTGTTTGTGTAGGTGCGTGGGACTTGAGTGTGGCCTCCTACTAGATTGATACCTTGGTTCTCAAAAACTGAGGGAAATACTTATGCTACTTTACTGCATCACCCTTTCCTCTTCAAGGGAAAACCAACGCAGTCCTCAAGAGGTAGCAAGAAGGATTTCTGGCGCCGTTGCCAAGGAGATTCACGCCAAGTCAAGTCAAGTCAAGACATACCATGTACCCATCACAAACACTTATCCCTCGCATTACATTATTTGCCATTTGCCTCTCGTTTTCCTCTCCCCCACTTCACGATTGCCGTTTTATTCTCCCTCTCTTTTCCATTCACCTCTTTTTCGCTTGCTTCTCATTTGCTCGTGTGTTGGATCGCTTGCTTGTCACTATGGCTCAAGATAATACTAAATTGTGATTTTACCAATACCAACAACAATGATTTTCTTAGCACTCCGATTGCACCTCTTACCGATACTGAATCTTGTGAAATTAATGATGCCTTGTTGAATCTTGTCATGAAAGATCAATTCGCCGGCCTTCCTAGTGAAGATGCCGCTACCCATCTAAATAGCTTCGTTGATTTGTGTGATATGCAAAAGAAGAAAGATGTGGACAATGATATTGTTAAATTGAAGCTATTTCCTTTTTCGCTTAGAGATCGTGCTAAACCTTGGTTTTCATCATTGCCTAAAAATAATATTGATTCATGGAATAAGTGCAAAGATGCTTTTATCTCTAAGTATTTTCCTCCCACTAAGATCATCTCTCTTAGAAACGATATTATGAATTTTAAGCAACTTGATCATGAACATGTTGCACAATCTTGGGAGAGGATGAAATTAATGATACGCAATTGCCCTACACATGGTTTAAATCTTTGGATGATTATACAAATTTTTTATGCCAGATTGAATTTTGCTTCTAGAATCGGCCGCAGGAGGCACTTTTATGGAAATCACTTTAGGAGAAGCTACTAAACTCCTAGATAATATTATGGTTAATTATTCTCAATTGCACACTAAAAGATCTACTAATAAAAAGGTGCATATGCGATAGAAGAAATTAATATTTTGAGTGGAAAGATTGATGGACTTATAAAATTATTTCCTAATAAGACTGTTTCTTCTGATCCTAATGATATGCCTTTGTCTACCTTGATTGAGAATAATAATGCATCTATGGATGTGAATTTTGTTGGTAGGAATAATTTTGGTAACAACGCATATAGAGGAAACTTTAATCCTAGACCGTATCCTAGTAATTCCTCTAATAATTATGGTAATTCCTACAACAATTCTTATGGAAATTTTAATAAGATGCCCTCTGAATTTTAGACTAGTGTTAAAGAATTTATAAATTCGCAAAAGAATTTCAATGCTTTGCTTGAAGAAAAGTTGCCTAGGATTGATGAATTGGCTAGGAACATTGATAGAATTTCTCTTGATGTTGATTCTTTGAAACTTAGATCTATCCCACCAAATCATGATATCGATGAGTCTCTCAAAGCCATGAGAATTTCCATTGATGAGTGCAAAGAAAGAACCGCTAGGATGCATGCTAAGAAAGATTGCTTTGTGAAAGCATGTTCTTCTAGTTTCTATGAAAATAAAGATGAAGATCTAAAAGTTATTGACGTGTCTCCTATTAAATCTTTGTTTGCAATATGAATCTTAGATAATGATGAGACTGAAGATGAGTTACCTTTACCTAGAAGGCGTTCCAAAAATTCTGAATTTCTAGATCTTGATGCAAAAATTGGTAAAGATGGCATTGAAGAGATCAAAACCTTAGATATCAATGAACCCACTATTATGGATTTCAAGGAATTTAATTATGATAATTGTTCTTTAATAGATTGTATTTCCTTGTTGCAATCCATGCTAAATTCTCCACATGCTTATAGTCAACATAAAGCTTTTACTGAACATATCTTTGATGCTTTGATGCAATCTTATGAAGAAAAACTTGAGTCGGAAGTTTCTATCCCTAGAAAACTTTATGATGAGTGGGGACCTACTATTAAAATTAAAATTAAAGATCATGAATTCTATGCTTTGTGTGATTTGGGTGCTAGTGTTTCCACAATTCCAAAAACTTTGTGTGATTTGTTAGGTTTCCCCGAATTTGATGATTGCTCTTTAAACTTACACCTTGCGGATTCCACTATTAAGAAACCTATGGGAAGAGTTAATGATGTTCTTATTGTTGCAAATAGGAACTATGTGCCCGTAGATTTTATTGTTCTTGATATAGATTGCAATCTTTCATGTCCTATTATTCTTGGTAGACCTTTCCTTAGAACGATTGGTGCAATTATTGATATGAAGGAAGGGAATATTAGATTCCAATTTCAATTAAAGAAAGGTATGGAACTCTTCCCCAGAAAGAAGATTAAATTACCTTATGAATCTATTATGAGATCCACTTATGGATTGCCTACCAAATATGGCAATACCTATATCTATCCTTGCTTTTATGCCTAGCTAGGGGCGTTAAACGATAGCGCTTGTTGGGAGGCAACCCAATATTATTTTTAGTTTTTGCTTTTTCCTTCTGTTTAGTAATAAATAATCCATCTAGCTTCTGTTTAGATGTGTTTTTTGTTTTTATTAGTATTTGTGCCAAGTTAAACCTATAGGATCTTCTTGGATGATAGTTATTTGACCTTGCTAAAAATTCCAGAAACTTTCTGTTCACGAAAACAATTATTAAAAATCACCAGAGAATGATAAAATATTAATTCCAATTGCAGCAGATCACTAAACAAATTTTATAGGTCGCCCTATTTTTGTAGATTTTTTTTGAGTTCCAGAAGTTTGCGTTAGTTACAGATTACTACAGACTGTTCTGTTTTTGACAGATTCTGTTTTTCTTGTGTTGTTGCTTATTTTGATGAATCTATGGCTAATAAAATAGTTTATAAACCATAGAGAAGTTGGAATACCGTAGTTTTAACACCCATATAAATAAATAATGAGTTCATTACAGTACCTTGAAGTGCTTTTTTTATTTCTTTCGCTAACGGAGCTCACGAGATTTTCTGTTAAGTTATGTGTTGTGAAGTTTTCAAGTTTTGGGTAAAAGATTTGATGGGTTATGGAACAATTAGTGGCAAGATCCTAAGATTGGGGATGCCCATGGCACCCCAAGGACACCAAAAATCCAAAGCTTGGGGATGCCCGGGAAGGCATCCCCTCTTTCATCGACTTCCATCGGTAACTTTACTTGAAGCTATATTTTTATTCACCACATGATATGTGTTTTGCTTGGAGCGTCTTGTATTATTTGAGTCTATGCTTTTTAGTTTACCACAATAATCCTTGCTGTACACACCTTTTGAGAGAGACACACATGATTCGGAATTTGTTAGAATACTATGTGCTTCAATTATATCTTTTGAGCTATATAGTTTTTGCTCTAGTGCTTCACTTATATCTTTTAGAGCACGGTGGTGGATTTGTTTTACAGAAACTATTGTTCTCTCATGCTTCACTTATATCACTTTGAGAGTTGTACAAAACAGCATGGTAACTTGCTTTAATTATGATAGGCATCCAAGATTAGTAAAGAAAAAAATATAAATTTTCTTATGAGTGTGTTGAATACTATGAGAAGTTTGATGCTTGATTATTGTTTTGAGATATGAAGATGGTGATATTAGAGTCATGATAGTTGAGTAGTTGTGAATTTGAGGAATACTTGTGTTAAAGTTTGTGATTCCCGTAGCATGCACGTATGGTGAACTGTTATGTGATGAAGTCGGAGCATGATTTATTTATTTATTGTCTTCCATATGAGTGGCGGTCGGGGACGGGTGATGGTATTTTCCTACCAATCTATCCCCCTAGGAGCATGCATGTAATACTTTGCTTTGATAACTTGTAGATTTTTACAATAAATATATGAGTTCTTTATTACTAATGCTGAGTCCATGGATATTACGCACTCTCTTCCTTCCACCATTGCTAGCCTCTCTAATACCGCGCACTTTTCGCCGGTATCATACACCCACCATATACCTTCCTCAAAACAGCCACCATACCTACCTATTATGGCATTTCCATAGCCATTCCGAGATATATTGCCATGCAACTTACCACCGTTCCGATTAATATGACACGCTTCATCATTGTCATATTGCCTTGCATGATCATGTAGTTGACATCGTATTTGTGGCAAAGCCACCATTTATAATTCTTTCATACATGTCACTCTTGATTCATTGCATATCCCAGTACACCGCCGGAGGCATTCACATAGAGTCATATTTTGTTCTAAGTATTGAGTTGTAATTGTTGAGTTGTAAGTAAATAAAAGTGTGATGATCATCATTATTAGAGCATTGTCCCAAGTGAGGAAAGGATGATGGAGACTATGATTCCCCCACAAGTTGGGATGAGACTCCAGACGAAGAATAAAAAAAGAGGCCATAAAAAAGGAGGAAAAGGCCCAAATAAAAAAATGAGAGAAAAAGAGAGAAGGGACAATGCTACTATCCTTTTACCACACTTGTGCTTCAAAGTAGCACCATGATCTTCATGATAGAGAGTCTCTTATGTTGTCACTTTCATATACTAGTGGGAATTTTTTATTATAGAACTTGGCTTGTACAGTCCAATGATGGGCTTCCTCAAAATGCCCTAGGTCTTCGTGAGCAAGCGAGTTGGATGCACACTGAGGGAGTCCTGGATTAGGGGGTATCCGAATGGCCGGACTATAACCTTTGGCCGGACTCTTGGACCATGAAGATACAAGATTGAAGACTTCGTCCCGTGTCCGGATGGGACTTTCCTTGGCGTGGAAGGCAAGCTTGGCGATGCAGATATGTAGATCTCCTTCCGTTGTAACCGACTCTGTGTAACCCTAGCCCTCTCCGGTGTCTATATAAACTGGAGGGTTTTAGCCTCTCTGATCTCATGGTAGATCTACTCTTGTACTACCCATATCATCAATATTAATCAAGCAGGAGTAGCGATTTACCTCCATCGAGAGGGCCCGAACCTGTGTAAAAACATCGTGTCCCTTGTCTCCTATTACCATCTGCCTAGACGCACAGTTCGGGACCCCCTGCCCGAGATCCGCCGGTTTTGACACCGACATTGGTGCTTTCATTGAGAGTTCCTATGTGTCATCATCTTTAGGCCCGATGGCTTCTCTGATCGTCAACAGCGATGCGGTCCAGGGTGAGACTTTTCTCCCCGGACAGATCTTCGTATTCGGCGGCTTTGCACTACGGGCCAATTCGCTTGGCCATCTGGAGCAGATTGAAAGCTACGCCCCTGGTCATCAGGTCAGATTTGGAAGCTTGAACTACATGGCTGACATCCGCGGACACTTAATCTTCGAAAGATTCAAGCCGCAGCCGGGCGCGCCGCACTATCATGATGGGCATGACCTAACTCTGCCACCGAACAGTGCCCTGGAGGCCGCACCCGCATCAGCTCCGACCCCTAGCTCGGAGCCAACTGCGCCGATCGAGGACAGGTGGCTAGACACCGCCTTGGGGGCTGCAGTCTCAACGACGATCAAGCCGAACACCAACCTTACCCTCTGCGAAGCCTGTGACTCCAAGGTACCGGACTCTTATCCGGACTCCGAACCCTCCGCGCCCCTACCAATCGAATCCGATTGGGCGCCGATCATGGAATTCACCACCGCAGATATCTTTCAGTACTCGCCCTTCGGCGATATTCTGAATTCACTAAGGTCTCTCTCTTTGTCAGGAGAGTCCTGGACGGATTATGGCCAACAGGATTGGGATGCGGACGACGAAGAAATTCGATGCCCACCCACCACCCACTTCGTAGCCACTGTCGATGATTTAACCGACATGCTAGACTTCGACTCCGAAGACATCGACGGTATGGACGACGATGTAGGAGACGAACATGAACCAGCGCCTATAGGGCACTGGAAAGCCACCTCGTCATATGACATATATATGGTGGACACACCCAAAGAAGGCAATGGCGATGGAACAACAGGGGATGACCCATCCAAGAAGCAACCCAAGCGCCGGCGTCAGCGGCGCCGCTCTAAGTCCCGCCAAAACAAAAACGGTGATACCGACACGGGAGATAATAACACCCCGGACAGTGCCGAAGACAACTCCCTCCAGCAAGACTCCGTGCAGGAGGATGGAGAGGCCAGCCCCCCTGAGAAGGCGGCAGACAAAGAGGAAGAGGATGATAACTACATGCCTCCCTCTGAAGACGAGGCAAGCCTCGGCGACGACGAATTTGTCGTGCCGGAGGATCCCGTCGAACAAGAGCGCTTTAAACACAGGCTTATGGCCACGGCGAGTAGCCTTAAGAAAAAACAGCAACAATTTAGAGCTAATCAAGATTTGCTAGCCGACAGATGGACTGAAATCCTTACGGCCGAGGAACACGAACTCGAACGCCCCTCCAAGAGCTACCCAAAGCGCAGGTTGCTACCCCGATTGGAGGAGGAAGCAATTAAACCTACATCACCAGCGCATGAGACGGCTGATCGGCCACCTCGCGGCCGCGACAGAGAGGCCTCTCGGCCCTCCACTCAAGCCGCACCCCAGCGACGCTCAAAAAATACCAAGGCACGGGGAAACATGCCAGACCTGCGCGATATATTGGAGGACAAGGCAAGGCAAACAAGATCGATCTACGGATCGCGTGGGCGCCCCACAACACGAGACGATAACCGTCATGCCAGATACAGTAAGTCCGGTCGGGCCGAACACAGTAGACAAAGCTCATCTGAGCTACGTCGTGATATAGCCCAGTACAGAGGGCCCCACACCCACTATGCTTCACAGATGAAGTAATGGATCATCAAATACCAGAGGGTTTCAAACCCATAAACATTGAATCATACGATGGCACAACAGACCCTGCGGCATGGATCGAGGATTATCTCCTTCACATCCACATGGCCCGCGGTGATGATCTACACGCCATCAAATACCTCCCACTCAAGCTTAAAGGACAAGCTCGGCATTGGCTTAACAGCTTCCAGCAGAATCAATTGGTTGTTAGGAGGATCTGGAAGCCGCATTCCTCGACAATTTCCAGGGCACCTACGTGCGACCACCAGACACCGATGACCTGAGCCACATAATTCAATAGCTAGACGAATCTGCCAGACAATTCTGGACACGGTTCTTAACCAAGAAAAATCAAATCGTCGACTGTCCGGACGCCGAGGCCCTAGCGGCCTTCAAGCATAACATCCATGACGAGTGGCTTGCCCGGCACCTCGGACAGTAAAAGCCGAAATCTATGACAGCCCTCACGACACTCATGACTCGCTTTTGCGCGGGAGAAGACAGCTGGCTGGCTCGTAGCAATAACATAACCAAGAGCCCTGGTAATTCAGATACCAAGGACGGCAATGGCAGGTCGCGTCGCAACAAGAACAAGCGCCGCATTAACAGCGATAACACAGAGGATACGGCAGTTAATGCCGGATTCAGAGGCTCTAAACCCGGTCAACCGAAAAAGCCATTCAAAAGAAATACTCCGGGCCCGTCCAGTTTGGACCGAATACTCGACCGCTCGTGCCAAATACATGGCACCCCCGGAAAGCTAGCCAATCAAACCAACAGGGATTGTTGGGTGTTCAAGCAAGCCGGTAAGTTAAATACCGAAAATAGAGACAAGGGGCTGCACAGCGACGAGGACGAAGAGCCCCGACCGCCGAACAATTATGGACAGAAGGGCTTCCTCCCACAAGTGCGGATGGTGAACATGATATACGCAACCCACATCCCCAAGCGGGAGCGGAAGCGTGCACTCAGGGACGTATATGCGTTGGAGCCAGTCGCCCCAAAGTTCAACCCATGGTCCTCCTGCCCGATCACTTTTGATCGAAGGTACCACCCCACTAGCATCCGTCATGGAGGATTTGCCGCATTGGTTCTAGACCCAATCATTGACAGATTTCATCTCACTAGAGTCCTTATGGACGGTGGGAGCATCCTGAACCTGCTTTATCAGGATACAGTGCGGAAAATGGGAATAGATCCCTCAAGGATTAAACCCACAAAAACGACCTTTAAGGGCGTCATACCAGGTGTAGAGGCCAACTGTACAGGCTCAGTTACACTTGAAGTGGTCTTCGAATCCCCGGATAATTTCCGAAGCGAGGAGTTAATATTCGACATAGTCCCGTTCCGCAGTGGCTATCACGCACTGCTCGGACGAACCGCGTTTGCAAAGTTCAATGCGGTGCCGCACTACGCCTACCTAAAGCTCAAGATGCCAGGCCCTCAAGGAGTCATTACGGTCAATGGAAACACCGAACGCTCTCTCCGAACGAAGGAGCATACGGCGGCCCTGGCAGCGGAAGTACAAAGCAGCCTCTCAAGGCAATTCTCCAGTCCGCCTATTAAACGTCCGGACACCGTCAAGCTCGCCCGGAGTAACCTACAACAAGACCGCCTGGCACGTCCCGAGCAAGCGTAGCAATGCGGCCCCAACCCCAGCCCTCGCGAAACTGCGGAATCAGTACTACGCGTACATAACTACGCTCTGAAAATTCCATGGGCACAGGGGGAGGGGCACGGCCTCGGCATGCCCTAAATGCGGCTCAACCGCACTAGGGGCTCCCGATTTCGTCATTTTTTCTTACTTTCAGGAGTCCATCATCCGGAAGGCCTGTCCGACAATACAATCGTCGAACACACAATGCAACAACCAAGGAGGCAAGAACCTACGTCGAATTCCCAGGTGGTCTCTATAACGAGCAACATACCTGTCTTACATATCGCCTCGCAGCTCGCCCCGGGAGGGGGACATGTCAAATAGTCCCATCTCTTGCTTATCGCATTATTTGTATCGTTCTGCTTTTACTGCAGCCTTTTTGAATAAACAATGCTTAGCTTCAGCTTATTATTGCATTCTCTATTCATTTCTTTCTCTTTTCATATATATGTTCAGTTATAACATTTAGCACCCATACACTTTGGTACGGCCAATATGCCAAGGGCTCAAGCACCCCATAATATGACGTCAGAAGTTCGAACACTTTCATAAGTGCGGCCCTCCGATCTTATAGCATTATATGCATCAGCTCCGAATCATGTCTTTGGTCAATAGTTGGGTTTGCCCGGCTCCCATGTTTTGGTACCTTACGTTCCGCTAAATCGGCTAAGGTAGCGCTGGGAGAACTACCGCGATTGTGCCCCGGTTGAGCTGGGTTGAGCACCTCAGTAGAGAAAGCTAAAACTGACTGTCATGATAGGGCGAGAGCTGGTCGCTGTTCGAGAGGTTTCGAGTCCTTGAAGACTTATGCCGCTTAGAGCGAGGAGTCGGCTTTGTCTGGCTTAAGGCGTGTATAGCGCCCCGAGCTCGGTCTTCCGAACACTAGGGGCTTCACCGAAATTTAAAATTATAGAATTCTCTGGCTAAGTGAGAGTGATAACGCATTATAGTCCGATTGCCTTCTTCATTTTGCTGAGCACCTCCCTCGAAGGACCCAAGAATGGGAAAAAGAGTGCTCAGGTTTATCCCAAACACCCCAGCACTCGTGGCATGGGGGCAGAAGCCGACGAATCGCCATCTCTCAAATTCAATAAACGACCGCATAGAAGGTAATATTTTAAATTAAACAAGCGTTGCATAGCGCATATGAACTAGTTTTCAGCATACAGGATAACACGAGCGAGTTTACTAAAAAATGACATCTCTGGCACATTTATCCGCCACAAGGCGGGCACCCTTCAGGACGCCCTCATAGTACATCTCGGGGTGGCGGTGCTCCTTGCCCGGCGGTGGCCCGTCCTTCACCAGCTTCTCCGTGTCCATCTTGCCCCAGTGCACTTTAGCACGGGCAAGCGCCCTATGGGCACCCTCGATGCAGACGGAGCGCTTGACGACTTCAAGCCGTGGACAGGCATCCACCAGCCGCCTCACTAGCCCGAAGTAGCTCCCAGGCATGGCCTCTCCAAGCCATAGCCGGACGATGAGACCCTTCATGGCCTGTTCGGCCACCTTATGGAGCTCGACCAGCTACTTCAGCTGGTCGCTCAAGGGCACCAGGTGTCCGGCCTCAGCATACTGAGACCAGAACACCTTCTCCGTCGAGCTCCCCTCTTCGTCCCGTTAGAAGGCGGCGGCATTTGAAACACTATGGGGCAAATCTGCAAATGCTCCTGGAGAGCTCCGGACTCGGGTAAGTAACAAGTAATTCACTCTCACGTGCTTGCTTTGCATAAAGAATGCCTTACCCGCCGCTATCTTCTTCATCGCCTCCACTTGTTGGAGGGCTTTCTGGGCTTCGGCCTTGGCAGCTTTGGCGGTTTCAAGGGCCGTCGCGAGCTCGGACTCTCGCGTCTTTGAGTCAAGCTCCAAACTCTCGTGTTTTTTCACGAGAGCCTGGAGCTCTTGCTGCACCTCGCCAACCCGCGCCTCATGCTTCTCCCGCTTGGTGCGCTCCATGGCCGCCCTCTTTTAGGCCTCGGACATCGCTTGCCTAAGGGTCGCCACCTCAGTCGTGGCCCCTATAACACCAATAGCGATCCTGTCATTTTTTGCAACTGCATCTTTTTATAATATACTCCACAAGGTATTACTTACCTTCTTTTTCCCTGAGCTCCTTCTTGGCAAGGCCGAGCTCTTGCTCGGACCGCTCGAGGCTCTGCTTCAGCGCATCCACCTCCGCAGTCAGTGCGGCGGAGGCTAGCAGCGAAGCCTGCATACGCATATTGACTTAATTAGGTTAGACTCCTGCGAATGTTATTAGATCCTCTATTTGGCTTTTCTTTCCGAACGCCAAACAGAGCATCAGGGGCTACTGTCTATGCGGTAATATTTTCACATATTTTTACATACCTCAAAGCCTGTCAACAGGCTGGCACAGGCTTCGGTCAGCCCGCTCTTTGCGGACTGAACCGTCCGGATCACTGCACTCATAATAGTGCGGTGCTCCTCGTCGATGGAGGCACCGTCAAGCACCTCCAACAAGTTATTCGGCGCCTCCGGTTGGACGGAGGTCGCCGGCGTCGTAGGCCTGCCCTTCTTCTTAGGGGGCCGCCTTCCAGACTCCGGAACCTTTGAAGGTTCTGGTGCGGTGTCCGGCCCAGGGCCGGACTTGGAACCCGTGGGGGTCTTATCCCCTTTGCGCCTGGAGTCCGAGAGGTCGCCTTGCGGCACCTCCAGGACCACCTCCCCCTAGCTTGGAACCTTTTGGGACAACACCTCAGCGTCGTCCGTAGGGGGAGGGGAGGTGGCGGCCGGAAGTGAAAAACTATTCACATCCGATGAATCCAGTGAACCACTCGATGATATGTCGACTTGGGCCCGGGGCGGACTACATGATTATATTCGGTGTTAGGGAAAGCTGTGCAATAAAGGAACACCATGAGTCACTCTGGTGTCCGAATACTTATGATTTCGCCAGCGGCTTGGCCCTGGGCGGCCGCTCCTCCTCGCTGTCGGGGGTGTTGGTGGAGTAGTCTGGAGGAAGGGTCTTTCCCTTCTTGGACCCTCCGGCCTCCCCAGTTGGGGCGGCTTTCCTTTTCTTTTCTCCCCCTGCTGGGGAAGAAACCTCTCTTTCCTCCTCCTCATCTTCGTGGGAGGAGTGAGCCTCGGAGTCATCAGCCGATGAGTCCGATAACACCTGGCGCCGGGAACTCTTTCGGGTTCCCGTGGCCTTCTTCTTGGCCTTCCTCTCCGGCACCACATAAGGTGTCGGAGCCAGCAGCTTCGCCAAACTCGCATCTGTTGGGTCTTCGGGCAAAGGAGCCGGACAACTGATCTGTCCGGACGTCTCATGCCAATCCTGTCAAAAGGTACGGGAGTTTAGATCCCACATAGAGTCAAACTATGAAAGACAAATATCCTGTAAGAGGTACAATGGTTTACCGTGTTGGCCTGGCGCTGCGCGGAGAATCCGCGATCCTCGGTAGTGGATGCGGGAGCCTCAGCGCCCTTGAATAGCACCTTCCAGGCATCTTCGTACATTGTGTCGAAGAGCCGGCTCAGAGTTCGGTGCTAGGCCGAGTCGAACTCCCATAAATTGAAAGCCCGTTGTTGACATGGGAGGATCCGGCGGATGAGCATAACCTGGACTACGTAGACTAGCTTGAGCTTCTTGCTCACCAGGTTCCGGACACACGTTTGGTGTCCGGTCACCTCCTCCGCACTACCCCATGTCAGGCCCGTCTCTTTCCAGGAGCTGAGCCGCGTAGGGGCTCCGGATTGGAACTCGGGGGCTGCGACCCATTTGGGGTCACGCGGCTCGGTGATGTAGAACCACCCCGATTGCCACCCCTTTATGGTCTCCACGAATCAGCCCTCGAGCCATAAGATGTTGGGCATCTTGCCCACCATGGCGCCTCCGCACTCCGCCTGGCGGCCGCCCACAACCTTTGGCTTTACATTAAAGGTCTTCAGCCATAAGCCGAAGTGGGGCCGGATGCAGGGGAAGGCCTTGCACACGACGATAAACACCGAGATGTTGAGGATGAAGTTCGGGGCCAAATCGTGGAAGTCCAGGCCGTAGTAGAACATGAGCCCCCGGACAAATGAATGGAGGGGAAACCCCAGTCCGCGGAGGAAATGGGTAAGGAAGACAACCCTCTCATGGGTCCTAGGGGTGGGGATGAGCTGCCCCTCATTGGGAAGCCGGTGCGCGATGTTGTCGGGCAAGTATCCGACTCTCCTCAACTTTTTGACATCTCCCTCCATGACGGAGGAGACCATCCACTTGCCTCCCGCTCCGGACATGGCTGGAGAAGGTTGAGGTGGGGGATGCGGACTTGGGCGCTGGAGCTCGAGTGCGCGAAAATGGATGAGCAAAGGAGGAAGAAGGCGTAGGTGAAAAGGTGGATTCTTATCCCCTTATATGGGCGGACGAAACTATGCGTCCCCACCAGCCTGGTAAAACTCGCTTATCTCCCAAGCGCCGTAATCAATGGCGCGGTTGGGTTACCCATGCCCGTATTAATGAGAATCCCGTAATAAGGGGACACGATCTCTGCTTCGACAAGACGTGCCAAGGAAACCGCCTCGCTAAACGCGCTGAGGTGGGATAGTAAAAACGATTCGAATAAAGGCTTAGTTGTGGTGTGATGTCACGCTACGGAATACGTCAGCAGATTAGATTTGTGCAAATATTATTCTCTCTATGATGGTATGTGGAACTTATTTTGCAGAGCCGGACACTATTCTTGTGTTCAAAATCTTATATGAAGTATTCGGAGGAGGAACCCGCCTTGCAATGCCGAAGACAATTTGCGCGCCGGACACGTTGTCATTGAAGCCTGGTTTAGGGGCTACTGAGGGAGTCCTGGATTAGGGGGTGTCGGTGTCAAAACCGGCGGATCTCGGGTAGGGGGTCCCAAACTATGCGTCTAGGCGGATGGTGACAGGAGACAAGGGACATGAAGTTTTACCCAGGTTCAGGCCCTCTCGATGGAGGTAAAAGCCTACGTCCTGCTTGATTAATATTGATGATATGGGTAGTACAAGAGTAGATCTACCACGAGATCAAGGAGGCTAAACCCTAGAACCTAGCCTATGGTATGATTGTTGTAGATCTCCTTACGTTGTAACCGACTCTGTGTAACCCTAGCCCTCTCCGGTGTCTATATAAACTAGAGGGTTTTAGTCCATAGGACGAACAACAATCATACCATAGGCTAGCTTCTAGGGTTTAGCCTCTCTGATCTCGTGGTAGATCTACTCTTGTACTACCCATATCATCAATATTAATCAAGCAGGAGTAGGATTTTACCTCCATCGAGAGGGCTCGAACCTGGCTAAAAACATCGTGTCCCTTGTCTCCTGTTACCATCCGCCTAGACGCACAGTTCAGGACCCCCTACCCGAGATCCACCGGTTTTGACACCGACATTGGTGCTTTCATTGAGAGTTCCTGTGTGCCGTCGCCATCAAGATGGATGCCTCATCCCGTCTTTAAAGACGGCACCCTTGCCAGGGGAGCTTTGGCTGTTGACCAAACTCTCCGGCTAGGTAGTTTTCTTATGACCGCCTATTCGGCTGCTGCGCCGACGATGACTTCTCAGGTCATCGAAAGAAATCTTCACATCAACTCGGAATTCGCCCAGCAGTTAGATCCAATAGAGCTCTCCTCCCTAAATGAGCTCTTGGATCGCATCGCCGCCCTGGGAGTTGCTACAGACTATAGTCAGATTGGGCCTAAAACCGATCTAAGAGAGATCAACTGTCCCCAGGTTACCCATCACATTGCAGTGGTGGAGGAACAATGCGGCAACCCTTCATCTATCTTAAGGACTAGCTATGTTCGGATTCCCGATCCCTCCAAGCTGGATACTCACGGAGGGGAGGACGTCACTCAAACCCTGAACCTAAAGTCAGGCAGCGGGCTAAATTCATTGGACAACATCCAAGAATCCAGGCTTCCGAGTTCGGAAACTCCGTGGCCCTTGAATCTCATATTGGGTGAGGCTTCGGATTCAATTCCACCCACCCACACAAACATAAGTGATTTATCCCAAATTAGGCAAGAGCCCGACGAAATAGTACACCATTACTAGGCCAGATTCCTCCTGGTCATGAACAGGACAAGGGACTGCCACGAGGAAGACGCGATTTTATTCTTCTGCAATAATTGCACGGACAAGGGAATCCTCAACGCCATAAGTCGCCGTGAAATTACACGCTTTGCCGGCTTAGCGTCCATAGTACGAAAGTACTGTGCGATGGAAAGCACCTAGAAAGTCGAAATAAAATTTTGGGACAATCCGGCCCTGAATACAAACCCAGTCCGAAATAAAAGGGTGCTTCATCGCCAGACACCCGGGTTAAACACCAAAAAGCAAAAACCCTCTACAGGGCATGGAACCGTACTGGAAGGATGGCTCAATGGACCCTGTAAAATTAGTAGTGAAGAGGGCGCCACACCAACTCATAGCCTTAGAGCATGTTGGATACTCCGGTAGGTGGCCAAAAGTGGCGAAGATCTTCTAAACCCAGAAGCCACAGAGTACAAGCCCTTGGATACCAGTACTGTATTAACAGTCTTCGAGACTTTTGCGTCAAATAATACGCGAAAACGAACACTCCGCAGCCTTGCCGAAGTCTACCATGTGGCAACAATAAACCCATGGAGTGACACGGCTATTACTTTCAATGCCAGTGACGAACCTGAATTCCGAACAGCCCGAGCACCAGCCGCATTGGTCCTCAGTCCAATAGTGGATGGCTTTCGACTCACTAAGGTACTCATGGACGGCGGCGGCGGATTGAACCTCATTTATGAGAAAACCCTTCAAAAAATGGAAATAGACTGGAACCGCATTGAGCAAAGCAGCACAACCTTTAGAGGAATAATCCCCAGTCGAGAAGCGCGCTGTACAGGAAAAATCACACTAGATGTGGTGCTCGGCACGCAGGACAATTATAGGTCCGAAGAGGTCACGTTCCAAGTGGCCCCGTTCAGTAGCGGATACCACGCTCTATTAGGGCGGGAGGCGTTTACAATCTTCCAAGCCATACCCCATTACGGGTACATGAAGCTCAAAATGCCCGGGGCCAACAGAATCATCACTCTTGCTAGTGATCCGGACACAGCACTGTGCGCTGAAAACAAGACAGCCGCACTAGCCCTCGAGGCACTATCCGAAGCCCTAGTAGCCGAGGAACTGACTGCGCTGCGCTCCATGGTGAACATGGATGACGTAATACTCGACAAAAGATCCAAGTCCACCTCCTTCAAACCAGCGGACGAAATATTCAAATTCCAAGTCCATCCAACAGACCCTACAAAAACAGCTTCCATCGGGGCACAATTAAACCCTGATGTAGACGCCGCACTACGAGAGTTCCTACACAAAAAATGGGACATTTTTGCCTGACACCCTTCAGACATGCCAGGAATCCCACGCAGGCTGGCCGAGCATAGCCTAAATATCCTAAAAGGATTCAAGCCAGTCAACCAGGCTCTCCGGCGTTTCTCCGAACCTAAGAGACAAGCCATGGGAGAGGAACTAGCCAAGCCATCGGAGGCCGGATTCATCAGAGACATAAAACATCCGTACTGGCTAGCAAACCTGGTGATGGTACCCAAGAAGGACAAATCATGGCGTTTGTGCGTCGATTTCAAGGACCTCAACAAGGCTTGCGCAAAGGATCCCTTCCCCCTCCCCCGCATCGATCAAATTATCGACGCTACCGCAGGACACGACTCATTCTGTTTCCTCGACGCATACTCCGGCTACCATCAAATTAAGATGGCAGAGTTAGATCAAGCCGCAACGACATTCATCACACCATACGGCCCATTCTGCTTCAAAATAATGCCCTTCGGGCTCAAAAACTCCGGCGCCACATATCAGCGCATGATTCAGACATGTCTGGCAAACCAGATCGGCAAAACAGTGGAGGCATACGTGGATGATGTGGTCGTCAAAACCAAGCATGTCGAATCTCTAGTAGACGACTTGAGGCTCACATTAGATAACCTCCGAACATACGACATCAAGCTCAACCCGGAAAAATGCGTTTTCGGCGTACCGGCAGGAAAGCTCTTGGGCTTCATTGTATCCAGTAGAGGAATTGAAGAAAATCCAGCCAAGATCCGAGCTCTGTTACAATTGGATATCCCAAAGGACCTCAAACAAATACAAAAATTGACCGGATGCGTAGCGGCTCTATGCCGCTTTATCTCCTGATTGGGAGAAAAGGCATTACCCCTTTATCGCCTCCTCCGGCGCACCAAACACTTTGAATGGACGGATGCCGCCACGGCCGGACTCAACGAAATAAAAGCCATATTGGCAACAACCCCAGTCCTGGCCGCGCCAAACATCGGCGAACCAATGCTATTATACATTGCGGCAACTCATCAAGTTGTAAGCGCAGTACTCGTCGTCGAGCGAGAAACAGACGGACACAAATTCCCTCTTCAAAAGCCGGTTTACTATGTGTCCACGTCCTTACTCCATGCAAGTCACGGTACCCGCATTATCAAAAGATAGCGTACACAGTATTCATGGCATCCCGGAAGCTGCAACACTACTTTCAAGAGTGTTCGATAACGGTAGCCTCGGAAGTGCCACTTAACGATATTATAAACAACCGCGACGCGACGGGCCGGATTGCCAAATGGGCCATTGAGCTCCTCCCGTTCGACATAACTTACAAGCCACGGCAAGCTATTAAGTCACAAGTTTTTGCCGACTTCGTCGCCGAATGGAGGGAAGCCGAACTCCCTAAAGAGTACGGCACATATTCCAACTGGATCATGCACTTCGACGGCTCCAAAATGTTTGCTGGTTTGGGGGCTGGCATCGTTTTGACGTCCCCAACTGGAGATACCGTTCAATACGTCCTCCAGATAATGTATACAGACTCCAACAACGCAGCCGAATATGAGGCCCTTCTACATGGTCTCCGGATGGCAGTGTCCATGGGCATTCAATGCCTAGAGGTGCGCGGGGATTCGAACCTCGCGATATCCCAAATAAATGGAGACTTTGATGCCAAGGATCCGAAAATGGCAGCTTATCGCAACGTCGTCCTAAAAATGTCAGCTCGGTTCGAGGGGCTCAAATTTCACCATATAGCCCGGGAAAACAATCAGGCGGCAGATGTCCTAGCACGCATCGTTGCAAAACGCGATGCTGTCCCTCCCAACATCATCTTGGAAAGGTTGTTCAAGCCATCCGTAGTATGGGAAGGGGAACCCGGAAATAACATACCGGACCCAACCGCACTGCCCGGCACCGAAAATTCTGACATAATGGGAGGCTCTGCCAACGAGATAACATCTTCAGCCCACGTAATAATGGCAGTCATCGCCCCGTGGACAGAACCATTCCTAGCCTATCTAACTAGACAGGAACTTCCTGAGGACCAAAACGAGGCACACTGCACAGTGCGGCGATCTAAAGCCTAGAAAGACCATGAGGGAGAGTGAGGGAGTCCTGGATTAGGGGGTGTTCGGATAGCCGGACTATACCTTCAGCCGGACTCCTGGACTATGAAGATACAAGATTGAAGACTTCGTCCCGTGTCCGGATGGGACTTTCCTTGGCGTGGAAGGCAAGCTAGGCGATGCCGATATTCAGATCTCCTACCATTGTAACCGACTTTGTGTAACCCTAACCCTCTCCGGTGTCTATATAAACTGGAGGGTTTTAGTCCGTAGGACAACAACTCCAACATACAACAATCATACCATAGGCTAGCTTCTAGGGTTTAGCCTCCTTGATCTTGTGGTAGATGTACTCTTGTACTACCCATATCATCAATATTAATCAAGCAGGACGTAGGGTTTTACCTCCATCAAGAGGGCCCGAACCTGGGTAAACATTGTGTTCCCTTGTCTCCTGTTACCATCCGCCTAGACGCATAGTTCAGGACCCCCTACCCGAGATCCGCCGGTTTTGACACCGACATTGGTGCTTTCATTGAGAGTTCCTCTGTGTCGTCACTTTTAGGCCCGATGGCTCCTTCGATCATCAACAACGATGCAGTACAGGGTGAGACTTTTCTCCCCGGACAAATCTTCGTCTTCGGCGGCTTCGCACTGCGGGCCAATTCGCTTAGCCATCTGGAGCAGATCGAAAGCTACGCCCCTGGCCATCAGGTTAGGTTTGGAAGTTTGAACTACACGGCCGACATCCGCGGGGACTTGATCTTCGACGGATTCGAGCCACAGCCAAGCGCGTCGCACCATCTTGATGGGCATGATCTAGCTCTGCCGCCGAACATTGTCCTGGAGGCCGCACGCGCGTCGGTTCCGACCCTTAATTCGGAGCCTGCTGCACCGATCGAGGATGAGAGGTTGGACGCCACCTCGGGGGCTGGGATCTCAAAGGCGATCGAGCCGAACACCAGCCCTGCACTCTGCATGGCCCGTGACTCTGAGGAGCCAGATTCCGCTCCGGATTCCGAGCCCCCAGCGCCCCTGCCGATCGAATCCGATTGGGCGCCGATAATGGAGTTCACCGCCGTGGACATCTTTCAGCACTCGCCCTTCGGCGACATCCTGAATTGGCTAAAGGCTCTCTCTTTATCTGGAGAGTCCTGGCCGGACTACGGTCAGCAGGGTTGGGATACGGACGATGAAGAAATTCAAAGCCCACCCACCACCCACTTCGTAGCCATTGTCGACGATTTCACCGACATGCTCGACTTCGACTCCGAAGACATCGACGGTATGGACGACAATGCAGGAGACGAATAGGAACCAGCACCTGTACGGCGCTGGAAGGCCACCTCATCATACGACATATATATGGTGGACACTCCAAAAGAAGGAGAAGGCGATGGAACAGCGGGGGATGACACATCAAAGAAACACCCCAAGCGCCGGCGTCAGCGGCGCCGCTCTAAATCCCGCCAAAGCAAAAATGGTGATTCCGGCACGGGAGATAATAATACTCCGGATAGCGCCGAAGAACACCCCCTCCAGCAAGATTCAGCACAGGAGGACGGAGAAGCAAGCCCTCACGAAAGAGCGGCAGATAGAGAGGTTGAGGATGATAATTACATGCCTCCCTCCGAAGACGAGGCAAGCCTCGGCGATGACGAATTTGTCGTGCCAGAGGATCCAGCCGAACAAGAGCATTTTAAACGCAGGCTTTTAGCCACGGCAATCAGCCTCAAGAAAAAGCAGCAACAGCTTAGAGCTGATCAAGACTTGCTAGCTGACAGATGGACAAAAGTCCTTGCGGCCGAAGAGTATGAACTCGAACGCCCCTCCAAGCGTTACCCAAAACGCGGGCTGCTACCCCGGTTGGAGGAGGAAGCACCTACATCACCAGCGCATGACATGGCCGACTGGCCACCTCGTGGTCGTGACAAAGAGGCCTCTAGGCCCTCCACTCAAGCCATGCCCCGACGCAGCCCAAAACACGCTAAGGCACGGGAAAACATGCCAGGCCTACGAGATATACTGGAGGATAAGGCAAGGCAAACAAGATCGATCTACGGATCGCGCGGGCGCTCCACGGCACGTGACGGTGATCGTCACTCCGGATACAATAAATCCGGCCGGGCCAAACTCAATAGACAAAGCTCCTTTGAGCTGCGTCGTGATATAGCCCAGTACAGAGGCGCCACACACCCACTATGCTTCACAGATGAAGTAATGGATCATAAAATCCCTGAGGTCTTCAAACCCGTAAACATTGAATCATACGATGGCACAACAAATCATGCGGTATGGATCGAGGATTATCTCCTTCATATCCACATGGCCCGCGGCGATGATCTACACGCCATCAAATACCTCCCGCTCAAACTTAAGGGACAGGCCCGGCATTGGCTTAACAGCTTGCCAGCAGATTCAATCGGTTCTTGGGAGGACCTGGAAGCCGCATTCCTCGACAATTTCTAGGGTACCTATGTGCGACCACCGGACGCTGATGACCTAAGCCACATAATTCAGCAGCCAGAAGAATCGGCCAGGTGTCGGTGTCAAAACCGGCGGATCTCGGGTAGGGGATCCCGAACTGTGCGTCTAGGCCGGATGGTAACAGGAGACAAGGGACACGAAGTTTACCCAGGTTCGGGCCCTCTCGATGGAGGTAAAACCCTACTCCTGCTTGATTAATATTGATGATATAGGTAGTACAAGAGTAGATCTACCACGAGATCAAGGAGGCTAAACCCTAGAAGCTAGCCTATGGTATGATTGTTGTATGATGAAGTTGTCCTATGGACTAGAACCCTCCGGTTTATATAGACACCGGATAGGGTTAGGGTTACACAAAGTCGGTTACAATGGTAGGACATCTTGAATATCCGCGTCGCCAAGCTTGCCTTCCACGCCAAGGAAAGTCCTATCCGGACACGGGACGAAGTCTTCAATCTTGTATCTTCATAGTCCTGGAGTCCGGCCGAAGGTATAGTCCGGCTATCCGAACACCCCCTAATCCAGGACTCCCTCAGTAGCCCCTGAACCAGGCTTCAATGACGACGAGTCCGGCACGCAAATTGTCTTCGGCATTGCAAGGCGGGTTCCTCCTCCAAGTTCTTCATAAAAAGATTTGTAAACACCAAGAGTAGTGTCGGGCTCTGCAAAATAAGTTTCCACATATTGCCATAGAGAGAATAATATTAACACAAATCTAATCTGCTGGCGTATTCCGCAGCGTGACATCACACTACGGCCAAGTCCTTTTCTCGAATCGTTTTTACTCTTCCACCTCAGCGTGTTTTGCGAGGCGGTTTCATCCTTGGCACGTCTTGTCAAAGCAGAGATCGTGTGCCCCTTTTTACGGGATTCTCATCAATACGGATGTGGGTAACCCAATCGTGCCCGTTAGCATGTTTCCTCGATTAAAGGCGAGTCCCAAACGGTTACGGGGGGGCTCTTGGTATTCAACCTCTTATAAAGAGACCAAGGCCTTACTTGTTTTTCCAACCTCAAATGAGTTCGCCCGTCGCCTCGAGTTCCAACACCCTAGGCTCCAGATTCCAGGCGCTTCGGACCTTCGACCATGTCCGGTTCTGACCTTCAAGGACGATGGACGCCCTCCTCCATCACGGAAGGGGACGTGCTAAAGTTGAGAGAGGCTAAGTTCCTGACCGGCGAAATCTCGCATAGGTTGCCTGTTCAAGGGCAGGCCATTCACAGTCCCCAGCCCGGTGAGAGCGTGGTGTTCATGTCTCACTTCCTTCGAGGGTTAGGCTTCCCAATGGATCCCTTTGTGAGGGGGCTGCTGTTTTATTACGGGCTGGAATTCCACGACTTAGCTCCGGAGTCCATCCTCCACATTTCCTCATTCATCGTCATGTGTGAAGCATTCCTCCGTGTTACCCCTCACTTCGGATTATGGCTCAAGACTTTTAAGGCGGAGCCGAAGATGATCGAGGGACGGCACGCAGAGTGCGGAGGTGCTGTTATAAGCAAGTATGTTGATGCTCCATGGCCCGAGGGCTCTTTTCAAGAGGAGCTCGGTTTGTGGCAACGAGAGTGGTTCTATATCACCGCTCCCAGGGGCACTAAGTGGGTGATGCCTCCTGCCTTTCGCTCGGGTCCCCCGCCGCGGCTAACGTCATGGGTCAGCAGAGGGTTAGATTGGGGGTTACCCAAAGATGTGCCCTTGTTGCAGGGCCGCATTAGGGATCTCTTAGAAGGAGACCTCAGCCTGGTCAAGAAGACGCAGGTCATGTTGATTCGCCGGATATTGCCCGGCAAACGTCGCTCCCTTGGCCTGTGGGAGTTTAATCCAGAGGGACCGCGGGCTCTCCAGAATTTCATGGGCGCAACGCCCGCGGAGATGTATAAACTGTTCTTCGGATCACAAGCGATGTGTCCGGATTTGACCGAGGACGCAGGCCTAAGCTGCAATCGCCCGGATACTCAAGTAAGTAACCTTGTGCCCGGACACGCTATCCGTATAATTGTCATGAACTTGCCCCTAAAAGAGCTGTCCTTTTAAACAGGAGTGGATAGCGAAGGCAAAGCTGATCAGGTGTCCGTCTCCCCTTCCCGAAACCAGGCCGGATCCCGTGCTTGTCAAGATGTTGAAGATAATGCCTTTGGAGGGAAGTAAGGGGAAAAACAAGGGAACTATGGCCTCCTCGAAGGAGGCTGCTTTGGAGGGAGGAACCGACAATTCCTATCCTAAGGGGAAGAAGAGGGCCGCCTCCGACGACCCAGAGACCATGGCCTCGAAGCGGGGGGAAAATCCTCGTCAGAGGGTCCGACGCCGGGGAGTTCCTCGGCCGAACTACGCCCTCAAAGGGACCAGCCCTCCAGCGAGCCATAAGTAGAGAAAGGTTTCCCTTTTGAGGGATGAGAGAAATCCTTGATTTATATCTCAGAAGATTAACCGAAATTTTACCTTGTAGCTCAGACCTCAGTCCTTCTCAGCAGAGCTTGTCCTCGGGGGATCTTCTTCCGGAGATGATGGAGAGCGGGACGCCTCCCCCTGCCGTACCGCCTAGCGAGGCGGGCGACGCTAAGGTGTCGTCGCGGAGGGTTCCTCCGAATCTGGCAGGGGCGGAAGATAGCCATATGGCCCCCCAAGATTCTCCGCGTCCGGCCTTCAAAAGAGGCCATAGGACAAGTCCGGCACCGTCTGGTGCTCGGCCAGAGGAGCTAAAGATTCTGCTGGGGCGAGCTTCTATCTCAGAAGAGCACCGTGCATTGATGGGCACGATGACTAAAAGGATTTCATCCGCAGAAAGCGGATTGCATGAAGCCGTCAAAAGTTTACTGACGGGTTTTGACGTACGTTAGATAATGTACACTTTTTTTAGTTGCACATAAGTAAGTTGCGCCATGTGTAGATAGTAGCCCCTGAGACTCTGCGCGCTGTCAAGAAATGACGGCACGCAGAGGATCATAATCCCAGGTCTAAGGTGTCGCCCTTGAATGTAGGTGGCGAGGTGTCCGGAATCGAGCCGAACTGATGATTTTGCCGAACTAAAGCGGCAATTGGACGTGGCCGATGCCGACATCGCGCTTGTCAACAAGCGGCTTGATGAGGCTCAAGGTATGTAATTCCTCTGGCAGCATCGGGTAAGAGGAGTTTTATGCCATTGTCTTACAGTTTATGTGCTTGACGCAGATGGTGTGGCCGCCGTGGAGAATCTTAGGGCGAAACTTGCCCGAGCTAAAGAACAAGCCCAAAAGAGCGATGCGGCTGCCAAGAAAGCTCTTGAAGAGCTGAGAGCCGAACAGGCTGCTCACTGCCGAAGCAAGGAGGAGATGGCCGAGATGACCGTGAAGTTAGAGCGCGCTGCTGACCGTTGCAAGCTTCTTGAAGAAGAAGAACGGGCAAGGCAGACGGACTTGGAGAAGGCCGTTGCTGATGCCAAGGACGCTCGCTCTGCGATGAGAGCTGCGAAGGAGGAGCTGCGTCAGGCCGAACAGATTGCGGCTGGAAAGCCCTTTATGCTGCGGAGGAAGTTTTGCAATCCGAAGTTTGCTCCGTTAGACCGGATGTGGAGTGTGGAGGACACCTATCTGGATTTGGCAGCAAGTGTTGCTGATGCGACCGAACACTTTCAAGATCTAAAAGATTGCGAAGTGGAAAAGCTTTTCTGGTCGCAGTTCCACAATCCAGAACGCCCACTGGCAGTGGACGATCGCCTGGCTCAATGGGCCGAACTGAATAGGTTGTCCGCACTTGCCATGAAGTACGTCATGGGTCATCTGTGGCCGGGGAGATCGTAGCCGAAGAGTTATTTCAGCTTGGTGCAGCAATTCCTTGACGCGGTGCCGCGTATTAATGCGATGAAGAGGTCAGCATGCATAGAGGGCACACGGATAGCTCTTGCCCGTGTCAAGACATACTGGGCAGAGACGAAGACCACTGTTGTTGCGTCCCGAGATTCGGACAAAAGCCGAGTACCCTCCGAGCACTATTTTCAGGAAGTCCTTGAGGGTGCTCGTGTAATAGAGACGCAGTGCTCGAAGGATGCTATGTTATGATAGCATATGTAATTATAAAGCAATATTCTGATAAATTGTAGTGGCCTTTTATACTTGTGCCTTCAAGTATTGGGAACACCTCCTGTGCGGCCGTTTTAAAATATATATACAAAATCTGAAAGATGGCAGTCGTTGGCTTCAGCCCCCACGCACATAGTGCGGGGGTGCTCGCAGAAGAAGCATTTTCACACTTAATCCAACGTCTTGGTCCTACAAAGGAGGTGATAGCGCAGCGGGCCAGGCAACCGGACTATAATGCTTTAACACTTTCACTTAGCCATAGGAGCTTGACAGCGGGACTACTTAGGTAGCCCCTTGGTGGCGACTGCGCTCGCCCGAGTTCGGGGCGCGTATGTGCCTGTCCGGGAAACGGCCCTTTGTTAAAGCGGAGGAATCCTATAGATTCTGGTAGGTCATCGAGTGGCTGACCAGTCTCACGCTACATCATGACAGTCAGTTTTCGACTTTCTCTACTAAGGTGCTCGCCCGGCCTAACCGGGGCACAATCGCAGTAGTTCTCCTGGTGCTACCTTAGCTAGAGCGGAACGTAAGGTAGCCGAACTCAGGAGCTGGGCAACCCAACATTTGTCCAAAGACATGATTCGGAGCTGATGCATATAATGCCAAAACTCGCGACGCCGAACACTCCCTAAGGTGTTCGGTCTTTATAAGTGCGGGCAAAACAACACTCCTTATTAAAAAGCCCCTAGTGTCCAGGTACGCGCAAAAATTCTGACGTGGCCACATGCCAAGACGCCAGCCTCCTCCTTGGTTATGGCAGAGAAAACCAGGGGATATGTAGCAACAAGAGACAGTAAAAAAGGTTTATGCAGGGTCTTAATCTAAAAAGAATCCATAGGACGGCTCCCTATTGCACGTCTGCACCTGTTTCTCCGTTGTGCCGTATCCTGGACGGGCGCCGCACGGCGTTCATCTGTAAAAGAGAGGAACTGAGTTGAAAATGGGTTGTGTTGAACAAGATTTTAAAATAAACAAAGTATAAAGTAAAATATATATAATTGAGCTTTATTGTCTCTTATTGTATATGTACGGAGCCCCTAGTGCGGAGGTATATGGCCACTAAGCCTACATCAATGATAATTTTGTACCGAACTCGTCTATCCGCGCTCGTGGTCTTTTAAGGACCTATTCCGAAGTTTTTGGCCGGTGAAGCCATTTTACTGTGGGGCTGTCAAAGCGGCCGCACAGTCCTCCGCTTGGGGGAGGCGCACCTCAATGCTTCCCCTTTAAAGAGATGATGCCTCATGGACCGGGCATTTTAAGCATTAGAGATGCATAATGCGGTATGCGTTAAAGCGAGCGAAAGCTTCGCGTCCTAGTAGTGCTTGATAGCGACTTGAGAATGGGACGATGTGGAAAATTAGCTTTTCGCGACGGAAGTTATCGGGGTAGCCGAATGTAACTTCAAGCCAGAGGAAACCCATGCATCGGGTGTCCGGGCCTGGCATTACCCCTTGAAAGGAGGTTTTGCTGTGACGGATTCTTGTTGGGTCTATCCCCATGCGACGGATTGTGTCCTGATATATCAGGTTTAGTCCACTGCCGCCGTCCATAAGGACATTTGAAAACTTGAGTCCGCCAATTATTGGATCGAGTACCAAGGCAGACCAACCTGCGTTCCTGATACTTCTAGAATAGTCCCGTTGATCGAAGGTGATTGGTTTCGACAACCAGTGGCGGGACCCCTTTGGGATAGATCGTGTGGTGCGTACCTTTATGGGCGCCGCATGTTTTATTATGTGAAGTAAGTTTACTGTCTTTACTTCTTGTGGGAAGTTCTTTTGTTTCCTGGTGCTCTGCTTTTGGGGTTCTTCTTCGTCCTCACTTGGTGTTTCGAGCCCCTTGTGTTCGGCGTTGAGTCTGCCGGATTGTTTGAAAACCCAACAATCTCTGTGGGTATGGTTAGCAGGCCTCCCGGGAGTACTGTGTATTTGACATGTCCTGTCCAGGATTTTGTTTAAGTTGGATGGATCATCCCTGTTATCTTGGAGGGGCGGCTTTGTCTGATTCTGTCGTGAGCTTTTGAATCCGGCGTTGATTGCCGTGCTCTTCGGACTTTTTTCCTTAGTCCGGCGACGGTCCTTGTTGCGTCGCGGTTTTCCATTTCCATCCCTAGTTTCTGATGTACTTGGGTCGCTGGGGCTGCATCTTGCCAACCAGCTGTCCTCTCCTGCACAAAAGCGGGTCATGAGGCCTGTTAGTGCGGCCATTGTTCTTGGCTTCTCTTGGCCGAGGTGTCTGGCGAGCCATTCGTCTCAGACGTTATGCCTGAAAGCTGCTATGGCTTCAGCGTCCGGACAGTCAACTATCTAATTCTTTTTAGTGAGGAATCTATTCCAGAATTGTCGAGCTGATTCTCCGGGCTGTTGTGTTATGTGACTGAGGTCGTCAGCATCCGGAGGACGGACATAAGTCCCTTGAAAATTTGCTCGGAAAGCGTCCTCGAGCTCTTCCCAGCTTCCAATTGCGTTTTCAGGGAGGCTTTTGAGCCAATGCCAGGCTGGTCCTTTGAGCTTTAGTGGTAAATATTTGATGGCGTGGAGATCATCTCCTCTAGCCATATGTATATGGAGGATATAATCCTCTATCCAGACTCTAGGGTCTGTTGTTCCATCATATGCCTCTATGTTTATGGGTTTGAATCCCGCTGGAAATTCATAATCCCGGACCTCATCGGTGAAGCATAGGGGATGTGCGGCACCCCTGTATTTGGGTGTGCCGGATTCTGATGATGGTTTTATTGCATTGCTTACGATAGCTTGCTTTCTTGGCCCATAAATGGACCTGGCTGGACCATCTTTTTGATGCGAATCCGTAAGTGGGTCGCGTGCCGGCTTAAGTGCGGCGCCATTTGCCGTTTTATGCTGGCTATGGGGTCGTCTATCCAACATGTGTGGCTTTCTTGTTTTTTGAATGCGATGGCTCTATGGCCTCTTCGTCGAATTCGGGCAGTAGCTTTCTCTTCGGATAGCTTTTAGTGCGGCGACTGTCGCCGTATTTATCTGCGGTATTGATTACTTTGCTCCATTTGATCCTGAGTGCATCTTCCGTCGTTTTTAGCTTCCGCTTCTGCTTCTTCAGGCTGCGTGCTGTTGCCACGAGCCTCTTGTGGAGATTCTTCTGCTTCATGGGTTTGTCCGGCGTAAGGCGTCCGGAGTGCCGTTTTCGCCGGGGGAGGGATGTTCGGTTTCTCTATCCGTGTTGCCCTGTTCGGACGGTTTCTCTAAGGCCTGCTCATCGTCTACCGGCTCATCCTGCTCTATGGCTGGGTCTTTATCGAGGCGGGGCTTGGGTCGGCGTTTACGCCGATGCTTTGATTGCTTTTCGAGGGATCGGTCCCCCGTTCCATCCCCTTTTTCCTTGCTATTGTTTCCTTTAGGGGTGTCCACCAAGTACACATCATGAGATGGGGTGGCTGTCCAATGCCCTATGGGCGTTGGCTCATCTGTATCTCCTGCATCGTCATCCATACCGTCGATGTCTTCGGAGTCGAAGTTGAGCACGTCGTTTAAATTGTCGACAGTGGCTACCAAGTGGGTGGTGGGTGGGCTTTGAATTTCTTCATCGTCCGTATCCCATCCTTGCTGGTCATAGTCCGACCAGGGCTCTCCCGATAAAGAGAGAGACTTTAGTGAGTTCAGGATGTCGCCAAAGGGCGAGTGCTGAAAGATGTCCGCGGCGGTGAACTCCATGATCGGCGCCCAATCGGATTTGATTGGCAGGGGCGCGGGGGGTTCGGAGTCCGGAGGGGAATCCGGATCCTCGGAGTCACGGGTAATGCCGAGTGCAGGGCTGGCGTTCGGCTCGATCGCCTTTGAGATCGCAGCCCCCGGGGTGACGCCCAACCGCTCTCCCTCGATCAGCGCCGCAGGTTCCGAATTAAGGGTCGGAACCGACGCGCGTGCGGGCTCCAGGGCACTGTTCAGCGGCAGAGCTAGATCATGCCCATTGAGACAGTGTGGCGTGCTTGGCTGTGGCTCGAATCCGTCGAAGATCAAATCCCCGTGGATGTCAGCCGTGTAGTTCAAACTTCCAAACCTGACCTGATGGCCAGGGGCGTAGCTTTCGATCTGCTCCAGGCGGCCAAACGAATTGGCCCGCGGTGCGAAGCCGCCGAAGACGAAGATCTGTCCGGGGAGAAAAGTCTCACCCTGGACTGCATCGTCGTTGACGATCAAAGGAACCATCGGGCCTAAAAGTGACGACACAGAGGAACTCTCAATGAAAGCACCAATGTTGGTGTCAAAACCGGCGGATCTCGGGTAGGGGGTCCCGAACTGTGCGTCTAGGCCGGATGGTAACAGGAGACAAGGGACACGAAGTTTACCCAGGTTCGGGCCCTCTCGATGGAGGTAAAACCCTACTCCTGCTTGATTAATATTGATGATATAGGTAGTACAAGAGTAGATCTACCACGAGATCAAGGAGGCTAAACCCTAGAAGCTAGCCTATGGTATGATTGTTGTATGATGAAGTTGTCCTACGGACTAGAACCCTCCGGTTTATATAGACACCGGATAGGGTTAGGGTTACACAAAGTCAGTTACAATGGTAGGAGATCTTGAATATCCGCGTCGCCAAGCTTGCCTTCCACGCCAAGGAAAGTCCTATCCAGACACGGGACGAAGTCTTCAATCTTGTATCTTCATAGTCCTGGAGTCCGGCCGAAGGTATAGTCCGGCTATCCGAACACCCCCTAATCTAGGACTCCCTCACCAGGCAATTCTGGACACGGTTCCTAACAAAGAAAAACCAAATAGTCGACTATCTGGACGCAGAGGCCCTAGCGGCCTTCAAGCATAATATCCGTGACGAGTGGCTCGCCCGGCACCTGGGTTAGGAAAAGCCGAAATCTATGGCAGCCCTTACGACACTCATGACCCGCTTTTGCGCGGGAGAAGACAGCTGGCTAGCTCGCAGGAACAACTTAACCAAGAACTTTGGTAATTCGGATACCAAGGACAAAAGCGGTAGGTCGCGCCGGAACAAGAAGAAACGCCGTGTTAATAGTGACAGCAATGAGGATACGGCAGTCAATGCCGGATTCCGAGGCTACAAATCCGGTCAGCGGAAAAAGCCATTCAAAAGAAACATTCAGGGCCCATCCAGTTTGGACCGAATACTCGACCGCTTGTGCCAGATACATAGCACCCCCGAAAGACCAGCCAATCACACCAATAGGGATTGTTGGGTGTTCAAGCAGGCAGGCAAGTTAAATGCCGAAAATAGAGACAAGCGGCTGCATAGCGACGACGAGGAAGAGCCCAGGCCGCCGAACAACAGTGGACAGAAGGGTTTTCCCCCACAAGTGCGGACGGTGAACATGATATACGCAACCCACATTCCCAAGAGGGAGCGGAAGCGTGCACTACAGTACGTATATGCGCTGGAGCCAGTCGCCCCAAAGTTCAACCCATGGTCCTCCTGCCCGATCACTTTTTATCGAAGGGACCACCACACTAGCATCTGTCATGGCGGATTCGCCGCATTGGTTCTAGACCCAATTATTAACGGATTTCATCTCACAAGAGTCCTTATGGACGGCGGCAGCAGCCTGAACCTACTTTACCAGGATATAGTGCGGAAAATGGGCATAGATCCCTCGAGGATTAAACCCACCAAAACGACCTTTAAAGGCATCATACCAGGTGTAGAGGCCAATTGTACAGGCTCAGTCACACTTGAAGTGGTCTTCGGATCTTCGGATAACTTCTGAAGCGAGGAGTTAATCTTCGACATAGTACCGTTCTGCAGTGGCTATCACGCACTCCTCGGACGAACCGCATTTGCAAAGTTCAATGCGGTACCGCACTATGCATACCTCAAGCTCAAGATGCCAGGCCCTCGAGGAGTAATCACGGTCAACGGAAACACCGAACGCTCCCTCCGAACGGAGGAGCACATGGCAGCGCTCGCTGTAGAAGTACAAAGCAGCCTCTCCAGGCAATTCTCCAGTCTGGCCTTCAAGAAGCCGAACACTGTCAAGCGTGCCCGGAGTAACCCACAACAAGACCGACTGGCACGTTCCGAGCAAGCGTAGCAATGCGGCCCCAACCCCAGCCCTCGCAAAATAGCGAAACAAGCACTTCGTGTACATAACTACGCTCTCAAAGTACCATGGGCACGGGGGAAGGGGCATCACCACGGCACACCCAAAGCACGGCTTAAACCGTACTAGGGGCTGCCGAATTCTTTCTTTACTTTCTCTTACTTTCAGGACTCCATACTTCGGACGACCTGTTCGGCAATTCAACTGCCGCACAAACGATGCAAGATCCAGGAAAGCAGACAAGCCATGCCACATTATGGAACTCCCAGGTGGTCTCTATTACGAGCAGTATACCTGTTTTTAATACAATTCCGCGGCTCGCCCCTGGAAAAGACATGTTAAATAGTCCAATTTCTTTTGCTTATCGCACTATTTGTATCGTTTTGCTTAGATAGCAGCCTTCTTATAAACAATGCATAGCTTTTTGTCTATTTTTTGCATTACTTTATTTTTTATGTTCATCAATGACATGTGGCACCCGTACACTGTGGTACGGCAAATACGCCAGGGGCTTCAGTACCCCTTAATATGGTGTAAGAAGTCCGAACACTTTCATAAGTGCGGCACCTCGAACTTATATCACTATATGCATCGGCTCCGAATCATGATTTGGGTCAATAGTTGGGTTTGCCCGACTCCTATGTTTTGGTGCCTTACGTTCCGCTATATCGGCTAAGGTAGCACTAGGAGAACTAATGCGATTGTGCCCCAGCTGAGCTGGGCTGAGCACCTCAGTAGAGAAAGCTAAAACTGACTGTCATGATAAGGCGAGAGACCGGTCGCTGTTCGAGAGGTTTTTCGGGTCCTTAAAGACCTATGCCGTTTAGAGCGAGGAACCGGATTTTGTCCGGCCAAGGCATGGATAGCGCCCCGAACTCGGTCATCCGAATACTAGGGGCTTCGCCGAAATTTAAAATTATAAAGTTCTATGGCTAAGTGAGAGTGTTCAAGCATTATAGTCCGATTGCCTTGTTCGTTGTGCTGAGCGCCTCCCTCGAAGGACCCAAACATGGGAAAAAGAGCGCTCAGGTTTATCCCGAACACCCCAGCACTAGTGGCATGGGGGCAGAAGCCGACGACTGGCCATCTCTCAATTTTTTGATAAACGGCCGCACAGAAAATAATATTTTAAATTCAACAAGCATTGCTTAGCGCAAATGAACAAGTTTTCAGCGCACAAGACAACACGAGCGAGTTCATTCAAAAATTACATCTTTTGTACATTCATCCGCCACAAGGCGGGCACCCTTCAGAACATCCTTGTAATAGTTCTCGGGCTTGCGATGTTCCTTCCCCGGCGGCGGCCCGTCCCTCACAAGCTTCTCACCGTCCAGCTTACCCCAGTGCACCTTTGCACGGGCAAGGGCCCTACGGGCACCTTCGATGCAGACGGAGCGCTTGATGACCTCGAGCCGTGGACAGGCCTCCACCAGCCGTCGCACCAGTCCGAAGTAGCTCCCAGGCAGGGCCTCTCCAGGCCACAGCCGAACTATGAAGCCCTTCATGGCCTGTTCGGCCGCCTTGTGGAGCTCGACCAGCTGCTTCAGCTGGTCGCTCAAGGGCACAGGGTGTCCGGCCTCAGTGTACTGAGACCAGAACACCTTCTCCGTCGAGCTGCCCTCTTCGGCTCGGTAGAATGCGGCAGCATCGGATATGCTACGGGGAAGATCTGCGAACGCCCCTGGAGAGCTCCGGATTCGGGTAAGTAACAAGTAGTTTAACTTTTATATGTCTGCTTTGCATAAAAAATGCCTTACCCGCCGCTATCTTTTTCACTGCGTCCAATTCATCGAGGGCCTTCTGGGCTTCGGCCTTGGCATACTCGGCAGTCTTGATGGCCGCGGCGAGCTCGGACGCTCGCGTTTTAGAGTCAAGCTCCAAACTCTCATGTTTTTTCATGAGAGCCTGAAGCTCTTGCTGTGCCTCGCCGACCTGCGCCTCAAATTTCTCCCGCTCATTGCTCTCCGAGGCCACTCTCTTCTCGGCCTCGGACAGCGCCTGCTTGAGTGTTGCCACCTTAGTCGTGGCCCCTGCAACAAGTAGCATAATCCTGTAATTTTTTTGCAATTGCATCTTTTTATATATTTTTTTTCTATAAGGTATCCCTTACCTTCTTTCTCCTCGAGCTGCCGCTTGGCAAGGCCGAGCTCTTGCTCGGTCCGCTCGAGACCCTGCTTCAGGGTACCTACCTCCACAGTCAGTGCAGCGGTAGCAAGCAGCGAAGCCTGCATACGCATATTGACCCATTTTTTGTTAGACTCCTGCGAAATTATTTGATCCTCTATTCGGCTTTTCTTTCCGAACACCAAACAGAGCATCAGGGGCTACTGTCTATGCGGTAATATTTTTACATATTTTTACTTACCTCGAAGCCTGTTAGAAGGCTAGCACAAGCTTCAGTCAGCCTGCTCTTAGCGGACTGAACCTTCTGGATCACCGTACTCATGATAGTATGGTGCTCCTCGTCGATGGAGGCGCCGTTAAGCACCTCCAGCAGATTGTCCGGCACCTCCGGTTGGACGGAGGCCGCCGGCTCAGAAGGCTTGCTCCTCTTAGAAGGAGATCGCCTATCGCAGTCCGGAACCTTTGAAGATTCCGGCGCGGTGTCCGGCTCAAAGCCGGACTTGGAGCCCTGGGGGGTCTTGCCCCCTTCACTCCTGGAGTCCGGGAGGTCGCCTCGCGGCGCCTCCAGGACCACCTCCTCTCGGCCCGGAGCTTGTTGCGACGCCACTTCGGCGTCGTCCGCAGTGTGGGGGGAGGTAGCGGGCGGAACTGAATTCACGTCCGACGAGTCCAGGGAGCCGCTCGACGACTCGTCGAGCCCGGCCTTGGGCAGACTGCATAATTATGTTCGACATAAGGAAAAGCTGTGCAACAAAGGAAAGCTATGAGTCACTCTAGTATCGGAATACTTACGATCCTGCCGGGCGCCTGGCCCTTTGCGTCCACTCCTCTTCGCCCTCGTCGGCGTCAGGGGAGTAGTCCGGCGGAAGGATTTTCCCCTTCTTAGACCCTTCGGCCTCCCCAGTTGGAGCGGCTTTCCTCTTCTTTCCTCCCCTCGCTGGAGGGGGAGAGGTTTCTTCTTCCTCCTCCTCATCTTCACGGGAGGAGTGCGTCTCAAATTCGTCGGACGACGAGTCCGACACCACCATATTACGGGAATTCTTTCGAGTCCCCGTGGCCTTCTTCTTCTTGGCCTTCTTCTCCGGCACCACATAAGGCGCCGAAGCCAGCAGCTTCGATAAACGAGCATCTGCTGGGTCTTCGGGCAAAGGGGCCGGACAGCTGACCTGTCCGGACTTCTCCTGCCACGCCTGTCAAAGGTAGGGGAGTTTAGATCCCACATAAAGTCAATCTATGAGAAACAAATTTCCTGTAAAAGGTAAGGATAACTTCACCGCGCTAGCTGGACGCTGCGTGCTGAATCCCCGGTCCTCGGACGCGAACGCGGGAGCTTCGACGCCCTTGAACAGCACCTTCCAGGAATCTTCGTACATCGTGTCGAAGAGCCTGTTCAAGGTTTGGTGCTGCGCCGGATTGAACTCCCATAGTGTGAAAGCCCGTTGTTGACATGGGAGGATCCGGCGGACGAGCATGACCTGGACTATATTGACAAGCTTGAGCCGCTTCTTCGCGAGGGATTGGATGCATGTTTGCAGTCCAGTCACCTCTTCCTCGTTGCCCCACGACAGGCCCGTCTCTTTCCAGGACGTGAGCCACGTGGGGGTCTGGATCGGAACTCAGGGGC
The DNA here is from genome assembly GCA_032464435.1 of Aegilops umbellulata. Classification (NCBI taxonomy): domain Eukaryota; kingdom Viridiplantae; phylum Streptophyta; class Magnoliopsida; order Poales; family Poaceae; genus Aegilops; species Aegilops umbellulata. Next base: position 600,962,781 of record CP136058.1, read on the forward strand.
TGCGACCCATTCAGGGTCGCGCGGCTCGGTGATGTAAAACCACCCTGATTTCCACCCCTTCAGGGTCTCCAAAAAGGAGCCCTCGAGCCATAGGACGTTGGCTATCTTGCCCGCCATGGCGCCTCCGCACTCCGCCTGGCTGTCGCGCACCACCTTCGGCTTGACGTTGAAAGTCTTGAGCCAAAGACTGAAATGGGGGCGGATGCGGAGGAAAGCCTCACACACGACGATAAACGTCAAGATGTTGAGGACAAAGTTTGGGGCCAGATTGTGGAAATCCAGGCCGTAGTAGAACATGAGTCCCCGGACAAATGGGTGGAGTGGAAAACCCAGTCCGCGGAGGAACTGGCGAAGGAATACAACCCTCTCATGGGGCCTAGGGGTGGGGAGAAGCTGCCCCTCTTCAGGAAGCCGGTGCGCAATGTTATCGGACAAGTATCCGGCCTTCCTTAGTTTTTTGGCATGGCCCTCCGTAACGGAGGAGACCATCCACTTGCCTCCCGCTCCGGACATGGATGGAGAAGGTCGAGGTGGAAAGTGCGGACTTGGGCGCTGGAGCTCGAATGCGCAGGAGATGGATAGGCAAAGGAGGAAGAAGGCATAGATAAAAAGGTGGATCCTTATCCCCTTATATGGGCGGATGCGACTATGCGTCCCCACCGGCCTAGTAAAACTCGCTTGCCTCCCAAGCGCCGCGATAAATGGCGCGGTTGGGTTACCCACATCCGTATTGATGAGAATCCCGTAAATAGGGGACATGATCTCTGCTTTGACAAGACGTGCCAAGGAAACCGCCTCGCAAAATACGCTGAGGTTGGGAAGTGAAAACGATTCGAATAAAGGCTTGGCCGTAGTGTGATGTCACGCTACGGAATACGTCAGCAGATTAGATTTGTGTTAATATTATTCTCTCTATGGCAATATGTGGAAACTTATTTTGCAGAGTCGGACACTACTTTTAGTGTTTACCAACTTTTATGAAGAACTTGGAGGAGGAACCCGCCTTGCAATGCCGAAGACAATCTGCGCACCGGACTCTCGTCATTGAAGCCTGGTTCAGGGGCTACTGAGGGAGTCCTGGATTAGGGGGTGTTCAAATAGCCGGACTATACCTTTAGCCGGACTCCTGGACTATGAAGATACAAGATTGAAGACTTCGTCCCGTGTCCGGATGGGACTTTCCTTGGCGTGGAAGGCAAGCTAGGCGATGCGGATATTCAGATCTCCTACAATTGTAACCGACTTTGTGTAACCCTAACCCTCTCCGGTGTCTATATAAACCGGAGGGTTATAGTCCGTAGGACAACAACTCCAACATACAACAATCATACCATAGGCTAGCTTCTAGGGTTTAGCCTCCTTGATCTCGTGGTAGATCTACTCTTGTACTACCCATATCATCAATATTAATCAAGCAGGACATAGGGTTTTACCTCCATCAAGAGGGCCCAAACCTGGGTAAACATTGTGTTCCCTTGTCTCCTGTTACCATCCGCCTAGACCCACAGTTCGGGACCCCCTACCCGAGGTCCACCGGTTTTGACACCGACAAAGAGCTTTATAAGAAAAGCACCACCGGAGTCCTTCAAAGGTGTATCTCCAAAGAGGAAGGGCGGAATCTCCTGGCTGAAATTCATGCTGGACTCGGCGGTCACCACGCTGCAGCCCGGGCCCTTGTAAGCAAGGCCTTCCGTACATGATTCTATTGGCCGACGGCCCGGGCAGACACTCAGGACTTACTCCAACGATGCGTTGGTTGCCAGCTTTTCGCTAACCAAAGCCATATGCCACCCACCGCCCTCCAAACTGTCCCCATCACCTGGCCCTTCGCGGTCTGGGGGCTTGACATGGTTGGACCCCTCAAAGGGGGAACCCACAAGCAAAAATACTTAGTGGTCATCGTGGGTAAGTTCACCAAATGGATAGAGGCCAAGCCTGTTAAGACGGTCGAATCCGGACCGGTGATAGACTTCATATCCGGGGTCGTACACTGCTACGGCGTCCCCCACAACATCATCACTGATAACAGCACGAACTTTACGGCCGACGAAGTAAAACTCTGGTGCAAAAACATGGGCATCAAGCTCGACTATGCTTCAGTCTATCACCCACAAACTAACGGTCGGGTCGAGCGAGCAAATGGTCTCATTATGAGCGGCATCAAACCCAGATTAGTGCGGTCCCTCAAGGAATCTAACACGCACTGGGTAGAGGAGCTCGACTCCGTACTCTAGGGGCTACGGACCACGCCGAACCGCACTACCGGATACACACCATTCTTCATGGTATACGGCGCGGAGGCAGTTCTGCCCTGCGACATAATACATGACTCACCTCGAGTGCGCATGTATGAAAAAAGAGAAGCCGAGCTCGATCGGCAAGACAGTTTGGATGCCTTGGAGGAGGAGCGTGACATAGCTAAAGCCCGTTCCGCGTTCTATCAACAGCAGGCTCGAAGATACCAAAGCAGAGAAGTACGGGCCAAAACTTACAATGTTGGCGAGCTAGTTCTACGCCTGCCGGATAAGAAAAAGGACAAACTCAAGCCCAAGTGGGAAGGTGCCTTCATTATTGACCAAGTCCTGACCGGTGGAGCGTACCGTCTGCGGGATGCATCGGATAACCGACTCGAGCCGAACCCATGGAACGCAGCCCGACTCCGAAGATTCTACCCCTAGCACCGGAATCTGTGTTCGTCTCCTTCCTCTGTCCATTTTTTATATCTGTCTTACATTTCTCTCCTTCTCCCCCTCTTTTCTTTCACAGCCTTTACGGGCCCATTTTTGCCTTGTTCGCACATAACTGACGCGCTATCCGCGCTCATTATACCTAGGGGCTTCTTTTACAGAAGCTTATTCATACGGGCTTCATGCCCAACACATGTGTTATACTTCTGCATGTACCCTTTATTCACCATTATATGCATCGATATGACTTAAGTTTTGGCCAACCTGGGTTGCCTGGCCCTTGTATTATGCCCTACGTTCCCATTAATTCGGCTAGGGCATAAGGGGAGCACCTCTGCGATTGTTACTGCCGGGTCAACCGGATGTGTACCTCGGACTGGGTGAAGCTGAAAGCTAGCGTTCTTAAGGGAATATTCGGTCAGTCAACTAAGATGATTTCACACTTTTTGCTTATGCGCCCCCAGATGTTTTTTCTGCGTCTCTTTTCGCAGTCCGGACATGCACTTTAGGGCATGCCTCCCAGGGAAAGGAACCCCTAACGGAACTATTCTCCCTGGAAGATGTTTCTTACTAACCATGTAATATAACATAACTAGTTGGGCACTTGTTTGCTAAAGCACTAATGACCCCTACGCCTGGTCTCCATGCATGCCCCAGTTCTTACATAACCGAGAGGGTATTCGGATACACTCCAGACCGTCAGGTCTCGAGGTTGAAGCGAAAAGGTCCGCTACGACAAACGATCTACAATCTGGCTAGAAGGCATTATACATGTCACTTTAAATTACATAGTCAATTTGACTGGTTGAATTCCTCTTCAATACCATCCAATAGGTTGTCTAGTCTACAGTCCTATTAGGAATACTTTGCGGCCAATTCTACTTGGCCGTATACTAAGCTGAGAGGGATCTCCTTCCCATCAGGCCCCACAGGTCCGACCTCAACCATGTGGTTTGGGTCAGCCTTCGTGTACCGCGTCTTCACCATGGCCCAGGCTTTCCTGGCGCCTTGACGACATGCCGATATCTTCCATACTCGGAAGCGCCTCCGCGCTCCCTTTAGCTTCTCTGCAAGCTCCCCAAGGCCTTCGGGCATGGAGACGGATGGCCACAAGGCCTAGGCGATGCCTTGCATCACCTGCCGAACTCGTTCGTGCAGTTGTGAGAGCTCGGGAAGAAGGTCACCCGTAGAACCGGGCATTTCCTCTGCAGGACGACCTGTTAGCATACCTACAGACATAACTCTTTTAGCCTACTTCCTCGCCGAACTCTTTTTCAAAGTTCGTTCAAGCACTTACTAAATATGCCGCGATGAAGCCGCCGATTCTCCTTGATGGAGTCCGACAGTTGAGCACGAATATCTTTTAGTTCCACGCCCAGCTTGGTGTTGGCATCTAGGAGATCATTCTTCTCCTGCCTCACCCTCGTAAGCACGCTCTCACCAGCCTTTAGCTGGCGTAGAAGTTGTTGCTTATCCGGATTAAGTTCGGCGCCATCTGCAATTTTATTGTCAGATCTGCATACATGCCGCACAGGATACTTATCATTTGAAGGATATATTACCAGAGGGAGTCTCTTTGGGCTCCCCTGCTGCGGCTAGTGCTGCTTCAAGCTGGGCTTTGCACTCTTCTAGCTCCTGAGACAGTTGGGTATTCTTTTCTGTAAGATCCTGCATAACAATTGATCCTTAAATCAGTTATTCTAACTGTTTCAAGTCTCGGGGGCTACTGGTATGTATAGTCACCAAATTTTCTCACCCGTATGTCCTTTACATACTGCTCCGTGGCTCTGGTTAGACCATTTTGAGCAGCACGGAGGTACGCATCTCCTGAGTTGAAGGCCTCCAACGCCTCCTGGGAGAAACAAGTGTCGCGAAGAATTGTCCGGCGACGCCTGTGGTTCATGGTACTCTCCACCTCGGAATTGGTGGCAGACAGCCTGTCCGCATCCTCTGTCGGAGGAGCGTCCGGGGCACGCCTCATGTTCACCTCCGCTTTCGGACCCGGCTTTGGAGCCTGGCTGGTAGCCGCGCGATTGGCAACCTCTCCGGATATAGACCGGCGAGCGCTCTTTTTCCTAAAGAGAGCATGGGCGTTAGTATGCCTCTAAGAACGATATCTTGGAATAAGATGGCGCCCCATACCGTTGCGCTGGCGTCTCAATCCGGACCGCACTTCTTTTCAGCTTGCTGGGCCTCGCGGCCCCTAGTTGGCTAGTCGCCGCAGGCTCAGCCTCTCGCCTTGAGGGCCTCCCCTGCAAAACACCATTGGTATACGGTAGTCGAAAAAACGCATTCCCTTTTCAAAGTGCTGGGACTTCGGTCTCAGTTACCTGTGAGGCTGGGAGTAGCCCAGGGTAATTGGCTGTAATAGCCACCAAGACATTGTCAATGCTCAATTGATGAAATACCCCATCAATCAGCTCCACAGATATGTCCGGATCCTCTTGGGAGGCCGGGTCGAGGGACCGTTCTGGATCCTTGGGTTGTGGAGGTGGGTTATTTATCTCCTTTACGGCCTGACGTAGTTCCTGCGTCGAAATCACAATATAGCATACTTAACTATGGGAATATGGAACGGATGGGCAAAAAAGAAGTGTCTGCTTACCCAGCTTGGAGGGCTGTACATAGAAAATCCGCCCAATGGATTGACGCGGAGAAATTCCTCCTCTTCTCCCTTGTACAAAGCGGACAAGATCTTCGTTAGAGCAGCAATCGATTCCGGCCCCTTACGGCCGCAGCGGGTGGCATCATCCTCCCCGTTGAAATCCCACATGGGTTGGCCTCTATACTGAAGCGGTTGCACCCCCCGCATAATGCATGTGGCCATGACTTCGATCATGGTCAGTCCGGAATGAGCTAGCAACCTTATCCGGCTCATTAGGTAAAAGACGTCCTTGTTATTTTCCTTCTGAGGGCTCCATGGACGCCATCTTAGGCGCTTCTTCAAGGGAGCATTGTCGAACTCAGGGAGGCCAATCCGAATAGGGTCCGGCAGGGGGACGTCTTCTATATAAAACCATTCTGAGGGCCAGTCTTCGGACGCCTTCTTCGGGGTTCCGGATAGATACCCGGTCCCGGCGATGCGCCACACTTCGGCTCCGCCCACTTGATATACTGACCCCTTTTGAGAACGGGGCACGAGGCAAAACAACTTCTTCCACAGCGCGAAATGTGCCTCGCAGCCCAAAAATAGCTCGCAAAGGGCTACGAAGCCCGCGATATGCAATATGGAGGCAGGCGTAAGGTTGTGCAACTGGAGGCCATAGAACTCCAGAAGCCCCTGGAGAAACGGATGAATTGTGAATCCGAGCCCTCTTATCAAATAAGAGACAAGGCATACCCGCTCTCCTTTGGAGGGATTGGGGACACTCTCCGCTTGCTTTCCGCCATTATAGGTGGCAAGCCCGGCTCGAACCGGGACCATGTAGGCTGGGAGGAGAAAACCCTTGGTTCGGAGCGTCACTAGCTCGCTGTGCGGGACGGAACATCTCTCCCAATCTCTAGGCCGAGGGCTGGGAAGGCGAGAGGAGGAGCTGCGACGACCGGCCATGGTGGAATGGATCTCTGCCGAAAGCGCTTCGATGAACACTCGCGCAGGGAAGATGGTGTGATTCGGATCTAAATCCTCGTCTCTTTAATAGGCAGCTCATTTTCGCAGCTAGGGGGTAAATGCAAAAACACCCTGGCTTTTCGCATTCATTTGACACGTGGAAGAAGGCCATTATTGGGCGTGGGATCCAAGAAGCGCAATATTCACAAGAAGTCGGACATTATTCAACAGGTACACGGAATTTGGAGGAACCCGCCTTGCAATGCCGAAGACAATCTGCGCGCCGGACTTATCGTCATTGAAGCCTGGTTCGGGGGCTACTGAGGGAGTCCTGGATTAGGGGGTGTCCGGGTAGCCGGACTATAACCTTTGGCCGGACTCTTGGACCATGAAGATACAAGATTGAAGACTTCGTCCCGTGTCGGGATGGGACTTTCCTTGGTGTGGAAGGCAAGCTTGGCGATGCGAATATGTAGATCTCCTTCCGTTGTAACCGACTCTGTGTAACCCTAGCCCTCTCTGGTGTCTATATAAACCGGAGGGTTTTAGTCCATAGGACGAACAACAATCATACCATAGGCTAGCTTCTAGGGTTTAGCCTCTCTGATCTCGTGGTAGATCTACTCTTGTACTACCCATATCATCAATATTAATCAAGCAGGAGTAGGGTTTTACCTCCATCGAGAGGGTTCGAACCTGGGTAAAAACATCATGTCCCTTGTCTCCTGTTACCATCCGCCTAGACGCACAGTTCGGGACCCCCTACCCGAGATCCGCCGATTTTGACACCGACAGCGGCCAATTTGCTCTGCGTGGCACGGATCTCCGCGAACTCCTTCAACATCCTTTCCTGAAACGCCTCCATCTCGTCCGCGATGAAGCGCGACTGCGGATTCGACTTGAATGTTGCCGTGGTCGCCTATTTCCCCCGAAACAGCCCACCTCAGTTCGGGGATTATGCAGATCGAACCCTCAGGTGATCCGCCACCGTCGCCTCGGATTTGCTGGGCTTGAGTCGGGGAAAAAATTCTCGGCCGATTCACAACGGAGAGGAGGGACGGCTCTGATACCAGACTGTCACGACCTAGGATCGGCCAGTATTCGACGATGACGAGCCGGAGCAGCAGGTGGAGGAGCAAGGGGATCGGAGACGAGGGAGAGAGAGATACAGAGCAGGAGAGGCTAAGAACAGAACGGGAGGCTAGAATGTTTTCATTTCAAACTTGATGGCCAACACGCCTTGCACGCTTGCTTATATAATGCAAGTCCATTACACGGCCCACAGGCCCACTACTCGAGCCCACGGGTCCTAGGCCCAATCCGAATGCTGGATTTAAACCTCCTTGTTTCTCTTGCGCGCGCTGCTTGTCTTCTGCACCACGCCATCCCCGATCACCTGTGCGCCACTGCTTACACCTCCGTCCTGATTTATAAGTCCTTTTTGTATTTTATGCCAAATTTTGACTAGATATTTAACTAATAAAATATTAATGCATGTCACTACAAATTATATCGTTGGATTCGTGTTTGAACATAGTTTCTAATTATATTATTTTTTAGACATATGCATTAACATTTTGTTAGTTAAATTTAAAATCAAAATTTGACGCAGAATACAAAGGAGACTAATAAATCAGGACGGAAGTAGTACTAGGCATGTACGCAAGCGTGGCCCACCTTGAGTTCCACGAGTGAAATTTAAATCAGTATTAGTTGCTGTCGTAAGGGGTAGTTAGCAGGTTACGCAGATGCATGCTTTAATTCCAACAGTGAGGAGCCCGGCATGGTCGTATCATCTTCCCTGCAAGAAACAGCTCCCGGCTGTGCTCCTACGAGGCGTGTACGCAAGACATGTCCACAATCATGGCCTTCCACGAGTTCCACGAGTGAATTTTTAAATCATGTTAGTAGCTAGCAGAAACACAAACGCGTGCTATATAAATCCTGCTCTTAGCCAGCTGAGCAATTTACACCCACTACACAGCCCTGAGACTCGAGAGCGATAGAGAAAGCATGGCAGCTCAGATGACAGTCCCCAGCGACGCCCAGCTGATCAAGGCGCAGGCTGACCTGCAGCGCCACAGCCTCACCTACCTCACGACCATGTCACTCAGGTGCGCCATCGAGCTCGGCATCCCGACGGCGATCCACCGCCTCGGCGGCACCGCGTCTTTGGCCGACCTGATGGCCACGCTGTCCCTTCCGCCACCCAAGGCGCCGTTTCTCAGCCGCGTCCTGCGGCTGCTGGCCAAATCCGATGCCCTGGCGTGCACCAAGGACGGGATCTACAGCCTCACCCCGCTGTCCTACATCCTCGTGGACGGCGTGCTCATTGACGGCGAGGCCAGGCAGATAGCCTTCCCGCTGGCCGTGACCTCGCGGTATCACATGGAGTCTGGTTTAGGCCTGGCCGATTGGTTCAAGAACGATCGTGCGCTGCCGGTGCCATCTCCGTTTGAGCATGTGCACGCGGCGGCGCCCTTCGCCGAGAGCATGACCCTCCTCGATCCTGAGACCGACAAGCTCTTCTATGAGGCCTTGGCCGCCCATGACCATATGGGGATCGGCACGGTTGTGCGGGAATGCCGTGGCCTCTTCAATGGTCTGGAGTCACTCACCGACTGCTGTGGCGGTGATGGGACGACGGCCAGGGCCATCGTCAAGGCCTTCCCGCATATCAAGTGCAATGTGTTGGACCTTCCAAAGGTGATCGAGAAAGTCCCGAGTGATGGTGTTGTTAACTATGTCGCTGGCGACCTCTTCCATACCGTCCCACCAGCTCAGGCCGTCATGCTCAAGGTATGAAGATATATATGACGTTCTCTCCATTTAATGTTCTAAAATTTATTTTTCTTCTTTTTGGCATGGATATACGTACAGAGGAATTTTGGGATATAACCAAACTAATATGGACCGTTAATTCTTCGTGATCCAACTGCTAGCCACTTATAGTCTGGTCTGTTAATAGCCACATAGCACAAAGGGAACTATGAGTTTGGATAGCACCAATTTTTTCATGTTTCGGTATTGGTTTTTTGTAGGACTACCAACACCTATGCATAATTACATTATGTTGATAACTTCCGCGTCCCTGATTATCCATTGCTTATACAATATAGATTTTTTCCATTCCAGCTTGTTCTACACTTCTGGAGTGACGAGGATTGCATCAATATCCTCGCTCAATGCAAGAAGGCCATACCTTCCCGAGAAATGGGAGGAAAAGTGATCATCATAGACATAGTGCTTGGATCTTCTCTGGAGACAATAACTGAAACCGAACTGTTGATGGACATGCTGATGTTCATATGTACCAGAGGACGGCAACGGGATGAAAAGGAGTGGAGCACGATCTTTATGAAAGCAGGGTTTAGCGACTATAAGATTGTCAAGAAACTTGGCCATCGAGGTGTCATCGAGGTCTATCCATAAGGTTGCTGCAATCTGGTGTGTGTTCCATATGAATAGCGGTGTGAAATAAGAAATAAATAAGTACGGTGCCTTACTCTCAATGGAAAATGCAACAAATTCTTAAGTAGACGAAGGGTTAAGGGGCCGGTCGCTTCAGAACTGTATGCACGTAACCACTCGTATGTATGTATGTATGTATGTATGTATGTATGTATGTATGTATGTATGTATGTATGTATGTATGTATGTGGCATGTTTGTATGTTCCAACAATTTGAGATGTTAAGCTTTGTTGTTTTGGTATGTGTATAACTTTGTTTTTGAATAGTTCAGTGGACAAGCATTTATGTATGTTTATCATGATAAAATCGGTATTTTCTTAAGAATAGCTACGGATCTACTGATTGTTTTGTGAAAGGAGACAAGTCGTTTTTTCCATATGCCTCCGGCACCGTCCTCCTTGTCGGTTCTCCAATTTTCTCTATATGGTTCCTCGCTTGTTGGTGCACTCTTCGGTGACTAGATTTGCAATTGGAATATTTTCTTCCCCCTCCTCACAGTCATCAGGCAAAGCCCTTGCGGCGGCGGCAGGGCATCTACCTTTGCTTGCAAATGGTGGTATTTGCGCATGGAAGCTTGATCGGTGTCGACGTGTGGCCCACCAACGTTGACGTTGATCTGGCGGGTGGCCAACATGTGGACCTAGTGGCAAATGTGATGCATCAAGGCATGCGGCTCCTCCCAGCTGTATCAGGAAAATTGTATCTCACGATTGGTGTTCGGGACGCGTATATCCGGCATCGCTATGGGCGCATATACAGTGGCAAGTCTGTACATATATAAGGGACGAGGCAAATCGCAGAAATGAAGTGAGAGTTTGTAGAACAAAGCAATATTGTGTGTGCATGTGCATGTATCATTGTGTGAAGAATGAAGTACCCTTATGGTTTCAAGGTTAGCCCCTCAGCACTAAAACTAGTTACTTAATCCCCTGAGTTTATAAAAACATAATAAATCATCCCCGAAGCTTCTACTGAGACGGGGAACTCAATTGAACTATTCCAGGACTTTGCACAGTTTGGCCGGTGTTATACGCGGATCCGCCATATCAAAGAATGCCTTTTTTTTGCGGGTGATATCAAAGAATACCTAGTGAAGGGAATACATCGCCGGAGGTCCCAAATATGATTTAATCTGAAGAGGTCCAGCGCGCCTTGCTGCAGCGGGTGGGACTAGGACCTGGCGCAGGCGGATGCCCACCGTTGCCGGGGACGCCGAGAGCATGGCCCCGCCGCCCCGTCAGGCTCTGCCGCAGCGCGGCCGCCGCCTCCTCTCCCGGCGGGTGCGCTTGCCCGCCGGCGGGCCACATACTAGACAGATCCTCCTACGGTACCTAGCTAGCTACTCTTCGGGTGTAGTCGTGTAGGTAGAGACAGACGTGACGCAGGCAGAGATTTAATAGCGTGCGTGCGTCCTTGTGCAGCCCCACGCCCCCCCTCTCTTGCTCTGCGCAGTCATGCAAGTGAGGCCGTGATCGAATTATGCGGCGGTTGTCGTGATGGACTACTTCGGCTACGTAAGTACGGTAGATATGTGTCGCGTCAGCCGATCTTCAGTACTCCCTCCATTCCATCCATAATGCAGCACTGCGTCCGCACTTTTCAAGATTTAAATTTGACCATCAATTTAACTAACATGGGCGACTACGGCGGAGGAAAATATGGTATAGTTTTTTCTCCCGCCGCAGTCGCTCACATTAATTAAATTTATGGTCAAATTTAAATCTCAAAAAACATGGACGCACCACATTACCAAATGGAGGGAGTATGTAAGGGCATCTCCGATGTCGCCCATAAAGTCGGACACTTAAAAGTCCGTGGACATGCCCGAAGGTGCCACGGATAGCAGAAAGTGAGACGTTTATCAAACCCGGTGTACCAAATAAAACCTGACACTACATATAGTAAAAACAAAACAACATAGTCGTATTAGGTGGACATGGGGACATCTGTGTCCCATGTCTTGTTCTTCACTTAGACGTGGGTAAGTTTATGTTCCATGTCCTACTCTTTCTCCCTGAAGTCCGTCATTTGGCTCTCATCAAACAACATAGTCCCTCATGTCGGTTGAGTCCGGCCTCATCATTGTTGCTGTCCAGCGCAATCTACGTAGAGCTGCCGATGTTGGCAGCGTTCCCGTCCGCCACCGACTATGTCGCCTCCACATCCACTTACGACGTGATCTCCTCGAACAGGCAGTCATGCTCCGCCTCATTGACACAAAGCTGGCACCGCTCGTAGTGGATGGTGCTTGCACTGACTCGTACAACACCCCTATTCATAGATGAGGGTTGGGTTCTCCGCGGGCATGGACGCGAGGGCCTGCTTGTTCGCCTGCTCGCCGGCAACCTGGCCCTCTGCGAGCTGGTGGTGCTCGTGGAGCGATAGGTTGTCGAAGATGATCCATTGATTTTATAGTGATCCATTGATTAATTTTATAGGAGAACAAGCACTTCATCTGCGTTCCACAATGAGTCGGTAATAGTCCCTATGGAGGAACAAATTGAAAAGTCTGGAAGAGGAAAATCCTATGGAAGACAATGTTGACATGAACACGGTTGATAACAATGTTAGCGACCATAATTTCATATTTAATTCATCTGCTAGCATAAACGAGATACTTGTTTTTGGGTGTGACTAGGGCACATCTAGATGTGACATAACTATGTCACATCTAAGATGACATCATCAATTTTTTTTAGTCTATCAACAACTATTTGTTTCTGTTTGTTTGTTTTCGTCCAATCGCTAAGTCGCTCACGTAGACGTAGCTAACATCCAGCCCAACTGTTTATTTCTCACGATCATTAGTCCAGCCCAAATGTTTGTTTCTCAAGATACTACTGTCTGCTCGAAGGAAAACAACAATTATGAAAAGCAACAATCGGTTGTATGACACAAGAAAAAACACGGAAGTGTGTACGTCGCAAAAAAGCATCTACATAGGCACTAAATTTCTTTTTTCATTTCAAAACGTGAAAGTGCATATGGGGTAAAAGCTTATATTTTCAAGTAAATGTTTTAATAAAAGTAAATGCATTTATGTATTATGTACTAATTTGAAAAATGTTTGACTTTGCAAGTAAAAAAACTGTTCACGAGCTGAAAAATGTTTGCGATTTAAAAAAATCAAGAATTTGAAAAAATGTTCATGAATTCAAAAATATTTGTGATTCTAGGAAATTTCATGAGTTCAATTTTCTTGTGGATTCAAAAAATGGTCGTGAATTTGGAGCCCAGTTGCGAGTCACAAATGACAACTTGCAATTGAGGTGGCAACAAAAAACTTCAAAGCCTAGTTACAAGTCGATGATGGACTTGCAACTTGGGCAACAAAAAAATAATTCAAGCCCAGTTGCAAGTGAAGGGTGAAATTGCGACTAAGTGTGACAAAAAAAAGGGCGAGCCACGTTGTGAGTCCAGGGCGGGCTTGCAATTGGGCGTGAATGAAAAAGGTCAGTCCCAGTTGCGAACCAAGAGTTGGCTTGCAACCGAGGCAACAACAACTACATTCCTAGTTGCGAGTCGTGGTGGGCTTGAAACTGGGATGAGAACAAACTATGTGCCCAGTTACGAGTCGAGGGTGGAGTTGCAACTATGCCCACTACAGAAAAGTATGACGCGGTCAACTACAAAAAACTACGATGCATCCCTGTTGCGAGTCGATGACTGACTTGCAACTGAGCCACTACAAACATATGCCCCCCTCCCTAGTTGCGAGTCGATGGTTGACATGCAACTGGGGCCACTACAAAAAAAGTACGCGCGCAGTTGCGAGTTGATGGTTGACTTGCAATTGGGCCCCTACAAACATACGTCCCCCCTAGTTACGACTCAATGGTTGACATGCAACTGGGGCCACTACAAAAAATTACGACGCTTCCTAGTTGCGAGTTGATGGTTGACTTGCAATTGGGCCGCTACAAACATATGTCCCCCCTAGTTATGAGTCGATGGTTGACTTGCAACTGGGCCCCGACAAACATACGTCCCCTGATGAGGCATACAATACGACAAATATACCTAGCGCACATGTCATAGGTGCAATGCCGGTCATTAACAAGAGGATGCAGACGACTATAACGACCGTTGACAAAGGGGTGCAAACAGAAGATATTGTGGATGAGGCAACGACGGTGCAGGTCGAGGAGGTGGAGGCCAGAAAGGAAGTTCAAAACGAGGATGGCAAAATTATAAAGAAGATGACACATCTTAGCAAAGCGAAAGATGGACGCTTGCGTATATTATGTGGCCCAGACTTTGCGCCAATTATACGCAAAGAAGGATCCCATATTAAATGGGAGAGCATGGTTGGACTAGATGAGCCCGTGCAAGTGCATGCACGCACAAAACTAAAAAGGAATTATTTGTTTCCTAACCGAGATGCAAAAGAATATGATCCATGCCTTTGGAGAAATAATAGGACGTGGAGATGGAGAATAAAAAGGAAACATCATGCATGCAACAGGTTTGTTAGCTGTGCGTCTCCGGATATACAACTGGCCGATCTGCATGTCCTAGAAAATATGAAGAGAAGGATCATGCACGTACATGCTGCAGATATGTTTTCAAATGAGCCAACTATGTACGTTTGGAAAAGAAAAATAAAGAAAGAAGATCTGAACGGCAAGGGGATCATCGGCGCTCCAACAAGTCACGTAACGGAAGGTAACTAAATTAATATGGCCTGCGTGCCTTTTTCTTAGGCCGATCTAGTATTACTAGTCGGTTTGTACTTGGATTATATATAGCTTTGGCTATTAGACTTTTAGGATCAGGTTATTTTCTAGAGTTTAGAGACAGACTATGAAGCGGCTCTCTGGGCGTTCGTCTTGTTTTTCTATGTGAGGTTTTCTGTTAAGAAGATTACACTTTGGCGAAAGGATTCTCGTGATTGAGAATTTGCTAGCTATTAGTTAGAGGTCCGTCCGCGGCGACGGATTACTTGCCGGTCACTTCTACTCCGATGGAAGGTGCCTTGTTTGCCGAGGTATTACTTGTTAGTTGTTGTTACCATAGTTTCAGGTTGCGTGTATCGTTCACGTAATTGGGAACTTTTGTCAGTGAAATTTTGTTGCGGATGTTGCATCGTGAAAGATCGGGCCAAATCAGTGGCGCGACCGAGGTCCTGCGCATATCATCCCCCCTAGTTGCGGGTCGATGGTTGACTTCCAAGTGGGCCCCTACAAACATATGCCCCCTAGTTTCGCGTCGATGGTTGACATGCAACTGGGGTCACTACAAAACAGTATGACGCGTCCTAGTTGCGAGTCGATGGTTGACTTGCAACTAGCCCCCTACAAATATACGCCCCCTAGTTGCGAGTCGATGGTTGACATGCAACTGAGGCCACTACAAAAAAAGTATGACGCGTCCTAGTTTTAAGTTGATGGTTGACTTGCAACTGCCCCCCTACAAACATACATCCCCGCCTAGTTGCGAGTCAATGATTGACTTACAACTGCCCCCCTACAAACATACCCCCCTAGTTGCGAGTCGATGATTGACTTGCAACCAGGCCCTTACAAACATGTGTCCCCCCTAGTTGCGAGTTCATGGTTGACATGCAACTGGGGCCACTACAAAAAAGTACGACGCATACTAGTTGCATGTCGATGGTTCACTTGCAACTGGACCCCTACGAACATATACTCACCCTAGTTGCGAGTCGATGGTTGACTCGTAACTGGGAGCCTACAAACATAGCCCCCCTACTTGCGAGTCAATGGTTGACTTGCAACCGAGCCCCTACTAACATACGCCCCCCTAATTGCACGTGGATGGTTGACGTGCAACTGGGGAAACTACAAAAACGTACGACGTGTCCCACTTGCGAGTCGATGATTGACTTGCAACTGAGCACCTACAAACATACACCCCCCCCCTAATTGTGAGTCGATGGTTGACATGCAACTGGGGCCACTACAAAAAAAGTATGACGCGTCCTAGTTATGAGTCGATGGTTGACTTGCAATTGGGCCCCTACAACACATGTGTCCCCCTAGTTGTGAGTCAATGGCTGACATGCAACTGGTGTTGGAAATATGCCGTAGAGGCAATAATAAAAGCATTATTATTATATTTCCTTGTTCATGATAATTGTCTTTATTCGTGCTATAATTGTGTTATCCGGAAATCGTAATACATGTGTGAATAACAGACAACAACATGTCCCTAGTAAGCCTCTAGTTGACTAGCTCGTTGATCGATAGATAGTCATGGTTTCCTGACTATGGACATTGGATGTCATTGATAACGAGATCACATCATTAGGAGAATGATGTGATGGACGAGACCCAATCCTAAACATAGCATAAGATCGCATAGTTCGTTTGCTAGAGTTTTCCAATGTCAAGTATCCTTTCCTTAGACCATGAGATCGTGTAACTCCCGGACACCGTAGGAGTGCTTTGGGTGTACCAAACGTCACAACGTAACTGGGTGACTATAAAGGTATACTACGGGTATCTCCGAAAGTGTCTGTTGGGTTGACACGGATTGAGACTGGGATTTGTCACTCCGCTTGACGGAGAGGTATCACCGGGCCCACTCAGTAATGCATCATCATAATGAGCTCAATGTGATCAAAGTGTTTGATCACGGGATCATGCATTACGGTACGAGTAAAGTGACTTGCCGGTAATGAGATTGAACGAGGTATTGGGATACCGACGATCGAATCTCGGGCAAGTAAAATACCGATTGACAAAGGGAATCGTATACGGGATTAATTGAATCCTCGACATCGTGGTTCATCCGATGAGATCATCGTGGAGCATGTGGGAGCCAACATGGGTATCCAGATCCCGCTGTTGGTTATTGCCCGAGAGCCGTCTCGGTCATGTCTGCATGTCTCCCGAACCCGTAGGGTCTACACACTTAAGGTCCGGTGACGCTAGGGTTGTGAAGATATGTATATGCAGTAACCCGAATGTTGTTCGGAGTCCCGGATGAGATCCCGGACGTCACGAGGAGTTTCGGAATGGTCCGGAGGTAAAGAATTATATATAGGAAGTGCTGTTTTGGCCATCGGGACAAGTTTCGGGGTTATCGGTATTGTACCGGGACCACCGGAGGGTCCCGGGGGGTCCACCAGGTGGGACCACCTGCCTCGGGGGGCCACATGGGCTCTAGGGGGTGCGCCTTGGCCTACATGGGCCAAGGGGAACCAGCCCCAAGAGGCCCATGCGCCTAGGGTGGGGAAACCCTAAAGGGGGGGCGCCCCCTTGCTTGGGGGGCAAGCCCCACCCCTTGGCCGCCGCCCCCCTAGGAGATTGCATCTCCTAGGGCCGGCGCCCCCCCTAGGGGACTATATAAAGGGGGGAGGGGAGGGGGCAGCCGCACCCCTGGTCCTTGGCGCCTCCCTCTCCCACTCCAACACCTCCTCCTCCTCCGTAGAGCTCGGCGAAGCCCTACCGGAGTACTGCAGCTCCACCATCACCACGCCGTCGTGCTGCTGCTGGAGCCATCTTCCTCAACCTCTCCTTTGCCTTGCTGGGTCAAGAAAAAGGAGACGTTACGCTGACCGTACGTGTGTTGAACGCGGAGGTGCCGTCCGTTCGGTGCTAGGATCTCCGGTGATTTGGATCACGTTGTGTACGACTACCTCATCCCCGTTCGTTGAACGCTTCCGCTCGCGATCTACAAAGTGGTATGTAGATGCAATCTCTCTCCCATGACTCGTTGCTTAGATGAACTCATAGATGGATCTTGGTGAAACCGTAGGAAAAATTTTAATTTTCTGCAACGTTCCCCAACAGTGGCATCATGAGCTAGGTCTATGTATAGTTCTCTATTGCATGAGTAGAACACAATTTGTTGTGGGCGTAGATGTTGTCAACTTTCTTGCCGCTACTAGTCTTATCTTGCTTCAGCGGTATTGTGGGATGAAGCGGCCCGGACCAACCTTACACGTACGCTTACGTGAGACCGGTTCCACCGACTAACATGCACTAGTTGCATAAGGTGGCTGGCGGGTGTCTGTCTCTCCCACTTTAGTTGGAGCGGATTCGATGAAAAGGGTCCTTATGAAGGGTAAATAGAAGTTGACAAATCACGTTGTGGCTTTAACGTAGGTAAGAAAACGTTCTTGCTAGAACCCTAATTCAGCCACGTAAAACTTGCAACAACAATTAGAGGACGTCTAACTTGTTTTTGCAGCAAGTGCTTTGTGATATGATATGGCCAAAGTTGTGATGAATGATGAATGATCTATATGTGATGTATGAGATGTTCATGCTATTGTAATAGGAATCACAACTTGCATGTCGATGAGTATGACAACCGACAGGAGCCATAGGAGTTGTCTTTAATTTTTTGTATGACCTGCGTGTCATTGAGAAACGCCATGTAAATTACTTTACTTTATTGCTAAACGCGTTAGCCATAGTAGTAGAAGTAATAGTTGGCGAGCAAATTCATGGAGACACGATGATGGAGATCATGATGATGGAGATCATGGTGTCAAGCCGGTGACAAGATGATCATGGAGCCCCAAGATGGAGATCAAAGGAGCTATGTGATATTGGCCATATCATGTCACGTTTATTATTTGATTGCATGTGATGTTTATCATGTTTTGCATCTTGTTTACTTAGAACGACGGTAGTAAATAAGATGATCCCTCATAATAATTTCAAGAAGTGTTCCCCCCTAACTGTGCACCGTTGCGACAGTTCGTTGTTTCAAAGCACCACGTGATGATCGGGTGTGATAGATTCTAACGTTCACATACAACGGGTGTAAGACAGATTTACACATGCAAACACTTAGGTTGACTTGACGAGCCTAGCATGTACAGACATGGCCTCGGAACACAGAAGACCAAAAGGTCGAGCATGAGTCGTATAGAAGATACGATCAACATGAAGATGTTCACCGATGTTGACTAGTCCGTCTCACGTGATGATCGGACACGGCCTAGTTGACTCGGATCATGTAATACTTAGATGACTAGAAGAGGGATGTCTATCTAAGTGGGAGTTTATTAAATAATTTGATTAGATGAACTTTATTATCATGAACTTAGTCTAAAATATTTACAATATGTCTTGTAGATCAAATGGCCAACGTAGTCCTCAACTTCAACGCGTTCCTAGAGAAAACCAAGCTGAAAGACGATGGCAGCAACTATACGGACTGGGTCCGGAACCTGAGGATCATCCTCATAGCTGCCAAGAAAGATTATGTCCTATGAGCACCGCTGGGTGACGCACCTATTCTCCCTGCAGAACAAGACGTTATGAACGCTTGGCAATCACGTTCCGATGATTACTCCCTCGTTCAGTGCGGCATGCTTTACAGCTTAGAACCGGGGCTCCAAAAGCGTTTTGAGAGACATGGAGCATATGAGATGTTCGAAGAGCTGAAAATGGTTTTCCAAGCTCATGCCCGGGTCGAGAGATATGAAGTCTCCGACAAATTCTTTAGCTGTAAGATGGAGGAAAATAGCTCTGTCAGTGAACACATACTCAAGATGTCTGGGTTGCACAACCGCTTGACTCAACTGGAAGTTAATCTCCCGGATGAAGCGGTCATTGACAGAATCCTCCAGTCGCTTCCACCTAGCTACAAGAGCTTTGTGATGAACTACAACATGCAGGGGATGGTAAAGACCATTCCTGAGGTATATGCTATGCTAAAATCAGCAGAGGTAGAAATCAAGAAGGAACATCAAGTGTTGATGGTGAATAAAACCACTAAGTTCAAGAAGGGCAAGGGTAAGAAGAACTTCAAGAAGGACGGCAAGGAAGTTGCCGCGCCCGGTAAGCAAGTTGCCGGGAAGAAGCCAAAGAATGGACCCAAGCCCGAGACTGAGTGCTTTTATTGCAAGGGAAGTGGTCACTGGAAGCGGAACTGCCCCAAATACTTAGCGGACAAAAAGGCCGGCAAAACAAAACGTATATGTGATATACATGTAATTGATGTGTACCTTACCAGTACTCGTAGTAGCTCTTGGGTATTTAATACCGGTGCAGTTGCTCACATTTGTAACTCAAAGCAGGAGCTGCGGAATAAACAGAGACTGGCGAAGGACGAGGTGACGATGCGCGTCGGAATGGTTCCAAGGTCGATGTGATCGCCGTCGGCACGCTACCTCTACATTTACCTACGGGATTAGTTTTAAACCTCAATAATTGTTATTTAGTGCCAAGTTTGAGCATGAACATTGTGTCTGGATCTCGTTTAATTCGAGATGGCTACTCATTTAAATCCGAGAATAATGGTTGTTCTATTTATATGATAGATATGTTTTATGGTCATGCTCCGATGGGTAATGGTTTATTCTTAATGAATCTCGTACGTGATGATACACATATTCATAGTGTGAATACCAAAAGAGTTAAAGTTGATAACAATAGTCCCACATATTTGTGGCACTGCCGCCTTGGTCACATAGGTGTCAAACGCATGAAGAAGCTCCATGCAGATGGACTTTTAGAGTCTCTTGATTATGAATCATTTGACACGTGCGAACCATGCCTCATGGGTAAAATGACCAAGACTCCGTTCTCAGGAACAATGGAGCGAGCAACCAACTTATTGGAAATCATACATACCGATGTGTGCGGTCCAATGAGTGTTGAGGCTCGCGGTGGCTATCGTTATGTTCTCACCCTCACTGATGACCTGAGTAGATATGAGTATATCTACTTAATGAAACACAAGTCAGAGACCTTTGAAAAGTTCAAGGAATTTTAGAGTGAGGTTGAAAATCAACGTGATAGAATGATCAAGTTTCTACGATCAGAACGTGGACGAGAATACTTGAGTCACGAATTTGGCACACACTTAAGAAAATGTGGAATAGTTTCACAACTCACGCCGCCTGGAACACCTCAGCGTAATGGTGTGCCCGAACGTCGTAATCGCACTCTATTAGATATGGTGCGATCTATGATGTCTCTTACCGATTTACCGCTATCTTTTTGGGGCTATGCTTTAGAGACTGCCGCATTCACTTTAAATAGGGCTCCGTCAAAATCCGTTGAGACGACACCGTATGAATTATGGTTTGGGAAGAAACCTAAGCTGTCGTTTCTAAAAGTTTAGGGATGCAATGCTTATGTGAAGAAACTTCAACCTGAAAAGCTCGAACCCAAGTCGGAAAAATGCATCTTCATAGGATACCCTAAAGAAACTATTGGGTATACCTTCTACCTCAGATCCGAAGGCAAGATTTTTGTTGCCAAGAATGGATCCTTTCTAGAGAAGGAGTTTCTCTGGAGGAAAGTAGAACTTGATGAAGTGTTACCTCTTGAACCGGCAAATGGCAAAACTCAAGAAAACGTTCCTGAGGTGCCTGCACCGACTAGAGAGGAAATTAATGATGATGATCAAGATACTTCTAATCAAGATCCTAATGAAATTCGTAGGTCCACAAGGACAGTTCCGCACCAGAGTGGTACGGCAACCCTGTCTTGGAAATCATGTTGTTAGACAACGGTGAACTTTCGAACTATGAGGAAGCAATGGCGGGCCCGGATTCCGACAAATGGCTGGAAGCCATGAAATCCGAGATAGGATCCATGTATGAAAACAAAGTATGGACTTTGACTGACTTGCCCGTTGAACGGCGAGCCATAGAAAATAAATGGATCTTTAAGAATAAGACAGACGCGGATGGTAATGTGACCATCTATAAAGCTCGGCTTGTCGCTAAGGGTTATCGACAAGTTCAAGGAATTGACTACGATGAGACTTTCTCACCGGTAGCGAAACTGAAGTTCGTCCAAATCATGTTAGCAATTGCCGCATTCTATGATTATGAAATATGGCAAATGGACATCAAAACGGCATTCCTTAATGGTTTCCTTAAGGAAGAATTGTATATGATGCAGCCGGAAGGTTTTGTCGATCCTAAGAATGCTGACAAGGTGTGCAAGCTCCAACGCTCGATTTATGGGCTGGTGCAAGCATCTCGGAGTTGGAACATTCGCTTTGATGAGATGATCAAAGCGTTTGGGTTTACGCAGACTTATGGAGAAGCCTGCGTTTACAAGAAAGTGAGTGGGAACTCTATAGCACTTCTCATACTATATGTAGATGACATACTTTTGATGGGAAATGATATAGAACTCTTGGACAGCATTAAGGCCTACTTGAATAAAAGTTTTTCAATGAAGGACCTTGGAGAAGCTGCTTATATATTAGGCATCAAAATCTATAGAGATAGATCAAGACGCCTCATAGGTCTTTCACAATGCACATACCTTGATAAGATATTAAAGAAGTTCAATATGGATCAATCTAAGAAGGGGTTCTTACCTGTGTTGCAAGGTGTGAAATTGAGCTCAGCTCAATGTCCGACCATGGCAGAAGATATAGAAGAGATGAGTGTCATCCCCTATGCCTCAGCCATAGGTTCTATTATGTATGCCATGCTGTGTAGCAGACCTGATGTAAACCTTGCCGTAAGTTTGGTAGGAAGGTACCAAAGTAATCCCGGCAAGGAACACTGGACAGCGGTCAAGAATATACTGAAGTACCTGAAAAGGACTAAGGAAATGTTTCTCGTTTATGGAGGTGACGAAGAGCTCGTCGTAAAGGGTTACGTCGACGCTAGCTTCGACACAGATCTGGATGAATCTAAGTCACAAACCGGATACGTGTTTATTTTGAATGGTGGGGCAGTAAGCTGGTGCAGTTGCAAGAAGAGCGTTGTGGCGGGATCTACATGTGAAGCGGAGTACATGGCAGCCTCGGAGGCAGCACATGAAGCAATTTGGGTGAAGGAGTTCATCACCGACCTCGGAGTCATACCCAATGCGTCGGGGCCAATCAAACTCTTCTATGACAACACTGGAGCTATTGCACTTGCCAAGGAGCCCAGGTTTCACAAGAAGACCAGACACATCAAGCGTCGCTTCAACTCCATTCGTGAAAATGTTCAAGATGGAGACATAGAAATTTGTAAAGTGCACACGGATCTGAATGTCGCAGATCCGTTGACTAAACCTCTCCCTAAGGCAAAACATGATCAGCACCAGAACTCTATGGGTGTTCGATTCATCACAATGTAACTAGATTATTTACTCTAGTGCAAGTGGGAGACTGTTGGAAATATGCCCTAGAGGCAATAATAAAAGCATTATTATTATATTTTCTTGTTCATGATAATTGTCTTTATTCGTGCTATAATTGTGTTATCCGGAAATCGTAATACATGTGTGAATAACAGACAACAACATGTCCCTAGTAAGCCTCTAGTTGACTAGCTCGTTGATCGATAGATAGTCATGGTTTCCTGACTATGGACATTGGATGTCATTGATAACGAGATCACATCATTAGGAGAATGATGTGATGGACGAGACCCAATCCTAAACATAGCATAAGATCGCATAGTTCGTTTGCTAGAGTTTTCCAATGTCAAGTATCCTTTCCTTAGACCATGAGATCGTGTAACTCCCGGACACCGTAGGAGTGCTTTGGGTGTACCAAACGTCACAACGTAACTGGGTGACTATAAAGGTATACTACGGGTATCTCCGAAAGTGTCTGTTGGGTTGACACGGATCGAGACTGGGATTTGTCACTCCGCTTGACGGAGAGGTATCACCGGGCCCACTCAGTAATGCATCATCATAATAAGCTCAATGTGATCAAAGTGTTTGATCACGGGATCATGCATTACGGTACGAGTAAAGTGACTTGCCGGTAACGAGATTGAACGAGGTATTGGGATACCGACGATCGAATCTCGGGCAAGTAAAATACCGATTGACAAAGGGAATCGTATACGGGATTAATTGAATCCTCGACATCGTGGTTCATCCGATGAGATCATCATGGAGCATGTGGGAGCCAACATGGGTATCCAGATCCCGCTGTTGGTTATTGCCCGAGAGCCGTCTCGGTCATGTCTGCATGTCTCCCGAACCCGTAGGGTCTACACACTTAAGGTTCGGTGACGCTAGGGTTGTGAAGATATGTATATGCAGTAACCCGAATGTTGTTCGGAGTCCCGGATGAGATCCCGGACGTCACGAGGAGTTTCGGAATGGTCCGGAGGTAAAGAATTATATATAGGAAGTGCTGTTTTGGCCATCGGGACAAGTTTCGGGGTTATCGGTATTGTACCGGGACCATCGGAGGGTCCCGGGGGGGTCCACCGGGTGGGGCCACCTGCCTCGGGGGGGCACATGGGCTCTAGGGGGTGCGCCTTGGCCTACATGGGCCAAGGGGAACCAGCCCCAAGAGGTCCATGCGCCTAGGGTGGGGAAACCCTAAAGGGGGGGCGCCCCCTTGCCTGGGGGGCAAGCCCCACCCCTTGGCCGCCGCCCCCCTAGGAGATTGCATCTCCTAGGGCCGGCGCCCCCCTAGGGGACTATATAAAGGGGGGAGGGGAGGGGGGCAGCCGCACCCCTGGTCCTTGGCGCCTCCCTCTCCCTCTCCAACACCTCCTCCTCCTCCGTAGAGCTTGGCGAAGCCCTGCCGGAGTACTGCAGCTCCACCATCACCACGCCGTCGTGCTGCTGCTGGAGCCATCTTCCTCAACCTCTCCTTTGCCTTGCTGGATCAAGAAGAAGGAGACGTTACGTTGACCGTACGTGTGTTGAACGCGGAGGTGTCGTCCGTTCGGTGCTAGGATCTCCGGTGATTTGGATCACGTTGTGTACGACTACCTCATCCCCGTTCATTGAACGCTTCCGCTCGCGATCTACAAAGTGGTATGTAGACGCAATCTCTCTCCCATGACTCGTTGCTTAGATGAACTCATAGATGGATCTTGGTGAAACCGTAGGAAAAATTTTAATTTTCTGCAACGTTCCCCAACAACTGGGGCCACTACAAAAAGGTATTGTACGTCCTAGTTGTGAGTCGATGGTTGACTTGCAATCGGGCCCCTACAAACATAGGCCCCCCTAGTAGCGAGTCGATTGCTGAGATGCAACTGGGGCCACTACAAAAAAGTACGACGCGTCCTAGTTGCAGGTCGATAGTAGACATGCAAACAGGCCCCTACAAACATATGCCCCCCTAGTTGCGAGTCGATGGTTGACATGCAACTGTGCAACTACAAAAAAGTATGGCACGTCCTAATCGTTGGTTGACTTGCAACTGGGCCCCTACAAACATACGACCCCCTGGTTGCGAGTCGATGGTTGATTTGCAACTAGGTGCCTACAAACAAACCCCTCTAGTTGCGAGTCGATGGAAGGCCCTCAACTGCCCCCCCCCCCCCCTAGTTGCGAGTCGATGGTTGACTTGCAACTGAGGCAGCTACAAGAAAACTGATTTTCGAGATGACTACTTGCGAGTCAATGGTTGACATGCAATTGGGCAACTACTAAAAAGTATGATGCGTCCTAATCGTTGGTTGATTTTCGAGATGACTACTTGTGAGTCGATGGTTGACATGCAACTGGGCAACTACAAAAGGTATGACGCGCCCTAATCGTTGGTTGACTTGCAACTCGACCCCTATAATCATACGACCCCCTGGTTGCGAGTCGATGGTTGATTTGCAACTAGAGCCCTACAAACATACCCCCTTAGTTGCGAGTCGATGGAAGGCTCTCAACTGCCCCCCCCCCCAGTTGCGATTTGATGGTTGAGTTACAACTGATGCAACTACAAAAAAACTGATTTTCGAGATGACTACCTGCAAATGAGGCGACTACAAAAACTATAAATAGCTCTATTCCGGAGTCGAGGTGTTTACATACAAACTAAAATTGTAAAAAATTATATTTCTGTGAAAAACAAGTAGGCAAACACTTGCATATGATGTAGACAAAAAATTAACATGGAAAAAATAGGGGGAAACAAAAAAACAATGCGCCCTGCCATCTCTGAGCAACGGACCTACCAGGTCAGGTCGTCTCCTTCGGATTCGAAACAAAACAATAAAAATGGAAGAACAGGGGAGTGATAACTCGAGGAAGGCTGTCGTATCGATGTAATATACTCTCTGCTAGACCTGTCGTATTCGAAAAAAGCGCAACACAAACAAAGGCAACGCCGGCCCAACAAAAAAGTAAAAAAGACAACAAAAAAACGGTCCCGCTCCGCTATACGCCTCCCGGCCCAACGGACTCTACAACGCGCCACGGATCGATTACGACACGGGCTATCATTTGAGTGTGAAAAATAAAGACGCAATAGATGGACGGCTGGACATCTAGATGTGAGATCACCAAATTTCATCTAGATGTGTTTTAGCAATCCCGCTAAAAAAAACACAAACACATAAATGACCGAAAAACACATGGACAAAAATCATTCGTGCTGAGACAAACAACAACACGTGTGCCATGCTAAAAAGTATGAATGTTGAAAATTGCATATATATATATATATATATATATATATATATATATATATATATAGAGAGAGAGAGAGAGAGAGAGAGAGAGAGAGAGAAATGAACATCACAGCCTAAAAAAAAGGGAAAAGCCAAGACTAAAACACACAAGAGAGGGAAAAAACGCGATGCCAAAGAGCAGCATACAGCAGGCCAACATGGGCAACAACGGCGCCGTGCAACAGGAGCAGGCCGCCAGCAGCATAGAGCAGCACACACAGCAGCCCACACACGAACAAAACCACGGCCGTGCAAAGACAACAGATGGCAAGAGAAAAACAAGTGCAGTACGAATCTTAGAGCCTTCAGATCATGTGGTGAAGAGGTTAGATGTGGCATAGTTAATTTTCATCTAGATGTGAGTTAGTCAATCCGCTTGTTTTTACTATGGATGTTTACGAACCAAGAATTAGGTAATCTTAATGACAAGATAAGGGATATTTCATATATAATATGTGTATTAAATCATATTTCCATATTTATATTAAAGGGCCCCATGTGCTTTTTTCGCCCCAGAGACCCCCGAATTGACAATGTCTCAAACTAAGTTGCAAAGTCGACGATGTTCTAGAATTAGTACATCACAAGCAGAGGGTTTTAGAGGGGTTATTGAAACGGTCAGGCCAAGGCTTTGGTCTGAGAAAATGCTCATATTAGACTTCATAAACTATACTCTAAACTGTGCTACTTGGTCTAACTAACACCTGCCGTTCAGAACAGTTGAAAACACCTAGAATGGTTTGAAAGAAGATTATCCTCTACTAATTGAAAAGGAAAACACCATCCACAACACTTAGGAACCCCTCATCGTCAGCCATATTGTCTTCCTCCTCTTCCCCATCCACTACACAAACGTTCAGATCCCAACAAAGACGACGACGTGGTCTCACTTCAATGTCCGTGACATCATCTTCGTCATCGTTGTTTTGTCGTCGCTTCACCCGTCGGGAGGAAGCGGAAGCCACATACGCCGAGTCACACAGGTCAGAGCTCAGCACCACGATGGCATCCTCCAGACCGACCACGTCGCCGTTGCATCCCCCCACCATTCTTCCTCCCGCGATCGCGTTTTTTATGAGTATTTCTGAATTGCGATCCAGTCGGTCGACACCGTCTATCAGTATAACACGGTGAGGGTTCTCCTCGATCGCTTCAAACAACCTCGCTCCTATGTCGCCGTCGCTATCCGGTGATCGCTTCCTCTTGATGGTGAGTTTGCCGGTGCGTGCGGGGATGTCGGTGTTACCCTGCAGGGTGATGAATCCGGCGTAGGAGCCAAACACATGCCTCGCGAGCTCCAGAGCAACCGCCATCTTGCCGCCACCGTCCCTTCCTTGGAAGAACAAACATGTCGTTGGCTTGTTCCCCGCCCTCCGTGTCCTCACGCCGGATCGGCACCGGAGCACCGTACTGGATATACCGGGAACGATGTTCGCGTGCCGCGGAACTCGCTGCTCAAGCGCGTCACACAGGATCTTGAAATTTTGCGCGGTGAGCTCCGTGAACTTCGGCCGGCTGCAAGCACCCTGCATGTGTCATGGGTAATCAGATCGTGAGTTCACGACTTCATGCATGAGAGATATTGTTACACGCATATGTATCTATCTGAATGTGTTATGCGTACGTACGTTTGCTTGAAGACTCATGCCGCAGTATGTTGTAGTGGTGTATGTTGTACATTTGTGGCGGTGGAGCCACGGAGGCAGGATCGCCGTCGTTGCGTCTACCTTCGTGCCGCATAAGAAAGCCGGCTGCCCTGATCCTGATTTTGCTTTGCTCGCTTGACATTCACTGCAAGAAAACAGCGATAATTAGTCTATTTCTCAGCCCCTGAGAAATAGATAGATAAATCATTCGACTAATTAAGTACCACGCACGCGTCTACATTGGCTAAATGGCAATCTAATGTTGCCAACTAGATTTACTTCTAGCACAAACTAGGATAGTACTATCTCCATTCGAAGATACATGACTTCATACAAAGGATGCAATATAACCTTTTCAACTTATTTTTTTCCGAGGTATAACCTTTTCAACTTTGAATATGAAAATATAAAAAATATTAATAATGGTAACGTAAAAATAGTACTATCATAAAAAATATGTTCTTACCAACATACAGGTATACATGTTACAGCTAAAAATACGTAGACCATGTCAGTGTCTAAAACAAGAAACAATTTTATGAATGGAGTGAGTAATCTTTGACAAGGGAAATAATTCTATTAATTTTTATGTAAGTGAACTAGTGCGAATTATTCCAGCAAAAAACTAAAGCCATAGAAACGTTCTTCCTCGACGTTTTTTAAATTGACGGCTAGGCAACTGGTATTTCATCTTCAAAACCATTACTATAACAGAGGATTGCTAAACCTCAGTCGACTGCGAAGTCTCAGTCGATGCTATATTCGTGAGATCTTATGTGGAGATCCGTGCAAAAAGAAAACATTTCTTCTTCTTTGTATGTTGTGTCACTTGACTAAGATCTAGCCACACTCTTACTATAATGCCATCAACTGAAACAAAATTTTAGAGAACCATTATTTTAAATTTCTAGTCTTGTTTATTTTCATAAGCACACGTCCATGTACCATGAGGTAACAGAGTTGAGGAGCCACCTGCGAAGTGAAAATGACGAATGTGGAGGACGATCGAGGAGGATAATTGTCAGAGTTAAGGAGAGTGTTAGGTCCACACGTCCATGTACTAACTATGGTCAGGACGAGGTGCCAGTGGGACATAACAAACTAACAAGCCGAAGGCCATGATTACACTGTTGGGGAAGAGAATGGTGTTTGCAGTAGCAAGGTGGGGAGAACGGCAATAATAGGGTCGTCCAACCGTTTAAGGAATATACAGATTTACTAGAAAGTTGCTTTCATGGACGTGTGGACCACGCCGCTGATGTACAGACCTGATGCACGTCCCGAAGAGCTTTGCTACACACACGGAAGGATTTCATGGACGTAGCAGGACATGCTGACGTGGAAAGTTGTGATTGGGAAGAAGAGGTGAAGCTGGCTCCATCCCCATGAAAATCAAGGAGAGAAGCTTAGCAGTAAGTTGGAAGGGGTCCATTGCAGCCCTCGTAAAGCTCCAAGCTCCGTGTGTGTAGCATTTTTGCATCCGAACAGAGTATAATTTAAACGCCAATCATAAACGTGCATGCATGCATGCCACACTCTGGAAGTACAGTACTACTAGTAAAGTACCTTCCGCCCGGGACGACGTCGGCGACGACCGGCGGGTGGAGTTCCGGGACGGTCTGAAGAGAAAGAGATGCTTGTCCACCAGCCCTAGCCTCCATGGGAAGCCGACTGGGAGAAGGCGTGACGTCGGAACTTGCCCCACTCAACTGGTCCGACGAGACGACGCTGGCTCTCACCTGGGAGCTCGACAAGCCGGCCGAGCGCATGACGCGGTCGACGCTCGGGTCGTCGAGGATGGAGAGGACGAGCTGCTCGAGCTCGACCTTACCGCCCCTGCGGCCCCGGTGCGCGTGCGCGTGCGCCCGCTTCAGCGCGGCCACGAACGCGTTCGACGGCGCCGGCTCGACGCGGTCAGCGCCGTGGGCGACAGCGGACGCTGGCCTGGCCACTTTGGCCAAGGGGAGGCGGCCGAGCGCCACGCCTAGGCAGAGGTCGAGCCCGCTGTGCTGCAGCGGGTGGGACTGGGACCTGGCGCAGGCGGCGCGGAGGATGCCTGCCGCTGCCGGGGAAGCCACGAGCATGGCGCTGGCAATGTGGAGCGGGGTCACCTGCGCATGGCCCCGCCGCCCCGCCAGGCTCACCGCCTGCCGCAGCACGGCCGCCGCCTCCTCCCGCAGCGCGTGCGCTTGCCCGCCGGTGAGCCTGAGCCACATACTAAGACCGATCGTCCTACGCTACCTTTTTGTTGTCGTTGTTGTTGTTGTTTGCGACAGTCCTACGCTACCTAGGTGCTACTCTTGGGGTGTAGCCAGACAGACGTGACGCACGCAGAGATTTAAGCGCGTTCGTGCGTCCTTGTGCACCCGTAGCCCCTACTCTGCGCAGCTATGCAAGTGAGGCCGTGATCGAATTATGTGGTTGTCGTGATGGACTACTTGGGCTACGTACGTACGGTAGATATGCGGAGTACCCCGTCCCGTCAGCCGATCGTCACTATGCAGAAACCCCTAGCTTCCTAGTGACCAGCCTACTCGCTGATGTCCTAGGAATGACTTGTTTTAATAAAGTTCTCTGAATTAACGCAAAAGAAGAAAAGGGCATCTCCAACCCCATGCATCACATCCAAAATGCCAAATGTTTGTGGACACATTCAAACGTGTCCACGGATAATAAACGATGAGACGGTCATCCAACCCGATGCATCAAATAAAGACAAACACAACATTTTTATTAATATTTAAGATTTCTTCACATAGTAAAAATGAAACGACCCTAGTTGTCTTTGTCGGACGTGGGCATGTCTGTCCATGTCTTGGTCTTCGACGGACGTGGGCACATCCGTGTTTCACATCCTACTCTTCCACACCGGAGTCGGATGCTGGGCCGTCGATGTCGCCAGTGGAGGTGTGGTGAGGTCAACGCTCGAGCTAGACGGTCTAGTCTCGTCATTGTTGTGAACCAACGCAAACGACGTAGAGCTGCCGACGTTGGCAGTGTTCCCATCCGCCACCGCATGTGACGCTCCTGCGTATGCGTCCGACATGATCTCCTCGAACAAGCGGCCGCGCTCCGCCTCAATTACATGGAGTTGCCATCACTTGTGGTCCGGGCGCTCCGCACCGACTCATCGAAGCCTTGGTTCTCCGCGAGCATGGTCGTCACGGCCTGCTCGTTCGCCTGCTCGCCCACAATCTGGCACCCTGCGAACCGGTGGTGCTTGAGGAGCGACAGGTTGCACCGCTACTCCTCCTGCAGCATCCGGAACGCGAAGACAGGCGGTGCCTGCTCATATGGAGTGGAACGAGAAAGATAGAGGGGGGGGGGGTTCGTGTGGGCCGTGGGTGTCGAATGCCCGCAAACCTCATACTGGTTTGCTTCCAGTTTGGTCGGATTTAAACATGTGAACTGGTTTACGAACGTTTGATGCAGAATGTTGAATGACACAAAATGTTTGAACCGCGTTGTGCGGACGTTTGCGAGTTTTTTTATGGACGACATTGAACATTGAAGATGCCCAATGTATTCCCCGGGACAGAAATGCATGTCTACCATGCACGGTATATCACATGCATGTAGCAGCCATTGATTTGCTTGGAGATTCACATGCATTAATGACTACTACTTCTAGTTGTCAGACTTTTCTCTCACTACTGTTCTAGCTATGCTCCATCATCTCATGCTTTTTCATTTTATTCCCAAGCCTAAATCTATTTTTTATTTTCAACCAAAAGTCCATTTTATGATCTGTTTACATATTTGTGTTTATGATGACAAGGACTTCAAAACGAGACCAGTTTTGATTATATTTTGACAAGTTTTAGAACTCAAATTTTGAAACATGGTGAAGCACGATGGTACACTCTGAAACATGATGCCCCCAGATGAAACTGGATATAAACTACTCTTATTTACTAAGTAACTTTTAAATCCTGTACGAAACAATTTAAAGCGTGTTAACACACGATCAAACACTTTGATAAACAGTGTAACAAGATTATTTATGTGAAAGGGAATAAAATATTATAGATTTTTCGTATGGAATTAATAAATTTTGACGAAACAAGTTTGCAGTCTGGTGTTTTAGTTGTAAACAATAATTTCAAAATTTACATTCAATATTGGTCTTGTTTCAAGATCTTGCTGGAAAAACACATTGTTGTAACAGAAAGTAAAAGAAAAATCAACATATTATAGGCATCTATTTGTTTGAACGAAGCTAAATGACTAGAGAATAGCACATGTTAGAGAATAGAGAAAACACTACTTATCAATAACATTTTATTCCGTTTCGCATAAATAATAAATGGACCCATGAAACAAGAATAAAAAATTTGTGCATGCATGCACGGGATGTCCTGTACATGGTAGAAAATCCACTCACTTCCCCGCGAATCCTTTGTTGTCACTGTGCCCTCTGGCACAAGATCGATGGTACAACATCCCTCATTCATTTACATGCAATCATGGCAGAAAGATCGTATTAATGGTGGACACGACCGACTGATTATTGCCGAACATGGGGACGATACCAACTAGTATTAATTTCCTAGCCTTCCTAGACTATTACTACTACTCTCTGTACATGTGTGTCACTTGTCGCAATCTTAAAGTTTTCCTTTTTTTCATAGATTTATTTATTGAAACGGTTTATCTCTTAAATTGTGCGTCTAAATCTTGAATATTTTTTCATCGTTGGATTCCTCCCGTGGAGGTCTTCAAAATTAGATCCCGCGTTGGTAGGTTTTGATGACTTTTTTTCGCGAAATAACCGAACCAGGAGTACACGTTTTTTCCCTTTCCGAAAGAGGCACAACCATGCCTCTCACGGAAGAAAAAAAAGAAAACACGTTTATTTTTCGTTTTTGAGAGGCACGGCTGTTCCTATCGGGGAAGCAAACCCGTGCCTCTCGCGGAAGCAAATCTGCCCCTCTCGCGGAAGGAAAAATGTTTTTTTTTTGTTTTCGAGAGGCACGGTTGTGCCTCTCGCGGAAGCAAATCCGTGCCTCTAGTGAAAGGTAAAAAAACACGTCTTTTTTCCGTTTCCGAGACGCACGACATACCCTTGCCTCTCGCAGAAGCAAATTCGTGCCTCTCATGGAAGGAAAAAAAACATGTTCTTTTGCGTTTCCTAGAGACACTGCCGTGCCTCTCGCGGAAGCAAACCCGTGCCTCTCAAGGAAGCGGTTTTCGTGGAAAAAAATTGATTTTTTTACACGTGGCGGCTCTTGGGGAGGCTCCTAAACGAGCACTCTTTAATTAGTTTTTCTCAGATTTCGCGTTTTCTATAATGTTTGTAAGAATAGTTGGAATAACCTATTTGCATCTTGAGACATCGTGGATATAGGCCCATCGTATTTATGGATTTTCCACTATTCATTTCTTTATGTGTTTTCCTCTGTTCATAATGTTTTGCTTTCTGTCTCATTTTCTCGACCAGTTTTAATTGACATGCATATAGTAGCAATTTTTTTCACCTAAACCTAGTCGTGACCGAATTGTGCATTTGTTTGTAGACTGTTTGGTTGATCTCAACAATTTCCTCCCTACCCTAACCCTCACTCCCCCAG
This sequence comes from Aegilops umbellulata, assembly GCA_032464435.1. Lineage (NCBI taxonomy): Eukaryota > Viridiplantae > Streptophyta > Magnoliopsida > Poales > Poaceae > Aegilops > Aegilops umbellulata. Next base: position 600,996,012 of record CP136058.1, read on the forward strand.
GCTATTGTAGGGGAGGCAGTAAAAGGTGTAATAAAAGCAAGAAAATGGAATGATCTTCGCTGAATATGTTAAATTATTTCCTTTGCTTTTAAATTTTCATCATTGGGGAGCAGTTTCAACGCTTTTGACGAATGTATCATCCAACTGAAAATTTCAAGTTAGTTGTAGAAGTAAGAGACGATAGACATGTCATCCGTGGTAGGAGCTTTGTGGTACTAGAGAACGAAGAACAGAGAGGGCAGACAAGAACAATGAGGGCAGAGAAGAGAATAGCATCATAGTTTAGAGAGGTTGAAGATGCGTGCGGTGGAATGTGTTGCTACAAAAAAAATACATTTAGTACAAAGAAATGTCTGAGAATGGGATTTTCTTTTCTTCCATAGTGGCCCTTGGAACTTTTGATTTTTATATACTTTCAATTTTTTTTATACTTGCAAGGTTGTTGCTTATTCTAGTATGTGCTCATAGAAAAAAGAGAATATTTTAGAAACTTTGAAATACCTTTTTTTAAATCCGGGGTCCACTCCTTAGGCATTTGCTACATAGAAGGGAGTTATTTTCTTTCTTACTTTCCCCCCTTATTTTAGTTAGTTTTTCTTATCACTTTTTCCATTTGTTTTTGTATTTTGTATTTTTAATGTTTTTGTTTTAATTTTATTTATTTTTTCATATTTGTCCCTCTTTTTGGTTAAATATATGGACATTTTTTAAAATATATGAACGTATATTCATAACTCATGAACAACTATTTTGAAAACATACTTTTCTCAAATATAATAATTTTTTTTTACATAAATGAACATCTATACTAAGTTACTAGCATACATGCGCGATTGTTTTCTCTATATGATACAACTTTTAATTAATTTTAGTTAGAACTTTGAGAAAATTTACAAATTCTATTGAATAAAAAGTTTCTAATATAGTTGTATAGCCATGCGTAATGTAGTACTTTTTCCAACAATGTAGTAAAATAGTATTTTGGATTGTATAAAAATTATTTTAAAAACTATGTTTTGTAACAGTTTTACTACATTATTTTTTTAATTAGATCTTTGAGAATATTTTCTATTGAATAAAAAGTTTCTAATATAATTGTATAGCTATACATAATGTAGTAGTTTTTAAAATAATGTAGTAAACTACTTCCTCCGTCTAAACATATAAGACGTCTTTGCAGGCTAATATTGTAATTCATAATATATTCTGTGGTCATGTAATGTAATTCTTCGTTTTCAAATAATTATTGTATTATGTTTTAGACGTTCTTATACTTTGAGACAGGGGTAGTAGTATTTGGGATAGTATAAAAATTATTTTAAAAGTATTATTCTTTGTAACAGTATTACTACATTATGTACAAGGTTTTACTTAGGGGCATAGTTCTATGAGAGCAGCGGCTCGTACCGGTATTTGCTCATATTATCTGGACCGTAAGTAGCAGCATGATGAACTGTGCAGTAGTAGTTAATGCGAATGGGTGCGAGCTGGGGAAATTGGTGCCTTACCGGAACACAGTGATACTCCCTCCGTTTCACAATACATGTCTTCCATTTGTCAAAATATAGATGTATCTAGACATGTTTTAGTATATAGGTACATATATTTTTGGACAAATGAAAGTCAAGTATTTTGGAACGGAGGGAGTAGTATGTATGTATGTGTGACGCATGTGGCTCATGGTTTGACGGCTAGAGGCATGGTCCATGGACGTTTTGCGTCTGTAACGGTAGTTGCACTGTAAGTGTACCTGGTCCAGAATTTGGCCGGACTGAAGCTGATTCTTTATTTTAGTTGGGAAAGCTAAGGTTTAGCTATGCGTATGTTTCAGTGCTGACTTGGAGTGAAATCACAGACAATAGTAGTTGCCTTTTTTTTTGGATACATTAGTTGGCTAACGTTGATCCTACTCGGCTAGATGATTGTATTTAGGGAAACGTTTGCCACCGGCTGACCGGCCAAACCCTCGGCCAGTCGCTCGGGCCCGCACACGCCACGCAACACAAGTGCCTACATGCAGACTTTTTTTTTCTTATCCTCTGCTCCACACGAGTCCACACCCATCGTATCCTATACGCATCTTATCCTCTCACCCCCATCCCCATCTCGCAGCCTCTCTGTCTCTCTCTGCGTCCTGGCTCCGGTGAGTGTCGTGGCTTCTCCGACGAGGCTGCCACCGGCGGACCCCCATCTTCTCGTCTTTCAATCCCTCTCCCACGAGATATTCTCCTTTTTATCTTGTATAGCTCATCAGCATTTTCCCTTCCTGCTCCCCGACGCCCCCTGTTGCCACATACTCCCTCCGTTCCTAAATACTTGTCTTTCTAGAATTTTTAACAAGTGACCACATACGAAGCAAAATGAATGAACCTACACTCTAAAATATGTCTACATATATCCGTATGTTGTAACCATTTGAGATGGCTAGAAAGACAAATATTTGGGAACGGAGGGAGTAGATCAGAGATGAACCACAGGACGGCGAGGACAGAAGGAGGAAGCACGCCGGGAGCTGCAAGTGGTGTATGAAAAAGCTGCATCCGGCTACGCGGGAGCTACAAACGGCAGGGGCGACGGGGTGGGTGAACCACGACCGGCAATGCTACCACCGTGGTGACCAAATGCTAGAACCAATGCCCAATCTTGCAATTTTTTTGCTACAACCCTCATTTTTCTTTGCTGGAGCCCACACTTTTTTTTGCTACCACCGGCATTTGAATTTGCTGGAACCAGCACCCGAATTTGCAAGCTTTGCTACCACTGGCGTCTTGTTTTGCTGGAGCGAGTTTGATTTTTTGCTACAACCGAAGTTTTTGAATTTTTTCTGGGGACGGCGTCCATTTTGTTTCGTAATGTATTGCTACCATCGTTTTTTGTTTTGCTGGAACCCCATGTATTTTTTGCTACAAATCAGCGATGGTAGATGCATGATGGGGAGATGCATCGTCGGTCTTTTGCTGGAACCGGTAATTAGGATAGTTGTGACCGGCGCTTTTTTTGCTTCAACAGCGATGGGCACCAACAGATGGGAGTTGCATCGGCTTTTTTCCGGCAACGAGATGCGAAGGCGGTGAGATGCAACCGGCAAAGATGGCGGGCCGTGGCTGGGGGTGAGAAGGTGAGCTACAACCAGCCAAAAAATTGATGTAACCCCGAAATAGAGATGCTTCCAACCATGGCGGCAGCAAGCTACAATGATCTATGGGCAGAGGCAAGGATGTGGACCGGGAAGGACGACCGGAGATGGCGGAGGCGAGGAAGTGAACCAGGAAGGACGGCCCAAGACGATGGAGACGGGCAACCACGCTGCGCTTGGAGCCTGCTTTTGTTTTTGCTGTGTGGGGGCGTAAGGTTAGGGACGAAGGAATCAAATCTGAACGGCTCGAAGCGAATAATCGAACGGGCAGGGTGCGACCGGCCCAAGTTTGGGCCGGCGCGCCGGCACCTATAAGTGCCCTTATATTTATCTGCTGAGTAATTTGCTTCGTCTTACCGGGCCTTATATAGCAGTAGTAAGTTTTACGTAGTCACCCTGCAAAAAATAAGTTATACGTACTCAACCAAACATTTTTTTAAGTACTCCCTACAATCCAATATAATTGGCATTTTGAAAATTTTAGGATAGATTAAGGAGGTGATGAAATCTCCTTTCTGCCCTTTGTTTTGGAAGAGTTTCAGGTGATACCACCCTTCACATGCTTCCGTGCTCTCAAGTTTGATAAATATTTAAATGCTTAAAAACATCTTGAATATTTTTTGTGAATGTGCACAGGACATGTGTCTACAAATTTGTAGAAGTTGTACACACATGCCTTCTAAGCATTCACAAAAAAATCAGAATTTTTTGGAACATCTTAAATGTATTTTTTAAAATTTGAAAGCATTTGACCATGTGAAGAGTAGTATCACCTAATATTTAGAGTAACTCTAGCAGACCCCGCAAAATGCCCTGGCCCGCAAAATAACCGCCAAATTGCCGTGCCCTGCGGAACACCAGTAAATGCCGTGCCCTGCGGAACACCAGTATCTCACTGAGACTGTACAGAAAATACATCCATCTGTACCACCACTCCACCAGCTATCTAACAACAGCATACGAAATACCCCGCAAAAAAAAAACAGCATACGAAATGAATGCACTGCAGAGGTGGGCCTGCGAGCTGTAGCAATATGACGAGAAAATAAAAATACGGACTGCAATACACTGCAGCACCCAGATCCCAAGACATGTCGATGCTTGAGATAATGTGAGCATATGGATATACGACCCATATTGAAGTTGTAATAATGTTTGCGATAAGCTAATAGGACGTGCCTTTTTCCCTTTACGTAAAATAAAATTAAATAATAGGCCCTGCCAGTGTCGGCCATCTTGAGAGAGCTTTTGCCTCCCAGAAATCCTATACGGTACCTACGAATGTCATTAACCACCACCACCACCACCCCCCCCCCCCCCCCCGCTATTCTACGTTGGTGGAGCAAAGCTCTTTTTTTCTAACATCAGTACAGACGCAAGCGCTCATACATACGTACATACACTCATCCCTATGAACACACACACCCTATCCCTATGAGCACCTCCGAGAGACTGAGCCGGCATGTTATCTTGAAATTTACGAAGTCACCGTAGGAGTCTCGTCGTCGACGGAAATGTTTCCTCTCACTAAAAGCGCATCGTCGGAAATTCTGAAATAAATCCATAAATAATGCGAGCACCAGGATTTGAACCCTGGTGAGCTGGGGATACCATTGTCCCTCTAACCATCCAACCACAGGTTTGCCTTCTAACCCTTTGCCAAGGGCCAAGAAAATAGGAGCAGTGACCCAACGCCACGCCATGCGCTCGACAACGAGATCCTAACCCTTCACTCGTTCCCCACAAGATCATGGATCTTTTTTTTATTTATTTTACCCTAAAAAAAGATCCGCGGCCCTTTGGGGAACACAGAACACGTGAATCGATCATTTCGGACAATAGCAAAACATGCAGAATAGGTTCCCAAGAGAATACACTGTCATAGTAGATGTAGCAAAACATGCAGAACAGGTTCCCAAGCAGAAGAGTAGACCATTGATACACCGTCAAACAATACTCCAAACAGAGTAGACCATTGATCCGCCTGTATCGTCACAACTATCCCTAATTGCATTGTCACTACTAGAAACGTCATCTTTGCCGAGTTTCGAAGAAACTCGACAGAGCCCATATTCAACTCGGTGAAATCTTCACCGAGTGCCAAACTCGGTGCAGCGCACTCGGCTGGACGGGGCCCGGCAATCATTAATATTGCCGAGTTCTTTCTATCATGAACTCAGTGAATATTTAAACAATATTTGTCGAGTTCATGTGAGTAAAAACTCGGCGAACCACACCGTCAGACGGGACTTGTTGTTAACGGCAGTGCCACGTGACCCAACTCTTTGCCATGTTTTCTAGACTAGACTCGGCAAAGGGAGACCAATAGGAATAATCCATGTGGCAGCACGCACTGCCCGGTATAAAATATCTGCCGAGTTCTTTGCGCAATTTGTTTGCCCAGTTCCAAACCCAGCAGTCTCATATCCAATAAGGGCCAGCCGCGTGGCACAGCATTATTACCTAGCGTCATACGTACTTCGCACAGTTTCTAAAAACCGAACGTTGACACATGCATTCTCCCCAAGCTGAAGAACACAGAAGAACACGACCACATGCCCACAACATTGACACCGCGCGCGCGCACAAACAGGCAATCCATTATTTCACAGGCGAGCTGGATCATGCATAGATCAGGAATTGTGGCCTTATGAATCCGCGCTAGCTAGTGCCGTTGGTCGAACAACGCCTCCGATTTGGCGTCGCATGCCAGCATTTCCTCCACGGCTTCCTGTAAACAGAGCAGCAACATGTCAATGATATGATATCCCACCAATCACAGCATCGGTGATGTTTTCTCTTGGAAAACGAAAAGATACGGTAAGAACCACAGATCAGAAATGTCCATAAATCTGGTAAGGTTTCTGTAGTACCTCGATACATGTCAAAGCATACTGGATGTCACTGTCTGAAATTTGGTAGTGGACGACGAATCTGACGCTGCAAATTAATCAAGGGAGACCAATCCAAAAATACATAATTAATTATTCTTATAGTGAGGAGTTGAGGTTGATAATATGAATAAGCAGTTAAAAAAAAGAGAGAAGGAAGTTGAGCGAAGTGAACTGAACCTCTTGGAGCTTGTTGGCATTGCAAGCACATTGCGTTGTTTCAGGACTTGGCACAGTTTGGCAGGTGTTATGCGTGGATCCGCCATATCAAAGAATACCTAGTGAAGGGAATACATCGCCGGAGGTCACAAACATGATAGTTAGTCTGAAAGAAAACACCGAGCTCAGTGGATAGATGGAACAACAGACTAACCATATTGGTCTCCACTGAAGTCAAATCAACTGTGAACTGTTTGATTTTCTTCAGTCCATCTGAACATTTGGACAAAAGAAAACCAAATTCAGGGTTATATCGATGCCGTTAAGGGCCTGTAAATAGGATGGAGAAGGTAGATCAATATGAAACCTGCTAAAACTTTAGCCTTCCTATGGTCATCGGCAAGCTTGCTTACGGTGTCGCGAACACCGACTTCGGCGGCAGCACAAAGAACCCCTACCTGCCTCATTCCACCACCTAGCGTCTTCCTAAGAATTTTAGCCTGAAAGTAAGTATTATTTGTCACGCTTACATCTTCTCTTAAGCAAGCAGGTTAAACTTACTAGCATGCAGAATACTAGGATCCATCATATATCACCTTGTGCATGAAGGCCTTGGAGCCAACAATAACTGATCCAACAGGAGCACCTATCCCTTTCGACAGGCATACCTGCATTTCGACGTTTAACAGAGGAATACAGTCACACACATCATATATCAACAGGAATCAGCCCATTTTCCGTTCTTATGTGGGTTGCATATGCAATCCAGTAGCATTTTAGTGTTGTACCAAGCAGATTGATACATACCGAAACTGAATCAGCAGCTCTCACGAGTCTGTCGACAGGAACTCCAAGTGCCTGACAGGCACGGTAACAGTGATGATCTAAAAATGTCAGGACAAGATACACATGCTTGGTACTTCGACATGCCGGTTAATTGATCCCATAGCAGTTGTTACTTACCACGGAAGCATTGAAGATACGAGCTCCGTCGATATGAAGCTTCAACCCATGAGCCTTAGCAACTTCACCAACCTTGTCAGTGTATTCTACAGTCAGACACTTCCCACCAGAACTGCAGCAGCAACAACAAAAATACTCCATCAATCAGGTAACAAACAGAGTTAGTACTAGTATCACTCATAGTACTAACAAACAGAGCAACTCACTCACTTTCCATGGGTGTTCTCGAGGCAGATGAGCCTGGTGGTGGGGTAGTAGAGCGCCCCGTCCGTGCTCCGGATGGCGGCGACGATCCTGTCGACGTCCATGGTGCCGTCGGGGTTGTTGGGGACGGTCCTGGGGTGGACGCCGCCGAGGGTGGAGATGCCGCCGTGCTCGTAGACGTGGATGTGGGAGTCGTGGCCGAGGATGACCTCGCTGCCCCTGGCGTCGCAGTGCGCGAGGACGGAGATGAGGTTGGCCATGGTGCCCGAGGGGACGAACAGCGCGGCCTCCTTGCCCATGATCCGCGCCATCTCCGCCTCGAAGCGCCGGGCCGTCGGGTCGGCGCCCAGCACGTCGTCGTCCACGTCCGCCGCGGCCATGGCGGCGCGCATGGCCTCCGACGGCTTGGTCACCGTGTCCGACCGCAGGTCCACCACCTTGGCCGCCATCCCTTCTGCAGACTTCTTCAGTGGGGGATAACGAATGATCTCTGAATCAATTGTGAAGGCGTTGTGAAGCTGTGAGCCACTCAAACCCCCAGCAGACATGATTTATGTATTGAAGGATGGCGACATGATTTATATTATATATACTCTAAGAGAAAGCGAAAATGCCATCCGGCACGCAACGGACACGACGACGACATGGCAACCTCTATCCTTCCAACAACCACAGACTCGAGGAAGAAGACGAGCTAGGCGACGTGACCTAACCTTGCCGAGGTCGTCGGCTTTGACGGGTCGCTCGTCTCCACGTGCGCTCCTGCACAGCCACGTTGGAGAGCGGTGGCCCGTTGCTTTCCAGTGATGGAGCTACAATATACAGAGACGTCGGCCTGCTCACTTCACACCAAAACACTCGTCGGTCCGGCCTAGAAATCCAACACAGAATCATCTGCACCGAGGAGTTCACACCACAGACAAAGACAAAGTGGCAGATTATTCAGTTATTCAATCAGGATACAAGTCGGTGTTAGTTTAGTAGTTTAATTTGGTGGCCTCCTCACCTTTGGCCACCTGACCAGACATTTGTCTTGCACTTCCACAAGTAGCTGCCGGCTGCCCGAGTATGCAGAAGGTAAACTAACCATATCGAATCAGCATATCGACGGGGGATGGGTGTATTTATTTGTGCCGCCTTATTAAGGAGCTTGCTCAGGGTCGTCGTCTTAGCTAGTCTTCTCAGTTCTCACCACGAGTATCAAAGTTATAGTAAGCGCCTGCCATACATTTGTGTGATCATGAGCTGGTCAGGGTCGTCGTAGCTAGTTTTATGCAGATCATGACATTTCACTTTAAGTATTCATTCAAAGTTATACTATATATAACTTGGGAGAAGACTGATGTATTTGTGTTTGACAACGAGCTCTTTTTTTTCTTTTGCAACTTATTTGCTTTAGAATATATAAATTGAAGTGCACGTCGGTCCAGAACAAGCAATCACACAAGCATGAGCATGACACTAAAATTTATTAACGGAGTTTACCAACATGGCTACATCCTCAGACATGATTACGGCCACACATCCTTGTGTACCAAATCATATGATACAGATTGATGATAAGTCCTTTAGACAGCTCTCTGACTATCGCGCCACGGCCGGTCCTGCCACCCCTGCCATTGGCGCCCGAACCGTCTCTCTCGTAATCTCTGTCTTAACCTAGAATTCATGTGTAGTCTATTTCGCTACCTGGCCTGGGTTCCACGTGTCGGACTCAAACACCTAACCCTTCGCTAATTACAAGTCCAACTGTAGCATACGTATATGCAATATTCTACACATATTTTAACACTCCACCTTAGCGAACATGACCTCACTATCTTTGAAACTTCATGCACGAAACCTCCATGCACGTGTGGGACTTGAACAATTAATCATAAGCTCTCCTACTACTCTCTTCACATCACATGACACCACCTGCAACTGTAATCCCTTTTATTCACTTTTATTTGCTATCAATCTTGTCTAGTTTTGTTCACTTTTATTTTGAGTCACTAAAATTTTCAGAAATTTTTTAGAGAAAGAAAAATGTTTAGGAAAATATATCAAGGTGGTTCTTTAAGGAAGCAAGGACCAAGGCTCGCGATACATGAGCCGGACGATGAACCACCGAGAGAAGCTCAAGTGCGGCCTTGTGAATGGCCGTCAGAAGAGTTTATGGTCCTAGCAGGCATCAAGAATGAATTTGACGCGTATGTGTGTAACGCTGATCTTGAGGGCTTCGTCTCAGATAAGTGCCCACAATACTACTACCTAACTGATTCCTTTGTGAGAAAGTTTAAATTTACATCCTCGCGCAATTCTCATACTGTTTTATTTGATCTTTATGAGAAATCATATACCATGGACCTAGAAGATTTTAATACTGCTTGTAAACTCCCGCAGTGGGGCAATGTTAGTGTACCTCGCAAATCTGAATATAAAGATTTTCTTGCTAGTATCACTGTGAGGGAATCTAGAGAAATCACACAAGCTATCATAGGGAGCATTCACTTTCCTTCCATACATTATTTTGCTCTCTTCGTAGGTAGATGCATTAATGGTAAAGATGAGGCTTGTCACATGTGTGTTTCAGATCTTAGTGTCCTCAAGAGTGCGGTATTAAGTGATAAACAATATAACTTGGGGGCCATTGTTGCACGAAGGTTGCATCTTAATGGTTTAAGCGGAGATTTATTTGGTGGAATTTATGCAACTCGTGTAGCTAATTATCTTGATGTACCCATACATGAAAATGATATGGAATTGCCTCCTACTTATTTAGATTATAATGCTATGGTTCGCCATCAGTTTGTTGAGAGAAATGAACAGTTCCTGCAGTACCGACTAATCTTTGACAGACGGCGCACTGTCCATATTGCCCTCCCTGCTCCTACTTTCTTTGACTTTCAGGAAAAAAAAGCAGATATGTTATAATCAGGGAGGAGGCGAACGAGTACGAGAGGAGTACGGAAGCAGCTCGCCTCCAAGCTGCAGCTCTTGAGGCAGTAGCTGTTGCATCTCAGTACAACCCCAGTTACGACTTTGGATATCCGCCAGGCCAGCCGTGGCCCTAGACCAACTTAGGCCAAAAGCCTAAGCTTTGGGGAGTACGTATTGCTCACCGATACTACATTCATGTTCACACACTCATGCCAGTTATCGGTGCTCATACTTTTTCATTGTACTATTCATGCAAGTTTATTTTCTTTTCGAAGCCTTCCTTTTGTGTGTCTGAAAAACCTTAAGAAAAACCAAAAATAATTAGTTGTAGCTTTTAGTTAGTTTACTTTCGATGCATGTAGTCGTAGTAACTAAAAGAAAACCCAACAAGATTTCTCGTTCTTCTTTTGCTTGTTGGGAGCTTTCCCGTGTAAATAGTTTTATTTCTTTTCTTTAGGGGTCGAGAGGAGAAGACCATGATGAAAATGTTGAGTGGCTCTCATATGCATTATTGTTGATTTAACCAAGAGCCCATATTACCTTGTATTCTCCCTTGTATTAAATGTTTGCAGATTATAGCTTAGTCCAATGCACGTGCACTATTATTATTATTATCCACACCGTTCGGTCGTGCAAGTGAAAGGCAATAATGACGATATATGATGGACTGATTGAGATGAGAGAAGCTAGTATGAACTCGACCTATCTTGTTTTTGTGAATATGATTAGTTCATAATTCCCGATTCAGCCTATTATAAATGAAACATGATTGCAATGACAATTAGAGATTATAGTTTCTCATGCCATGCTTAATTAGCTACGAGTTTATAATGGTTTACCTTGCGTGCTAACATGCTATTAAAATGGTTGTGATGTGGTATGATAGGGTGGTATCCTCCTTTGAACGATTCAAGTGGCTTGACTTGGCACATGTTCATGCATGTAGTTGAAACAAAATCAACATAGCCTCCACGATATTTATGTTCATGGTGAATTATATCCTACTCATGCTTGCACTCAATGTTGATTAATTTTAATGCATGTTCATGACTGTTGTCGCTCTCTAGTTGGTCGCTTCCCAGTCTCTTTCTAGCCTTCACTTGTACTAAGCGGAAATTCTGCTTGTGCATCCACTTCCATAAACCCCAAAGTTATTCCATATGAGTCCACCATACCTTCCTATATGCGGTATCTACCTGCCGTTCCAAGTAAATATGTATTTGCCAAACTCTAAACCTTCAAATAAAATTTTGTTTTGTATGCTCGAATAGCTCATGTATCAACTAAGGTTGTCTATATCTTCCATGCTAGGCGGTTATTGATAACCCACAAGTATAGGGGATCGCAACAGCTTTCGAGGGTAGAGTATTCAACCCAAATTTATTGATTCGACACAAGGGGAGCCAAAGAATATTCTCAAGTATTAGCAGCTGAGTTGTCAATTCAACCACATCTGGAAACTTAGTATCTGCAGCAAAGTGTTTAGTAGCAAAGTAATATGATAGTGGTGGCAACTGTAACAAAAGAGTAAAGAAAGCAAATTAATATTTTTGGTGTTTTGTAGTGATGGTAACAGTAGCAACGAGAAAGTAAATAAGCGAGAACCAGTATATGAAAAGCTCGTAGGCATCGGATCAGTAATGGATAATTATGCCGGATGCGGTTCATCATGTAACAGTCATAACATAGGGTGACACAGAACTAGCTCCAATTCATCAATGTAATGTAGGCATGTATTCCGAATATAGTCATACGTGCTTATGGAAAAGAACTTGCATGACATCTTTTGTCCTACCCTCCCATGACAGCGGGGTCCTAACGGAAACTAAGGGATATTAAGGCCTCCTTTTAATAGAGAACCGGAACAAAGCATTAGCACATAGTGAATACATGAACTCCTCAAACTATAGTGATCATCGGGAGTGGTCCTGATTATTGTCACTTCGGGGTTGCCGGATCATAACACATAATAGGTGACTATAGACTTCCAAGATAGGATCAAGAACTCACATATATTCATGAAAATATAATAGGCTCAGATCTGAAATCATGGCACTCGGGCCCTAGTGACAAGCATTAAGCATAGCAAAGTCATAGCAACAACAATCTCACAACATAATGGATACTAGGGATCAAACCCTAACAAAACTAACTCGATTACATGATAAATCTCATCCAACCCATCACCGTCCAGCAAGCCTAAGATGGAATTACTCACGCACGGCGATGAGCATCATGAAATTGGTGATGGAGGATGGTTGATGATGACGACGGCGACGAATCCCCCTCTCCGGAGCCCCGAACGGTCTCCAGATCAGCCCTCCCAAGAGGTTTTAGGGCTTGGCGGCGGCTTCGTATCGTAAAACGCGATGATTTCTTCTCCCTGATTTTTTTCTCCCCGAAAGCCAATATATAGAGTTGGAGTTGGCGTCGGAGGGTCTCTAGGGGGCCCACGAGGTAGGGGGGCGCGCCCTAGAGGGGGGGCGCGCCCCCCACCCTCGTGGACAGGGTGTGGCCTCTTTGGTCTTCATCTTTGGCGAGGATTTTTTATTATTTTTTATAAGACATCCCGTGGAGTTTCAGGTCATTCCGAGAACTTTTGTTTTCTGCACATAAAACAACATCATGGCAATTCTGCTGAAAACAGCGTCAGTCCGGGTTAGTTCCATTCAAATCATACAAGTTAGAGTCCAAAACAAGGGCAAAAGTATTTGGAAAAGTAGATACGGCGGAGACGTATCAACTCCCCCAAGCTTAAACCATTGCTTGTCCTCAAGCAATTCAGTTGACAAACTGAAAGAAATAAAGAAAAACTTTTACAAACTCTATTTGCTCTTGTTGTTGTAAATATGTCAAGCCAGCATTCAAGTTTTCAGCAAAGATTATAACTAACCACATTTGCAATAATTCTCAGGTCTCATAATTACTCATATCAATAGCATAATCAACTAGCGAGCCATAATAATAAATCTCGGATGACAACACTTTCTCAAAATAATCATAATATGATATAACAAGATGGTATCTCGCTAGCCCTTTCTGAGACCGCAAAACATAAATGCAGAGCACCTTTAAAGATCAAGGACTGACTAGACATTGTAATTCATGGTAAAAGAGATCCAATCATGGTCATACCCAATATAAATTAATAGTGATGAATGCAAATGACAGCTGCGCTCTCTAGCTAGTGCTTTTAATAAGAGGGTGATGACTCAACATAAAAGTAAATGGATAGGCCCTTCGCATAGGCAAGCAGGGATTTGTAGAGGTGCCAGAGCTTGGTTTTGAAATAGAGATAAATAATATTTTGAGCGGTATACTTTCATTGTCAACATAGCAACTAAGAGATGGCGATATCTTCCATGTCACACACATTATAGGCGGTTCCCAAACAGAATGGTAAAGTTTATACTCCCCCTCCACCAACAAGCATCAGTCCATGACTTGCTCGAAACAACGTGTGCCTCCAACATACATCAGGTCCCAGGGGAAGTTTTGTTTGCAATTAATTTTGATTTAGTTTGCATAAAGCATGGGACTGGACATCCCGGTGACTAGCCATTTTCTCGTGAGTGAGGAGCGGAGTCCACTCCTCTTGAGAATAACCCGCCTAACATGGAAGATAAGGGCAACCTTGGTTGATATATGAGCTATGCGAGCATACAAAACAGAATGTTTATTTGAAGGTTTAGAGTTTAGCACATACAAATTTACTTGAAACGGCAGGTAGATACCGCATATAGGAACGTATAGTGGACTCATCTGGAATAACTTTGGGGTTTAAGGGATTGGATGCACAAGCAGTATTCCCGCTTAGTACAGGTGAAGGCTAGCAAAAGACTGAGAGGCAACCAACTAGAGAGCGACAACAGCCATGTACATGCATTAAAATTAATAAACATTGGATGCAAGCATGAGTAGGATATAATCCACCATGAACATAAATATCGTGAAGGCTATGTTGATTTGTTTCAACTACATGCGTGAACATGCGCCAAGTCAAGTCACTTAAATCATTCAAAGGAGGATACCACCCCATCATACCACATCATAACCATCTCAATAGCATGTTGGCACGTAAAGTAAATCATTATAACTCATAGCTAATCAAGCATGGCACAAGCAACTATGATCTCTAATTGTCATTGCAAACATGTTTATTCATAATAAGCTGAATCAAGAACGATGGACTCATCATATTTACAAAAACAAAAGAGGTCGAGTTCATACCAGCTTTTCCCATCTCAGTCAGTTCATCATATATCATCATAATTGCCTTTCACTTGCACGACCGAATTGTGTGAATAATAATAAAAATGCACATGCATTGGACTAAGCTGGAATCTGCGAGCATTCAATAAACAGGAGAAGACAAGGCAATATGGGCTATTGGTTAAATCAATAATAATGCATATAATAGCCACTTCAACAATTTAATCATGGTCTTCTCCTACTGACCCCCAAAGAAAAGAAAAGAAATAAAAACTATTTACATGAGAAAGCTCCCAACAAGCAAAAGAAGAACGGAAAATATTTTTGGGTTTTCTTTTTAATTACTACTACAGCAGAAAAGTAAACTACTACTATTTTTTGTTTTTTTCTTAAGGTTTAACAAACACACAAGAAGAAAGCGGGAAAGAGAAAATAAACTAGCATGGATATTACAGTGAAAGAGTTTGAGCACCTACATCTAGCAATGAGTGTGTGTGTGAACATAAATGTAATGTCGGTGAGAAATACGTACTCCCCCAAGCTTATGCTTTTGGCCTAAGTTGGTTTATTGCTAGGGATAGCCTGGCGGATACCCGTAGGTGTGGCTGGGGTCGTACTGCGACGAAGAATAGTTTGGATCATACTTGATGAGGAAGACTCTGACTGCCATTGACCGACAGTCATCTCTGGATCCCAAGAATAAACATATTGTCGTGGAGGCTCATCTTGTGGTTCCGGTTCCGGGACTAGTGCAGGATTTTTGCAAGCTTGGACGGCAGCCCACGTAATGAGATATGGTCCTACAAAATTAAACAAAGAAGGAGCAGGCAGGGTAATAATCTCAGGATGATGTTTATTAAAGAATAATTTATATTTGAGCCTTTCTTCCCTGTCCTTAACAAGAAAATCATGTGCTATCATACTCTTATAATCTAGATAAGCATTAGGCAGCAATTTTTCTTCTTTCTCATAATGCCTAATAGCTATGTTAAAATGTGCAGCAAGGCGAGAAGCATAAATGCCTCCAAAGATGGGGCCCTTAGTACGGTTCAGACTCAACCGTCTAGCAACAATTCCGCCCATACTAACAGTGTTGTCGCGGTACAAACCATGAAACAAAATAATAATATCAGGAACACTAAGGTTCCCACAGTTCCCGCGATCAATCAAGCAACGACTAGCAAATAAGGCAAAATAGTGTAATACAGGAAAATGTATGCTAGTAATTCTTGCATTAGAAACCTTCCTGGTTTCTCCCACAGAGATAAGGTTAACAAATGGTTCCACCTCTTTACGGGGTGGTTCCTCTAAGATACCCTCAGGGGGTAAGTTGCAGAATGCGCAAAATTCAGACAATGGCATTTTCTTCACAATGTCATATAAATGAAACTCTACTGAAGGAGGTGATTCCTTAGGGTAAAAGTAGAAGTTTTGCACAAAAGTATTTGTGAGTAAGAGATACTGTGGACGTTGGTCGCGGACGAAGTCGGTGAGGCCAGCATTTTCAATCAATGAATAGAAATCCTCATAAATCCTGGCCTGTGTCATGAAATTATTAGAAGGCCATTCACACGGTCGTATCTCCGCGGTACGAGGCAAATTATATTTGGGCCTCTGAGCTTATTCATTTTGTTTCTCCTTTGAGCTTCGGCTCGATGAGCCCCTCAAAAGTCTCTTCATTATTTCTGAAATAATCTGAAATTTTTAGTAACATCAAACAAAAGTGAACCAACTTCAATAAAACTGATAGCAACAACTCCTACAAGTGCCTAGAGCCTATATCAAGCATTAGAACTACTTGGAACCATATAAATTTGACATGCAAGCTCAAGAACATGGTCACTTATGCAGCACAAATTTGCAAAGAATAGAGCACTAGAACAAAAACTAATTGGACCAATGGAGGAGTCACATACCAAGGAACAATCTCCCCAATCAGTTTTGCGAGAGGTGCTTTGAGCAAGGAGATCGAAAATCACAGCAAAAGTGGCTGGAACTCATGCTTGAGTTGGTTTTTCGGGTTTGTGTGAGGCAGAGGAAGAAGATGGGTGCTGGAATAAGTGGAGGAGGGCCACCGTGGGCCCACGAGGCAGGGGGCGCGCCCAGGGGGTAGGGCGCGCCCTCCACCCTCATGGCCAGGTGGCATCTCCCCCCGCGGTGATTTTTGCACAGTAAATCCTCAAATATTCCCCAAAAAGTCATATTAAATTGCCATGTCATTCTGAGGACTTCTATTTTCGGGATATTTTTATATTGCACGGATAAGTCAGGAAACAGACAAAAAAAATACTATTTTTACTTTAATTCAACTAAAGAACAGAAAATATAAAGAGGGTACAGAAGGTTGTGCTTCTAGTTTCATCCATCTCATGCCCATCAAAAGGAATCCACTAACAAGGTTGGAGAAATTTCGAATTACACTAGGTTACCTCAACGGGGATATGCACATCCCCAATAATAAGTATATCATATTTCTTTTTGACACTAGGAAGAGGAAATTCAAAACCCCCAATAATAATCGATGGAATTTTTCCAATAGAGTTGATACTGTGGACTTGAGGTTGTTTCCTCGGAAAGTGTATTGTATGCTCATTACCATTAACATGAAAAGTGACATTGCCTTTGTTGCAACCAATAACAGCCCTTGCAGTATTAAGAAAAGGTCTTCCAAGAATAATAGACATACTATCATCCTCGGGAATATCAAGAATAACAAAGTCCATTAAAATAGTAAGGTTTGCAACCACAATAGGCACATCCTCACAAAAACCGACAAGTATAGCAGTTGATTTATCATCCATTTGCAGAGATATTTCAGTAGGTGTCAACTTATTCAAGTCAAGTCTACGATATAAAGAGAGAGGCATAACACTAGCACCGGCTCCAATATCACATAAAGCAGTTTTAACATAATTTCTTTTAATGGAGCATGGTATAGTAGGTACTCCTGGATCTCCAAGTTTCTTTGGTATTCCACCCTTAAAAGTATAATTAGCAAACATGGTTGAAATTTCAGCTTCCGGTATCTTTCTTTTATTAGTAACAATATCTTTCATGTACTTAGCATAAGGATTCATTTTGAGCATATCAGTCAATCGCATACGCAAAAAGATAGGTCTAATCATTTCAGCAAAGTGCTCAAAATCCTCATCATCCTTTTTCTTGGATGGCTTGGGAGGAAAAGGCATGGGTTTCTGAACCCAAGGTTCTCTTTCTTTACCATGCTTCCTAGCAACAAAGTCTCTCTTATCATAACGTTGATTCTTTGATTGTGGGTTATCAAGATCAACAACAGGTTCAATTTCTACATCATTATCATTACTAGGTTGAGCATCATCATGGACATCATCATTAACATTTTCACTAGGTTCATGTTCATTACCAGATTGTGTTTCAGCATCAGACATAGAGATATCATTTGGATTATCAGGTGGTTCAGCAATAGGTTCACTAGAAGTTTGCACAGTTCTATCATTTTTCTTTTTCTTCTTCTTGGAAGAACTAGGTGCATCAATATTATTTCTTTGAGAATCTTGCTCGATTCTCTTAGCGTGGCCTTCAGGATACAAAGGTTCCTGAGTCATTCTACCAGTTCTAGTAGCCACTCTAACAGCATAACCATTTTTCTTACTATTCATTTCATCAAGCACTTCTTGTTGAGCTTTAAGTACTTGTTCTACATGGGTGGTAACCATAGAAGCATGTTTGCTAACAAGTTTAAGTTCACCTCTAATATTATCCATATAATCACCCAAGTGCTTAATCATATAAGCATTTTGTTTTAATTGTCTACCAAAATAAGCATTGAAGTCATCTTGCTTAAACATAAAATTATCAAACTCATCCCAGCACTGACTAGCAATTTTAGTAGGAGGGACTTCAGCTTTATCATATCTATAGAGAGAATTTACCTTTACTATCTGTGTCGGGATATCGGGATCAGGAGGTTCTTCAATAAATAAGGGATTGAGATCATATGTTTCTTCAACAGGTGGTAAATTAAGACCATGTATTTCTTCAATAGGAGGTAAATTCTTAACATCTTCAGCTTTAATACCTTTTTTCTTTCATAGATTTCTTTGCCTCTTGCATATCTTCGGGAATGAGAAATAGAACACCTCTCTTCTTCGGAGTTGGTTTAGGAATAGGATCATTAATTGGAGCAGGAGCTGGCTCAGGAGGTGCCCAATTATTTTCATTTGTCAACATATTATTCAATAGAATTTCAGCTTCATCCGGTGTTCTTTCCCTCAAAACAGAACCAGCACAACTATCCAGGTAATCTCTGGAAGCATCGGTTAGTCCATTATAAAAGATATCAAGTATTTCATGTTTCTTGAGCGGATGATCAGGCAAAGCATTAAGTAACTTGAGAAGCCTCCCCCAAGCTTGTGGGAGACTCTCTTCTTTAATTTGCACAAAGTTGTATATTTCCTTTAAAGCAGCTTGTTTCTTATGAGCAGGGAAATATTTAGCACAGAAGTAATAAATCATATCCTGGGGACTACGCACACAACCAGGATCAAGAGAATTAAACCATATCTTAGCATAACCCTTTAATGAGAACAGAAATATTTTAAGTATATAAAAGTAGCGTGATCTCTCATCATTAGTAAACAGGGTGGCTATATCATTTAATTTAGTAAGATGTGCCACAACAGTTTCAGATTCGTAACCATGGAAAGGATCAGATTCAACCGAAGTAATTATATCAGGATCAACAGAGAATTCATAATCCTTATCAGGAACACAGATAGGTGAAGTAGCAAAAGCAGGGTCAGGTTTCATTTTATCTCTAAGTGATTCTTTGTTCCATTTAGCTAATAACCTCTTGAGCTCATATCTATCCTTGCAAGCTAAAATAGAGGCAGAAGATTCCATATCAAAAACATAACCCTCAGGAATAACAGGCATATCTTCATCATCACTTTCATCATTATAATCAGATTCAATAATTTCTTTCTCTCTAGCCATAGCAATTTGTTCATCAAGAAATTCACTAAGGGGCATAGTAGTATCAGGCATAGAAGCAGTTTCATCATAAGTATCATGCATAGCAGAAGTGGCATCATCAATAACATGTGACATATCAGAACGAATAGCAGAAGCAGGTTTAGGTGTCGCAAGCTTACTCATAACAGAAGGTGAATCAAGTGCAGAGCTAGATGGCAGTTCCTTACCTCCCCTCGTAGTTGAGGGATAAATTGTTGTCTTAGCGTCTTTCAAGTTCATCATAGTGTCCAGCAGATATAAATCCCAAGTGACTCAAAGGATAGAGCTATGCTCCCCGGCAACAGCGCCAGAAATTAGTCTTGATAACCCACAAGTATAGGGGATGGCAACATCTTTCGAGGGTAGAGTATTCAACCCAAATTTATTGATTTGACACAAGGGGAGCCAAAGAATATTCTCAAGTATTAGCAGCTGAGTTGTCAATTCAACCACACCTGGAAACTTAGTATCTGCAGCAAAGTGTTTAGTAGCAAAGTAATATGATAGTGGTGGCAACGGTAACAAAAGAGTAAAGAAAGCAAAGTGATATTTTTGGTGTTTTGTAGTGATTGTAATAGTAGCAACGAGAAAGTAAATAAGCGAGAACCAGTATATGGAAAGCTCGTAGGCATCGGATCAGTAATGGATAATTATGTCGGATGCGGTTCATCATGTAACAGTCATAACATAGGGTGACACAGAACTAGCTCCAATCCATCAATGTAATGTAGGCATGTATTCCGAATATAGTCATACGTGCTTATGGAAAAGAACTTGCATGACATCTTTTGTCCTACCCTCCCGTGGCAGCGGGGTCCTAACGGAAATTAAGGGATATCAAGGCCTCCTTTTAATAGAGAACCGGAACAAAGCATTAGCACATAGTGAATACATGAACTCCTCAAACTATAGTCATCACCGGGAGTGGTCCCGATTATTGTCACTTCGGGGTTGCCGGATCATAACACATAATAGGTGACTATAGACTTGCAAGATAGGATCAAGAACTCACATATATTCATGAAAACATAATAGACTCAGATCTGAAATCATGGCACTCGGGCCCTAGTGACAAACATTAAGCATAGGAAAGTCATAGCAACATCAATCTCAGAACATAATGGATACTAGGGATCAAACCCTAGCAAAAGTAACTCGATTACATGATAAATTTCATCCAACCCATCACCCTCCAACAAGCCTACGATGGAATTACTCACGCACGGCGGTGAGCATCATGAAATTGGTGATGGAGGATGGTTGATGATGACGACGGCGACGAATCCCCCTCTCCGGAGCCCCGAACGGACTCCAGATCAGCCCTCCCGAGAGGTTTTAGGGCTTGGCAGCGGCTCCGTATCGTAAAACGCGATAATTTCTTCTCCCTGATTTTTTTTCTCCCTGCAAGCCAATATATAGAGTTGGAGTTGGCGTCGGAGGGTCTCCAGGGGGCCCACGAGATAGGGGGCGCCCCCCACCCTCGTGGACAGGGTGTGAGCCCCCTGGCCTTCATCTTTGGCGAGGACTTTTTATTATTTTTTATAAGACATCCCGTGGAGTTTCAGGTCATTCCGAGAACTGTTTTTTCTGCACATAAAACAACATCATGGCAATTCTGCTGAAAACAACGTCAGTCCGGGTTAGTTCCATTCAAATCATACAAGTTAGAGTCCAAAACAAGGGCAAAAGTGTTTGGAAAAGTAGATACGACGGAGACGTAACAGTTATTCTCACGATGAGTGGACTCCGCTCACCATTCACGAGAAAATGGCCGGTAACCAGGATGCCCAGTCCCATGCTCAAATCAAAATAATTGCAAACAAAACTCCCCCAGGATTGTTGTTAGTTGGAGGCACCTGTTGTTTCGGGCAAGCCATGGATTGATGTTTGGTGGTGGTGGGGGAGTATAAAATTTACCATTATGTTTGAGAACCGCCTATAATGTGTGTAGCATGGAAGATATCGAGAACTCTTGGTTGTTATGTTGACAATGAACGTATGCCACTCAAAATATTATTTGTCTCAATTTCAAAACTCGAGCTCTGGCACCTCTGCAAATCCCTGCTTCCCTCTGCGAAGGGCCTATCTAATTACCTTTATGTCGAGTCATCATCCTCTTATTAAAAAGCACAAGTTGGAGAGCACTGCTGTCATTTGCATGCATTACTATTAATTTACATTGAGTATGACTATGACTGGATCTCTTTTACCATGAATTACAATGTCTAGTCAGTCCTTGATCTTCAGAGGTGCTCTGCATTTATGTTTTGCGGTCTTAGAAAGGGCTGGCGAGATACCATCTTGTTATATCATATTATGATTGTTTTGAGAAAGTGTTGTCATCCAAGATTTATTATTATTGCTCGCTAGTTGATTATGTCATTGATATAAGTAAACATGAGACCTAAATGTTATTGTGAATATGGTTAGTTCATGATTTTGCTGAAAACTTGAATGCTGGCTTTACATATTTGCAACAACAAGATCAAACAGAGTTTGTAAAAGTTCTTCTTTATCACTTTCAGTTTGTCAACTGAATTGCTTGAGGACAAGCAAAGGTTTAAGCTTGGGGGAGTTGATACGTCTCCAACGTATGTACTTTTCCAAACGCTTTTGCCCTTGTTTTGGGCTCTAACTTGCGTGATTTGAATGAAACTAACCCGGACTGACGTTGTTTTCAGCAGAATTGCCATGGTGTTATTTTTGTGCAAAAAAGTTCTTAGAATGACTCTGTAGATGTTTTCAGGACGAAGACGGTGATACGATACCACTCGTCTGAAACTTCACGGAGAATATTTTTGGAATTTATAAAAAATACTGGCGAAAGAATCAGAATTGGGGGGCCCACACCCTGTCCACGAGGGTCGAGGGCGCGCCCACCCCCTGGGGCGCGCCTCCTGCCTTGTGGGCCCCCTGAGACTCCACCGACCTCAACTCCAACTCCATATATTCACGTTCGTGGAGAAAAAAAATAGAGAGAAGGATTCATCGCGTTTTTCGATATAGAGCCACCGCCAAGCCCTAATCTCTCTCGGGAGGGCTGATCTGGAGTCCGTTCGGGGCTCCGGAGAGGGGAATCCATCACTGTCATCATCGTCAACTCCTCCATCACCAATTCCATGATGCTCACCGTCGTGCGTGAGTAATCCCATCGTAGGCTTGTTGGACGGTGATGGGTTGGATGAGATTTATCATGCAATCGAGTTAGTTTGGTTAGGGTTTGATCCCTAGTATTCATTATGTTCTAAGATTGATGTTGCTATGACTTTGCTATGCTTAATGCTTGTCACTAGGGCCCGAGTGACATGAATTCAGATCTGGACCTATTATGTTTTCATGAATATATGTGAGTTCTTCATCCTATCTTGCAAGTCAATAGTCACCTACTATGTGTTATGATCCGACAACCCCGAAGTGACAATAATCGGGACCACTCCCAGTGATGACCGTAGTTTGAGGAGTTCATGTATTCACTAAGTGTTAATGCTTTCGTCTGGTACTCTATTAAAAGGAGGCCTTAATATCCCTTAGTTTTCAATAGGACCCCGCTGCCACGGGAGGGTAGGACAAAAGATGTCATGCAAGTTCTTTTCCACAAGCATGTATGACTATATTCGGAATACATGCCTACATTACATTGATGAACTGGAGCTAGTTCTGTGTCATCCTATGTTATAACTGTTGCATGAGGAATCGCATCCGACATAATTATCCATCATTGATCCATTGCCTACGAGTTTTTCACATATTGATCTTTGCTTAGTTACAGCTGCTATTGTTACTTTTGCCACCGTTACCGTTACTTCCATATTACTTTGCTACTAAATACTTCTCTGCAGATATTAAGTCTTTCAGGTGTGGTTGAATTGACAACTCAGCTGCTAATACTTGAGAATATTCTTTGGCTCCCCTTGTGTTGAATCAATAAATTTGGGTTGAATACACTACCCTCGAAAACTGTTGTGATGCCCTATACTTGTCGGCTATCACTTCTTCTCAACCTCCTCATGAAGAAACCTGGACACTGCATCCTCCATAGTCTCATCTCTAGCAAGCAGTGCACCAACACCGAATAATCCTTTATTGATCAATAGATCAACGTATTATTCTGCTCAGTACCAAAAGTTACAACCTTTCTCATAATAAAGCCAACAATGGGCTCAGATTGGTTGAAACCGTAGAACACCCACACAATATTGCATTTACTTTGTACTTTTCACACTTGTAGAAGACCCATCCAGGGAGTTTGTCACTCATGGAAATCTGGCGCAGCACGAGGGCTCCAACAGCCGTCACACTAGATGAGCGACATAGGTGAGATGATGAGTTGTCGGGCGACGGATGAGCCCGTCTGACGAGCGGACGAGGATCTGTCCACAGTCGGCGGAGAGGCGAGATGCGAGCGGCAAGAGGAGGAAGGCATCCCACGATGAGCCCGACAGGCTACGTGGTTCCGTTCCCGATGAAACGCAGTAGCGTCGTGGCCTAGATGCGTCGAATCTGGCAAGGGCGGCGACGAACCTAGATGCATCAAAGCGGGGGAGAAAGACTGTTGTGAGGAGAGGGCCAATCCCCCCTCCCCCCCGCGCGAGAAGTGGCTACGGCTGCTTAAGTCGACACGTCACTTATAATTTTTGAGGAGTTAGACCGGATGAGTTAAACCGGATAAGGATTCGACTAGGTCCCATTTAACTCCTCAAAAGGAACTTTTGAGGAGTTAAAGCTTTTCAAGGTGCGGTTAGAGAGATGGCATAAGCGGTGGATACAGGTGAAACACTCGTCTCATCCTCCCGCCAGAGTTGTTAGGCATGGCTCATGTAGTGTTAGTTGCTGCTGCCGCTCGCTTGCATCATGCATTATGTTCATGTGTTTTTTTGTATCCATGTTTTGAAGAAGGGTTGTAAGAAAACTTAGAACTGAAGAAAATGTTCAGGAATATGAAAATGTTATGGAAGTTTTTAAAATGATTTGATTCCAAAAAAATACTCACAAAACCAAAAAATGATTGTGAGTTTCAAAAAATTGTTGACGAATTAAAAAATGATTATGTAATTCAAACAATTCCCTGAATTCATATAATACTTTTGAATTTAAAAAAGT
The DNA here is from genome assembly GCA_032464435.1 of Aegilops umbellulata. Classification (NCBI taxonomy): domain Eukaryota; kingdom Viridiplantae; phylum Streptophyta; class Magnoliopsida; order Poales; family Poaceae; genus Aegilops; species Aegilops umbellulata. Next base: position 601,020,591 of record CP136058.1, read on the forward strand.
ATTCATGAATTTTAAAAATCTTTGCGAATTTTAAAATATGTTCATGAATTTCAAAAAAATCTTCACGTGTTCAAGAAATGTTCATGAATTCGATAAATGATGGCGGATCCAGGAATTGTTTGTGAGACTGCAAAAAAATTCATGACTTCAGAAAGTATGCACGAGTAAAAAAGAAAGCAAAAGGGAAAAATAAAATGGAGAAACAAAAAAACCAGGAAAACCAAAAGAAGAGAAAGAAGGACAGAAGAAAAGGGAAACCTGTTTAGGGAAGGTCACTAAATCCCATGGAAGAAAAGCTCACTAAAACCCGAATATAATAAATAAAAGCGATTGCCTAAAAATTTTAAAAAAATAAAAGTGATGGAAGAAACAAGAAAGGCTCGCTAAAATCATAATATGGGCCGGCCATATACTGGAGCCCTCCCGGTGGACCTCGATGTTCTATCCCCGACCTAAGCGAGGACTTGTCTCGAGTTTTACTGTGGGGTTGCCACTGTTTTAACGTACCCTCTCGCTTAGGGTTTTCGCCTTTGGCGGTGGCGATCTAGTCGTTGTCTAGAGTCTTATCTCGATCGATCGCCGGCCAACCCTGCCGATCCTCTCTGCAACCCGACTGATCTACGGGGACGCAAGGGGGCTAGGGCTCCGCGCTGGTTTCTGGTGCTGTTTTCCCCGAAGCTGACGCCGCAACCTAGATGGCGGGCCATGAGGGGTCGTCGTCTTCGGCAGGCCTAGCGGGGAGAAACTTGGAGGAGATGCTGAAACACCTGGATCTGCAGGATGATGAGCTTGATGATGTTGTGGTGGGAGAAGAAGAGGTGAAGAAGTACGCAGCAGATGCAAGGTGGCTTGCGATTGGGAAGGTCAATACGACAAGGCAGTTCAGCGCGTCGGCGATGTTCGAGACGCTGAAGTCAGTCTGGAGGCTTGCTAATGTGCCAACTTATCGCGAGGCGGGTGAAAATCTCTTCATCTTTCAGATGTTTTGCCTGGGTGACTGGAAGAAGGTTGTGCATGGAGGTCCATGGCTGTTTAGGGGGAAGGGGATGCTTATTGAGGATTATGACAGCAAGCAGGAGCCGTCTTCTGTCGTCTTTGATGGTCTGCATGTTTGGGCCCAGATACACAATATCCCGGAGCTGTACCGGAAAGCAGAAGTAGTGGATCAACTAGCTTGCCGTATTGGGCGCGTGAAGGAGACACAACTCTCGCCTCGCCTTTTTTATGAGGGTGACTATGTCAGGGTTCGAGCCAGGATACAGGTGAATAAACCGCTAACGGGGTTAACGCCCCTGAATGTTACTGGTGAGGGGAGAAAGTTTCTTTCGGTGAAGTATGAGAAGATTCCTTTCTTCTGCAAGGTTTGCGGCCTCATGGGTCATAATCATGAGGAATGCGGTGATGGAGTTTGGGAGGAGAAGAATAAATAGTGGGGAAGCTGGATGCTAGCAACAAGAAGGGAGGCACCTCAGGAGCAACCCAGCTGGGATCACGGGGCGCGGGGTGGCCGTGCGGCAGGACAAGGGCGGGGCAGGGCAAGACGTACAGGTCCGGAACGTCGCCAAAGCTCGCCCCCCGTAAGAGATCATCGCAGGAGGCAGACCTGGATTCAGAGGCAGAGGAGGACGATGTGACCAGCCCCCTCAAAACGGCTGCAGCAGAGACCGAGGTCAGAGATGAAGTGGGGGCTCGACGCAACCTGGATGCAGCGATGTTGGAGAGTGCCAATGCAGCGGCACTATTGGTTAGGCCGGGCTCTACGGCTATATCACCTGAGGCTCAAAATTTGGCTCTTGTGGGCACCGTCCAGGGTGCAACCCCGCCACTACCTCCGACATATGTCTCACCACGAGAAGTTAAGAAACAAAGGAAGGGCTGCTCTCCCTCAAAAAAGAGCAATGACAAGATGGCAACATTGGCGGGCTCCGACCAGGGGTTCCGCCAGGCCCAATGAAAATACTAAGTTGGAACTGCCGCGGGATAGGCGACCCTGCGACAGTTCGCGAACTCCGTGATCTCCTTGAGATCAGCTCACCATCTATCCTTTGTTTAGTAGAAACTCAGTTACAAAAGGCTCGTGTTGAGGGCCTTCTCTCTTCTTTAGGTTTTGATTTCAGCTTTGGTGTTGGTAGTACTGGTCGCAGTGGCGGCATCTGTATCTTTTGGAAAACCTCTCTTGATGTTGCAATAAAGATTATTCACAGTATCATGTGGACACCTGGGTTACTGAACCAGGCAGGGAACAATGGAGGTTGACGTGTTTTTATGGAGAAGCAACAAGGAGTTTGAGGTATAAAACATGGAACACAATGACGAGACTTAGGGGGGAGAGTACCCTCCCATGGATGTGCATAGGTGATTTCAATGAGATCTTGAGAGCTGATGAACAACATGGTCCTAATGCATGCGATAGTGGCCAGATCGAAGCTTTCAGAGAAGCGGTGGATGTGTGTGGCCTTGCTGATCTTGGTTACAGGGGCCTAGACTGGACGTGGGAGAAAAAAGTGGCTGGTGGCCATTATTGTAGAGTTCGTCTGGACCGAGCTTTAGCAACAGCTTGTTGGTCAGGACCTTTTCCTTTCGCCACAGTGGAACACCTCACGGCCGCCAAGTCCGACCACTGCCCAATATTGTTGAATACTGATCTAGTGGATACAAGTATTAGAGCACGACAGAAACAATTCCGATACGAGTGTATGTGGGAGCGGGACCCGGGATTTGGAGATGTGGTCACCGAAGCTTGGAATGCTACCGGGCGAGCGTCGACTGTGGCTGATCTATCGCATAAACTGGCCTCGGTCGCGGGTTCTCTACAGCGCTGGGGTCGCACCACCTTTGGTGCTGCCCGGGCGGAACTGCGGGCCCTACGAGTGCAGCTGCAGGGCTTGCGAGCTATGCCCAGCCGAGTCGGCCCGTCTGACGAAGAAAAAAGGGTCGAAGCACGGATGACCGAATTATGTCTACGGGAAGAGATTATGTGGCGTCAACGAGCCCGTATTCAATGGCTGGCAGAAGGTGATAGTAACACCAAGTTCTTTCATCGCAAAGCTAGTGCAAGGAAGGTCCGAAACCGCATCACAGAACTGCAGCGGTGGATGGTTCTGTAAGCAAAGACGAGCAGGAAATGGCTAGTATGGCCACGACCTTCTACAGTAACCTGTATGCTTCCGAGAATACGGTTGGGATAGAGGAAGTATTGTCTCATATACCAAGGAAAGTGGATGATGCCATGAACAATATTCTGACGGCTCGTTACACCAACGCCGAGGTCAAGGAGGCTCTCTTTCAAATGTTTCCTACAAAGGCTCCAGGACCCAACGGCTTCCCTGCACACTTTTTTCAACGGCATTGGGATCTATGTGGTGAGGAGGTAACAGATATGGTGTTGCGTGTTCTGAGTGGAGAGGATTATCCGGAGGAGATAAACAAAACGTTCATTGTTTTAATTCCCAAGATCGCAAGTCCAAAAAACTTAGGACAGTTTCGACCGATCAGCCTTTGTAACGTGATCTTCAAGATTGCATCAAAGGTCCTGGCCAATCGGCTCAAACTTATTCTCCCCGCTATCATCTCAGAAGAACAGTTGACATTTGTACCTGGTCGTCTAATCACCGACAACTTTATCTCAGCCTACGAGTGTCTACACTACATGAAAACAAGGAAGCTTAAGGGAAACATGTTCTGTGCTCTGAAACTTGATATGATGAAAGCCTATGATCGTTTAGAGTGGAATTATTTGGAGAAGGTTATGTTAAAATTGGGAATCAGCCATAGGTTCACAGAAATTGTGATGAGGTGTGTCTCTTCCGTATTCTTTTCTGTTATCTTCAATGGAGGGAAACAAGAAGATTTCACGCCATCGCGTGGTTTGAGGCAGGGAGATCCTATATCTCCATATCTTTTCCTACTGGCGGCCGAGGGCCTTTCATGTTTGTTGAAATCCATGCTTCCAACGAAGAGAATACAAGGCATCATGGTGGCAGCAGGTGCACCGGAGGTAAACCATCTTCTTTTTGCAGATGATAGCCTTCTTTTCTTTAATGCTACACCGGAGATGGCAAAACGGGTGGATGATCTTCTGCAAAGGTATTGTTCTGCCTCGGGTCAACGTATAAATAAAGATAAATCCTCTGTTTTCTTTAGCAAGGGATGTGCTGGATCCGTGAGACAGGAGATCAAGCAAGTTTTGGATGTTCCGAATGAGCAGCTCTCTAAGAAATATCTTGGTCTCCCCTCTGATGTGGGCCGGGCTAAAGAGGGTGCTTTCAAGTATTTAAAAGATAGAATCTGGAAGCAAATTCAAGGTTGGATGGAGAAAACTCTGTCCGTTGGGGGCAAAGAGGTGCTTATTAAATCCGTTGCCCAAGCTATTCCTACCTACTCCATGGCATGTTTCAAACTGCCTAGAGGACTATGCCAACACATTAATGGGCTGCTACGTAAGTTTTGGTGGGGCTCAAAAAAAGGAGAAAGAAAGACTGCATGGGTCTCTTGGGAAGTCATGACACAACCAAAATTCATGGGGGGATGGGTTTCTGAGATATCGAGCTTTTTAACCTGGCATTACTGGCCAGGCAGGCCTGGCGCCTCCTACAGGAACCCACATCTTTGAGTGCGCGGATCCTCAAGGCTGTTTACTACCCTCTTTCCACCATCCTTGATGCAGAGTTGGGAAATCATCCTTCGCAAGTTTGGTGATCCATAATTGAAGGCAGAGACACTTTGAAGTTGGGTCTTGTGAAACGGATTGGTTCGGGAGAGGACACAAACATATGGAATGACAATTGGATTCCACGTGATTTTAAGCTCCGCTCGGTTTGCCCAAAGTCTTTGAACCCTCCTCATAAGGTGTCGGACCTTATTGATTCAGTTAATATGACATGGGACCGAGATGTTCTTGATCAGCACCTCTTCCCCATGGATGTCGAAGCAATCCTTAATATCCCGTTAAGCTCAAGAGTCCGTGATGATTTCTGGTCTTGGCATTATGAGAGAAGGGGTGTTTTCACAGTACGGTCTGCATATAGACTCTTGGCCTCTACAAAGCAACAGCGAACGGACTGGCTAGAGCATAACGAAGGCCACTCGCGCCTCGAGTCTGACCGTCGATCTTGGACAAAATTGTGGGGAGCTTCGGTCCCTTCCAAAGTCAGAATTTTTGCATGGAGATTGGCCAAATCTTCCATCCCTATGGGAGAAGTCCGCAAGCAGTGGAGCATGGCTGAAACGCCCGAGTGCTCCCTTTGCAAGGTGGCGGTGGATACGTGGCGCCACTCGCTCTTTGATTGCAAGATGGCGAGATGCGTTTGGGCACTAGCTGATGAGGATCTCACGGAAACCATTGTCTCGAACCGGACGGACGACGCAAAGTTGTGGATGCTATGGCTCGTTGATACTCTTCCTTCGCTGGAGCTTGCGCGCGTCCTCGTGACGATGTGGGCCATTTGGTGGGCACGGCGTCGAGCTATCCATGATGATCAGCACCAAAGCCCACTAAGTACGCACATGTTCATTGAGAAGTTTCTGTCAGAGCTGGAGGCGATCCCAGACGTGAGAGAGCGACCCAGGGACCGAACTAGAAAATCCAAGGACCTGCATGCTACGGCCAGGGGCTTGCATGTAATGGCCAGGGACTTGCATGTAATGGCCCGGGGAGAATCAGCGCAGCGCGACTGATCAGTTCGGACAACCTGGCTCCCGCCGGCGAAGCATGATGTGAAGATTAATGTTGATGGCGGCCTTTCCAAGGTTGGTGACCGAGGAGCTTCGGTGGTGATCTGGAGGGATAGACATGGCATGTTTCTAGGTGCTTCCACGGTTATTTTCGAGGGTTTGCTTGACCCAACAATACTAGAAGCCCAGGCGTGCAACGAGGCTCTTGCTCTTGCTGCGGACCTCCATGCTCAATCTGTGTGTGTTGCTTCGGACTGTCTTGAGGTGGTCACCAATATCCAGACTGGCGCCCCATGTCGCTATGTTGCTATCTTGGAGGAGATAAGCATAGGAGGCGTTAGATCCAAGATATTCAGTTTGTGCACGAGAATAGGAAACATAATGAGGAAGCTCATGCCTTAGCTAAGGCGGCTGCTTCTCTCCCTCCCGGGCGCCATGTGTGGCTTGCTACTCTGCCCGATATCATTTGTATCCCTATGCGTTTGAACATTTAATAAAGGATACTTTTTCTGCTAAAAAAAACAACCTATGCAAGCGAGCGAGCGAGAGAAGTCCCTAAAAAAAAAGAGCGGAGAGAAAACACAAGGAAAGAGAAGGAGCGGAACGAGGCTTGGAGAGAGAAGAGACCAAACCCTAGCCCCCGATCGATCGATCTATCGCCGCATCCCACCTCATGGCGATGGCGCTGCGTAACCTTGTGACCAGGATGGGGACCCCGGCCGCCGCCGCCGCCGTTCTCCGGCCGCCGTCGGTATCCCGCGGGCGCAGGCGGCGCGCTCTCGGCCCTTCTCCCGTCAGGTTCGTTCCCCGCTCCCTGTGCCCGCTCGAAGAATTCGCATCGCGTATGTGTCGATATGCTCGTCCAATCAATCCGGATCGAGGTTGTCTCTCGAGTTTGGCGGCGCTCCTCGCCTGCCGCGTAAAATACACCGTGCTCTGAAGCGTTAGATGTAGTACACAACACCCACTACAGGAAAAAACTTTAAAGCCGTGTACCCAAAGAACTCAGCTTATGTCGATATAAACTCGGTTTATATATAAGCCGAGTCAAACTCCCGGCTTATATGACACGGTTTACACTTGATCGGCTTATACGCTATAACCCGAGTGCCAGCGGAAAAACACTCGGTTTACGTATAAGCCGTGTGTTTATACGAGGCTCTCGGCTTACTAAAGTAACATGACGGCAGCCGGGAGATAACGGCCACGTGTCACCGTCAGTATAAACCGAGTGCCCTCGAGCGCTACACGGTTTTAATATAAACCGAGTGCCTAACTGAGCCGCACGGTTTATATATAAACCAAGTGCCCACGAGCGCTACACGGTTTAAATATAAACCGAGTGCCTAAGCGAGCCGCACGGTTTAAATATAAACCGAGTGTCTGCACGGTTTAAATATAAGCCGGGTGCCTTTGTACACGGCTTATAGGACATCTGCTGTTAAACATATCCTATAAGCCGGGTGCCTGCATCTGGAACGCTCGGCTTATACAGCTCCCCGTGGCATAATATGCCTATAAGCCGGGTGCCATGTCCCTGGGACACTCGGTTTATATGCCAAATAGCATTTTCTTTTCCTGCATGCTTCAGCGAGCAGCAGCAAGATGGCTTATATATCCAGCAATATATTGATCGATCCAGCAAGCAAAATGACCAACAATATATATCCAGAAATATATTGATCCAGTAAGCAAAATGACCAACAATATATATCCAGCAATATATTGATCCAGCAAGCAAAATGACCAACAATATATATCCAGCAATATATAGATCCAGCAAGCAATATATATCCAACGAAAGTCCACACATGCGTACATATGCAACAATAGTTCGCAAACAAAAGGACCATAAGTTCCAAGTCCACACATGCGTACATATCCAACAAGGTTTACAAACAAAAGCACGAGTTCCAAGTTCACACAAAGCATGAAGCTCAAAGATGCAATGAGCTCCACTGTAGCATGTATGCCCACCGTCAACGGCATCCACGATGCAAACCTATAAGTCCAAAAGTAGGGCAAGAAATCCCAAATTAGAACACCAGGAAGCGAACCTTTAAAATGAATATTTATATTGGAACAGAGAAAATAACATAAAACAGACCTGATAAATAAGCCACTCGATGCAAGGGTGAAAAATAAAAAGGAAAAATATGCAACAAACATGTCTCAATAATGATCTGCGATCAAGTAATTTTAGAGATGTCATTTTGAACAGAATATCTTAAGTAGAGCACTGCATGTATTTCTCATACTACGTGAAAAGAAAAGGCCATACTATGCAAACTACATATGGGCATATTTTTAGAAGGAAACTTTCTCAGGTTCGAGCAGACATAATTTCATTTTGTTCTTAAGACGACATATGGATATATTTTAGAAGTAAACTTTCTCAGGTTCGACCAGTCATAATTTCATTTTGTTCTTAAGACGACTTCCATTCCAGCAAAAAAATTGGCGACAAAAGAGACCTTGTTTTGGTTCTAAAATACACACCGAAATATCAAGTATATAGCAGCTGAAGTGCTCCTTACCTCCTCCCAGTACCTATTCAGAAATACATCGGCAGCGATTGCAGCTTCCAGTATCACAAGCAAGAATACAAAGATCACGTGCTACATACATGGCAGGTTAAGGCAAAATAGTCCATATCACCAAGACACAGTACATCTAAGGTCACAGAGCTCCAAGAACATAACTGGGACTTAAGGTTTCAGCAAACTATTATTAGGAGTCAACAGTTCCAGTTCAAAACTTAACTGCTAGAGACATGACCCTCTTTTTGAAATATCATTTATATTTTTGAAATGGATATATCTGGAAAAAAGCACGCAAGGTTTGGTCTTTATGTGACAACACAAAAGGCTTTGAGGAATTTTGTTAAACCAGTAGCAGCTGCCATGTAAGCACACTTAAATAGGCTAACACAACTCCTAGTATCAGACGCTTCCAAGGATACACAAGACAGGCAGGGGTTGTTTGCAGTTTCAGCGGCGATGTGGCCCGAGCAGGTCAGCAAGCACATGATGATTCCCAGGCTGAGAAGAGTGTAGATAAACCTACATAAAATTGATCTCTTAATCAAAATAGCCATCCCATATTACATATAGTATATTCATAAGAAATCCCTAGAATACTCTTGGCATGGCAAAGAGGCATGAATTCTCTAGTTTCTCAGACCCAACATAAAAAACATGGTAGTAGTATAAATCATCCGGTGCGTAGCGCCGCGTCGACATCTTAACAGCGAAGCGAGAGGAAGATGCTGATCACCACAAATATTTTTACCCCAGCCATAAGTTTTGTTCGACCTACACCATTTGGATTGGATAAACTATCTTCGGCTGTAAGCTAACTTGCTGGAATGCAACAACAGAAGATTATCTTGAACACTAATTTGTAAAGGTAATAAGCAAGATACAATGAAAAATAAGATATCTAATTTAACTGCCCTGCCAGCAAGTTGCACCCCAGCATCAACTAGCTTCTACACCTACATGTTCTTCTATTGCCAATTTACCATCTTTCATAGATTTCTTCTTACTATTCCTTTTCGTATGAGCATCACATCACAGATGAGAAAAGGGGAATCAGGAAACATGCATAAATATGAAAAAGAGCATTCAAGGGAAGGCAAAAGCTGATCTAAACCACAATGGATGAGCTCGGTGCACTTGACCTTGGTAGAGTGCTGGTTTCCCCACGCACGACGGCGACAGCGCTGCCCAGGCAGTACGGTGGGAATTCGGTCGGCGGTGTGTGCGGGGTGCGGCAAGCCGCACTTTCCATCTGTTAGTGAGATAGATCAGGTTGTCGATCGTCGATCCTGTCAATGTGCTTACCACCTGAGCCCTGGTAAAAGTTAAATTCAAACCGTAACGTCAATGTCCTATGAGGCCGGATCAGAATCGGGCTCGCTGTGCTCCATGAACCTCCCACTATATGCATCAATCCTCAAGCCAGATCCTAGGTTGACCCACCCCCCTTCAGGTTTCTTTGACGTGCGGGAAAGACATAATCCCGTGAAGGTATTGAGCCGCGGTTCGCCCTCACCTCTCTCCCTATTCTGCAATAGAAGCAATAATATCCAATAAGGGCACAAGTAGGCACAAGTTCAGCAATAAGGGCACAAGTAGGCACAAGTTCAGCAATAAGGGCACAAGTAGGCACAAGTAGGCCACCCAGCATGTTTGGTAATCATCATCTACCTCATGTTATATCATCCCTAGTTACTAGTACTTCATTATGCAGACTTGTGGTTTATTGAACTGAAGTAACCAAAAGGGTAGGCCAAAAAAAGGTACTCTAAACAAAATGATAATATGCATGCTGTGTTCAGTAGTAGATATTAGAAATGACTATATGCAAGAGCTCGCTAGAATACTAGCTATATATATATATATGACTTTATGTTCAGCAAATACAACTGAAGTTATGTATTGGCACTCAAAATATCTCACCAGAAGCACGGCTCATTATCCATTGACAAACTAGCAGTCAGCCCAGTACGCCGGCATGGACGCAGGACTCGGCTAAAACCAAATACGTACTACAGGAGTAATTATTTGCACCAAATATTAGGTGTGGCGGGCACCAAATCTTGCCAGATTGCTGGCTTCGCCCCTGTTTGTAAGAGCAACAACAAATTACTTAGCTCCCACTGAGAGTGAGAGTGAGAAACTATCTTACTCTTTGACCCACACACGCTCGATCTTTGCAAAGCAGAAGCAGGCAGTGTGCTCATTACGCCTGAGGAGCCTGACCTGAGTGACCTCCCCCTTTTTATGAACCCTGAGCACTGTGTGTATGTGTGTGATGCAGGTGTTCTGAAGTTGCAATTGTGGGAGGGAGGGGAACCAAAACCAGATGCAGTATGTGTTCCTGCTGATGCAGTTGTTCCACGAGCAGGAGATCAGCAGGGGCACGCCGGAGCACCTTCACGCCGGAGCACCTTGCCGCCTGAGGAGCCGGGCCCTGGTCAGCAGAGAAAGATGTTGTCAGAGAGAGAGAGAGAGAGAGAGAGAGAGAGGGGGGGGGGACCTGCCGGCGGAGGGAGGGTGGGGCAGCGGAGATGGCCGGACGGCCTGAACCCTAGCGAACGGGGAGGGGCGGCGGCGTCGATGGGAGGGCCGGCTCGGGGCTCCCCATGCTCGGGGATGGAGAGGAGGCGGGGGGGATCTGTGCGCCGAGGAGAGGGCGGCGCCGGGCGGGGTGACGGCGAGGCGGCCGGTGGATGGAGGGTGGGCGGCGGCGCGTGGGGGGAGACAGGGGAGGGCGCGGGGTTGAGAAAGGGGAGGCGCGGGGAAGAGATAGTGGGCGGGTCGATTTGGGCCAAAATGAGGTCTTCGCGCGTTTATTTTCGCTAAGTCCCGCGCTCACTGATAAGCCTGGTGCAGAAGGGTAAGCCTAGTGCCATAGGAAAAAACACACGGTTTATAAAAATTATTTTTTATTTTTGTTTTATTTCAATACAAAAAGTTTATTAATTTTACTTTTAATAATTTTTGTGTTTCATTTTGTTGTATTTTTATGATACTTATTTTAGTTTTCTTCTTATTGTATTCTTATTCTATTTTTATTTCATTGTTTTTATAAATGATACCCTCTTCCCTTATTTCATTATTTCCACCCTTTAAAATATCGGTCAATATACCGGTAAAAGTTTGGCCGTGTTTCAAGTAGACCTCACCTGTGGCCGCTTGTAAACCACACCATCTCCGATGTAGTCTCTAGGTATCGAGAGGGAACGAGTCGGGTTTGTGAAGGAAGTGTGGGCCCTATTCCTTAGTTGTCCTCGAAACTTCTCGTGCTCTCAAAGAAGGCCATAGAATGACACGTGTCAGGCCCCCGTATTTTTCGGACCCGCCTAGAATAATTGAGACATTTATTGCACTGTTAGGGTTTCGAAGCCGGAAATTGCAGATCTGCAAGGCGGCACATGAAATCATGCCCAGAAGCGGCATATAAAATCCTCTGTGATGTCTTTGCGACATGTGTAGGCCTTTTGCAGGCGAGGTAGGGGCAGGCCCAGCCACCGGGGGGCAAAATTACATCGGCTCCATGCCTGATCCAACCGCTTAAATCCTCGGAAAATTATATAATGCCGGAAACCCTCGGGAGCTGGCACGGTGTCATCACATGGCCCCTATAGGGTGTGGTAAAAGTTTGGGCCTGTTTCGAGTAGGCCTCACCTGAGGCCGCTTGTAAACCACGACATCTCCGTTGCAACAGTTTCCTAACCATAGACAAAGGAGTTGTCATTTGATTAACAAGGTCACATCATTAGTTGAATGATCTAATTGACATGACCCATTCCATTAGCTTAGCACCCGATCGTTTAGTATGCTGCTATTGCTTTTATCCATGACTTATACATGTTCCTATGACTATGAGATTATGCAACTCCCTTTTACCGTAGGAACACTTTGTGTGCTACCAAACGTCACAACGTAACTGGGTGATTATAAAGGTGCTCTACAGGTGTCTCCGAAAGTATTTGTTGGGTTGGCGTATTTCAAGATTGGGATTTGTCACTCCGAATGTCGGAGAGGTATCTCAGGGCCTTCTCGGTAATGCACATCACATAAGCCTTGCAAGCATTGCAACTAATGAGTTAATTGCGGGATGATGTATTACGGAACGAGTAAAGAGACTTTCCGGTAACGAGATTGAACTAGGTATTGGATACCGACGATCGAATCTCGGGCAAGTAACATACCGATGACAAAGGGAACAAAGTATGTTGTTATGCGGTCTGACCGATAAAGATCTTCGTAGAATATGTAGGGGCCAATATGGGCATCCAGGTCCCGCTATTGGTTATTGACCGGAGAGGTGTCTCGGTCATGTCTACATTGTTCTCGAACCGTAGGGTCCGCATGCTTAAGGTTACGATGACAGTTATTATGAGTTTATACATTTTGATGTACCGAAGGAGTTCGGAGTCCCGGATGTGATCACGGACATGACGAGGAGTCTCGGAATGGTCGAGACGTGAAGATTGATATATTGGACGGCTATGTTCGGACATCGGAATGGTTCCGAGTGGTTTCGGATAATACCGGAGTGCCGGAGGGGTTACCGGAACCCCCCGGGGGAAGTATGGGCCTTATTGGGCCGCGAGGGGAGAGAGAGGGCCGCGCCAGGAGGTGGCGCGCCCCCCCCATGGGCAGTCCGAATTGGACAAGGAGGGGGGCGCGGCCCCCCTTCCCTCTCCCTCTCCCTCTCTTTCCTTCCCCCTCCTCCCTCCTAGTTGAACTAGGAAAGGGGAGTCCTACTCCTACTAGGAGGAGGACTCCCCCCTCCCTTGGCGCGCCTCTAGGGCCGGCCGGCCCTCCCCCTTGCTCCTTTATATACGGGGGCAGGGGGCACCCTAGGACACACAAGTTGATCCTTGAGATCGTTCCTTAGCCGTGTGCGGTGCCCGCCTCCACCATATTCCACCTCGGTCATATTGTCGCAGTGTTTAGGCGAAGCCCTGCGCCGATAGTTCAACAAGATCGTCACCACGCCGTCGTGCTGACGGAACTCATCCCCGGAGGTTTTGCTGGATCGAGACCCGGGGACGTCATCGAGCTGTACGTGTGTCAAGAACTCGGAGGCGCCGGAGTAACGGCGCTTGGATCGGTCGGATCGCGAGGAGGACGTACGACTACTTCCTCTACGTTGTGTCAACGCTTCCGCTTCGGTCTACGAGGGTACTTAGACAACACTCTCCCCTCTCGTTGCTATGCATCACCATGATCTTGCGTGTGCGTAGGAATTTTTTTGAAATTACTACGTTCCCCAACATAGCCATGCCGCCAAATCTTGCGTCGGGTCCTCTTACACGTCTAGAAGTGTGGTGGCGAGTGCCAACATCCGGCACGCACCTCCGTAGTGTGACCCCCTTCACGGACGGCGCCGCCGCCGGCACCTGGAGGGGGGTAACGGCTGCCCCGGGTCGACACAGAGGGAATCTTGCAATGGGTTTGGCACGGACCTTGTTCCGAAGTGTTCCTATGGGCTGACCTACCACAACCGGGTGGAGAGGTCCATTGGTCAAAACCCGTCCGGCTAAAGTCAAAGGGTTAGATCTCCTAGTCAACCGCTGCAGGGTTTGGCGGGACGGGGGCCTTGGGGGGTAGCAATGCCACCGGATCATTGTGCGGGGCCCTCATACATGCCTTAAGGTGTGATGGTGGCATGTCTGAGGAGGCAGCACACGGCTCCGGGTGTGGCCCCCCTCACAGACAGCGGTGACATGGTATAGTAAACGTTCTGCAGTACCGATGCGGCGTGAATATTATTGAACACTCGGAGCGCGATAAAATCATGATTTTCTTACACGGCGTGGGCACATGTGATATAGGAGGGATGGTAATTTTTCATAGTTTTTGGCGATGCAGAAGTATCTGAACAGTTCCCTCTATGCGGATTGATCTTCGCATGTCTACGATTGTGACCGGCGGCTTCCGGGGGCTAGCCATGCCGCCAAATCTTGCGTTGGGGCCTCTTAGACGTCTAGAAGTGTGGTGGCGGGTACGCTAGGGTGTTGAAAGAGTCATGAAAATATTAAAGTGAAGTTTAATTAAGAATTTCACAAATAAGACCCATGAAAACTAGTCAACAGAAAATAGGTTAGAATAATAATACTAATTAAGTAGTAAATATAAATGCAATGAAAACCATCTTAAACTAATTTCGCACAAATGTTATGCGTTGCAAAAAATTCGCAAAAATGTAAGCCTAGTGCTTTCATCGGGCACACGGCTTATATGTCCTATAAGCCGAGTGCCTGATTCCGACACACGGCTTATATGACCTATAAGCCGAGTGCCTGCTACGGACACACGGCTTATAGGCTGATCCGTGACGGCGCCGTCAACCACTGCCGTTGCAGACACGTGGCAGATGTCTTTGCCGAGTGTGTGCTATAAGCCGGGTGCCTTTTCCCGTAGATACCGTGTTTTTCATATAAGCCGTGATCTTTTTTGCGACACTCGGCTTATAGATGACCATAAGCCGAGTTCCTCGCATTTACCGGGTGTTTTTTTCTCGAGACTCGGCTTAGAGGAGCATAAGCCGGGTGCCCGAAAAAAAGCACTCGGCTTATAGTCTAACACACGGGAAATCGGGATTTTCCTGTAGTGACCCTCTTTGGATGGATCCTCAGTCTTAGGCCATGTTCGTCTCCTGGGAATCAATGCCTCTTGCCACCCTTTTCCCATAACCTGTTCATCCAATCCGATCTGACAGTGACATAGTCGCTGATCACCTTAATGATTTTTCTCAAAAAATGTATGCAGTAATGGAATGAACCATAACATTCTTATGGTCTGTCAGACAGGATAATGAAATTTCAGTTAGTTCATTATTACTACATCCAAATTCATTGTTAGGTATTAACATCAGATCAATACGGTACTAACTAACAAAAAGATTTATGAATGGGTGTGTCTTGATTGTATCTGAAGAAGCACTGTGGATAAGGGCTTGTCTTCCAGACAATAAAACTGCTATCTTCACCACATCCAAGCAGTCACATGTGGAAACTTTTCTGAAATATACGAAAACAGAAGCATAATAAAGAAAACGCCTTAGCTTTATAAATGATGCAGATCGGGATGGGTCAGATTTATTTATCCTGCAGGTTAGGATAATATACTCCTTGAGAAAACGATCTAAGATAAGATTTCGACTGATATATGGTGTGCTACATGAATGACTGCAGTCAATAGTTAATGCCGTTGGAAATTCTAATTAATAGATTCGATAATGAATTACTATGCAACACATGATATCTACAAGTCATAAATCTGTAAACTTGAATAAACAGAAGAACATAATGCATTGAAAATTACCCTCAGGTAGCACAGATTATCAGTGAACACCAGATTACGTAAGACTCGTCACACATCAATTTTTTTTTTGTCCTTGCAAAAAGGAGCTAAAGGCTACCGATGAACAGTACACCCACTGTACACTATATCATCCTTGAGTGCAAAAAGTAGGTGTTTCAAAACAAGGGAGGGAGGGAGGGAGAATATTTCCAACACAAAAACAGGCCTGTGCTCTCTCTTGTATTGTCCTTTTAACATGCATCCGTATCTTTACGAGTGGCATCTTGAGAACTGAGTGGCAGGTCATGTTAGACCATGTTGTAGTTGATGTTGGTTCTTACTCACTTGAATGCCTTTCTGAAGCAGTGAAGCATCTAGGTTAGTTTGAGATGAATGGGTACTTGGATAGGCTGACAAAGCTGCTATTAAAGATGTCAGAAAAGGTTAAATGTTGATTAATCCCCTTCCTCTGTCCACTGAGATACCATGTTAAAAGGTGGCTCAAGTAGTATTTGCCTTCCTATGTATTGCTGATTTGGCACTGTTTTGCGACAATACACAGCAAATGGGTACTTGAATAGAGTCAATAGACTGACAAAGCTGCAATTATATAAAGATGTGAGATGTGGTCAAGTGGTGATCAGTGCATTTTTTTCTACCGACTTGGAAGCCTTCTGCATGATTGCAAATTCCAACACAACTGCGCCAATTCATACAATACATTGGATCATACACAAGGGATAAATAATAGAATTAAAACAGATACAGGTTGAACTAAGTATGTTAGGTATAACAAGCATGTCATTCTTGTAGAATAAATAATTGTTTTTTGATAAAGTTATTTTTGAAGGGAAAGAAGGTACTACCTTGGAGAATGTTTCAGCATCCTCTATTGGTTTTGGCATACTACTGTTGTTGATGTACTTGCGTGATATAAGCAGATTCACGATAACATTATTGAATGATATATTTCGTGGGACTTGAGCAAATTCAAGACGACATTGCTTGCAACAATTTGTCATCATGTACACTGCACGTTGACATCCGAGCTTATATCCAGTGGCGGAGCGTAGTGGGGACAATTCCGGGCCCTGCCCCCCCCCCCCCCTTGGTAGAGGAAATTTTGTCAAATATGCTTATTTTTTTACTAATTGCTCTACTAATCTTCCGGCATCTCTGATCACCCTAGTCTTTTTCATGTCATACACTCATTTGGCCCCACCTAGTATTTTGTTCACGCTCCGCCACTGCTTATATCGTGTTATTACTGAATTGTAGGTTGAACATGAGGATATTTCCAAGATACGTGCTAAAAAGAAGTATGAGTTCAGTCTGTTCCTCCTCGAACGGTCAGAAAAACAGCTGGAGTCTGCGAAGTATGCGACCATAATTTATTTGTCATGTGCTGTTGGCTACAATTAGTATTAGATGATTTGAACTGAGACCCTAATGCTATGGTTTCTGCACTCTTTTTGTTGAAGGGTCTGGGCTCAGAGGTTTCAGAGGGCAGACAAGTACCTGGGTTGGACTCTCAAGGTGGTCATACCTGCTTCTCTTGTGGCTGTGATAGCAGGGTCCAAGTAGGCGATCAAATGTCCATTCGCTGTTTTGTTTATTGATGATGGCATGTGTTATGTGCGGGCGCTCTACTTATGGCTCTTGTGCACTTTGTCTATAGCATGTTATGTAAGTCTCGGTTTTTGGCGGTTCGAATGTGATCACTATGATGATGATAACATTAGCTGGTGAAACATGAGCCGGGCAGTTTTATTAATGCAGCAGAACATATTGTTGTCCTGAAAATGAATCATATGAGACTTGGGTTAAAATCAGATTAGGCAGACCCTCTTGTGCACATGACATGGTCTATTGGAATTAGACCTTGTACGCATGACACGTGCTGCTTCTAATCATCTCAAAACATCAGTCTCACAAACATCGCTCCAACGACCCTCTAGGCCTCTTTTTTTTTTTTGAGCCAGAAAACTAGGTCTTTATTGATAAATACCAATGTTTACAGGAAAAGCGATTGGGTCACTCGACGTGCCCAACCAAATGTGGCGCCTGTAAGGTAGAGAAGTACCTGACCTAGCTAACCTATGATCTTCAGTATTTGAAGCTCGAGGTTTGAAAACAAAATTACAGGAAGTAAAATTTCTCACAGTTTCTAGGATCTCTCTAATAACACTTCCATAGCTTCCTCCCACGCCCTGGCGGATATGGTTTACAACCTGTTTACCATCTGATGCAATTTGGATATGTTGTAAACCCAAGTCTTGCGCCAGTGAAAGAGCTTCTCGACAAGCTAAAGCTTCCAAACTAGCTGGATCCGATATGCCCTGGATAACTAACACTGACGACCCAAGATAGGAACCGTCACGATCACGACAGATGGCTACTGCGGTTCCTGCATTGTGTTGCACTGAAACTCCGACGTCCACATTTATCTTCACTAGTCCCTCACCAGGCGGGATCCAGCGTCGTTGCATATTATTGCATGTAGAACCAGCTCTTGTTGTGGGCTCAGGTATAACCGAAATTTGATCCAACTCAGAGACGAAGTTTGTGACGAATGTGTGAGTTTCATAGGGGCTCTTATTAATACCTCCATGAATGAGTTTTCTTCTTGCATACCATATCGCCCACAAGGTCACCGTCATCCGAGTGAACTCGTCGTGACTTAGAACATCCATCATAGAAAAGAGCCAACTCCTAGCTTCTGGTTCTGGTGTTGCATTCATATGCTCTAACAAATCATGGTCCACGAGAACCCATATGCAACGCGCCATGGTGCACTCTAGGAGACTGTGCCTCCATGAGTCTTGAGCTCCACACACGGATCATTGGTCATGGTGTGACATCTTCCTATGCTTGCGAACATCCTGCGAGCGAATTCTTGGACAACCTCCATAAGAACACTTTTATCTTTGCTGGTACAATAGTTTTCCAGAAAGTAGTCCATGATTTTTCAATTTGAGAGCTATTAGAGGACCCCGCTCGATTCTCTAGCCAATCTTCTCTTCGTTTCTTGATAGCCATGATCATCCTATATGCAGAACGGACAGAGAAAACACAATTCTTTTCAAAATTCCATGCCCAGAAGTCCTCTATGTTTCGCGTGCACACTGGAATCTGCAAGATAGCGGCTGTATCATAAGGCAAAAAAAATTGCTCAACTAGTTGTGCATCCCACCTTGCGTTATTCCGGTCCAATAACTCAGAGACCAACTGAGGTGGCTGGGCAATCAGTGACACGATTGGGCACATGTTTTCTGCTCTCGGGATCCATTTCATATCCCAGATGTTTGTCGTAGCGCCTGTCCCTATCCTCATGATAAGTCCCACCTTCAATGTGTTCCGACCTTCAAAAATTGATCTCCAAATCTGAGATGGGTGATTGCCCAACTCAGCTGACAAAAATTCTGTATTGAGGTAATAGACTGCCTTTAAAATCCTAGCACTCAGAAAGTCCGGATTTTCAAGTATACGCCATGTCTGCCTAGCCAACAGCGCTAGATTGAAGATTTCGAAGTCTCAAAAGCCTAAACCTCGTTTGGTAGACGTGGGTCGGAGGGGTTTTCCGAGGTTTAACTCCGCGAGGCCCAGAATCCTCGCAAAACCCCGTCGGCCCGTTTGCTAGGCGAGGTTACATGGGCCGAACCCCCTAGATTCCCCTTCCATCCACTTCCTCCCACGCGGTTCAGAACCCTCGAGGCCCCCTCGAGGATTTGGCCGCCCGACTCGTCAAGACGCCGCCACCCGAGACGCCACCGCCGACTCCTCCCCAAGACGCCGCCGCTGCCCGACGCCTCGACGCCAGCGATCTCGTCCGGCATACTGGACTTCTCCCCTGCGGTAAGTCCTCGCCTCGTCTCCCCTCTCCTCCCCTCGTCGTCTAGGGTTTTCTATCCACCCGGCCATGGCTGCTACCTCGTCTCTCCCCGACGACGCCGTCTCTGAGCTGCCCGTCCAAACTGCCCGTCACCAAGTTAGCCAAGTTCGCCCCCCTCCTGGTGACCACTGTTGATCACGCGGTTGATCAATTTCATGGTCTGATGTGGATGTTGGGAATCATTGGACGGATGATGATTAGTGCGTAGTCGTGGTTGGTTGTACGAGGATGTTTCTCTGGTGCTGATTGATCTGTTAATGGAACAATATCTGGTACTCTGAATTTGTGACGAATCATATTAAGCGTAGTTATATTTGATCTTTTGTGTGTGTTGTGCTTGATGAATTTGGTCTGATGGTGACAACTAAATGAGCTGAATATATTTCTTTGTTTGCCACTGATCTTATAACAACTAAGTGAGCTGAACATATAATTGATCTTCTAATCTTGACAAACTGAATATAACAACTGGATTTCTTTCTTTGTCAGTATATCGTTTCTGTTTAAAAGGCTTTGGTTATTTGACAAACCGAACTGCACGCCCCTGCTGTTTTATTAAATGTCATCTATGATCTTCCGCAGAGGCGAGGCACTCATTTCATCGGAGGTCTAAGCAGCTAAGTAGTGAGGCCCCTGGCACACAACAATACCCTGTTCTGATCCTTTCATCCGTCCCTACGTATCCATTTCTTATGCTACTGATCGATTGCCCATTTCTATTGAGAAGAATGACATTGATTTGCTAGGTCCGTCATGTGCCACCATTTGTCAAGGTTTGTACTGGGCAGGCTGTGGTATATATCATCTAGTCTCATTCTGAAAATGCCTGCTGGGAGATGATAGGTGTGTAAGTCATGTGTCCTAATCCTTGTCATGTGCTTGCTGATGGCACAAATTTATACCTTGTTTTGCTATGTCTACGGTTGAGTATGGTGGCCTCATCCTTGTCATATGTCCAGCTTAAGCCCTATATTCATCCTTGCTTGTTTTTGCAGTAGATGAAATTGGCTCTCGTGGCATTAATTACATGCCATTTCTGCACTTAGGGAACTGCTGGTGAATCTTTTGCTACCTATAATCATATTTCATTTATCACCTCTTTTATCTTCAGGTTGAGACTGTTCCCTGTAACTTCAAGTCTTTTTTCCAAGCTTGAGCCTTCTCATTTTCGAATCTGTGCATACATATATATGGACCTTGGACTGGCGAAGCGTATGCATTCCTGATTCCATTGTTGGCAGAAAAGTTATATCTGACATCTAGTCTATATGGCTCTAGTTTAGTTGGTTCTAGTTTAATTTATGGCAACATTGGTTCTCATTTATGGCAACATTGGTTCTCTACTCTCTGATTATATGTGTCGTCTAGTCTAGTCTGCTAGTACTATCTTCCATGCTCAGATTATATAATACAATATAAAAATTTGTTAAACATCTAAGCAATGAAATTCTGTTTGTAGTTTATCATTATTTAAGAAAGGAAATTACGGAGCTAGCTTCTTATGCATCCATTTGTTCATTGTTTTTCCGCATCTAACCCTTGGACCAATTCATCTATTTTATTATAGGGACTTGATCTCGCGGAAGACGGGTGACCACGCTTTGCTGCCACA
Organism: Aegilops umbellulata; assembly: GCA_032464435.1. Classification (NCBI taxonomy): domain Eukaryota; kingdom Viridiplantae; phylum Streptophyta; class Magnoliopsida; order Poales; family Poaceae; genus Aegilops; species Aegilops umbellulata. Next base: position 601,041,592 of record CP136058.1, read on the forward strand.
AGTCTCCTCCACTCTGTGCAGTACGCAAACATGTCTTGGAGCATTCGCCAATCAAACGTGTGTTTATGTTCTGATGAGACATTGACTTTCGTTGACCGAACATCTTGTATTTTTCATTTGGACCGTGGCATGTGGCATGTGTCATGTTTTTCATTTGGACCGTGGAAAGTATGCATGTACCATTTTCATTAGAACCATTGATAATAGTACTTGTAGTGTTGTTTTGTGTAATCTAGTTGCACTTTTCCTCCATGAGCTTTTGAAGTTGTAAAAATTGCATTTTTAATTGTAGTATAGTGGTTTTGCAAAACTTGTGTATCAATCCCTGTGTACCAAATAGGTGAGGGGTTTGGGGCTTGGGGGGGTTTGAGAGGATTGGGTGAAAGGGAGGGATTCACCAAATCCCCTGAAATCCCCTTCCCCCAAAACCTCTCAAATCCACGTCTACCAAATGAGGCCCTACGGTTGACTGGCGTTGCTTCCAACTCTTTTTTTTTCCTAAATGACCCTTTTAAGAACGTAAGCACCTCACTGCCCCCCTGAAAAACGTATTCCAATGTCTGGCGTCTCCTGAAAAACTTTTTGTGAAGCCAGAGGGAGAACTACCTTTTTTTTGAGACAAGAACTACCGATAGGCCAGGTATGGGCGAACTCACCCAGGCCTCCATGGGCCACAGGTGGCGGATGAAGTTTTATTTTATTTTGTTAATTTTTTCCTTTCCCTTTTTCTCCCTTATATATTTTATGAAATGTTCGAATATATTCTATATATCAGAAAATTATTATTTTTTATCAATTGTATAAAACCGGATAAAAACATTAAAAAGTGCAAATTTTGTTCATGTGACTAAGAGAAATGTTCTTACATTTTAGAAAAATCATTTAAATAGAAAAAATACAATAGAAAACCAATGAAAGAACAAATGTTGTGCGTCGGAAAACCGAAAACACTGCTTGTATGGTCGCAACCAAGAATATCTTCAAATTGCGATCTTTTCCTCGATGGTCATGGAAAAAATACGAGAAAAAAAAACATCAATGTGCCAACCAACATTTGCTGGAAACTGATAGAAACCAGTAGTAAACGATGTTTCAAAGTTTTAAAAAAATCTAAGAAAAAGTGGGATGTTAAGAGTGCTATGTTCTATTGTCATGCAGAAGTTCAAGTTGAAACACATTACGGAATGCAAGCTACGAAAAAAATCAGCATTGAATTGTGTTGAATAGTAACATCACTGTTAATTTTTGTTTTTTTTCTTTCATATCTCGCATCCATATGGTGTTTCAACTTGAAAATTCGGCATGTCAATCATCATCATCATCATCTTAACACCCCGTACTTTTTTTAGAGTTTCTAAAACTTTTAAATGTGGTTCCATGAAATTTCTTTAAATGTTGGTTTTCATGTGATATATCCTAAAAAAGAGGATAAGATGCATGTGATTAATTATGCAAGTTTATGAGCCTCAGGGTATTCTCGCCGGCTGGATCTCACCCGACTGGATGCACACACAAGCAAAACACTCGCCCGTAGGCCAGTTGATCGATAAAAACACATGTATGCATGCATGCATGATGATTGGAACCGTGTGTGTGCGGGTGTTTTTTGTAGGCGCAAGATCATAGGGGGTATTGTGATGACCGATGAACCCTAGAGAGGCACTGGTAGAAAAAGAGGCTTCCGTCCAGCCCCATTAGTCGCGGAACTGTAGGAACCGCGACTAATGAAGTCTTTAGTCCCGGTTCGGCAGACGAACCGCGACCAAAGGCCTGCGCCCAGGGCGTTCGGTGGCCAGCTGGTGCACGTGAGGGGCTTTAGTCGCGGTTGGCCAGGCCAACCGCGACTAAAGGTGCCCAAAGGCCTTTAGTCGCGGTTGGCCTGGCCAACCGCGACTAAAGCTCCTCCCCTATATATACCAGTTCAGCGCACTCACTTAGCCATTTGGTGCCACTTCTCTTCACAAGCTTCACAAGGGGGTGTAGGTTTGCTTTTGGTTCCTCTTATGCACACAAGGTGTTTGATGAAATGCCCCAAGAGCCACACTTGAGGTTCCTCATTCATTTTTTTCCTCCTCGATCGCGGTTAGCAACTTGAACCTTTCATGCATGTGTGTCATTGATAAAATATGCATGTGTGTTGTTCATTGTTTAATTTCTATTGTTTATAGCTAGTTAGTTTAACAAATGCATGATGGTTAATTATATATTTTATATTATAATAATGCAGATGAATCGGCAATGGATGTACGGTAACCGACTCTCCCGCGAGTTCACTACGGGTTTGAAAGATTTCCTCGTAGTGGCTAATGCGAACAAGCAGAAGGGTTTTGTTATCTGTCCATGTGTTGACTGTAAGAATCAGAAGGGTTACTCTTCCTCAAGAGAAGTTCACCTGCACCTGCTTCGTCACGGTTTCATGCCAAGCTATAATTGTTGGACCAAGCATGGAGAAAGAGGGGTTATAATGGAAGAAGATGAAGAAGGGGATGATTTCATCGATGAAAGCTATCTTGCTGATTTCGGTGATACTTTCATGGAGGATGCTGAAGGTGAAGGGGAAGGTGAAGGGGAAGGTGAAGGGGAAGGTGAAGGTGAAGAAGAGGCACGTGATGAGACCGTTGATGATCTTGGTCGGACCATTGCTGATGCACGGAGACGCTGCGAAACTGAAAAGGAGAGGGAGAATTTGGATCGCATGTTAGAGGATCACAGAAAGTCGTTGTACCCCGGATGCGATGATGGTCTGAAAAAGCTGGGCTGCACACTGGATTTGCTGAAATGGAAGGCACAGGCAGGTGTAGCTGACTCGGCATTTGAAAACTTGCTGAAAATGTTGAAGAATATGTTTCCAAAGAATAACGAGTTGCCCGCCAGTACGTACGAAGCAAAGAAGGTTGTCTGCCCTCTAGGTTTAGAGGTTCTGAAGATACATGCATGCATCAACGACTGCATCCTCTACCGCGGTGAATACGAGAATTTGAATGAATGCCCGGTATGCACTGCATTGCGTTATAAGATCAGAGGCGATGACCCTGGTGACGATGTTGAGGGCGAGAAACCCAGGAAGAGGGTTCCCGCCAAGGTGATGTGGTATGCTCCTATAATACCACGGTTGAAACGTCTGTTCAGGAACAAAGAGCATGCCAAGTTGTTGCGATGGCACAAAGAGGACCGTAAGTCGGACGGGGAGTTGAGACACACCGCAGATGGAACGCAATGGAGAAAGATCGACAGAGAGTTCAAAGATTTTGCAGCTGACGCAAGGAACATAAGATTTGGTCTAAGTACAGATGGCATGAATCCTTTTGGCGAGCAGAGCTCCAGCCATAGCACCTGGCCCGTGACTCTATGCATCTACAACCTTCCTCCTTGGTTGTGCATGAAGCGGAAGTTCATTATGATGCCAGTGCTCATCCAAGGTCCGAAGCAACCCGGCAACGACATCGATGTGTACCTAAGGCCATTAGTTGATGAACTTTTACAGCTGTGGGGCAGACCTGGTGTCCGTGTGTGGGATGAGCACAAACAAGAGGAATTTGACCTACGAGCGTTGCTTTTCGTAACCATCAACGATTGGCCTGCTCTTAGTAACCTTTCGGGACTGTCAAATAAAGGATACAATGCATGCACGCACTGCTTACATGAGACTGAAAGTGTACATTTGCCAAATTGTAAGAAGAACGTGTACCTTGGGCATCGTCGATTTCTTCCGAAAATTCATCCAGTAAGAAAGAAAGGCAAGCATTACAACGGCAAGGCAGATCACCGGCCGAAGCCTGCAGAACGCACTGGTGCTGAGGTATTTGATATGGTCAAGGATTTGAAAGTCATCTTTGGAAAGGGTCCTGGCGGACAATCAGTTCCGAAGGGAGCTGACGGGCACGCAGCCATGTGGAAGAAGAAATCTATATTCTGGGAGCTAGAATATTGGAAAGTCCTAGAAGTCCGCTCTGCAATCGACGTGATGCACGTTACGAAGAATATTTGCGTGAACCTCCTAAGCTTCTTGGGCGTGTATGGGAAGACAAATGATACAAAGGAAGCACGGCAGGACCAGCAACGTTTGAAAGACCCTGATGACCGGCATCCGGAATGGTTTCAAGGTCGTGCCAGCTACGCTCTGACCAAAGAAGAGAAGGTCATCTTTTTTGAATGCCTGAGCAGTATGAAGGTCCCGTCTGGATTCTCGTCCAATATAAAGGGAATAATAAACATGGCGGAGAAAAAGTTCCAAAACCTGAAGTCTCATGACTGCCACGTGATTATGACGCAATTGCTTCCGATTGCTTTGAGGGGGCTCCTGCCGGAAAATGTTCGAGTAGCCATTGTGAAGCTATGTGCATTCCTCAATGCAATCTCTCAGAAGGTAATCAATCCAGAAGATCTACCACGGTTACAGAACGATGTGGTCCAATGTCTTGTCAGTTTCGAGTTGGTGTTCCCGCCATCCTTCTTCAATATTATGACGCACCTCCTGGTTCACCTAGTCGAAGAGACTTTCATTCTCGGTCCTGTATTTCTACACAATATGTTCCCCTTCGAGAGGTTCATGGGAGTATTAAAGAAATATGTTCGTAACCGTGCTAGGCCAGAAGGAAGCATCGCCAAGGGCTATGGAAATGAGGAGGTAATTGAGTTTTGTGTTGACTTTGTTCCTGACCTTAAGCCGATTGGCCTTCCTCGATCGCGGCACGAGGGGAGACTAAGTGGAAAAGGCACGATCGGAAGGAAATCAACGATATGTATGGACGGCCATTCTCTGACTGAAGCACACCACACTGTACTGACCAATTCCAGCTTGGTGGCTCCGTACTTTGAGAAACACAAGAATATTTTACGCTCGGACAACCCGGGGAAGCCTGAATCCTGGATTAGGAAGGCCCACATGGAGACTTTAGGTAGTTGGTTGAGAAAACATTTAATGAATGACAATGATGTTGTAGATCAGCTGTACATGTTGGCCAAGACACCATCTTCGACTATAACGACTTTCCAAGGGTACGAGATAAATGGGAATACATTTTACACGATCGCCCAAGATAAAAAGAGCACCAACCAAAACAGTGGTGTCCGCTTTGATGCAGCAACCGAGAATGGGCAAAAGGTCACATATTATGGTTACATAGAGGAGATATGGGAACTTGACTATGGACCCTCCTTTAAGGTCCCTTTGTTCCGGTGCAAATGGTTCAAGCTAACAGGAGATGGGGTAAAGGTGGACCAGCAATACGGAATGACAATGGTGGATTTCAACAATCTTGGTTACCTTGACGAACCATTCGTCCTAGCGAAAGATGTCGCTCAGGTTTTCTATGTGAAGGACATGAGTAGCAAACCGAGGAAACGGAAAGATAAGAAAACGATCAGTACATCATGCGATGATCCAAAGCGCCACATTGTTCTTTCAGGGAAAAGAAACATCATGGGAGTGGAGGACAAGACAGACATGTCAGAAGATTATAATATGTTTGCTGAAATTCCGCCCTTCAAAGTGAACACCGACCCAAGCATTAAGTTAAATGATGACGATGCTCCATGGATACGGCACAATCGTAAGCAAGCACGGACACAAGGGAAGAATTGATGTGTAATAATTTATTGTACCAAACTTTGTATTTGGTCGATGAACTGAATGATGTATCAAACCTTTTGTCAAACCTTCAAGGGATTAGTTTTATTTTTCTGATTTTTTTGATATATAATTGTATTTTTAAGATTTTAAAATGAATTAGTTTTATTTTTCTGATTTTAAAAGGAAAAAGGAAGAAGAAGAAAGAAGGAAAAAGGAAAAAAACAGAAGAAAAAAGGAAAAACAGAAGAAAAAAACAAACAGAAGAAAAAAGGAAAAACAGAAGAAAAAACAAACAGAAGAAAAACATAAGAAAAAAACAAACAGAAGAAAAACAGAAGAAAAAAGGAAAAAGAAAGAAAGGAAGAAAAAAAAGAAGAAAAACAAGAAAAAGGAAGAAAAAAACAGAAGAAAAAAATAGAAGAAAAAAGGAAGAAAAAAACAGAAGAAAAACAAGAATTTAAAATGAATTAGTTTTATTTTCTGATTTTTTTGATATATAATTGTATTTTTAAGATTTTAATAACATAAATAAATAAGTAATTAGAAACTTTAATAGCAAAAATAATTATCATAAAGTAAAATAATTAAGTAATTAGAAACAAAATAAAATAAAATAAATAAGTTTTTTGTTGTAAGTAGAAACAAAACAAAATAAATAAAGCAAAAATGAAAACAAAAAACAGGCAAAAAATAAAAAGTATGCCACCTACTGGGCCACCATGGCCTGAATACGACTAGAAACCCATTATTGGGCCAGGATTCAGGCCCGCAGGAAGGCCCAGTAGGCCCACAGGCTAGTAGTAACAGAATAGGCCCGTAAGCCTGCATTTGAGAGGAGCTCGAAGTGGTCAGCGCAGCCGCGCTTATAAACCACTGTCGAAGCCTCTCGGCTAGCGAGGTGGGACTAAACATCCCACCGCACCGCGCCAGTGCCAGCACAGACCTTTAGTCGCGGTTGGTGTGGCGGGCCGCGACTAAAGCTAGCCTTTAGTCGCGGTCCGCCACACCAACCGCGACTAAAGGCGGCTTTAGTCGCGGTCCGCCACACCAACCGCGACTAAAGCTGCGTCTATAAATACTGCACTTGGCAGTTTTGCCACTTCCCATTCTCCTCTCTCTCGACGCCGAAGCGCTGCCCCGACGCCGATCGACGCCGACGCCGACGCCGAAGCCCTGCCCCGACGCCGAAGCCCTGCGCGCCACCGCCCCCCGTCCCCAGTGAGCGCCGCCTCCGCCCGTGCCTGCCCTTGCCCGCCGCCCGTGCCCTGCGCCCTTGCCCGCCGCCCGACGCCCTGCCGCCCGCCGCCCGCTGGCCCTGCCTGCCGTCCTCCGCGCGCCGCCCGCCGCCCGCTGGCCCTGCCGTCCTCCGCCGGCAGAAGAAGATCAGAAGAAGAAAAAGGAAGAAGAAGAAGAAAGAAAAAGGGAAAAGGAAGAAGAAGAAAAAGGAAAAAAGGAAAAAGGAAAACACAAAAAAAAACAAATTAAACAGAAGAAAAAAAAAAAGAAAACAAAAAAACAGAAGAAAAACAAAGGAAGAAGAAAGAAAAAGGAAGAAGAAAAAAACAAGAAAGAAAAAGAAAGAAGAAAAAAGAAAGGAAGAAGAAAAACAAAGGAAGAAGAAAAAAAGAAAGAAGAAAAAGGAAGAAGAAAAAAAGAAAGAAGAAAGAAAGAAGAAAGAAAAATGAAGAAGAAAAAACAAGAAAGAAAAAGGAAGAAAAAAAATGAAAACCAAATAAAAACCAAATGAAAACCAAAAGAAAGAAGAAAGGAAAAGGAAGAAGAAAAAAAGAAGAAGAAAGGAAGAAGAAAGGAAGAAGAAGAAAGAAAGAAAAAAGAAAAAGGAAAGAAGAAGAAAGAAAGAATAGAAAGGAATAAGAAGAAAAGGAAGAAGAAGAAAGAAAGAAGAAAGGAAAGAAGAAAGAAAGAAGAAGAAAGGAAGAAGAAGAAAGAAAGAAGAAGAAAGGAAAAAGGAAGAAGAAAAAAAGTAACTTAAAACTTGATAATTAACAAAAAACCGTAAAATTTGATAATTAACCAAATGGCGAGGGTTATACATGTGTGTTGTCCTCGCCTCCCTCTCCGTGGTGCCGTCGTCTGCCGCCCCGTCTCGCGCTCTACCGCGACACCCTCTCCCACCCCTTCCTCGCCCCCTCCTTTTGCCACCGCCCTTTCGCCACCGCCACCGCCACCGCCCCCCTTCTTCACTTAATTAATTTGTTTTTACTACATGTTTTCAGGACTGACATAATGGCGGACGATAGAGCTGACCCGATTATGGACAACTATGATCCGGACGGTGAAGCACATATGTTCGGCATCATAAACGGCGATATTCAATATGTGCCGACCGGACAAGAAGAAGATGATGTCTCTTCTTATCTGAACCTTGACGGTGAAGATGAAGGGCGCCGTCAGCAAGATGATGCCGAACAAACGTCGATAAACGACGATCTTCAAATGGAAGTAGCAACCACCTCCGGCGCCGAGGTATATATATACATTGAGCCTCTGGTGATACAAACTAACTGATTTGAATAAATATGTGTGTACTAACGGGCGCGACTCTCTTTCTTATTTTAGCCCTCGGCCGGATCGTCGAAACAATCGAGTACGTCGTCAAAGCGTGGCGCAACCAAGACGATGAAACAAGGGGAAACATGCACCATCGAGGTTGTCGACAGTGCAACCGGCAGGCCGCTGGAGCCCCGCAAGAACGCCATCAAGTTTGTCAGCCAATGCGGAGCCGTTGTTAGAGACAACGTCTCGATCACCGTCCAGGAGTGGAATGAGCCAAAGAAGGCACGAATTGCTGGTTTCACTTTTGTCGATAAGAGAACAAAAAAAGATTGCCTCAAGAAGCTTATGGAACATTTCGTTCTACCTCCGGAATACAACAAATTCGATGAGGAGGGTAACAAGATTGAGGAAAACAAGGAGAGGAGGAGGCTAGTCAAACAGTTCGCTCTTCATAAGATGGCCGACGCATTCCGGAAATTCAAGCAAAATCTAAACCATGACTTTGTCAAGCAGAACAAGACTCCGGATTTCAAAGGACAATATGAGAAACTGAAACATGATTGGCCAGAATTTGTGAAGCAAAAGAAATCGGAGCAGTTCATTCAAATATCGAAAAAAAATAAGGAAAATGCGGCTAAGAAGGAGTACAATCATATTATGGGGCCAGGAGGGTATCGCCTTTGGCAGCCTAGGTTGGAGAAGATGGAGAACGAGCTGAGGGCGCGAGGAATCCGTCCAGGTACAGAGGGATGGGACCCAAGGGCCAAAAGCTGGTGGTACGGGCATGGGGGAACGCTGAACCCGGAGACAGGGGAGTGTGTTTACCAGGGCAAAATAATGAAACCCACCCAAGCCCTTATTGACGCAATGAGGGATGCTCAAGAGGGGAAGATCAAGTTCAACAGAGAGAACGACGCACTGACAAAAGCCCTCGGGAATCCTGAACACGGAGGACGTGTACGAGGCATGGGGCACATTCCGTGGAAAATAGGGTTCCCCCAGAACGATGACCCGTACGGTTACAGAAGCCGTAAGAGAAAGATGGATCGGGAAGCAGATGTTGTGGCGCGGTTGGCATCGGAAATGGATGTGATGAAGAAAACCGTGAGTGTACTAGTAGCCGAAAGAGATGCAGCTTGGGCGCAGCATGAAGATCATCCAGCGGATCTCGATAGCCAGCAGCGGAGAAGCAGCGTGGCTTCCACGGAGGCCCCACCGGCTGGTGCAGATGCACCGACGATCGAAATTACTGCACCGGAGCCTCTGGTGGTCGAAATTACTGCACCGGAGCCTCCTCGCTACCCCGTGGACGATATAAAGGAGAGGAAAGAATGTCATCTGTATTATCCTATCGGGAACATGTCCATGAAGGTAGCCATCGGCAGTGCTTTACCATGTTTACCTGGAGCACTCCACCACAACAACCCCATTCAAGATGGCTATGCTCGTGTCACGGTGGAGGACATAGTCCAAGGGTTTGAGGACCTGGAGATTGACATTGCTACACCTGAAGGGGAGAAAAGACTTGGAGATGTCAAGCGCCATTTCATTCTATGGCAAAAGAAGTTTATCAAGTTTCCAGGCGAGGCGCCAAGGACAACAAGTCCACCCCCCTACGGTGGTGGTGGTGGCGGTGGCGGCGGCGGTGGTGGTGGTGGTGGTGGCGGTTCACCTACACCTCCGTCACGTCAGCCGACGCCTCCCAGTCCACAACGTCCGGCGGGTGATCAGACGCCGCCCCCCAATCCACCTCCGGCAAAGAAGCAGAAGCAGTCCTGGATTATTAACCCGGACCCTTATGTACCTAAGACCACAAAGGTACCGGAGCCATCACTGAAGCCTCTCCCCACAAGGCCTTGGGAACGTAGTGCCGAGGAAACTGCCGCGGCCGCTGCTGCTGATCTTGAGAAATGGAAGGCGGACTGCAAGAAGAAAAGAGAGCCCGAGCCCAAGCCAGTATTTTCTGATGAGCAAAAGAAGTGGGCTAAGTCATTTTTGAGCACACCGTCCCAAGCCGCGAAGAATCTGCCTGAGGACTATGCACGTGAACTTCGTAGGCAAGCACTCATGTTGAAGGAGAAGAAAGGGCGGGCGGATGACCCCGATCCGAAACAAAGTAAACGAGTTGCCCAGCTCGGGGAACAAAGTAAACAATCGATTGCCCCGCTTATAGTGAAAGCCGCCGGTCCGGATGACCCCGATATCATAGCAGCTGCGGCAGCACTTGGATTGACTGCAACGAGTGCCAGAGAACAAGCGGCCAACTTAGGTATTACTCTTCGTGAACTGTTAGGCCTTGATGAGGCGCCAGTGAAGGAGGTAGTAATTACATATGTGAAGAATGGGCCTCTCGTCGAGCCTGCGCAGGAACAGGATCTACCTCCACAAATGAAAGGTCTGCTGAAATGGTACAAGGGTTACATAAAAAATAAAAACGCCAACGAATATATTTATGCGGAAGTTAGATATGAGCATCACTTCAAACATTACTATGTACAAATTCATCTGAGTGAATTGTTCCAGCTTTTCAATCTGCGCGAGCTCGACAAATCTATCATCAGTTGCTACGTTCTGTAAGTGATTTATTTCTACCCCATCTCGTTCATATTGCCTGCACTATATATATGTCCTAACTATATTGTTGTGTCCGCTATTATACATGCAGAATGAAGATTAAGGAATGCAGAGTAAGGAACATCCATGATGTTGGGTTCATTGACCCACACATCGTTAATGGATATGTGTTGCGGCATCACCCCGACGACATGGAGGCAGACCTGTGGCAGTTTCTTACAAAGCAGGAACTCAAAAGTGATATTCTATTTCCTTACCATTTTGGGTGAGTGTTTCTGTCTTGAGCACATTCTCTTTTGTTTACTCCATGCATGGTATGTGGCCGGCTAATCGATGAGTTATGCATGACGTACTGTGCATGTATCGTGTCCGCAGGTTCCATTGGATTCTGCTAGTAATTAAAGTTGACACCTCAGAATGTCTCGTCCACGACTCTCTGAATATGGATCCAAAGCTTTGGGGCGACCTGAGAAAAATGCTGCAGAAGTAATTATTTTCATTCATTTGCGCTCTATATCGATCGGCCTATTTCGTTCATTTCCTAATATCAAGTAACTAATAACTCTCTTGTTCATTTAATTTTCTTTGTCTCATAGGGTTTGGAGACGGTTCGTAGATACGAAGGTCGGTGAATTCAAAAAAGAGCTAAAATTCAAAAAGTCAAAGGCTAAGAATGCTGGGGATATTCAGCCAGCGGGGACCAATCTATGTGGATACTATGTCTGTGAGATGATCCGGAGATACACCTCTGAGCGGGTTCCGAGTGATACCAATGCTCAGAGGAATAACCTCCGGATGATGCTTAGTCCAGAAGCTCGCTTCCGACCACTTCAAGAGGAACTAGCTGGATGGTTAAGGAGGGAAGTCCTCCATCCTAAAGGAGAACACCATTACGAGGACGTAGAACTTTATATGCCTTAAATTATGTATGGAAACTTGTTCAAAATTGTATATGGTCATCCGATGATATTTAATATATACTGTATATTCCTCTTGAATTCTTTTTGGTTCTAATTTCAAATTTGTTTGAAATTGTACATTCATATGCATGTATGTAGTAGCGTAGAATATGTGAAACTCCTTCAAAATTAAAATAAAGCATAAAAGAAATAAAACAATACAAATTAAACAGAAAACAGGTTTAGGGGGGGGGGCAGGTTTAAGGGGGGCAGGTTTAGGGGGGGGCTAAAACCCTAAACCTGCGGCGGTCTTTAGTCGCGGTTGGCCAGAAGAACCGCGACTAAAAGTCCTCCGCCCCGGCGGCCACCTGGCGCCCACGTGGACGGGCCTTTAGTCGCGGTTCTTAAGCAACCGCGACTAAAGGGTGGAGCCTTTAGTCCCGCCTGTTTGGTCGCAGTTGCGCAACCGCGACTAATGGCAGTTGCGAACCGCGACCAAAGGCCCTTTTTCCACCAGTGAGGGGATCGATCGCACAGGGGAAAGGGGATCGGGGAGAGAGGAAGCAGGTAGGTGAGCAGAGAAGGAAAGTGGATGAGAGAATCCAGATCGTATTTCATTTCCTGCCTCCCTCGTTTGCGGCCACCGCGTAAGTACAAGTCCACGCACACACACGCTGGCCACAAGCGGCCCATTACATTCACTGGGCTCTGGCCCATACGCTCTCATCCCCTATCTCGTCCACTGATGTACTCACATCAGGTGTGACATTCGCCCCTCCTTGAGCGGAAGCGTTGTCTTCATCCCAGCAAGGAGCCGTTGGGTAACTGTGACACAGTTGCAGAGTCTGGCGACAATGAAGACCATTGGACTTGAACCTGTAGCACCGAGGAGTTACCTTTCTTGACGAGGCGACGGGCGAGGATGGTAACTGGCTGCAGTGGAGCAGCAGTGAGGTCTGGAGTGCGTGGTAGCTCGGAGAAGACCGGAGAGTAATCTGGTGTGAACAGATTGAGCTGGAATACATGAAAAACCGGGTGAATGTGACTGTCCTCTATAAGTGCCAACTTGTACGCCATGGTGTCGATGCGCTGCTCGACGGTGAATGGTCCAAAGAACTTGTATGCCAACTTGGGGCAGGGCGGTTGGCGACAGTTGATTGAGTGTAGGGTTGTAGCTTGAGCAGAACCTGTTCTCCCACTTGAAAGGAACGCTCAGAGCGGTGCTTGTCGGCCTTCTGCTTGCACCGATTCTGCGCGCGCGAGAGCTGGGCACGCAGCCTTGTGTGGTGCGTCGCCCAGTCGAACTCTGTTCTTGCATCTTCAGGTAAGTTGGTGGCCAAGGTAGGCAAACCTCCCAGGTTTGGTTCCTGCCCATACAATGCTTGAAATGGCGAAGTGTTGAGGGAGGAGTGGTAGGTTGTGTTATACCAGAACTCCGCGGTTGACAGCCACTTGCGCCATTGCTTGGGTGTCCCGTGGACAGCACAACAAAGATACATTTCAAGGCACTGGTTCACCCGCTCACTTTGCCCATCGGTCTGAGGGTGGTAGGCCGTGGAGTAACTCAATTTTGTACCAGCAGCATCAAGTATTGCCCGCCACATTTTACTGGTGAAGACAGTATCTCTGTCAGAGACGATGGAATGGGGCACTCCGTGTAACTTGATGATGTTGTCCCAGAAGGCACGCGCGACGGTAGTAGCGGTGTAGGGGTGCCGGAGTGGCACAAAGTGCGCGTACTTGGTGAACCGGTCGACGACGACCATGATCACCTCGTATCCATCTGATGTCGGCAATCCGTCAATGAAATCCATTATCAAATCCTTCCATGGCTGAGTGGGTATTGGTAGTGGCTGAAGCAGACCCGGCGTCCGGATGTGTTCAGACTTCGCATGTTGACAGACTACACACTGTCTCACGAAATCTTCCCTGGCCGGTTTGAGACCACGCCAAGTGAATTGTTTCTTGAGGCGTTGATAAGTGGTCGTGGCTCCTGAATGTCCTCCCACCGCGCTTGCGTGAAATGCACTGATCAGCTTGGTATGTAGGGCAGTGTTCGCTCCGATCCATAGTCTGCCATGATGGCGAATCACCCCTTGTTGTAGCTCGTAACCTTGGTCATCTGGACTGCACAGGGCCAACCGCTGCAGCATGGCTTGCGTGTCGGTATCTGTCTCATAAGAGTTAGCCACCTCTTGGAGCCATTGGGGCTGGCAGAAGGACAGTGCTTCGACAGACAGTAAGTGGCCGACGCGGGACAAGGCATCAGTCGCGCCGTTGTCCTGGCCCCGGCAATATCTGAAGGAGAACTGTAACCCCACCATCTTTGACATAGCTTTGCGCTGAAGCTCTGTTTCCAACTGTTGATCTCCCAAACTACACAAACTTTTGTGATCCGTGATAATGACGAAGGGAGCTCTTTGCAGATAGGCACGCCATTTGTCAACGGCCATGATGACATCGAGAAACTCTTTCTCGTAGATGGACAGACGCTGATTTCGGACCCCCAATGCCTTGCTGAGGTATGCCACTGGGTGACCATCTTGGACCAGCACCGCGCCCACTCCGGTGTCGCAAGCATCTGTTTCAATGGAAAACGGACGCGAAAAATCTGGCAGTGCCAAGACCGGAGTATTGACCATAGCTTGCTTGAGGAGGTCGAAGGCAACCTAGGCTTGTTCAGACCAGAGGAATCCCTTCTTAGTGAGCAGCTGCGTGAGTGTCTTGGCGATGATGTCGTATCTTGGAACGAACTTGCGATAGTACCCAGTGAGGCCGAGGAATCCCCGCAGCTCCGTGGCATTTGTTGGTGTAGGCCATGAACACATGGCGCTGGTCTTGCTAGCATCCGTTGCCACGCCTTCCTTGGAAATCACATGGCCAAGGTATTCAATGTGAGGCTGAGCAAATGAGCACTTGGATTCCTTGGCGTACAGTTGATGTTGTCGCAAGAGAGTCAACACCGTGCGCAAATGCTCGACATGTTCCTGCAATGTATGACTGAACACCAGAATGTCATCCAAAAAACTTATGACATACTTACGATACGGTCCAGAGAGGAGAGCATTCATGAGGCATTGGAATGTTGGAGGTCCATTTGTGACTCCGAACGGCATCACGCGGAACTCGAAGTGCCCGTGATGGGTTTTGAAGGCCGTCTTTGCTTCATCACCTTCCCGCATGTGGATCTGATGATAACCTGAACGCAAATCGATCTTGGAGAAGAATGCCGCACCCGCCAATTCATCCAGTAATTCATCGATAACCGGGAGGGGAAATTTGTTCTTGATAGTGACTGCGTTCAATCTTCGATAATCCACGCAGAATCGCCAGGATCCATCCTTTTTCTTGACCAACAGGACCGGCGCAGCAAACGGGCTCATGCTATGGGTGATGAGGCCCTTGCGGAGCATTTCAGCAACCTGTCACTCGATCTCATCTTTTTGCAGTGGCGAATACCGGTATGGTCTGCAGTTGATTGGTGTTGTGCCCGGTTCCAGAGTGATGGCGTGATCGTATTGTCGACGAGGAGGTAATGTGTTTGGCTCCTCAAAGACATCACGAAAGTCTGTCAGTATCCGTTGGATGACCGGGGGAATTGGTTCTTCTTGAGGTGATGCGGGGGCCTGAATTTCCAACAGAGCCGCACCCCAGATTTCATTGGCCTCCTGCAGTTGCCAAAGCATAGCAGCATCCATTGCTGCTAGCGTAGGCTGCTCCTCCGTGCGCACACCAAACAGCTGTACCTTGGTTCCCTCCTTGACGAACTCCATTGATTTCAGATTCCAATCACATTTCATTGGGCTATACTGAGCAAGCCAGTCGACTCCCAATACAGCATCATACACGCCCAACTCCAACAGGCGCATATCAGTGGCAAAGTCATGACCCTGAATTGTCCAGCGGAATTGGGGTGCCATAGCTGTGCAGGTCAACTGTTGGCCGTTGGCGACGCGAACGGCCACTACCGGCATCTTGGTTGTCGAAGCCGCCACACGCTCTGCAAAAGCCGTGCTGACAAAACTGTGTGTACTGCCGGAGTCGACGAGTAACAACATTGTCTGTCCGCCCACAGTAGCGCAAAGTCTGATGGTTTCTGCCACTTCCGTGCCCTCTACAGCGTGCGCTGACAGTAGGCAGCACGCGGCGTCAGCCATCGCTGGTTCATCTAACAGCTCCAGGGCGCGCACTGCATCATCTGACAGAACCTCTCCATATCCCCCAACCTCAATGGTAAGTAGTTGAGCTGATCGCTTACACTCATGCTCTCTGGAGTACTTCTCGCCACAGCGGAAACACAGGCCATGATGGCGCCTGTAATCCCGTAACTTCCGCTCTCTGCCGAAGTCATCTGCCGCTTGTTTGGTTGCGGCGATCGGTTTGGGTGGGTTCCCTGCTGGCACAACGGTTGCAGCTGCCGGTGAGCGTCCCAGAGTTGGTGCAGAGTGAGGCAGTGGAGGCGGTCGACCTGCTGGCAATGGTCGTGACTTGGGGTGCAGATTTGCAAACTCCTCCTCCTGAATTCTTGCAAAAACTGTGGCACGGGTGATGCTGTTGGGGGCTTGCAAGCGTACGGCAGCGCGCAGCTCATCCTTAAGGCCCAGCAGAAATTGTGTCACAAAAAATTTGGGACTCAAAGTTGCATCCAGGGCCAGCAAATTGTACATGAGAACCTCAAATTGCTGCCTGTACTAAATCACGCTGCCAGTCTGCCGCAATTGCAAGAGGTTGTGCATCAGGGTCTCAAACTCGTCCGGTCCAAACTCCTCCTCAATCGCGTGCCTGAACATATCCCAGCGGAGAACCGGATGTTGTTGCCGAAACGCGCGTAACCAGAGTGCAGCGTGCCCTTCCACATAGAGCGCTGCGGTGGTCACCCAACTGTGCTCCGGTACGTGGTAGAGCTCAAAATACGCCAGGAACCAATCCAGCCAGACGCGCGGGTACTCTCCATCGAAGCGAGGGAAGTTGTGTTTCGGTGGCTTGGTGAAGTAATCCTCGCGCGGTTGTTGGTGAGGAGCGCGCTCTGGTGGAGGCGGCTGCTCCGGTACTGGAAGCAGCGGCGGTCCGTCGTTGATCAGGCGGGCGCGCGGCTGGCCGCCAGTCAGCGCGTTCGGTGGTGGAGCGACACGCGGCTCCGGTGGCGGTGGTGGTGGTGGCACAGTCGTGGTCGGGTTGTCGACGTCGGATCTGGCGGAGAGGACCGACGAGGGCGAAGAGGAGGCCCCCTTCCGCACGTCATCGACCTCGGCTTGGGTGAGGCCGATCTGCTTGGAGAGGCTGGCGAGCTCTTGAGAGACCTTGCTGTTGAAGGTGGCCTGCACCTCCGCGCGCTTCCCCGCCTCTGCGCGCTCCTCATCGAAGCGCTCCAGCAGCTTCTCCATGAGGGCCGAGAGGTTGGTTGTCTGATTCTCCATGGCGGCCATGAGTTGTCGCGTCTGCGCAGAAGCCTTGGATGGCGCCGTTGCTCCCGCTCCGAGTAAATCGAACCCCGCACAGGATTTTGCGCGAATTCACCGAAGCGAATCCGCACCTGATGCGGTGGGTGTTACCGATTTACCAAGAGGATGTGGGGCGACGACGCGGATCGGCAGCGGAGAAGAAAATTTTGTGGCCTCTGATACCAATTGTGACGACCGATGAACCCTAGAGAGGGGATCGGTCGCACGGGGGAAAGGGGATCGGGGAGAGAGGAAGCAGGTAGGTGAGCAGAGAAGGAAAGGGGATGAGAGAATCCAGATCGTATTTCATTTCCTGCCTCCCCCGTTTGCGGCCACCGCTTAAGTACAAGTCCACGCACACACACGCTGGCCACAAGCGGCCCATTACATTCACTGGGCTCTGGCCCATACGTTCTCATCCCCTATCTCGTCCACTGATGTACTCACATCAGGTGTGACAGGTATGGGATTGCACGCGGGGAGGTTGCCGATGGGATGGGGAGGACGGGAGCTCGGTCCATGGTGAGTGCTGCCGCCGGCAGGAGGGCTAGGGTTAGAACGAAGAGAGGTGCGGTTACGTTGGCCGGTTAGGTCTGGTGTCGGGCTGCTGCTGCCCTCATTGTAGAAGAAGTTTGTTTTTTTTTTCCCGAGGGGTCCGTTGTAGAAAAGGTTTTGTTTTAAGTGACTTTCACCACCGGGCTGCGCTGAAATGCCTGCCTTGCCACCAAACGGGCCACATGTCACCTAACCGGGCTGCCAGCCCACGTGCCAAAGTCTGTTTAAGCCCGAACCCTAGCCGCCGCCTCCAAGCTCGATCAATCTCGGCCATCTCATCCCATGCCATGGCGCTGCGTAACCTGGTCACCAAGGTGCGGGCCCCGCTCTCCGCCGCTCTCCGGCCGCCGTCGGTATCCCGCGGGTCGCCGGCGGTCCGCTCCTGGCCCTTCTCCGCAGCCCCCCGTCAGGTTCGTTCGCTCCCCACCTCCCTTGCCCGCCCGCAGCCCGCTTGCTTGAAGAATTGGAATTCCTCACCGGCACAGCAAGCCTCAGCCGCGTGATTTCGCCGCGTAAAATACATAGTCATCTGGTGCGTTAGATGGATGCCATGCCCCTCTGGTCTGGCCTGATGGATCCTCCTTTTCAGGCCTTGTTTGGCACACCGGGGTTTCAAGCCCCAAAGCGGCTGAGCTGGGCTGGGGATTATGGGGGGATTTGGTGAATCCCTTCCATTCACCAATCACCCACTTCCCCTCCCACCCCAAATCCCTGTATATGAAATTGTTTGTTGTTTGGCACTAGGGGGAGGAGGTTGCCTTTGTGCAGTTTGTAATAATGAGAATAAGAATATGATGATTCTTACATCACAAGTAGGAGTACTTCATAATGCACCGTTAAATAAATAAATAACCAGCCTTTCACCACACAAACTAAGCATCTCACTTGAATCAAAGCACAAAGCACGGCAGTTGTCTCGCAAAACAAAGATTTGCCACACCAAATACAGCTTCCAAGATTGTTTCTCATCGTGCTTCTTCGGCTACTTCTTGGTCAAGTACTACAGGTAAGGTACCGGATAACATAAGAATGTCCATGCTTCAGGTATCAGATAAATAGGCCACCTGACGAAGAATTTATTTCAATCAAGTCCATGGCGTGTAATTGATGTTGGTTCTTACTCACTTAAATGCCGCTGTGAAGAAGTAAAGCATGTACATAGCATGGAGATGGATGGATTCTTGCATAGACCGGCGGAGCTGCATTTTCTATGAAGATGTTTGGATTTAGACGTATCTTTCTTTTGCAATATTAATTATGAACACTTGAACAGCAAGTTTGCGTTTCACATTGCCTGCTTATGTTGGTTTACTTGGTTTGTAGGGTGAACAGCATGGGAAAAGAATTTTAGATTTTGAGTCAGCCACTGAAGAGGAGGTCATTCGGGAGGCAAGATTGCTAGACAAACAGATTAACAAAAATTTGTCACATATCAGGTAAGATCATTACAGTTTGTTGCTTTATTTTACACAAATGATGATCCTAAGTACATGAGGTCCTTTTTGGAAATGTGGAATGTCGAAGATGGCATTTTACCCTTTGTAGTTATTATTTAGTGTAACTTCAGCATCTCTCTGACTTGACAATTTGTCCTCTTTTCTTTTGAAGGGAGTACAACGAGAATGTCATGCCAAGAGTTTTGCAGGGTATATATGGAAAAGTGAAGTGGTTCTTTGGTGCTGGCGCCGTTGTCGAGCTTGTACGTCTGGGGATTTCGGCACGTCAGGCTAGTGTTGGACATTCGGAGTGAGGGCACTCTGCAGTTGATGTTGTTGGATGTCTCATGATGGAGCTCTCTGTTTATCCCCTAGTCTCTGCTATCTGTCTCTGATGTGTCAAGTATTACTATGCTTATATATGGCCTGACTACCAACCAGCCTTATATAAACTAATGTGTCAAGTATTACTATGCTTATATATGTACTAGCACTCTGCTAAGCAACTCAGTTTATATGGTCTGGCTACCAGCTTTCCGTGCTAGATGTTTCAGCACTCTCTCATGTGTCAACTGTCAAGTATTACTACTCATTCTTTATGGCATTCTTAGGGCCCTCTCTGGGAGGCTGGAATATATACAGAATTGAGTTTCTGCTCCCGGATGAACAGTAGAACATGACGAAATAGTAAAAAAAAAGAAAATCGTTTTTAGATTAAAATTGAGGAGAGTTTCACATGTGCCAAATCTCATGATGGACCGACATTTGTGAAGGTCTGGATAAGGAGACAAACGATGCCCTGAAAAGACTAATTTTGGAAGTATTTGTTTTTTTACCACACATCCATGAATGCCATGTCATCATGGAAAATTGCACGCAGATGGAAAGCTATGCAATGTTTGTTGTAAGAAAAATTTAGGTATGTTTCGATTTTCGTTATATTCTTCAAATTTTACTGTCATACCATGTGCATGTGAGCTTGCTACTCGAAGTACACTTTGATTTTACTGGCACTATAGTGCGTTCGTACTTGTTCCTGGTTGTAAATTTGTTTTTGGTTGTTGTATTTTGGTCAGGGAAATGAGAACTAAGAGCCTGTTCGGAACCTCTCCAATCTCAAAAATCAACTCTCTGATGTAGAGGAAACGAGGAGCTCGGTTTGAGCCATTCCCTGAAATTGTGTTGCTGCTCCCTTCACTCTGAGAACCGCAATTGTGGAGGGGAGAGGATCCGAACAGGTCCCAAGTGTAAAAACAAAGAAAATTTGCACGACATCTGTTGCTGCCGTTGGGGCAATACTTCGTGGCATGCCGTTTCCCCCTTTTGCAAACATGTCCATAGTTCTCTTTTTATGGGAATAAGATTTTATTCATCAAATGACAGATCGTTTACAATCAAAGATAAGATGAAATCAGGAGCAGAGTTGTCCCAAAAGGACGAAGATTTAGATGTATAACACTCCTCCGCCAAACAATTCGCAACTTCATTTGCTTCCTTTTTGCACCAACAGAATTTAACCATGTCAAAGACTTTGAAATATGGAAACACTCAATGATTGCGGCGACATTGGGGCCATAATAGTTCTCAGTCTGTAGCATCAATAACCAGGGAAGAATTGGATTTCGCCATCAGTTTGTTACATCCCAGCTGCTTTGCCAAAAGGAGACCATTATGAAGAGCAAGCGTTTCAGGCTTTCAGCGGCTTCCGCATCTGGTATGTGTGGTATGAACCATGTTGTTGTGCAATAAAGTGACCCCCTTGTCACCACGAGAGCTTGAACCTGGATAAATCGTTCTCTCATATGTATCTGATCTGATCTTCTATGTGTGCCGACCCACGATTATAATTCGTCGGTATGCAAGTCGGCGGATTGCAGGAATTTATACCACCTCAAAGCCTTAAGCCATGGATACCCTTAATCATCATCGCCTTCACCCAACAGGAGAAATGATGGTGGTGCGTGATACGAAGCTACAACAGTATACACGTATCACATAAAAACATATAAAGTGGATTAGTTGTTTGAACGTATGCATGTCTTATTTGGATCCGCCCATAGGTAAAAACATACAAAGTGGATCAGTTATCTGAACGTATCTGAATCTAGAGTTGTGCACCCACGCAATTAAGTAACATACACACTAAAAAGCGAATCCGGATTGCCTGAGAACATCTTAGCTCTACGGCAGTTTGCATCACTTTCATTTACTCTCTTAGTTCTTTATTTCTATTCTAGCACACTTTGATTTTCGTCATGACACTCTTGCAACATTTTCACTTCCGCATCGCTTTTGCTTTGGACCACAATTAACTTGCAGGAACTCCGCGATAAACTTTGAAGAGGCATAGACCATTTTCTAAGCTATCTGTGGGATTGATACTCTTACTCCGAAAATGCCACAACTCAATCCTCTACACATGTAGGACATAACTTCAAGACATGACCACCAACACACAATTTTCTCATGACCATATCGAGTTTCTCCATTAATTAATAACATATTGGTCATCACTTGCTCTTTTTCATGCTCCATCACAATGTCTTGAGAGGCACAACGAATTCTTCACTTGAATTACTTGCTTCATGACTTGATCAACCATGAATCAACATATGAGGCCATCATAATCTCATATCCAAGCCACATGTATAATTCTTCTCTTTAACTATTCTCTCAAGATCTTGATCCACCATGGCTAAACTCATTAGCCTAAGCATGACAACCTCTGAGATCCTCCGATGGACTCCATTAGATAACATCTTGTTCATCACATGGAATTCATCTTGATCATATATCATTCAATCATTAAACTCAATCTTGATGCATATCTAGATTTTGATGGCACTCATTCCAAAATCATCCAATCTCCTTATTGCATCACCCATAGAACATATCTTCATACATATAGCTTGATGACATTGTTGGTCCATAGAAATTTCATTCATTACCAAGTGTCAATGCATATATCTGTGTTGATGGTTTCATCCTTCGATCCCTCCAATATTCTTCATGCATTGCCTATGGAACTTTCCTACACATATACTCAATAAGAACACAATCCATAAGGATTGTAATTAATTACCAAAACCACACATGGAGACTACATGCAATTTCACTTGTGCTGGTTGCGGCGGTCCTCCCCTCATGTTGGATCGTCGACCTTGGCACCTTGGGTGGCATAGAGGAGGTTCTGAGCAAAGCTCCACACTCCAGCATTGGCGACAATGGTGTCTGCGGGTGTCGCTTCCCTCTTAGGAGCGTCCTTGTGGTCCCCCATCTCTGTGTCGGAGCTTCAGACGAAAATCCTTGTCCGTCTTTTCGAACTCAACAGCAGTCTCTTAGGGGCATTTGTCGTGGAGCTAGGTACCTTCTGACCACAACAAGTCGATGTATTTGGGCATGCTTTGATCCTTGTAGGAAACTCTTTGACTCTTTTTTTTAGAAAACACAAAAGATTTTGCGTTTCATTTCATTAAACAAGAAGAAAATAGAGGTACGGGGTACAACAACCAGCAAAAGGGACACACACACCACCGTCCTCATCTATTGAGCAGGCGAGGAGGTGCCACCAACTACAGACATCAACGATGAAAGGCCTCACCTTGTCCAGCCTCCAACCATGAATGGCGAGGCATCTAGACTCAGAGCGTCAAAGCCGCGTCACAACCATTGCCAGGGGCCTCCAAAGAAGACCACATCTCCAGGGCTGCTCGGGCCAACGTACCTTCCACCCATGTGCCTAGGAGTACCTTCCACCCATGTGACTAGGAGAATCGGCAGACGGATGGCAGGACCCGGACGGAACTAAGCGAAGCCATCCCATGACGGTGTTCTCGCTTCTCGCTCAATTGTTGTTTGTTTTTTGACATCCTTTTAGAGTGGTTTCCTTATCACCTTGTATTGGATCGACCGTTTGAGCATTATTTATAAAGCGGGATGAAAGACTGATTCAAGAAATTCATTGAAATTAGGTCGTTCCTGGAGTATGTACTTTGTAGTGAAATCTCTTAAAAGACTTATATTTAGAAACGGAGGGAGTATGATGTATCCGCTGCACCTAATTGAGACTATTCAATCACAGTTAGTTTCACCTATAAATAATAAAGTGTCGAGAGGGTGATTCTCAAATAAATAAAATACATGCCATCAGGATGACAACTTTCTTTTTTCATTCGCAAAAAACAAAGGATGGTTTTATCAAAATGGAAATTATTATGTTTAAAAACTAAAGAAATCCCCTGCAAAAAAAATAAAGAAATAACTGAAGACCTGACGAGTCGAACAGCGACCCAACCGGCCCGGGTCCAACCCGGTCGCCTCAACAACCCGATGGTATGCTACCACCGGCGCCGGACCGGAAGAGGCGACCAGCCATGGAGCAACCCGAGGCAGGAGACGGCGCTCCGCAGCAGCGCCACAAGAAGTCCTCCGCCGCCAAGAAGGCGAAGAAGGGCGGCGCCACCGGCAGCGGCAGCGGCGGGGCATGGCCGGCGGTAAAGCCCAAGAAGGACCTCCTGGTCAATCGCCTCAAGGGCACCCAGCTCCTCACCGTAAGCCAATCAAATCCCCCCTTTGAATCTGACGCGATTAGCATAGGGACCTTGTCACACGCCCGCATCTAGGCATCAGGTAGCTCGATCTGATTCCGCTAGGAGGGGAAGGGGATTACCAGCTAGGGCTGACGATGTTGCTGAGCATCTAGGGGAGACTCAGCCTGCACCGGTTTTTGCCACGCCACCTGTGGAAAAATATTACCTAGCGGGTACGAAGGGGAGGATGTTTTCTTGATGATGTGCTGTTTGATCAAACTGAAAGAATGATACTTGGAAATTCCTGAATTGATATGATAGTTTGTTGGATTTACCTTTACCTGATTGTGTTACTCATGGACAACTGCCACACTTGACATAGGTCCCTGACTTCCTCACTTCCGCTGAGGCGAAGGCTTTCGTCGACGTCGCTGAATCCATGGGCTTCACGCACCAGGGCAGCCTTGGGCCACTCAAGGGGGAGGCTTACAGAGATAACGACCGGATATCTGTCACGGACCCCCTGCTCGCTCAAACGCTGTGGGAATCAGGGATAAACAGGATATTCATGGACATCAACATCTCCGGCAAAGTGGCAACCGGTTTGAACCCGAATATCAGGCTTTACAGGTATATACCGATTTATAACTTCAGATCTGTCGTGTTAGTATCGTGCTCTTGGACAGGTTCGGTCACTGATGTTGTTGCTTGTAGGTACGTTGAAGGTCAGCGCTTCGGCAGGCATATCGATGAGAGCGTCAACCTTGGGGACGGTTCTAGGACGCAGTATACATTGCTGGTGTACCTTTCTGGCAAGGGAAGCGCGAAAGATTCACAGGCTCTCGTTGGAGGGGAGACTGTCTTTTATGATCACCGAGGAGGAATTGTTGCTGAGGTACTTTCTGATTCCAAAACCCATCTGTTTGATGAAAATGTTTGCCTCATTGCTTTGTCAACCAGTTCCTCTGCTGTGGAAAACCAGTGCTAGTAGTAAAGGTCGGATTCGGATATACATTATGTCATTGGTTTCGTTTGTCACACGTATTAGACTTGCTAATTTGGTGGCTAAGATTGATATTGATGTGTGCCCATATGAGCATCCGATCTAGAGTAGCTATGGAGGAGGGGGAACTGGAGAATTATGTCTGCTGAGAAATCAGGAAAAAAAGGAGTATGAGATGCGCATGTTCGCTGTATTACGAATCTGCTCTTGGATTGTTAACCACTGTTAGATTATGAAAACCAAGAGGGTCTCATACATGGTTAGCCTTGTGAAATATCCTGGTGCTGTGTGAAGGCGATGAAATCATCCTATTCGTTCTTACATACAGTTAATAACACTGGCACTGCCAAGCTAGCTGGCCTTAATGTATAGTTATCTACATGTATGCAGGTTGCTCCCGTGCAAGGAATGGCTCTACTCCATCTACATGGCGCCAGGTGCATGCTGCATGAAGCTCGCGTCGTGAAAAAGAACGTCAAGTACGTGCTCCGTTCAGACGTCGTGTTTGCTTAGCTGAATTTCTTCGAAGCCAGTTTCAGACCAAGGGCCAATGGGTTTAGCTTTTTGTGATATGTGTGAAAAACAGAAGCCCCAGAGGTAAAATTGAGAGGTAGTTGTTGCAACATTGGAAATGCCGGCCTGCCTAATAAAAAATTGTGTTCTATCATGCACCGCTGTATAAGAGTTTTGTAACTGCTGCAATGCTGGAAATGCTCAAAATCATTATACTCGTTTGTCATCATGGATATGTTTTACTCTACTTTGTCCTCCACATCATATGACTGTAACCTGTAAAAGTTGAATCCTGACTCTAGTTTGGAGCTTCTACCGCTTGTGAACTTTCCTGGATCAGGACAGAGCGTTTTTTACTGATCAAAATCTAGTAAAGAGAGCTTACAAATGTGCAACACCAAAGTAACCAAACAAAACAAGCAGAGAGTTTTGGTGACGTCTTACTGCACACCGACTTCAGCAACAAAACATGAAACAGCAATCAAACCATATGCCTATCCCCACATCACTGTTGTGCGACAGTGCATGACGGTTCGGATCCAAAAACATTTCAAGTGTCTACACTACATAAAATGTTTGAATCTGTAATCATAGCCCAGCGCAAGAGTTTAAAATGACAGACATTGCATCTGGTAGCCATAGCCAGAACTAGAAGTACTTGATGAGAATATAACCCCTATTTCCCCTGGGGCGGCAGCATCCAACATTTACATTTCTCCCACTGATGTCTAGAGGAACCATGACCAGTGGAAGTTTCTCCTGGTTTTCGTCTCAAACAGGGCAAGACCAAAGTGAAAAATCTGCAAAATCAGACAGTCTCTCAGATAACGCAAATGTGACCAGTTCACATTTCAAAGCATAAGCATTCAAGATTGCTGCAAAGATTTATAGCGTTACTAAAGAGCGAGCAGTACCTTCATCATGTGCTGAAGTTAACATGCACCCAGATAGTAAGTCCAGGCATTGCCAAACACAAGATATGAGCTGCAGAAATAGGAAAAGCACAAATTTAGACAGCAGATGTACGAATAAGATTTCAAAAGAGCCAGAAATGCTCTACGCGAAGCACTTTGGAAACTGCATGTGAACCAACTATGAATAAATAACAGTGTAGAAAGAGCACAGGATGTGGGGCACAGGCAGATTCAGTTATATTTAGACCAGATTCTAACTTACGTTTGAACATCAGGAGGAATTGACCAGTTTTGGGTGACCCGTTTTCTTGTCGATCTCCACTCTTAGGCCTAACTCTGCGACCTCTGGAGTTAGAATAGGTTCTTGCATCTGAAGCTCCGATACCTCCTTTTGATTTTCCTCGTTCTCGTCAAGCAAATTCTTAACAGCTAGCAGACCCCACTCCCTCAAGTATGCATTCCCTTCATCAATGACACACTGCTGCAACAGCAACATAATCCCATTTAACTGCCTAACCTCATCCTGCACCTGTTTCCTTCCATGCAAGCAATTGGCAATGACAGCCACCAAATCTCTCCTGTAACCATTGTATGGGCAGACCTTTGCAGTTGCAGGGGCTGGCTGTTGATCTCCTTGTTCCTTTGCCATCGCTTTCCTGATTGTACTTGGGGGCTCAAGCTCACCTAGGTATTTTAGGAGGCGTTTTACAAGACCAGCCTGCAACAGTGAGTCAACAGGTGCTTCAGTCCCCGATGATGAGGGCTCAGCCTGCAACGGTGAGTCAACAGGTGCTTCAGTCTCTGATGAAGAGGGTTCCCAAGCACATATGTCCTTCAAGAGCACTAATGAATATCCAAGGACATCAATTTCAGGGCAACCAGTTGGAAGGGCAGAGCTACCTCGGCAAGTAAAATCCACAGTCTCAGCAGCATGCTTCTGTATATTGAAAACATGAAGAGCAAAACTGTTCGAGACACTAACTTCTTCAGGTCGTTCAGTCAAACACTTTGACAACGTACCCATAAGAAATGCATGCTTAGCACTGAACCCATTTCCAGATTCACCACCATCAGTTGAATCTAGGGCTGCAAACAAGGCTTCAAACTTTTCCTCCTCAACACAGATTTTGAAGAGAAGCCACTCCAACCATTCTTCCTTGTGCCCCACTGCATTTCATAATTTATATTAGCATCATGTGCAAAGTAACCAAGGACAAAATGAAAGAATCAAATGAATTAACCAGAGAACAATATGTGACCGACTACATCCAAAGAAGCAAAAAAAAAAAACATTCGATAAGTCATAGATAAGCAAAAATTGCCTTCAATAAATCAGATTTGGTTCTCTGATAGTATCTCACATGTAAGCTCAGACTCTACACTTCAGCAACTGACTAATACTTCAGCAACATATCAAGCAACTGACTAATACTTCAGCAACATATCAAGCAACTGACTAATACTTCAGCAACATATCAAGCAACTGACTAATACTTCAGCAACATATCAAGCAACTGACTAATACTTCAGCAACATATCAAGCAACTGACTAATACTTCAGCAACATATCAAGCAACTGACTAATACTTCAGCAACATATCAAGCAACTGACTAATACTTCAGCAACATATCAAGCAACTGACTAATACTTCAGCAACATATCAAACATATGACACCACATTTTTTTTCTTGCTAAGAAGTTGCAACAGGTCGAGCAGTCATGCTAACATGCTTCAGAAAGATGAACCAAACGAGGTATAAACCAAAGTTGTCCAAGACAGTATTTCACTAAATAGCAAATAACCACAATCTAACTGTGAACTCATTACAACCAATGAGCAAGGCTGAGCCCATAGTTGGTTAAAATTTCTTGGCAATGTCACAGCAGCATTAAATATCTGACATCCAATTGGTCCAAATTCCCGTCTACAGTTACTGATCTATGTTTAACACTTCGCCAAATCTTTCAATTGCTGAAACACAGTATGATAATCCTAACACAGAATCATAAAAACAAACAGCTTAAGCAACCCATACTTATATATCTGTGAGAAGCAAATGCAGCTATGAAACAGTCTAGCAGCAGACATGGGCGAACACGCAAAAGCAATAAACCAATACTAGCAGCGGCGGGCGAGGGCTCACATCGGGAGGCGGTGGCGACGAGTTCGACGAGCACGGGCAGGCCCAGGTCCTCATGGCAGAGCTCCTCGACCCTCCCGCGGCCGCCGTCGCCGGAGCAGCAGGTGTCGAGCACCATGCAGAGCGGGTCGAGGACGCCGGCGTCCCGGACGCGCGCGAACTCCCGCAGCGCGCCCGGGAAGAGCGCGTCCCAGACGGCCTCGCGGTGCCGGTCCCCGCCGAGCGCGGCGTTGCCCAGGGCCTGCAGCGCGGCGCGCGCGAGGTCGGGGGAGAGGGCGGGGAGGGAGAGGACCGCGGAGACGACGGCCGCGGGGCCCGAGAGGAGCACGAAGGTGCCCTGGTTGAGCGCGTCGCCGGCGAGGAGGTTGCGGAGGAGGCGCAGGCGCAGGAGCAGGAGCGGCGCCGGGGAGGCCGGCAGGAGGTGGAGCGTGTCGGCGAGCGCGTCGGAGAGCGCCGCCCGGCCCTCCCGCGTCTTGGAGGCCTCCAGGAACGCGCTCAGGGTCTCCTCGTCCTCGATCCCCTCGTCTCGCCACATGGCGGTGGCGGCGGCGGCGGCGGTGGGGCGATGGGGGTGGAGGCTGGAGGGGCAGGAGGAGGCGCTGGAAGGTAGCAGAGGTTTGGTCAAGTCGGTTGGCTACAGGCTACTTTAACCCAACACCCCAGGGCAATATTTTTTTACTTCGACTTTATTTTCGGAAATGATAATTCCCGAACCTTCGGATTTTAAGCACGGCAACCCGAATGTTCTCATCACAATTTTATTTCACATGAGGTTGGCAAACATAGCAATTTTCTGTCGGAAAAACGAACTGGGACAGAGTTGTCATGTGTTAACAACTAAAGTTGCCATCTCAGTCACGTCAACTAAAGTTGCCATGAGAAAACGTTCGGGATGACATGCTTAAAATCCAAGCGTTCGGGATTTATCGGGATCCTTTATTTTTCAGATAATAGGGGTGTTCGGGATGACATGCTTAAAATCCAAGCGTTCGGGATTTATCGGGATCCTTTATTTTTCAGATAATAGGGGTTAAAGAGTCTGCATATGGCCACTGAAATTGAATCCATCGATGCGGTAAGGGATAGAGCAGAAACTAACCAAACAACTGGTGACAACCAAAGTTCAAATTCGCATTATCTTGCAGCTAAAACATTACGAAAACTGATGCCTGCATTTTCATCTCTCTTTTTTAACACGTTCGTTTTCATCTCAACCTGCGACAAGGAAGCCATCAATCATGCCTCTTGTCACAACCCACGTACCTTAAACCTGCCGGTAATTCGGTGGATTATTCAGAACTTACACAAGTTTACAACCCAGCAGAGCACGAACGTTCCACTACAGAGCCAAGAATTCTCACTGACAAGGCATTACGACAATGGCAGCTCTATCTAACTTTACAAACTTTAAACAAGTTTACTGAGAGATTAATCTGGGCAAGCTCCACCCTTCCCTTTCCCTTCCCTACCAGATAATAAATAATCTAAGAGCGCTTGCGGCGCTTATTGCAGCTTCTTCAGGCTGGGCAAGGGCAATCAGTCAATGGCCATTGGTTACCGGAGTGGCTGCGGCGTCGCCTTTTACGGCGTAGAACCGGCGGTACATGGAGTCGACATGGGTGAGGTAGTAGGTGCCCGGAACGAGCAAGCGCGTGTCCTGGCTGGTGACGAAGTCCTTGGCGCCGTAGCGGTGCTCCATCAGCTTCAGCGCCTCGACGAATTTCTTCGGCGGAACCTGCGTGGAAGATGCACAGTGAGACAGAGCCATGTTTGAGGTTTGAAATGGGTAAGATAAGATACTCTGGTGCTAGATGGGGAAGTTCATGAAAGACCGACTTACCACATGCCTAGACTCCAATTTGCTGGAGATATCCAGTATGCTTGCAATGTTCGATAGGCTGAACGGATGCTGGCCTTCATTGATTTTGAAGGAGAACATTGTCGATGTCATGCCACTGCCGTAGGAGAACATGACGATCCTCTGGCCCACCTGGAACATTTCGAAAGAGAAAACAAAATTGGAGACTTAGTTCAACAAACAAGAACACGATCGAAGAAAACACAGTAGAGTGTGATTTATACCAGAGCATCATGTTTATTGTGGACAACTGATGCAAAAGCAGCATAGAGTGACGCCGTATACATGTTCCCGAGTTGCTTCGGGATCAATGTTGTTGGTTGAACCTTGGTATCATACAGGGGCTTCGCAACTTGCTGACAAACCTGCATATTTGAGGTAGCACAGATCAACTTACAATCATGAGTAATCACATAGAGGAGTAATTTTGTACTATAATTTAACTGTTACTGGTACCTTCTCAAGGTCCCGACTCTGATAGCTTTCTTCGGACGACAGGCCCGAGTAGGGCTCCAATTTTTCTCTTGAGTCTTTGTCAACAATGCTATTTGACACAACAGAAATTTCAGTTAGTAAACAAGTACTAAATAACATACAAGGCACAGAGTTCCTAATACACTAGCTGTCTAGCTGACCAACCTGCAGTTTCTCAAGAAGTCATTGTAGTATAAACGAGCAAAACTTTTCTGTACAAGCTGCACACGGAACAATCATGGATAACTTGTAAATATATATAAAAAAAGATGATTATACATAAAGTGTATCTGGAGAGCAAGGCATGCGATGTCCAACCAAGATTGCAGTGAGAAAATAATATGTTTTTTTATACCTTGTTGTATGGAGAATGAAATACAAAAGAATCTGCGTCGACAATTGAAAATGGCTTCCCTTCAATCTTTTCGTACCTGAAAGATCAAAGCAATGGGATCTGGTTAAATCAGCTGGTCAATTTGATTGACCTGTTCAAGTAAGACGATGACAACTTACCTTTTGCAAAAGGTCTTGTAGCAGGAATCCAGTGCCATGAGATAGCATGTCTGTGATAGCTTCCCATCGACCACCTGCATGCAATTTTGCTATCTTGTCAAAAGGGATGTTCACATTGCCAGATCACATAAATTTATTTCCAGTGTATCTCAAGCTTGCTCTGCCTAAACAGAATTTGGGTGCATAAATTGTATGGAATGGTGATGTACCGGATATTCGCTCGCAAGATCAGGCTTGTAAAAGTCATAAACATGTGCCATATGAGACCCTCTAAATTTGCTTTCCAATGAAATAGGAGCATTTGGTCCAATCAGCATTGCAATAGCAGCTGCACCGCCAGTAGGACGAGCCGGCCCTTCAGCATAAACCTGATAAGGTGTCAACATGGATCTAAGATGTCAGCTTGAGTTATACTCTTTATCATGGTCAGTAAGACAATCCTGTGTCCCATTCACGAAATTCGTATTTCATGTTTGGATCAGTATGGGTGTCAAACATCAAATATTAGAAAACAGAATATAGAGCAGGCAAATATGCTTGCCTGAACATGGGGGAACCTGAAGCTAATGAGAGAAATAAAAAAATGATACAAAAAATTAATACCAGAACTTTTTTTTTTCAAAAAACGAATACCAGAACATGGCGACATCGACATGAATGTATATACCTAGGGTCTAAGTTCTATAAAATGCTCAAGGTTGTAAAATAGTCTGAGAAGCCGTGCAGTATGAAATTGGATCCTGAAAAATGAAACAATATATTACGTACCGCGCTGTCTGTGCAAACAACGAGCCCATAACGTCCATCCCATGAGTTGCTCTCAACCCAATTAACACAATTAAACAAAGCAGCTGTTCCACCATAACATGCGTTTGAGGAATCAACTCCTTCAATATCAGTATTGCCACACTCCTGCAATTAAGGAACATTGTTACAAACAGAGCATCACCAAAAGGAATTGTCTGGCAGTGAATTGAATTACTAGTACTATAAAAATCTCAAAAAATGCTCAAGAGTGATGATGAGAATTCAAATACAATTCTTTTAATTTTTACATATGTAAGCTACGCTAGACAAAATTACACCAAGAAACAAAAGGTGAACGAAGTAATTAGCATGTTCTTGCTGAAAGGAACAAACCTCAAATATTTGCATCAACCATGTCTTTATAGACTTGCTCTTGTCTATTACAGTTTCACTGCCAACTTCCAAACGTCCAATGCACTTTGGATCAATGTTATAATTTTTTAGGAGAGTCTTCACCACTGTCAAGCTGAGACAAAATCTTAATCAGATGAGATAAACTGAACTAAAATGGTAAACAAGACAATGATCATATGTTTAAAACATAAAATGGTTCATATCTGGACATTTGGAACGTTATATATTTGGACTTCAGAGACAAATATAAGGCATGTCGAATGGCACAACACTGTGCTGTTATATTCACAGCCATCTACATTGTACTGTTTCTCTAATATCATAGGTAGTCAATAGAGCACTGGTGTCAAATAGTACTCCATCCGTTCCTAAATATATGGCTTTTTGGAGATTTCAATATAGACTACATACCGATGTATATAGACGTATTTTAGAGTGTAGATTCACTCACTTTGCTCCGTATGTAGTCCATATTGGAATCTCTAAAAGACTTATATGTAGGAACAGAGGGAGTATAACTTAAAACAAGCATGGCATAATGTTCTATTTAGATTGTAAAATTGGCCCTCATCATCATAGGTTGCACAAATCTGTTGGTGTTAACAACCTGTGTCCTCACATTTCAAAAGAATACGGAGGAGAATAAATGCTTTCAAGGAAAAGAAAGAAAAATGATAGGAGAATACTTTGTACTTGAGGAAATAATCGCACCTCATTGAAATGACATCCTCCACTTCAGTGCAAAAGGCCATGCTATCCTGCCCAAGCCCAATGGTGTACTTCCCTTTGCTCACGCCATCATGAGTTTCCAGCTCTTCCTGCAACCAGCATCATGTAAATTTTCCAGCTAGTAAAGAAACTTCTTCTTGGAAAATGGTAAAGAGGATATGAAATAAAACATTGATCTGCAAGTGAGATCGGCAAAAACAAAAATGAAAGAGATACTGCAAGAGATCTCGTAAGCTTCCCAAATGAAAACTGTACAAGTCTGAAGACGCCATTGGGTAGTGATGGGCTATTGTACAGTGGCCTGTAAATTCCTTATTTTATTTAAAATTCATGGATTCATTTATGGTCAACAGAATCTTATAAAATAAGACATATCAGTACTTCAACAGAACAAGTTTCAAAGAGGACGACAACAGTTAAAGCCTGAAGATACCTATCTCTTATTTCCAAGACAGCACTGTATATTTCAGAACACCTTGCCTTATGTGGCACAAAAAAAGTTCAGACATATGGTGACATCAACAGATCATCATTCTTACTAACTTGTTAGGGTCAACCTTGTCCAACCTCCACCTAATATATATGACTATACTAATAATATATATCAAGCCTCCCTTTCAGAACGCATTTTGTACGGCCAAAAAGATCGGCAGATCCAAGTGGACAGCAACGCTTCCGAATTCGATGACTGCACTCGCACGAGAGGCCTACTTGGTTTACAAGCCCAGGAAAGGAAAGAGACATTTTGACAGCCATCAACATCAGCATCAGCTGATTAATCGCCCACACAGACTTAATCAAAGTATCAAACAGAAGAGTTGGGTCCTACTACTCCCAGCAAGCTCTTTCAGCTGGCATGTTCTAGGTCTTGGCATATTAATTTTCCTTTCCACAAAGTGTGGCAACATTCCTCGTGTAAGCAATTACGTCTCTTTGGAATCTTTCATCACACTCTGGAAGCACCCTACATGGTTCCTTCCGCTAGTATTAATCAGCCCAGCTGGAATTGTACTACTATTAATTACAGAGGGTAACAGATTAACTAGTAACTGCTTGAGTAACCACCCAACCTGATAACCCCCCATGGCCTTTATCCCTGCCACCCACACACAGCTACTAGAATTCTTTTCTAGTTTCAGCAGAAGAGTAATTGGTAGAATTAATAATCGTTTGAGTTATTTATTAACTAATACTAACTCGGTTCCTAAATATAAGATGTTCTAGCCTTTTTCTGAATCGAATGAATGTATATAGACGCATTTTAGTGCGTTTGTTCACTTATTTCAGTCTGTATCTGGTCGTGTAATTGGGAAAGAAGTGACAGTAGTATTCCCTGAATCTGGGCAGCCGTAGAACAGGCTGAATGGTGGCCTGCCTCCACTCCAGAGTACACACAAGCTATCAGCAGATAATATTCAGATAACCTCGGCCTCTTGTCTCAGTCTGAAAGAAAGGGCTCGCTCGGTCTGTATCATGAACAGGCAACTCTGCTCTGCTCTGCGCAACGCAGCCCCGAGAGAAGAAACTCGTGGTCGCGGTGAACAACTGACCCCGGGAAAATTTGAAGGTAAAAACCACCAACCACACACAAAGAGCGTGCGTGCGTGCGTGCGCCTTGACTGGTAGTAGTGTTTTTTTTATCATGGCGTTTCAGGGAAACGGCCAGTGAAACGCTTATTTTTTATATTTTTTTACAGCAACAGGGACCTAAGTAAAAAAGATTACAGCAGCAGGAGGAGAACGCGGGCGGGCGGCGCTGTGATGAGATTCAGAGAGAGGGAGAGGATGTGTGTGTGGAGTGAGGTGTAACCTGGAGGACGCAGTTGGGCGGGAAGTAGATGTCCATGGCGAGGATGCCGACGTCATTGACCCTCTCCGCCGCCATCTCGCTTCACCTGAAACCCAACGAGACACACCTTCACATGTCAATAACCGAATGAACAGCCATAGCGGCAGGAAAATCGAACCGCGGGTTGGGGAGCGCACTGTACGTACCAGTGAGGGAGGACGAAGAAGAAGAAGAAGCGCGGGGTCGGAGACGGCCGGGACGGGGGAGGGGGAGGAGGAGCGGATCGCGGGGAGGGATGCGGGGCTCGACACTCCCAGCCCCGCGCCGTATATATACGCTGCTCGCCGCTGGCCTTTTTTCCTTTATCCCTTTTTTTCCCCCTTGGCTGCAACCTGGAACGGGCGGGCGGGCGGGCGGTAGGTGGTCGTGGTAATTGCGGGTGACCTGACCTCGGTAGTATCGACCGGCTGTCGCCTCGTCCTCGGGCATCCGGGCACGTGGGCGTCGCCCGCCCGATTCTCATCGTCGTCGGGCTGGCGGCTTTGGCGCTGCCTGCCCGCGGGCGCCAGTGCGCTGATGAGTCCTCGTCCTCGTCCTGGTCCGGTCCCCGTGGAGTTTTCCGTGCCGACGAGGGCAGCGCGGCCTGCATGCCTTGCACACGCAGATCGGATCCGGAGAGGAGGATGGACGGCATCAAATAAAAATCTACAGCTCAAATCTTTGACAAGTGTATATGTATATTTGACATTTGATGGGAAATCTAATGATACTAATTTGGTTTTGCGGGCGTTGATATTTTCAACTACTACAAACTAGCCCGCTGACGGCTCTCTGAAAAAAAACAGGCCAGTCAAAAAGATGTCTGACTTTTCATAGACTAACTAATGCACCTTGTATTTTGAAACGGAAGGGCCCTTTTTTTTTGGATTTGTTCGAGCGTCCGAATGGCCCTTTAGTACTAACACTTTTCTGACAGGTCTAATATAGGCATCAGTGTATGTTTTGTTTTCTGGAGACAATCTCAAGGCGGTAATGTTGGAATAAAGTCTTTTTGGAATCCCCTTATCTCGATAACATCAATCTGGCGCCGACAAGGGCATGTGAGGGCAGGTGTCATCAAACTCTTGGCTTTCTTCAGACCTTGGCGCTCTGGTATGAATCAGGGGATGCAGCTGCCTAGCTCTTGGTGCGTAAATTTTGATCACATGTTTCATTTTGTTCTGCAACATGGCTCGTTTTCTCCAACACAAACCCTCTGGATTGGTGGTGAAGGATTTCAAGCCTGCATTACGTGGGGGCGATGCCCGATGGTCACTAGATTTCTTTTTTTTTACCGATGAGTGACTATTGCGGTGTTAAAACATACCATGGTGAGGGACGGTGTGATTATCTCTTTCCCTTATCGTCGGTTCGGTGCAATTTTCAAGCTCCGATAGACGGCGTACAACTAAAGGAATAAGACATTGTCGGGATACGCTACTACCGGGGAACATCTATCCAAGACCCACTCAGACACGACGAAACAAGAAACGGTGCCAAAAAGGGGCCCGACATTAGCACTTTGTGTCCTGCGACTTACACGTGATCCATGAACTCAATGTGAAGTCGCTAGCTCATCGGTGGTACACCATCTCCAACTCCATCATCAAGTATTTGGCTGCGATTGCACAAGTGGAGAGAAGGTGGCCACCAGGCGCGTTAATCATGGAGATCGTAAGTTTTACTTTCCGTTGCTCTACATGTTGGTCAGTTCATTGATTCACTCAATGTTGCAACTTGATTTGTATAGCCAGGACGCGTTGTACCACATAGCTGAGGGCAGACTATTTACGTTCATACGTTGTTGGATGAAGCTCAAGGGGCATAGTACGCGGGGCGATATGTGCGGATTCTGACTTGACTACAGTTGAATTTGGGAACAATGAATTCGAAATTCTTGTTGAAGATCCGGTTATCTCGGATGTAATATTTATAGTAAACTATTGTTTTCCTAGGGATATTTGCTTTTTATTTATGGATGAATTGTGCTAGTTTCTATAATTATTTTGAGTGTTATGGACTTTGAAGATACGAGGGATGGATGTTTAGGGACAAGGTTAGATGACTGGCTTCTATATCGATACTCGTGGACGAGTCCAGACTAGTCTGTGGACAAATAGTGTGTCCGTTTTAGGGGTCTGGGTTGAGGATACCCTAGTAATACAGTATGTTGAGACCACTACCCATTTGGTGCCTTTGTGTTGGTCCTGACACGTCCTTAGAACGCCCACCCACTTGTACCATTGTATTGCACGGCTGGGTAAGAGCATCTACAGCTGGACCTATCAAATCCGGCACCCTATGCGCTCGCGGACGTACCCGGCCGTGTCCGCGCACAATGACCGGGCAGTCCCTAAATCCACGCGTTCACAGCCACATATCTCATATTCGGCACGCTATATTCATACAAAATCATACGACGTAGTACGTAGATCATCAGACGGGTAAAATCGACAGAAAAAACGAACTCTAAACAGATAGCAAACGGGCATAAATTCACATATAAACATCAGCAAAAGATTGGCATAGTTCACATAGTTCAAACTGTCCGGCAAATGCTAACTAGATACTAGGAGGTAGATACTACGAGCTAGATGAGAGAGCGGAGCTTCACCACTTCCTCGCCGGCCCTTTGCCCTTCCAGTCGCCGGCTGTTGTAGGCATCCACAACAGGAGGTTGGTCGATGTAGGAGTCGTCGAAGTCGGACCCGTCGGAGGAGGAAGAATAGGAGATGACGATGTAGCCCTGCAAGCGCCGGACGACGCGGTCCTGCTTGCACTTGAGCTTGGCCACCTTCTGCCACCTCCCGCTCGGATTGCTCAATGTCGAGTCGGAGCTGCTTGGCATTGATCCTCCGGAGCCGCCGGGCATCCGTCCCTACCGTGGTAAGTGATCGACTGTACACCTACTAAGGGAGACACTCCTCCTCGTTGGGCACCGGCATCACGCGGCGGCGGCGGCGGGCGGACTGCCCAGCCGCGGCCCCCGTCCCCTTTGCCCTCTACCTCTCGCAGCGGGCGACGCGTGCCTCCGATTCTGAAGTCCGCATCCGCGGTGCCGGCGGAGTAGGCACTAGAACCCACTGCTGCCGCGCGAAGCAGTGGTCGAAGGTGGAGGAAGGCCTCGAGCAGGCGCCGCCGATTGAGCCGCCCTCACAGATCCGCGCGCGTGGCTGGAAGGGCCGGCGCTAGCATCGGCGTTGCGGCGACGGGCGACATGCGGGGTCGCACCTGAATCAAAGTTGCCGCCCGTATCAACCCGCGAGTGCTC
Source organism: Aegilops umbellulata (assembly GCA_032464435.1). NCBI lineage: Eukaryota > Viridiplantae > Streptophyta > Magnoliopsida > Poales > Poaceae > Aegilops > Aegilops umbellulata. The sequence goes on from CP136058.1 coordinate 601,079,521, forward strand.
CAGTGCGATACGGAGCGCCAGCTCGTCCTCGTCTCCAGAGCTGCCGTCGGAGTGGCTGTGCTGGACATGGTCGCCGACACTCGGAATTGACGGATTGAAGAAAGGGGAGTGGAGCAGAGCAGAGTGAAGTCAGCCTAGGGTTTGCTCTGGAGAGGACTTTTATGGGGCCGGGGTGGGCTAGAGGTGGGCCAGGAGGACGTGGCAGACGTGCCCGAACCATACCGCATTCATTTTAAATTTGGGTTGGATAGGAGGGGTGCCGGTCAGCCCGGACGTTCGAGGTTGGCTTAGGGCCTTTGGTTGCGTTGCATTTTCATGACTGGTCCGTTCGTTCGTAGATGCTCTGACCCGTCCGGACATTCCACGACGAGGAGCAATAAAAATCGATCAGACATTGCTGCAGAAAAGAAGGATCGATCAGAAATCCAGACATGGAAACTGTAGTGAACTGGAGCGTCGTGGCACGCGTCTGTCGAGCCGGCCGGGGACCTGCAGGGCCGCCGCATGGGGACAAAATTACTGTTCTGACCCTTAAGGCAAACTAAATCCTGATTTGACCTCGTTTCAAAAAAAAAATTGTTTCTGACCTTTTCTAGTGATGCCAAGGTCCCTGGCGTCTGGGTTACGAAGCAGACGCCAGGGTCCCTGGCGTCTGGCCCCTGTCCCGCACTGCCCGGCTGCCCGTTGACTTGCTGACGTGGCAAAGGGGCCAGACGCCAGAGACCCTGGCGTCTGGTTCCCTAACCAGAGAGCATTTTCAAAAGCTCTCTGGTTAGGGACCCAGACGCCAGGGACCCTGGCGTCTGGCTCTCTATCCAGAGAGCTTTTGAAAATGCCCTGACGTTTGGGTCTCTAACCAGAGAGCTTTTGAAAATGCTCTCTGGTCAGGCAACCAGACGCCAGGGACCCTGGCGTCTGGGTCTCTATCCAGAGAGTATTTTCAAAAGCTCTCTGGTCAGGGAACCAGACGCCAGGGACCCAGACGCCAGGGTCCTTGGCGTCTGGTCCCCTGACATGAAACCAGACGCCAGGGACCCTGGCGTCTGGTGCCCTGTATTTTATTTTGAACTTGCTGTTTGACACAAGAAGCACATATATATTCATATGATAGGTTCATACAGCACAGAAGATAGCACATTTCACATAACTTTCAGCACGACAAATTCTTGCATACAAACGACAAGTTCATAGATTTTTCATCACGACAAATTCAAGCATACATAAGACACCAAGTGCATACATAAGACACCAAATTTATGACAACCAAGTTCAAGACAACCAAGTGCATACCACGACACCAAATTCATGCACTTCCAAACAAGAAGCTCACTTCCTCCTTCCTCTCTTCACAATGGTTCCTCTTGTAGGCTCCTCCTCTTCGCTAGCCTCCTCCTCCTCCTCTTCGTTGTATGCCTCCTCCGCCGCCTCAATGTTGGCCTTATATCTTTGCATTCCTGTTGGGATAAGCTTAAGAGGATACTCCGGACTATGGAATTGTGTGTTCCATGTCTTCTTTCTACCTTTCTTGCCTGCTGTCTTAGCAATGGATTTGCCTTTCCTATCGCGAGCATTGCCTTGTGTCGGTTGTGATGGTTGTGGAGCATCAACATCATACGCATGATCCTCTTGCTGTGTTGCATCATACTGATGCTCCTCATCATGTGTTGGCTCCTCTTGATGCATTGGCTCCTCTTGATGCATTGGCTCCTCTTGATGTGTTGCCTCCTCCTCCATGTCATCATCATCTTGGAGTAAACGCCGTCTATGAGCTCTCGCGGCGCGGGTACCAGGTGCGTACACGTCACTGGACTTAGCACCATGGCAAGAAAGCATTGCTGCCATCTTATGGAACCGCTTCTTAAACTTCTGCAACAACACAAAATATGCTATGATATGAGATGCAAATAAATAATCCGTGAAAAGAAACTTTTCTAATATATTTGTCACACCTCCATCGTGCTCCTAAGAGTTCTCTCAGATAATCCACCCCCAACTGGATGACTCAGTGCAACATTGGCATCGTTGACGCACAAAAGCAACTCTCGGCCCTGCAATTCATGAACACACCAATATTATGTATTTCAAAGAAGACAACATGATGCAAGTATGTTAGAATAGGTCAAAAAGGCTACCATTTCGTCATGCATCGGTGCGTAGTCAACATGAGCCCCTCTGGTTTCTCTCACAGCCATGTTGAAGGTACTATAACCTTCTGCAGTCTCCGTGTCTTCAGACACCAACTCCGACCACTCGTCGTGAGTCCAACCTGGCTTCAGCTTCAACCGGTAACGATCCGCATACCACACTTGATACTTCTGATATGCTATCTGATTGTGAGGTCTATTCTCTGATTGCACTAGCGTGTCTCTTTGATTCCAAATTTCTATCCATGCACGGTGTTTGTTTGCCCAATCTGATATATCCTGATTGTTCCTTCGATCGAACCTACAAATGATGCACAGGACAAAGCTTTAGCAAACATTGACTTATCCAATGCTCTACTACGTACTCAAGGCATGCTTTCTTACCGATGCAGAGATAGCATTTCCTCCTTGCTCTCCTCAATTGGAATACCTTGTCTTTTTCCAAATTGTCTTGCCACACGGTCTACAAAGTGCCACTCGACTGCGAAGAAGCATATCATTGGACACCTCGACCGCCAAAGATGGCTATCACGCGTGCACATCTCATTAAGATCAAAGTCACGATCTTCCACATAAGGCAACCAATATACCTGCAAAACAAAGAGATACATTGTTAGCTACATAAGTTTTATTCTTGACTAAATTTTATCTCATCGAACTTCTAAAAACCTGCTCAGCAGTCAAGGTGTCCAGCTCGTTCATATAGCACTTGTATCGCACTTGCGAGCTTCCTGTGTAGACTGTCACTTGTTCCCAATAGTAAGCAAGCGTAGGGCGCCGATATGTATCATCATCATGCAACCCGTCATGATTACCCCGTGGGTTTGGCAAGAGGGGGTTCTTGAAATCGGGCCGTCCAACCGGGATCCGCTCCCACATCCACACGGATAGGCTCCAAACAAACCCAGACAATGAGGATGTATCTCCCTTTCTCTGACACGCCAAGTCTAGCTGCAATCAAACAAACATATTAAATATGGAGACGCATGACAAATGCAAGATAAATGGTTGCAAATATCTCTTACCCGACGATACAAATAAGCTAGTGCGGCCGAACCCCAGCTATACTGGGTATCCCAGTTATTGAGTAGCTCCAAGAACATCCAGAGGGCTGAGTTCCCGGTTGCATCTGAGAAGACTACCTTCGTTAGTACATACCAAAGATAGGCCCGCGCGTACTGCTGCACAACCACGTCATTGGCATCCTGAGGGCACGGATTGGTGTTTCCTCTGACCATTTTTAGCCAAGAATGCCTCACTTTCGCGGTATCGGTCTTGCCTTCCTCACGGCCCTCGGGCTGAACACCGATTAAATCGGCAGTCCGTTCTCGCCAATTACCCACGCTGACACGACCGGTAACAGCTTGTCCGTTGATAGGAAGGCCGCTTATCATAGCCATGTCCTGTAGGGTCATCGTCATCTCCCCAAATGGAAGGTGGAACGAGTGAGTCTCCGGCCTCCAACGATCCACAAGTGCGGTTAGCGCCGCGTGGTTCACCGGCGGAGCGCGTCGCTTAAACTGCAACACGAATGGGAGAAGACCCAATCTCCGAATGTAAGGCTCATACCGCGGGTCGTAATCAAAGTCATCAGCGGAATGACCCCTCATGCGCATAGCAACTACAACCTGCAAATAAAGTGATGTTTTAATCAATACAAAAACACAAATGAGAAACAACGAAAAATGATAAGTCTTGCTTCTTACATTTCCGTTCTCAATGGCACGAGCACGATGCTCCTTATCCCACTCATCGATTAATCCGTCATACCAAGGTCCCTCATCATCCGCCATCCTACAAAACAAATCACAAACAATCATCTATGAATACATGAACAATATCAAACAATTAGCTTCTCCAAGTTTATGCCATATGAAAACACCATTCTTCTCAAACATAACAACATCATTTCTTTCTTCTACATATGCACACATATCATCTAGAGTACCAAATTTTACCATCAAATAAATTTCGTAATCATCATCCGCCATTCTATTGAACAAATCATGTCAAACACAATAATCAAATTTCATCATCTCTTTTGCATAAAAAAATTGCCATCTATATATTCAACTATATTGTCATACCACTTCACACATATAATATTTATCTAAATATATTTGCTTGCCAAAGTTGTCTTCTCAGATTCAAACATAGATTATGCCATCTATATATTCAACATATATCTAATTTACTAGCATATGCATACATCATCTACATTTCAAATAAATTCACAAACTATGTCTATTGGTGGACAACTGCAAACACCTAGCAACTACACTACCTACCAAATCATCTATCAACTACAAACTATTTCCTAAACCAAAGAAATCATCTACTAATCTAACATCACCTAATTTGAAATAATGCATCCAACAAGAGAGGGAAAAAGCAAAACAAATTGGAGGAGACGGGGGAGAATACCTCAAGGATGCTTAGAGGGCTCAGATCCAAGAACTAGAGTGGAGAATGGAGTAGATCAGGGGAGGATTTGGTGTGAGGGGGGAGAGGGGCGAAGGAGAAGAACTCCTCTGTCCTGTTCGTGCGCCGCCAGGGGGAGGGAGGAAGAGATGGGTGGGTGGGCTCGGCCCGCGGGGGTTATCCACTTACCAGGCCCAGACGCCAGGGTCCCTGGCGTCTGGCCCCTTTGCCACGTCAGCAAGTCAACGGGCAGCCGGGCAGTGCGGGCCAGGGGCCAGACGCCAGGGACCCTGGCGTCTGCTTCGTAACCCAGACGCCAGGGACCTTGGCGTCATCAAAAAAGGTCAGAAACGAATTTTTTTTCGAGACGAGGTCAAATCGGGATTTAGTTTGCCTTAAGGGTCAGAACAGTAATTTTGTCCGCCACATGGAGGCAGCATGGGAAGCAGCTACAGCTAGCGGGGACGCGGGCTGGTTGGCGGTTGGTTGGTTGCCGGCGGGGTGCATCCCCGGCGGATTTAATCCGGTAGGTCGCGAGGTGTCTCCGTCCACAGGGGAGCGAGGTGTCTCCGTCCAAGGACCGGAACACCCATGAATTCGCGTGCACGCCCCATCAATTCGCCCTCGTTCCCACGATCAGGTTGATTGATCGCCGCACGCCGCCCCGTTACCATGAATGACCGGGGTTCGGAAAGGGACCGGCCGGCGGCGGCGAAGATACGCGTCGCCGTCGCTAGTCGCGCGTCATGGTGGCTGCTTCCACGCCCAGGTCGCAGCCGTGGCTGCGCCAAAACAGTGTTGACTAGCAACATATCAACGACGATAAAGAATGCCGGTCTTGTCTACTTCCAAGTCAAAGTCAAAAGTTCTTGTTATTTTCTACTGACGTCCGAATGCTGATTTCTTTTCTCCAACGGGAACGGGAGAAAAGCAACAGCCGCCACAGCAAACATAAATCAAATAGTACTATATTGTCTATTGGGTTCGACGTCGCATGAAGGGACTAGAGTACTAGACTAGAGTTTGGTCTCCTAGCCGGCTGCATTGTATTGTATGAAACCAGGCATTTGCCTTCCTCGTGCAATTCACACATAAAACCACAATTTTATCTAAAAATTACTACCTCCGTCCTGGTTTATTAGTTTTTTTTTGTAATTTGTGTCAAAGTTTGACCAAAGATTTAAATAACAAAATATAATGCATGTCAACAAAAATTGTATCGTTGAATTAGTATTTGAACCTACTTTTCAATGATATAAATTTTGTTGACATGCATGAAAATTTTGTGAGTTAAATTTGTGATCAAAATTGGTAAGCAATCAAAACATTTCCAAAATTTTTTTGGCATAAAATACAATGAAGACCAATAAACCAGGACGGAGGTAGTACCGTTTATCAATGCCGATTAAACCGGTACACAAAATTAAGAAAGAAAACTAGAGAAATGTAACGACCGCCAGCATCCTCAAAAGTCTATGGCAAACCTGCCATAAAAAAAGTCTATGGAAAACCTACGACCATAGAGAAAAAAAAACCACCGAGTAAAACAAACTTGGAATTAAACACTGAATGTGGTGCTGAAGGACAACCTGCCAAAAAAAATCAATTTACCGTGGACATACGGACGTTGTTGGGTCTAACCACAAGGTCAAACTTTAGGTTATTTTGGAGCTTCTAACCAACATAATCAACGAATATAGGACATGTTTACGTCAATGCTACTTGATCCAGACAGTGAGGCTAGATCATAAGTTTTCACTCGGAAAATATGCAGACTAATTGTTGACACCAATGCTGGCATAAACATGCTATCCGTGAGTGTTTGTTCACACATGTCATGGCGCTAACTGGCTTCCGACATGGAAACAACCTTTGGCTCACCAGTCTTGAGTCCACCACGCTGTACCACTGGGAGGTGGGGAGCCGCATTCGGCACAGCCATGTTAAGACGCACCGCCTTGAAACCGCCCATTTCAGTCGTCAAGGCCACAACTGCAGTGCCCATGAACCCATGCGCCACCACAAAAGGTCTCACATAGTAGCCCCATTGCCACTATGACAAGTTGACAACCACCGACAACAACGACACCAAGAAGGAAGGAAGGAGGAGAGCGACTCGGTTCTTTGTCTATCATGCACACGCTTCTCCGCATTGGATTTGCAACAAGGGCGTCGTGCCACACCTTCACATTATTGCTTCAATCACTATCATGGCCCTGAGAAACCCCGTGGTTGCCACCTACTGCACATGCTTCATCAGGATTGCCCCTCTAACAACGTCAAAGGAGGAAGCCAAGAGGGGAGAGTAGGTGCTAGTAGCGGCCACCTGAGCTCGGGAGGGGAGAGTTCTACCGACGAACACCATATACCTCTTACATCGGTATATAGGATGGAAATAGCCCATGGGCCGGTCCCAACAATAATCCCTTATTCTCCATCTTCAAGTTAATTTATGGTTTTCCCTTTTCTTGTTAGGTTTCCTTTTTCCCCATTATTTCACTTTCTTTTTTCTTGTTCTTGTTTTTTTGTTTGTTTTTTTGCTATTTTTTCTTGTATGTTATTTTGGGTAATACACAAATGTTTTTATGGGATATATTCTTTCTTTTTCTTTGAATATGTGAACATTTTTTTTTCAAAAAAGAGCATATTGTTCCAAGATATATGAGCATCTACTTATATACAATAATTCTCATTTTACAAATCATTTATTTTCATATATAGCAACACATGAACATTTTTCCCACACATACAACACTTAAAAAAAATACATGAACACTTTTAAAATTACATGAACCATTTTTTACATGTGTGAACCTTTTTCTGTAACACTTGAACACACTTATTTTACATACAAAATATCTTTGAAATAATAATCATGAACTTTCTTTACACACATGACACCTTTTCCTTGCCACAAAGTGAATATTTTTTTGCTTGCTCTTTAATAAAAGGGATATATAAAAGTAGTCAAATAAGTATATTTTAGGAAAAAAATATTTAAGAAATAAAAAAATTGACAGAAGACGACTTAGAGTCATAAGTGTGTCGACTGTATATTTTTTTCCTGGCGAGTAGCTCACAGCCTCACACACTATTAGTGTGTCGGCTGAATTATACTATTAAATTTTCCTTCTGGTTGATTAGGCTGGTCATAGTGGGAAATAACATATACTAGTATCATGCATATGATACTAGTGTATGATACTACATCTATAGTGCATAGTATCATAAAGTAGTATCATAGGTGGTCTCATTTATTGCCATGAATGACAAATAGTAGCATAATATTTATTATGTTACGGTATCTACCTATGTTACTATGACCCTCTCTCTTCTTTAATTTCCTACCACGTAAGCATGTTTGCGAGTCCCAAGTATATGATACTAGTTATATTACCCCACTATGGCTAGCCTTACAAGATATTAACCGTTGTTGTCGGGTTACAGAGGCACTGATCCCGAGCTCACGTGTACACTGGTGAAGAGTATTGTCTTTTAAATAGTAAAGCATTTCAAAAAATCTGATTTTTTATAAACATTGATGAGTTCTTCAGCTGCGTAAAAAAAGTTCATGATAGAATGATAGTGAAGGTATAAGTGAAAAAAATCGATGCTCCAAAAATCCCAAACCGCCATGAACGTCATTCCATCTCGAATATTTGCATACACGTGAAAAACTTATCAATGTTTGTTGCCAAGAAAATAAAAAATATTTTGAATTTTGAATTTTTACTGTTCACCTGGGTGCATGTAAGCTCGGAATCAGAAGAGCACTTTCGTAGTTGTTGTACATATAAGGGAACTCCTGTTCGACGCATTGCAAGGGCTATATATCGTCGCACCCTCGCTGCATAGGGCGTTGGAAGAGAGGTCGTCCCCAGCGCCTTCAGTTCCAATTAGCAATCGGCGCTCAAGCGCATGCCGACTGTTCGCCGCCCAATGTTGCCCCTGCTCGCTTGGCCGCTCGCTCGCTTTGCCCTTTGTTCTTTTCTGTCTAATATTCTACCCTTGGCTTGATATCTATGGCAAAAAAATGCCCAGACCTTTACATACTTTTGAAAATACGAGAGATCAAATTTTTGTGGATTTTAAAAACTTGATAAACTTGGAAAAAGTTCATGAAATAGAAAATAAAGTTCACAGATTTTTAAAAAATACAAAATTAGAAAAATTCACTAACTATTGTTTTTGAAATTTAAAAGTTTTTAATATTTTGTGTATTTAATAAAGGTTTATGAATTTGAAAACATGAATCAATAAAAAATCAGTTCTTTATTAAAAAAATGAGTGCGTACTAAAAATACAAAAATCTCGAGAAAAAACCACATAGAAAACGGCAGAAACATGAAGTAACCGAATCTAAAGCTTCGCAAAATTGGTCGGAAGCTTCTGGAAGTTTCCCAAAACCAGGAGGGAGATACCGCTTGCCTTACGCGTTAATGGGTCGGTCCAGTTATCATACATCGAAGAAGGCAGAGGTGTGCGCTGCGTATGGTTAGGCTGTAATCACCGCCATAAGCACCAAACGGGAAATGCAAGGTTCGACACACATCAAGTATGCCGGGGCTATATCTCCCCCGTTGCGAGACAGAAGTCTGTCTCGCCTTCAGTGACCCCGTAAATGGCCCGTCCAAGCTAGCGGTTTTTCTGTGCGCACAATCATGTTCATTCATCTTTGTCTGATGTTTTTTCCTGGTTTTGGTGTGCTTTACTTCGGTTTTCTTTTTTCTATTTGGTTTTATTTTTTTCATTTTCATTTTACCTTTTTCTGTTCGGGTTTTCTGAAATTTTTATATCGCCTTTGCTTTTCCTATTTCCTTTGTTTTTATTTCTTCTTCTTTGTGGTTCTTTACCAGTTATATTCAGGTATTTTCTTTTTTTCCTATTTTCCTTTTCTATTTTCAAATACATCGTGATGTTGGAATGTTACGAATATGTTTCTGAATGCTATTAACATTTTCAGAAAGATGCAAATTGTATACAACATGATTTTTTATTTAAACAAATGATTATTTAAAAAAAAATTGAAACTTGCCATCCAAATAGAAAGTTTTCATGCTTCACAACTAAAGTTGTCATCCTCTTGTAACTAAACTTGTCATAAAAAAACGTAAGGGCGGAATTGCTTCGCGCCGCACTTATCAGGGTTATTTATACTTTTTCTCAATTTTAAAAGTATTGTTTACATATTTTGAAAATATGTTAGATATAAAAATAATGCAATTCAAAAATGTTTGTGAATTCAAAGAACTATGCGAATTGAAAATATATTTTGAATTAAAAATTCTCATGAGTTCAATTTTTCCGTAGTTAAAAAAATGTTTATGATTTCAAAAAATGTTTGCAAATTACAAAAATATATGTGATTTAAAAAATGTTTGTGAATTGTGAAGATGTTTATAAATTCTAAATAATATTCACGAATTTGAAGAAACCTTAAACTCAAATACTCTTTGTGAATTCAACAACATTCATGGATTTGAAAAATATTCATTTCTTTGAAAACTATGGAGTGCACATTTTTCTTCTTTTCCATTTTTTCATGAATTTTTTAAAAGGAAAACAAACAAAATTCTAAAAAGACACAAAGAAAAAAAAATCGGTTTGTGAAGGTTTTGTAACCTTCCCAAAACTAGAATAGGGAGTCTCCCAAAATTGATTACTTGGGCTGTAATTGTGTGTAGCTGTCACAGGGGTATGTGTTTCCTCGCTACCTAGCGACCTGTGCGGCAAATAGGATTCTCGTACATATAACTCGACAATGCTAGGGCAACTACACGCCATATCTCAACGGGCATATCTTACTTGTCTGCATACACATTCCAACATGTCCGTTAATATTCTCTTGGGTCCTGGTATTAAACGACAAACATCAAGTTTATAGGGGTGTTCCAACATTAGAACCAAATTCAAACATAGTTCATAAAAGATGGAACATAGATGAAATATTAAAATTTTATGGAAAACTTGACTAGGACGACTCTAAACTACGAAGCAAACTGGAGGTGGATCTCGGGCGGTATCGGTTCGCCATTGTCGCTCTACTCATCATTGTTCTGCTGGCATCCATCCTGGCTACAACGAGGTGGTCTTACGGTTGTAGCCCTCGGCTCGGAGATGACGAGCCCCCTCTACACTGATGTTTGGTTGAGCTGGCAACAACGGTGGCTGTCGGTTTTCTTCATCATCTTCGAACGACATTACTTTCGTCACCCTCTACGCTAATAGGCCACAGTGGAATATTTTATTGCTAGTAAGGATTGCACCGGAGCACCTTCTACGCTAACAGGCCATGAGGCACCCATATCGTTCCAGTGGTCGTTCAAAATAGAGAATCCTAATTTTGAACGACTACATAAGTAGCTGCCCACTTTCTTTCATCGGTTCCAGTGGAAGAATAAAGATCTTGCGTGATAGGTTGATGACCCACAAGTGTAGGGGGTCACAACAGTCTTCTAGGGAAGTTTTTAAACCCAATTTATTGATTCGACACATGTGGAGACAAAGAATTTATAACCCTTAGCAGTTGAGTTTTTAATTCACTTTCTTTTCACTATTTATTAATAGGAAAATAATATGATAGCAATAGTAATTAAACAGTAATAGTAACAGTTGCAATACTGGACTACTGGTATTGCAAAAAATTAGCAAATTGCAGTATTAGTAATTTTATAGAGAGCAATAGTAATGGAAAGCGTAGGCATGAAAGTAGATAATGTGTTTTGTTCATATGAGATTCACTATGCAATATTCGTAACATAGAACGATACCAAACTAGCTCCAATTGATCAATCATATGTAGACATGCATTCTGTGTGCAGTTGTATGTGCTTGCAATAAGAACTTGCACAACATCTTTTGCCCTCCCCCCCTTCAGTGGGATCCGAATGGAAATTAAGGGTACTTAAGGCGCTCTTTTCAATAAAGAACCAGATCAAAGCATTACATGTAATCCTCAGGGTAAAGTCATCCCTGTTTATCGGTGCTAAAACCAGCTGAAAGATCGTGGATTTCGCCTAGAGGGGGGTAAATAGGCTTAAACAAATGCGGAATAAAACTGGTGTTTAATTTGTCAAGCACAAAACCCTAAAACAACTAGGCTCGCCTATGTGCACCAACAACTTATGGTAAGCAAGATAAACAACTAAGTGATAGCAAGATATATATATATATATATATATATATATATATATATATATATATATATATATATATATATATATATATATATATATCATGAAAAATTATATCTATCACAAAGTAAAGTGCATAAGTAAAGGGCTCAGGTAAGAGATAACTGAGGCACGCAGAGACGATGATGTATCCCGAAGTTCACACCGTTAGGGATGCTAATCTCCGTTTGGAGCGGTGTGGAGGCATAATGCCCGCCAAAAAGCCATTAGGGCCACCGTAATCTTCACACGCCCTCGCATAATGCAAGATGTTGTGATTCCATGAAGGGACCCTTGAAGGCGGTCACCGAACCCGTATAATTGGCAACCCTTGGGGGTTGTCACCGATACCCGTACAAATTGCTCGAGGCAATCTCCACGACTTAATTGGAGACCCCGACACTTGCCCGGAGCTTTACACCACAATGATTGAGCTCCGCACCACCACCAACCGTCTAGGGCACCCAAGCACCCAGAGAACAAGCTCTAGGGTACCAAACACCAAAGAGTAATAAGCTACTCAAAATTCACTTCCACGTATCACCATGGATAACTCAAACTGATGCACCAAATGCAATGGCAAGGGCACACGAAGTGCCCAAGTCCTTCACTCTCAAATCCCACCAAAGTAACGAAAGCTATGGAGGAATATAAGAGGAAGAACAAGAAAGAGAACACAAAGAACTCCATGATCTAGATCCAAAGGGGTTCCCCTCGCATAGAGGAGAAAGTGATTGGTGGAAACGTAGATCTAGATCTCCTCTCTCTTTTCCCTCAAGAACCAGCAAGAATCATTGGATGGATTGAGAGATAGCAAGCTCGAAGAAGGTCAACAATGGGGGCAAAACGCAAGCTCAAAGGATAAGGTCCCTTGGGGAAGAAGACCCCCTTTTATAGGTGGGAAAAAATACAACCGTTATGCCTTCAGCGCGCACACAAGCGGTACTACCGCTTGGGGCAGTAGTTCTAGGTGTAGCAGTGAGAGAATGCAAGTCCATGCGCAATAGTGCCGCTGGAGCGGTACTACCGTCCTCACAAGAGGTACTACCGCTTAGTGTCTCAGGACATAGAGAACTAGCGGCAGTAGAGGGAGGGTAGGACGGCAGTACCACATAAAGCGGTACTACTGTGGCCAACTACTGCTCTACTGCCGTGGAGGCTGCGAGGGACTATAGAAGCAAGAAGATAAGCGGAAGTGCAAGCAGAGATAGAATGCGGCAGTGCCGCACACGCGGTACTACCGCTCTACCTCAGCGGTACTACCGCTTAAATTCCTAGGGCTACAGGAAGAGTTGCGGTAGTGGGGCAGAAGTGTGAGTTGTAGTGCTGCTTGAGCGGTACTACCGCCTTACTACCGCTGAAACGCAAAAGAGTCCAGTAGCCCTAAAACAAGCAGTAGTGCCAGCGTCACTAGAACCGTGGAAGTACCGCGCAAGAGGTACTACCGCTACCCAGGGCGGTACTACCGCTAGTGAGCTTCGAAATAGCCCAAGCAAAACGGATGGATGCAGGAAAAGCAAAATTGCCATAACTTCTGCGAATGAGCTCCAAATAGAGCAAACTCAAGCTTGTTGGTTATAGTAATAAGTGGCAGGGGAGATATGCCTATGCTATAGAGATGTGAAACCTCTATGAATCAACAACTGACAAAAACTCCAACATCAAGAACATCATAGAAGATGCATACAAACACCGTTTTCGATGAACTCAAGCTTGTCATGAAGATGACCACAAGCTCAAAAACTCACATAGAGGAAAGCCAAACAAGAACCAAGAAAGATGATGCAAGGATGCAATGGTATGAGGTCTCTACGAATGATACGACAAGCTACTCACTCGAGAGCCCCCCCCTTGATAGTACGTCTATCGATCCTATAGCCCGGTCTCCCAACTACCATGATGAGACCGGTAAAATAGAAAACCTATCAAGGGAAAACCTTTGCCTTGCACATAGTCTACTTGAGCTAGATGATAACGATCTTGACTTCCTCAAGTTGGACCACCTTTCTTGATTGCGTTGGCTCGGTGAAGACTACTTGATTGCTCCCCCATACTCCACTATGGGTGAGCCACTCTTAGGCACATCTTCACAAGTCCATTTTCACCACAATGGATGGCAAGCTTCAAGGAAGTGATCTCTTTGTGATGCTCCACTGGAATTTACACACCGCAACCTAACCCCACATAGAACTCTCACGTAGACCATGTGTTAGTACACAAAGCCTAATGGACAATGCTTACCATACCATGGGATCAAATGTCCCCTTTAGGTCCATCTTCTACGCTTTCGTGTTGATCAACTTGATTCACTCTTTGACTTGGTCTTTGATCAACCTTGCATCATGTCTTCTACATGACCAATCTTTGGATAATTCCTTGAATAGCACCTTGGTCATCTCTTAAACTCCTTGAAACCAACACATGAACTTCAAGAAATGCCTATGGATAAATCCTTCAAATATAACTCAAGGCAACCGTTAGTCCATATAGAATGTCATCAATTACCAAAACCACACATGGGGGCACCATGCTCTTTCTCTAGCAGAACTCGAGTACGGGGTCTCGAGCTGGTGATCTTGACATGATGGCAATAGGAAGTAGAGGCACACAGATTTACCCAGGTTCGGGCCCTCTCGAAGAGGTAAAACACTATGTCCTACTTGTATTGTATTGATTGTGGATGGGGTACAAAGTACAGAATGATCTACCTCGAGATCATATGAATGCGTTCTAACTTCCAAATCTTGCCTCTACAAACTAAACCACTCGGCTTATATAGGAAACGGGGGTATCTAGGGTTTACACATGGCCGATTGCAACTAGGGATAAACCTACCGATCATTTGACTACGCCCTAAAGTGTATGCCAAGTCTTTGGAGGATTCCATCTTGAGTACACCGAGGGCCACGACGTACGTGGCCCATTCCCAGTTGCCGGTGGGTCCTTGGTCCATGAATGATAGGCCGACATGGTGAGCTCATCCTAATCCAGGACACCGTCACCATTGATATCCCAAATATTGTCACCTTGGAGTCTCATGTTCAGAACATTAACATGTGCATACGACTTGCAGGTTGAAACATACGACTTTATTGTTGGAGAAGGGTTGGTGGTGACGACGGCGACGAATCCCCTTCTTAGGAGCCCAAAACAGACTCCAGGTCGAATCTTCGGAGGAATAACAGAGGTGGTGGCGGCTTGATACGTCTCCAATGTATCTATAAATTCTGATTCTTCGATGCTATTATATTACCAATCTTGAATATTTTATATGCACCTATATGCTATTTTATATGATTTTTGGGACTAACCTATTAACCTAGAGCCCAGTGCCACTTTCTGTTTTTTCCTTGTTTTTGAGTTTTGCATAAAAGGAATATCAAACAGAATCCAATTGAGCTGAAAATTTACGGTGATTTTTTATGGACCAGAAGAAGCCCTCAAAGCAAAAGAGTTGGGACAGAAGAGCCATCAGTCCTCCATAAGGGTGGAGGGCGCGCCCTACCCCCTGGGCGCGCCCTCCGACCTTGTGGTTGACTCGTGGACCCCCCTGACGTGAAACCGACGCCAAAAATTCCTATAAATACAGAAACCCCTGAAAAGAAACCTAGATCAGGAGTTCCGCCACCGCAAGCCTCTGCAACCACCAAAACCAATCGGGACCCTGATTCGGCACCCTGCCGGAGGGGGAAATCATCATTGGTGGCCATCTTTATCATCCTGCCGCTCTCCATGATGAGGAGGGAGTAGTTCACCCTCGGGGCTGAGGGTATGTACCAGTAGCTATGTGTTTGATCTCTCTCTCTCTCTCTCTCTCTCATTTTCTTGATTTGGCACGATCTTGATGTATCGCGAGCTTTGCTATTATAGTTCGATCCTATGATGTTTCTCCCCCTCTACATTCTTGTAATGGATTGAGTTTTCCCTTTGAAGTTATCTTATCGGATTGAGTCTTTAAGGATTTAAGAACACTTGATGTATGTCTTGCATGTGCTTATCTGTGGTGACAATGGGATATTCACGTGATCTACTTGATGTATGTTTTGGTGATCAACTTGCGGGTTCTGTGACCTTGTGAACTTATTCATAGGGGTTGGCACACATTTTTGTCTTGACTCTCCGGTAGAAACTTTGGGGCACTCTTTGAAGTTCTTTGCGTTGGTTTGAATAGATGAATCTGAGATTATGTGATGCATATCGTATAATCAAACCTGCAGATACTTGTGGTGACATTGGAGTATCTAGGTGACATTAGGGTTTTGGTTGATGTGTGTCTTAAGGTGTTATTTTAGTACGAACTCTAGGGCTGTTTGTGACACTTATAGGAATAGCCCAATAGATTGACCAGAAAGAGTAACTTTGAGGTGGTTTCGTACCCTGCAAAAATCTCTTCGTTTGTTCTCCGCTATTAGTGACTTTGGAGTGACTCTTTGTTGCATGTTGAGGGATTGTTATACGATCTAATTATGTTATCATTGTTGAGAGAACTTGCACTAGTGAAAGTATGAACCCTAGGCCTTATTTCCAAGCATTGCAACACCGTTTTCACTCACTTTTGTTACTAGTTACCTTGCTGTTTTTATATTTTCAGATTACAAAAACCTATATCTACCATCCATATTACACTTGTATCACCATCTCTTCGCCGAACTAGTGCGCCTATACAATCTACCATTGTATTGGGTGTGTTGGGGACACAAGAGACTCTTTGTTATTGTTGGGGAACATAGTAATTTTAAAAAAATCCTACGCACACACAAGATCATGGTGATGCATAGGAATGAGAGGGGAGAGTGTTGTCCATGTATCCTCGTAGACCAAAAGCGGAAGCGTTAGCACAACACGGTTGATGTAGTCGTTCGTCTTCACGATCCGACCGATCCAAGTACCGAACGTACGGCACCTCCGAGTTCAGCACACGTTCAACTCGATGACGTCCCACGAACTCCGATCCAGTGGAGCTTCGAGGGAGAGTTCCATCAGCATGACGGCGTGATGATGGTGATGATGTTGCTACTGATGCAGGGCTTCGCCTAAGCACCGCTACGATATGATCGAGGTGGATTATGGTGGAGGGGGGCACCGCACACGGCTAAGAGATCAAGAGATCAATTGTTGTGTCTAGAGGTTCCCCCTGCCCCCGTATATAAAGGACCAGGGCGGAGGAGGCGGCCGACCAGGAGAGGGCGCGCCAGGGAGGAGTCCTACTCCCACCGGGAGTAGGACTCCCTCTTTTCCTAGTTGGAGTAGGAGGGGGAAAGGAAGGGAGGGAGAAAGGAGGAAGGATAGGGGGGCGCCGCCCCCCCTCCTTGTCCTATTCGGACTAGAGGGGGAGGGGGCACGCGGCCAGCCCCAGCTGCCCCTCCTATTCTCGACTAAGGCCCGTCTTGGCCCATTAAACTCCCTGGGGGGTTCTGGTAACCCCCCGATACTCCGGTATATGTCCGAAACCCCCCGAAACCATTCCGGTGTCCGAACATAGTCGTCCAATATATCGATCTTTACGTCTCGACCATTTCGAGACTCCTCGTCATGTCCGTGATCATATCCGGGACTCCGAACTACCTTCGGTACATCAAAACGCAAAAACTCATAATAGCGATCGTCACCGAACTTTAAGCGTGCGGACCCTACGGGTTCGAGAACTATGTAGATATGACCGAGACTGCATAACAACATACATTGTTCCCTTTGTCATCGGTATATTACTTGCCCGAGATTTGATCGTCGGTATCTCAATACCTAATTCAATCTCGTTACCGGCAAGTCTCTTTACTCGCTCCGTAATGCATCATCCCGCAACTAACTCATTAGTCACATTGCTTGCAAGGCTTATAGTGATGTGCATTACCGAGAAGGCCCAAAGATACCTCTCTGACAATCGGAGTGACAAATCCTAATCTAGAAATACATCAACTCAACAAGTACCTTCGGAGACACCTGTATAGAACCTTTATAATCACCCAGTTACGTTGTGACGTTTGGTAGCACACAAAGTGTTCCTCCGATAAATGGGATTTGCATAATCTCATAGTCATAGGAACATGTATAAGTCATGAAGAAAGCAATAGCAACATACTAAACGATCAAGTGCTAAGCTATGGAATGGGTCAAGTCAATCACATCATTCTCCTAATGATGTTATCCCGTTAATCAAATGACAACTCATGTCCATGGTTAGGAAACTCAACCATCTTCGATTAACGAGCTAGTCAAGTAGAGGCATACTAGTGACACTATGTTTGTCTATGTATTCACACATGTATTATGTTTCCGGTTAATACAATTCTAGCATGAATAATAAACATTTATCATGATATGAGGAAATAAATAATAACTTTATTATTGCCTCTAGGGCATATTTCCTTAAGTTATTTGATTGCAGGGTTGTTTGAGAGAGACCATCTTCATCCTACGCCTCCCACGGATTGATAAACCTTAGGTCATCCACTTGAGGGAAATTTGTTCCTCTACAAAACTCTGCGCTTGGAGGCCCAATACGAGTCTATAAGAAGAAGGTTGCACAGTAGACATCAAGCTCTTTTCTGGCGCCGTTTCCTGGGAGGTTAGTGCTTGAAGGTATATCTTTAGATCTTGCAATTGAATCTTTTATTTTCTTGTTTTATCACTAGTTTAGTCTATAAAAGAAAATTACAAAAAATGGAATTGGGGTTGCCTCATATGCTTCATCTTTTTAATGTCTTTCATGAAAATAAGGATTCCGATAATTGTGCCAAAGTGTTAGAAGAAGAATGCATTAAAATGTTTGTCACTAAATCTTTGAATGATGAGCATGATTGCAATGTTGTTAGTATAAATTCTTTGAATATCCATGATGCTAATGATATGCAAAGCTACAAGCTTGGGGATGCTATGTTTGATGAAGATGATATTTTTGTCCCCCAAGTTTTGATGAGAAAATTTATTTTGATGGTAGCATGCCTCCTATTTATGATGGTTATATTGATAAAAGGTTATTTGGAGAGGTCATGACTTTATTTAGTGATGAATCCACTAATTCGAAAGAGGTTCCAATTGATTATGAGAACAAAGTTGCTATCTATGATGATTATTGTGATGACATGTATGCTATAAAGAATAATGATAACCATGAAACTTGTCATCATGATTTTAATTTTCAATTGGATTATGCCTCACATGATAGTTAATTTGTTGAGTTTGCTCCCACTACTATTCATGAGAAGAGTTTTGCTTATGTGGAGAGTAGTAAAATTTCTATGCTTATGGATCATGAAAGTAATTCTTTATGTGGTGGTTATATTGTTGAATTAATTCATGATGCTACTGAAAATTATTATGAGAGAGGAACATATGCTTTTATATATCTTTCCTCTCTATGTGTTGAAATTTTTGAAGTTGCACTTGTTTGCCTTCCTATGCAAGTTGATTCTTGTTTCCATAAGTTGTTTTCTCACAAAATCCCTATTCATAGGAGGTGGGTTATACTTAAATGTTCTTGTCATATGCTTCATGATACTCCCAGTATGTTTCAATTCTTATCTTTTGTGTGAGCGTCATTGAAATCATCATGCCTAGCTAGAAAGGCATTAAAGAAAAGTGCTTGTTGGGAGACAACCCAATATTTACCCCTACTGTTTTGTTGTGTTCACATGATTAAGCTACCGTAGTAATCATGTTTTATAGCTTTTGTTTCAGTAAAGTGCCAAGTAAGACCTTTGGGATGGCTTACGGTGATAGTTGTTTTGATCTTGCTGAGAAACATAAATTTTTGCGCCCAGGAAAATAATTTTCATAATTCACAGAATCATGATTTTAATCTGATTCTTTTTGCATTTGATTGTTACACAAATTTCCCTGTTTGTCCTAATTTCTCAGAATTTTTGGAGTTACAGATTACTACAGACTGTTCTGTTTTTGACAGATTCTGTTTTCTACGTGTTGTTTGCTTATTTTGATGAATCTATGAGTAGTATCAGAGGGTATGGACCATGGAGAAGTTGAAATACAGTAGATATAACACCAATATGAATTTAGAATGAGTTCACAACATCACCTAAGTGGTGATTTATTTTCTTATACTAACGGAGTTCATAAGATTTTCTGTTAAGTTTTGTGTTGTGAAGTTTTCAAGTTTTGGGTAAAGTTTCGATGAACTACGGAATAAGGAGTGGCAAGAGCCTAAGCTTGGGGATGCCCAAGGCATCCCAAGGTAAGATTCAAAGACAACCAAGATCCTAAGCTTGGGGATGCCCCGGATGGCATCCCCTCTTTCGTCTTCCTTCATCAGTAACCTTACTTGGAGCTACATTTTTAGTCAGCACATGATATGTGTTTTGCTTGGAGCGTCATTTTCTTTTGTTTATATTTGCGTGCTGGTATTCAGAGACATGTTTTATATCTTTTAATTCAATAAAAAGGTCAAGTATAGCCTTTACCATGCTTATTTTACAAGTCTATATGTTGTTGTTTGAAAACAAAAAGTTTGCTGTTATGTTTTGAATATTTGTGAATAGTTAGAACATGATAAAATCTTGAAGTTTTTACACAATGAGTAACAACAAAATTTCTACAATGTGGTAATTCTTCAGAATTGTTGGAGTTAGGAAAGTCTGATTCCTCTTGCATTCTTTACAGACTGTTCTGTTTAGACAGATTGTTGTTATGTTTGCATATGTTTGCTTGTTTAATGATTCTATTTGAGGATAGGAGTATTAAATATGCAGAGGCATTTACTAGGAAATATCAAATAATAATTTTAGTGATTTTATACAGTAGAGAATGATAAGGTTTTGCATGGATTTATACTAACTTATCTCACGAGTTCTCGTTGAGTTTTGTGTGGATGAAGTTTTTAAGATTCCGGGAAACTATGATATGAAAGGAATTAAGGAGACACAAATGCTCAAGCTTGGGGATGCCCAAGGCATCCCTAATTAATATTTCAAGAAGTCTCAAGCATCTAAGCTTGGGGATGCTCCGGTTGGCATCCCACCTTTCTTCTTCAACAACTATCGGTCAATTTTGGTTGAGCCTAAGTTTTTGCTTCTGCACAAGATATGAGCTATCCTTGCAATGTCATTTTATTTTGCTTTGCTTTCTGGTTGAATAGTATTAAGATTTGGAATTTTTTTTTAATGAGAGTGAGTCTCCACATAGCTACATAATTATTCAACTACTCATTGATCTTCACTTATATATTTTTGGAGTAGTTTGTCATTTACTCTCGTGCTTCACTTATATCCTATGAGTAAATGGTTGAATGAATTGAATATCATAAATCTGAAATTATATATGTTTCATATGCTTATCCCATGGGAAGTAATGACTTCACATATAAGAAGTAGAGGTGGTAAATTTATTGAAAGTTAGCAAACATTTTATTGGTCACTTGAACAATTCATGAAAGAATATTGAAGGAAGAGAGATTTCACATATAAATATACTATCTTGGACATCTTATATGATTGTGAGCCCCATTAATTATTTTCAAACCTGAGAAAATTAGTTGAAGTTGGACAAGGAAGACAACATAATGAGTTATGCTTGGGTATATTTGTATAGAAGTTATATTGTTATGGATCCTCCAACATGTGGTGCTTGCTATTTAGAATCCTTTGCTAGCCAAAATTTCTGTACTAAGAGGGAATACTTCTTGCACATCCAAAATCCTTGAACCAAGTTTCTTCCATGAGTGTCCACCATACCTACCTATATGCGGTATTTACCTGTCGTTCCAAGTAAATTTTCATGTGCCAAACTCTAAACCTTCAAATAATAATCTGTTTTGTATGCACGACTCACTCATGTGGCAACTAGGGGTTGTCAGTATCTTCCATGCTAGGTGGGTTAATCTCACGATGAGTGGACTCCACTCATCCATTCACGAGAAAATGGCTGGTAACTGGGATGCCCAGTCCTATGATCAAAGATCAAAAACAAAACCGCAAATAATTTAAACAAAACTCCCCCAGGATTGTTGATAGTTGGGTGGTACCGTTGTTTTGGACGAGCCGTGGAGTGTGATTGTTGGTAGAGGGGGAGCAAAAACTTTACCTTTCTGTTTGGGAACCGTTTATAATGTATCTAGTATGGAAGATATTGGGAACTATTGGTTGTTATGTTGACAATGAAAGCATACCTCTAAAAATTATTTTCATCTCGATTTTAAAAGCTTCGAGCTCTGGCACCTCTGCAAATCCCTGCTTCCCTCTGCGAAGGGCCTATCTTTTACTTTTATGCAAGAGTCAGTTGTATTCCTTCTCGGTTAAACCTACTCTTTAGTTGGCAAGCGTCATGTGATGGGGAAAGATCTAACCATATATGACCATTCAAATATATTTGATCATGAATTATTACTGTTGACAATTATCTATATGATAAATAAGTTGGGAGGCAGAACATCAAGTCCCTATCTTTCTCTGTGTTCGATGGATGCTATTTGTTCTAAAAATATGCTTTGAGTGGTAGCAGTGATGGAAGACTATATGATAGTTGAGTATGTGGGATTTGCTAAATCAAAGCTCTTACATAGACCCTTCCTGAAAATAAGATGAATTGCAATTGTCTGATGACTGAGAACATGGTTTGTTAGTTTTCAAGAAAGTTTATGATCTATTTAACATGTGAATAGCTTATTACTTGATCATGAAAAGCTTTATGATATGAGCTACTGTTATGATGTACAATGATGCTAGAAAAAGTGATTGAAATTATCATTGATCAAACTTGTGCACTTGATAGCATTCCACATCAAAATTCTGTTTTTATCATTTACGTACTAGAGGACGAGCATGAATTAAGCTTGGGGATGCTTGATACATCTCCAACATATCTATGATGTTTGATTATTCCATGCTATTATATTATCTATCTTGGATGTTTTATATGCACTTATATGTTATTTTATATGATTTTTGGGACTAACCTATTAACCTAGAGCCCAATGCCAGTTTCTGTTTTTCCCTTGTTTTTGAGTTTTGCAGAAAAGGAATATCAAATGGAGTCCAATTGAGCTGAAAATTTACGGTGATTCTTTATGGACCAGAAGAAGCCCCTGAAGAAAAAGAGTTGGGACAGAAGAGCCACGAGTCCTCCACAAGGGTGGAGGGCGCGCCCTCCGACCTTGTGGTTGACTCGTGGACCCCCCTGTCGTGAAATCGACACCAAAAATTCCTATAAATACAGAAACCCCCGAAAAGAAACGTAGATCCGGAGTTCCGCCGCCGCAAGCCTCTGTAGCCACCAAAAACGGGACACTATTCCGGCACCCTGTCGGAGGGGGAAATCATCACGGTGGCCATCTTCATCATCCCGACGCTCTCCATGACGAGGAGGGAGTAGTTCACCCTCGGGGCCGAGGGTATGCACCAGTAGCTATGTGTTTGATCTCTCTCTCTCTCTCTCTCTCTCTCTCTCTCTCTCTCGTGTTCTTGATTTGGCACAATCTTGATGTATCGCGAGCTTTGCTATTATAGTTGGATCCTATGATGTTTCTTCCCATCTAGCTTCTTGTAATGGATTGAGTTTTCCCTTAGAAGTTATCTTATCGGATTGAGTCTTTAAGGATTTGAGAACACTTGGTGTATGTCTTGCAAGTGCTTATCTATGGTGACAATGGGATATTCACGTGATCTACTTGATGTATGTTTTGGTAATCAACTTGTGGGTTCTGTGACCTTGTGAACTTATGCATAGGGGTTGGCACACATTTTTGCCTTGACTCTCCGGTAGAAACTTTGGGGCACTCTTTGAAGTTCTTTGTGTTGGTTTGAATAGATGAATCTGATATTGTGTGATGCATATCGTATAATCAAACCCGCGGATACTTGTGGTGACATTGGAGTATCTAGGTGACATTAGGATTTTGGTTGATGTGTCTCTTAAGGTCTTATTTTAGTACGAACTCTAGGGCTTTTGTGACACTTGTAGGAATAGCCCAATAGATTGATCGGAATGCATAACTTTGAGGTGGTTTCGTACCCTACAATAATCTCTTCGTTTATTCTCCGCTATTAGTGACTTTGGAGTGACTCTTTGTTGCACGTTGAGGGATTGTTATATGATCTAATTATGTTATCATTGTTGAGAGAACTTGCACTAGTGAAAGTATGAACCCTAGGCCTTATTTCCAAGCATTGCAACACCGTTTTCGCTCACTTTTGTTACTAGTTACCTTGCTGTTTTTATATTTTCAGATTACAAAACCTATATCTACCATCCATATTACACTTGTATCACCATCTCTTCGCCGAACTAGTGCACCTATACAATCTACCATTGTATTGGGTGTGTTGGGGACACAAGAGACTCTTTGTTATTTGATTGCAGGGCTGTTTTTGAGAGAGACTGTTGGGGATATTACTATTGGGCGTAAACCGACCAGGAGAGGTCGGGTCATCCCCATGATGAGTTATTATCTTTGAAGCCCATCAAGACAAAGACAACTGCGCTTTATGAAGGCCCAGGGCCCAAAGGCGGGTTAAGGCCTGTAGACTTAAACCGACACTGATATGTAACTTGTGTTGTACGATAGGAAGAATAGAGACCGGGCTGGACACGTTTATGAGCCGGCCTCGGGATCCTGTGAACCGACGGGCGTCAACCCATGTATATAAGGGGATGACCCGGCGGCGGTTTAGGGACAACAAACAACAACTCGAGAACCATGCATAGGGGATTCGCTCCCTGGGTATCGAAACCCCAGCAATTCCACAAAAACTGGACTGTAGGCTTTTACCTTCACCGCAAGGGGCCGAACCAGTATAAACCCTCTGCATCCTTTGTCCGCTTTAACCCCTTTAAGCTAACCCGTCGCGATGGATCCACGATTAAGTCCTTCCACTAGGACATCTGCCGTGACAAAACCACGACAGTTGGCGCCCACCGTGGGGCTATCGCACGATGGTTTCGAGTTCTTAGAGGGTAGCTTCAAAGGAATCAAGGGATACGTTGTGGGCCGGATGACTAAGAGTCATCGCGGCAAGCTCTACATCGACAACACAGGCTGGGGCCCCGAGGCCAGCTCAATCGAGTACGGGTACCGGGTCCCCTTCGGCGGCATCCACATTTTCATTGGCAAGATCGGCAAACCAGGACCTGAGGCGGACACCCGCACCGACATCATTGAGACGGCTCAGCGTGCGAGACCCGCCCAGATTAAGCGTGCCTTCATGGGAGTCATCCACGGAGCGGAATCTGAGGTTAGATCGGCATATGATGATGAGACCATCGTTTATTCTGGTGACAAGTCATCAATCGGAGAGACCGAGTGGTACAAGATGGCCGGATTGGGGGCTGTTCCGATGGCGACAATATTCCTGACCCCTTTGATCCGCCGAGCCGGGTTGCGATCTTCATGGCTGGTATACAGCCGGCGTTGCACTCCTCGATAGCAGCAGCGATGATTTCCGGATCAGTAGCAGCGGCGGCAGCCGGGGCAGGAGGCCATGTGCGACCGTCGGCTCAGGTTTTGTCAAATTTATTCGATGCTTTGGCAACATTGCTATCAGAAGTTAATCCGGCAAATCGGGAGGAGCATAATGCGGAAATCGCAAAGGTATAGGATTAGATAACTCAGGCCGAGGCAGATCTGGCAGCTGAGGATACTAGGATGGACGAAGAGCGGGCCGAGTCAGAGGCACATGCTTACCGGCTTATGTTGGAGCGCATCAAACGATGTCATGAGGAGAAGGTACGGGTCCCACCTGCCTCCGGTTTATGAGGCCAGGAACCTCTTTGATACCCCAGGAGCAGGAACCAGTAATCCGCCAGTGGTAAACTGGATAGAGGCACCTGGAACGGGAGCGCCGGTTCAGCCGCGCCCGACAGACCCACCTCGTGAGAACAATGTCTTGGCACAGCATGTCCCAACACCACCGGGTCATTATTCTAACCCGTTGGATAATATTGTGGCCGCCGCTTCATGATTGGCAGCTCTCTCGATCGAAGGTGAGTCTCCAGTAGTAGTTGAGACGCGATGGGCTAGGGAGCTCCTTCAGACGGCCTTGACTCAGCAGCAGGCTTATTCATACAGTCGTGAGAGGATTCATTCCACTCCCCGCCCAAGTAGGAGCTATAGCAGGCGCCTTGATGAACCGGCTGTGTCGAGTAGCACGCGAAACTGTGATCCGCCCCGTGGCCATAACCCGGCGGGTGGTGCCGCTGATGCTCAGAACATGGTGGACCAAGGAAGGGTACGCCGAGAAGCCGAGTTAGCGGCGCAATACGCGGACCGTCAGCTTACTCCGGTTCATCCGACAACTTCGGTGGAGCCAGGAGTTACCTCCAGTTCTTTGGGAGTGCAATGTCTTGTCTCGGCTCTACGCAATGTATGGCTACCCAAGGATTTCAAGGGTCCACGTAAGGTGCCCAATTACACCGCCGATTTATCGCCCGAGTCATGGGTCGAAAGCTATGAGATGGCGATGAAGATGCTGGATGTGGATGATGCAGCGTGCGCTAAATACTTCACCATGATGTTGGAAGGAACGGCTCGCACTTGGTTGAAAAACTTGCCAGCTAACTCCATTGGGTCATGGGCCGAGTTGAGGGCCAGGTTTATTCAGAATTTCAAAGACACGTGCAAGCAGCCCATGTCAATTGTGGATTTAGCTACATGTGTCCAGGAGGAAGGAGAATCAACAACCCATTGGGTGCGCCGGGTTTCGGAAATTTTGCATTCATCAGACCGCATCAACGTTGATACAACAGTTTTAACATTGGAAGGCAATTGCCGGTTTACACCTCTGAAGTTGAAGTTGGGACGGCTCAAACGTCACTGCAAGGACATGGGGACTCTTATGGCAGCCTTGGTGAAGTATGCCGATTCTGATAGTACCAAGGACCCTGAATCTGATGATGACAAGACAGGTAAGGGAAAGAAGAGCGGCAACACCAAAGGGCAGCAACATAACCCGACAGGTTATGGAAACAGCGGTAAGCGTAAAACAGATAACAATTTAGATTTTGTGGCTAACACCAACGCGCAGGACAAAGGCCAGCGTCGTAAGGGTAAACCGCCTCAACGTGGTGGAATACCAAGTCCCAATCCAGAGCGCCTGTCTCACCTGTTAAACCAGCCTTGCCCAAAGCACGGAACATGGGATAAGCCAGCCACACACCTCTGGAAGGATTGTTATATTATGCAGGAGTTCAAAAATTCAGATTTTTTCCGGTATGATCATGGACCGGGCGGCGGTTCAGGCCCCGGATCTCATGGGCCGGGTTATGGTGGAGGCAATTCCGGTTCAGGTTTTCACGGTAATCAGAGCGAACATAGCAATCAAGGCAATCAGGGCAACCAAGGTGGTTATAATCATCAGGGCAATCAGCAGCATCAACAGCAGTCGGGTTACCAGAGCAACCCGAAGCAGTTGAATAGTGGGCAGTATCATGTTTTCACCACTAGCCTGTGCAAGCGCGATCAGAAGCTTCATAAAAGGGCAGGGAATTCCGTTGAACCGGCGGTTCCCCGTTACTTACGCTGGTCTGAACAGCCCATTGTGTGGAGTCGAGAGGATCATCCACCTCGGGTTGATAATCCGGGCCATTTGGCATTGGTGGTGGCACCTCAGGTTGGAGGTTATAAGTTCACCAAGGTACTCATGGATGGGGGGAGTAGTATCAATATCCTTTATTATGAAACCTTCCATCACATGGGGTTAACAGATAAAAATCTTAAACCGTCCAACACGGTCTTCCATGGTGTGGTACGTGGTAAATCGGCGTATCCGGTTGGTAAGATAGCTCTGGAGGTTGCTTTTGGAGATGAGCATGATTCAAGATCAGAAACATTGACTTTTGAAGTGGTGAAAATCAAGAGCCCATATCATGCCCTGTTTGGGCGACCGGCTTATGCCAAGTTCATGGCAAGGCCATGTTTTGTCTATCTACAGCTTAAGATGCTAGGTCATAAGGGGACCATCACCATGCATGGGAGCCGCAAGATCGCTTTAGAATGTGAAGAAGGTGATGCGACATATGCTGAGTCGGTTTGTGCAACAGAAGAGTTGAAGTTCTACAAGGACAATGTTGATCCGGCACATATGACTTCTTTGAAGAAACCAACTACAGAGCATGATCCGGCCTTGAAGTTTAAATCGGCTGATGAGACTAAGCTGGTTGATTTTGTTCCTGGCGATTCATCCCAGCAGTTTAGCATCAGCGCTAACTTGGATCCGAAATAGGAAAGCGCGCTCATCGAGTTCATCCATGAGAACCGGGACATCTTTGCATGGAAACCTTCTGACATGCCAGGTGTACCGAGGGAACTCGCTGAGCACACTCTCAATATTGATCCCAAGTTTAAACCGGTTAATCAATTTCTCCGATGGTTCAATGAAGAAAGACGCAAGGCCATTGGTGAGGAGGTAGCCAGGTTCTTGGCGGCTGGGTTTATCGTTGAAGTATTTCATCCTGAGTGGTTGGCTAATCCGGTGCTGGTGCTCAAGAAGAACGACACTTGGCGTATGTGTGTGGACTACACATATTTGAACAAGGCTTGTCCAGCAGATCCTTTTGCCTTTCCTCATATTGATCAAATCATTGATGCTACGGCGGGTTGCGAGCGTTTGAGTTTTCTGGATGCTTATTCTGGTTACCATCAGATCAAAATGGCAGTTAAGGATCAGGAGAAGACAACTTTCATAACTCCCTTTGGAGCCTTCTGCTATGTATCTATGCCTTTTGGCCTCAAAAGTTCCCAGGCGACTTATCAACGCTGTGTGAAGAACTGTCTTCATGATCAGATCGGCCGCAATGTTCATGCCTATGTGGATGATATTGTGGTGAAATCTAGAAAGGAGGAGATATTGATTAATGACTTGAAGGAGACATTTGATAACCTCCGGGTTTATAAAATGATGCTTAATCCGGCCAAGTGCGTCTTTGGTGTACCGGCAGGCAAGCTCTTGGGCTTTCTTGTGTCTAACAGGGGCATTGAAGCTAATCCGGAGAAAATCAAGGCTATAACTTCTTTGGCTAAACCGAAGTGTATCAATGATGTTCAACGCCTGGCAGGCTGAATTGCCGCTTTGAGCCGGTTTATCAGTCGCCTTGGGGAGAAAGCCATCCCTTTGTATCAGATGCTGAAAAAAATAGATAACTTCGTCTGGAGTGATGCTGCTAATGAAGCGTTTGAGGACTTAAAGCGGCAGCTAGCCGAGCCACCTATCCTTGCTGCTCATGTTGATAAAGAGCCCTTGTTGCTATACATGGCTGCTAATGCCCGAGCTGTTAGTGTGGCTATTGTGGTGGAGCGCAAGGAGGCTGGAAAAGAGTATCTGGTTCAACGGCCAGTTTATTACATCAGTGAGGTACTTATTGAGTCCAAGCAAAGGTACCCGCATTGGCAGAAGCTGGTGTATGAAGTTTTTATGGCGAGCCGGAAGCTTAAGCAATATTTCCAGGGTCATCCAATCACTGTGGTCTGCTCTACTCCTTTTAATGTTCCCTTGCACTAACAATGCAGCTGAGTATGAGGCTTTACTCCATGGTCTTCTGATGGCTAAGGAGACGAATTTAAGCCGGGTTAAGTGCTTCGGCGACTCGGACCTGGTGGCTCAACAAGTGTCTGGTACTTGGGATTCCAAGGACCCGCTCATGGCAGCATACCGTCGAGAGGTGGACATTGTTGCAGGTCACTTCAAAGGGTATCAGGTTGATCATGTGGACCGGCGAAAGAACAAAGCGGCAGACGCTTTAAGCCGTTTGGGTTCCCAACGTAAACCGGTTCCACCCAATGTCTTCCTGGATGTCCTGCACAATCCGTCAGTCAAGCTTCCTACGGAGGAGGATTTGGCTGTTACTGATCCGGAGGCTCAATTGGTGGCGGCTCTTCATGTTATCCCGGATTGGACGGTCCCATATTTGGCGTATATGAATCGGGACGAGTTACCAGAGGATGAAATTTCGGCCAGGCAGATAATCCGGTGGTCCAAATCCATGACTATTATCAATGGAGAGTTACATCATTGCAGTGTGACAGGGGCGTTTCTGCGGTGTATATCTCCGGAAGAAGGCCGTGAAATTTTACGTGAGATCCACGAAGGAGATTGTGGTCACCACGCCGGTTCAAAGTCCCTGGTAGCTAAAGCTTTTCATCATGGCTTCTATTGGCTGACGGCTCATGCTGATGCGGAAGACTTGGTGAAAAAGTGCGACGGTTGTCAGAAATTTTCACGCCGAGCCCATGTTCCGGCCCAGGAATTGAGGATGATTCCAATCACTTGGCCGTTTGCAACTTGGGGGCTGGATATGGTTGGGCCCTTTAAGAGATCCAAGGACAAGAAGACCCACCTTTTGGTGGCGGTTGATAAGTTCACTAAGTGGGTGGAGGCAGAGCCAGTCAGTAAGTGTGATGCAGCTACGATGGTTCAATTCATCAAGAAGGTGATTTTCCAGTTTGGCTTTCCACACAACATTATAACTGATAAAGGTACCAATCTGTCCAAAGGTGCTATGAAGGAGTTCTGTCAACGTGAGCACATCCGGCTTGACATATCATCAGTGGCTCACCCCCAGTCTAATGGTCAAGCAGAGAGAGCCAATCAAGAGATCTTGAGAGGCGTCAAGCCCTGGCTTATGGTTCCTTTGCAACGGACGCCGGGTTGTTGGGTGGAGGAGTTACCTTCTGTGTTATGGAGCATCAATACCACGCCCAACAGATCTACGGGGTACACGCCTTTTTTCATGGTTTATGGAGCGGAGGCGGTTCTCCCTAGTGACATCCGTCATGACTCGCCTCGTGTGGCGGCATATGTCGAAGCTGACAATGAGAAGGCACGACAGGAAGCACTTGACCTGATAGATGACGAGCGTGACATTGCAGCAGCCCGTTCGGCGATTTATCAGCAAGATCTGCATCGTTATCACAACCGCCGGGTTATAACCAGAACTTTTCAAGAAGGCAATCTAGTGCTCCGACTCATCCAGGATCAGACGGATATGCACAAGTTATCCCCACCTTGGGAAGGACCCTTTGTGGTCAGCAAGAATCTGCATAACGGGTCATACTACCTTATAGATGTTCAAGAGCACAAAGACTCACGTATATCGGAGGAGGAGACCCACCGGCCGTGGAATATCGCTCATCTTCGGCCTTACTATACTTGAGCCACAGGCTCTACTCATGTACATAGTTATGACAATGTATATATTATGATCAATATAATAAATCGGAGCCTCAGCTAAAGCGGGGTATCTGTTGTTTTTTCTTACATCATGTGTGATTACATGGGGGCTTCTGTTTATAAAGCGGCATCCAGTTTACCCCTTGGTTCAGCTTGTAAAGCCTCATATAAAAATCACTTGGGGGCTTGGAAGTACTCGAACCATAGTACACCTCTTGATTGGCGGAAGGCCACCAGAAACATCACTTGGGGGCTTGGTTGTGTCCGAACCATAGCTACACCTCTTGATCGGCTCAAAGCCAAAAAGAAAATTACTTAGGGGCCAAAGAGAGTGTTGCAAAGGAACAACTCAAACATAGGCACTGATATGTCTCCAACGTATCTATAATTTTTTATTGTTCCATGCTATTATATTATCTGCTTTGGATGTTTATGGGCCTTATTAAACTCTTTTACATTATTTTTGGGACTAACCTATTAATCCAGAGCCCAGTGCCAGTTCCTGTTTTTTCCCTTGTTTTAGTGTTTCGCAGAAAAGGAATAACAAACGCAGTCCAAACGGAATGAAACCTTTAGGAGAGTTATTTTTGGAACGGAAGCAATCCAGAAGACTTGGGGTGTACGTAAGGAAGCAACGAGGAAGGCACGAGGCAGGGGGCGCGCCCACCCCCCTCGTGGCTCCCCTGACATATTTCTTCCTCCTATATATACCAATATACCCTAAAACCTTCGGGAAACAGAATAGATCAGGAGTTCCGCCGCTGCAAGCCTCTGTAGCCACCAAAACCAATCGGGACCCTGCTCCGGCACCCTGCCGGAGGGTGATCCCTCACCGGTGGCCATCTTCATCATCCCGGCGCTCTCCATGACGAGGAGGGAGTAGTTCACCCTCGGGGCTGAGGGTATGTACCAGTAGCTATGTGTTTGATCTCTCTCTCTCTCATGTTCTTGAGGTGATACGATCTTAATGTATCGCGAGCTTTGCTATTATAGTTGGATCTTTATGATGCTTCTCCCCCTCTACTCTCTTGTAATGGATTGAGTTTCCCCTTTGAAGTTATCTTATCGGATTGAGTCTTTTAATAATTTGAGAACACTTGATGTATGTCTTGCGTGGGATACCCGTGGTGACAATGGGGTATTCTATTGATCCACTTGATGTATGTTTTGGTGATCAACTTGCGGGTTCCACCCATGAACCTACGCATAGGGGTTGGCACACGTTTTCGTCTTGATTCTCTGGTAGAAACTTTGGGGCACTCTTTGAGGTTCTATGTGTTGGTTGAATAGATGAATCTGAGATTGTGTGATGCACATCGTATAATCATACCCACGGATACTTGAGGTGACATTGGAGTATCTAGGTGACATTAGGGTTTTGGTTGATTTGTGTCTTAAGGTGTTATTCTAGTATGAACTCTTTAAGAAAGAATAACTTTGAGGTGGTTTCGTACCCTACCATAATCTCTTCGTTTGTTCTCCGCTATTAGTGACTTTGGAGTGACTCTTTGTTGCATGTTGTGGGATAGTTATATGATCCAGTTATGTTATTATTGTTGAGATAACTTGCACTAGTGAAAGTATGAACCCTAGGCCTTATTTCCTAGCATTGCAATACCGTTTGTGCTCACTTTTATCATTAGTTACCTTGCTGTTTTTATATTTTCATATTACAAAAACCTATATCTACCATCCATATTGCACTTGTATCACCATCTCTTCGCCGAACTAGTGCACCTATACAATTTACCATTGTATTGGGTGTGTTGGGGACACACGAGACTCTTTGTTATTTGGTTGCAGGGTTGCTTGAGAGAGACCATCTTCATCCTACGCCTCCTACGGATTGATAAACCTTAGGTCATCCACTTGAGGGAAATTTGCTACTGTCCTACAAACCTCTGCACTTGGAGGCCCAACAACGTCTACAAGAAGAAGGTTGTGTAGTAGAAATCAAGCTCTTTTCTGGCGCCGTTGCCGGGGAGGTTAGGTAAGCGGCACTCACACCCCGTAAACTAAGCTCTTTTCTGGCGCCGTTGCCGGGGAGGTGAGTGCTTGAAGGTATATCTTTAGATCTTGTAATCGAATCTTTTTGTTTCTTGTTTTAGCACTAATTTAGTTTATAAAAGAAAACTACAAAAAAATGGAATTGAGTTTACCTCATACGCTTCATCTTTTTAATATCTTCAATGAGTATGATGGGAAGGAAAATTATGCCAAAGTGTTAGAAGAAGAATGCCTTAAAATGTTTGGCACTAAATCTTTGAATGATGAGCATGATTGCAATGTTGTTAGTATGAACTCCTTGAATATCCATAGTACTAATGATGATTGCACTAGTTATGATGAAAATGTCTCCTATAAACATGTCAATTTTTGTGGAGTGCGCTGGGTTTGAAAGTACACACCAAATAGGGAAGATAGATATTGCAAGAGGCATAAGTATTTAGAATCTAAATGGTTGCAAGAAAGGCTAAATGTTAGTGCTGAAAATTTATAATATCTTATCCATACTTGTGAACTTTGCAATGAACATGGTCATTTAAATATCAAATGCAAATTGTTTCATGACCAAATCGTGTCCAAAAATTGTGATGACTTGATTTCCCTTGCACATCATAATGAACTTAGTTTGCTTTTGGGTTATGAAGAAATGAAACGTCAAACTAAGCATATTCCAGAATATAACCTTGAGAAATTCCTCGATATTGATCTAGAAGAAATTTATATGTATTGTGCGGTGAATTGCATTGAAAATCCTTATATTGCCAATTACATAAAGAAAAGAAAACAAATAGAGGATGAAGAGAATACTAATGAAAGGGAAGAGACTTCCCAGTATTCTCCTATTATTTCTTATGATGAATCAGGTAACGAGGAGGAGCCTTCTATTCAACCAATCTCATTAATAAGGAGTTCCAAAAAGAGGATTGAACCCACACATGATGTGGTGAAGAAGAAGAAACAAAAAAGGAAGAGAGGTAAAAAGATATCTCTCCCAAATAATGTTGCTCCTATTATTGTTGTGCCTCATGAAAATGAATCAAAAATAATTATGGAAGATGATGCACTTGATGATGATCTCGTTATGCCTATTGCTTGTTGTGATGATTATGATTGGGAAGTTAATGATACTTATTATGATCTTGAATTTTTTTTGGCACTTGCTTGGAAGAATATGATAATAATGTTTTCTATATTATTGGTGATATCCATACTATTAATGGTGAGAGTGACTATGCTTATGATATGAAAAGGCCCAAGCTTGGGGATGCTATGTTTGATGAGAATGACATGTTTGAGAATATATTTGCTGAAACTAATGTTTGTCCCAAGCTTGGGGATGCTACGTTTAATGAAGGTGATATTTTTGGTCTCCCAAGTTTTGATATGCAAATTTATAATGATGATAGCATGCCTCCTACTTATGATGATTATATTGATGAAAGTGGGTTTGGAAGAGTGTCAACTTTAGGAAGTAATGATCCCACTATTTCGAAGGATGTTGAATCTTATAATATTTATGGAAGTGGATTTGGAGAGGTCATGACTTTATTTAGTAATGATTCCACTCTCTTGGAAGAGGTTTCAATTGATTATGATGAGAACAAAGTAAGACCTATAGGATCTTCTTGGATGATAGTTATTTGATCTTGCTAAAAATTCCAGAAACTTTCTGTTCACAAAAACAATTGTTAAAAATCACCATAACGTGATAAAATACTTATTCCAATTGCAGAAGATCAATAAAAAAATTTATCTAGGTCTTCCTATTTTGGTAGAATTTTTAGAGTTCCAGAAGTTTGCGTTAGTTACAGATTACTACAAACTGTTCTGTTTTTGACAGATTCTGTTTTTCGTGTGTTGTTTGCTTATTTTGATGAATCTATGGCTAGTAAAAGAGTTTATAAACCATAGAGAAGTTGGAATACAGTAGGTTTAACACCGATACAAATAAAGAATGATTTCATTATAGTACCCTGAAGTGGTGTTTTGTTTTCTTTCGCTAACAGAGCTTACGAGTTTTCTGTTGAGTTTTGTGTTGTGAAGTTTTCAAGTTTTGGGTAAAGATACGATGGACTATGGAATAAGGAGTGGCAAGAGCCTAAGCTTGGGGATGCCCAAGGCACCCCAAGGTAATATTCAAGGATAACCAAGAGCCTAAGCTTGGGGATGCCCCGGAAGGCATCCCCTCTTTCGTCTTCGTTCATTGGTAACTTTACTTGGAGCTATATTTTTATTCACCACATGATATGTGTTTTACTTGGAGCGTCAATTTTATTTTCTTTAGCCTTGCTTGATGTTTGAATAAAGTACCAAGATCTGAAATTCTTAAATGTTAGAGAGTCTTCACATAGTTGCATAATTATTCGACTACTCATTGATCTTAACTTATATCTTTCGGAGTAGTTTGTTGTTTGCTCTAGTGCTTCACTTATATCTTTTAGAGCACGACGGTGGATGTATTTTGTAGAAATAGATGAACTCTCATGCTTCACTTATATTATTTTGAGAGTCCTAAACAACATGGTAATTTTCTTTGGTTATGAAACTAGTCCTAATATGATGGGCATCAAAGAGGGATATAATAAAAACTTTCATAAAGAGTGCATTGAATACTATGAGAAGTTTGATGCTTGATGATTGTTTTGAGATATGAAGATAGTGATATTAAAGTTGTGCTAGTTGAGTAGACGTGAATTTGAGAAATACTTGTGTTGAAGTTTCCAAGTCCCGTAGCATGCACGTATGGTAAACGTTATGTAACAAATTTGAAACATGAGGTGTTCTTTGATTGTCTTCCTTATGAGTGGCGGTCGGGGACGAGCGATGGTCTTTTCCTACCAATCTATCTCCCTAGGAGCATGCGCGTAGTGCTTGGTTTTTGATGACTTGTAGATTTTTGCAATAAGTATGTGAGTTCTTTATGACTAATGTTGAGTCCATGGATTATGCGCACTCTCACCTTCCATCATTGCTAGCCTCTTTGGTACCGTGCATTGCCCTGTCTCACATTGAGAGTTGGTGCAAACTTCGCCTGTGCATCCAAACCCCGTGATATGATACACTCTTTCACACATAAACCTCCTTAGATCTTACTCAAAACAGCCACCATACCTACCTATTATGGCATTTCCATAGCCATTCCGAGATATATTGCCATGCACTTTCCACCGTTCCATTTATCATGACACGTTCATCATTGTCATATTGCTTAGCATGATCATGTAGTTGACATAGTATTTGTGGCAAAGCCACCGTTCATAATTCTTTCATACATGTCACTCTTGGTTCATTGCATATCCCGGTACACCGCCGGAGGCATTCATATAGAGTCATAATTTGTTCTAGTATCGAGTTGTAATCATTGAGTTGTAAATAAATAGAAGTGTGATGATCATCATTTTCTAGAGCATTGTCCCAAGTGAGGAATAAAAAAAAGGGGAAAGTCCATACAAAAGAGAAGGCCCAAAAAAATGAGAGAAAAAGAGAGAAGGGACAATGTTACTATCCTTTTACCACACTTGTGCTTCAAAGTAGCACCATAATCTTCATGATAGAGAGTCTCTCGTTTTGTCACTTTCATATACTGGTGGGAATTTTTCATTATAGAACTTGGTTTGTATATTCCAACAATGGGCCTCCTCAAGTGCCCTAGGTCTTTGTGAGCAAGCAAGTTGGATGCACACCCACTTAGTTTCTTTTGTTGAGTTTTTATACATTTATAGCTCTAGTGCATCATGGCAATCCCTACTCCTTGCATTAACATCAATCGATGGGCATCTCCATAGCTCATTGATTAGCCTCGTTGATGTGAGACTTTCTCTTTTTTTGTCTTCTCCACATAACCCCCATCATCATATTCTATTCCACCCGTGCTATATCCATGGCTCACTCTCATGTATTGCGTGAAGGTTTATAAAGTTTGAGATTACTAAAGTATGAAACAATTGCTTGGCTTGTCATCGGGGTTGTGCATGATGAGAGCATTCTTGTGTGACGAAAATGGAGCATGACTAAACTATATGATTTTGTAGGGATGAACTTTCTTTGGCCATGTTATTTTGAGAGGACATAATTGCTTAGTTAGTATGATTGAAGTATTATTATTTTTATGTCAATATTAAACTTTTGTCTTGAATATTATGGATCTGAATATTCTTGCCACAACAAAGAAGATTACATTGATAAATATGTTAGGTAGCCTTCCACATAAAAAATTATGTTTTTATCATTTACCTACTCGAGGACGAGCATGAATTAAGCTTGAGGATCCTGATACGTCTCCAATGTATCTACAATTTTTGATTGTTCCATGCTATTATATTATCTGTTTTGGATGTTTATGTGCCTTATTAAACTCTTTTACATTATTTTTGGGACTAACCTATTAACCCAGAGCCCAGTGCCAGTTCTTATTTTTCCCTTGTTTCAGTGTTTCGCAGAAAAGGAATATCAAACGGAGTCCAAACGGAATGAAACCTTTGGGAGAGTTATTTTTGGAACGGAAGCAATCCAGAAGACTTGGGGTGTAAGTAAGGGAAGCAATAAGGAAGGCACGAGGCAGGGGGCGCGCCGCCCCCCTGGGCGCGCCCTCCACCCTCGTGGGCCCCTCGTGGCTCCCCTGACGTATTTCTTCCTCCTATATATACCAATATACCCTAAAACCTTCGGGGAACAGAATAGATCGGGAGTTCCGCCGCCGCAAGCCTATGTAGCCACCAAAAACCAATCGGGACCCTCCTCCGGCACCCTGCCGGAGGGGGGATCCCTCACCGGTGGCCATGTTCATCATCCCGACGCTCTCCATGACGAGGAGGGAGTAGTTCACCCTCGGGGCTGAGGGTATGTACCAGTAGCTATGTGTTTGATCTCTCTCTCTCTCTCTCTCTCTCTCTCTCTCTCTCTCTCTCTCTCTCGTGTTCTTGAGGTGATACGATCTTGATGTATCGTGAGCTTTGCTATTATAGTTGGATCTTTATGATGCTTCTCCCCCTCTACTCTCTTGTAATGGATTGAGTTTCCCCTTTGAAGTTATCTTATCGGAATGAGTCTTCTAATGATTTGAGAACACTTGATGTATGTCTTGCATGGGATTCCCATGGTGACAATGGGGTATTCTATTGATCCACTTGATGTATGTTTTGGTGATCAACTTGCGGGTTCCACCCATGGACCGATGCATAGGGGTTGGCACACGTTTTCATCTTGATTCTCCGGTAGAAACTTTGGGGCACTCTTTGAGGTTCTATGTGTTGGTTGAATAGATGAATCTGAGATTGTGTGATGCACATCATATAATCATACCCAGGGATACTTGAGGTGACATTGGAGTATCTAGGTGACATTAGGGTTTTGGTTTATTTGTGTCTTAAGGTGTTATTCTAGTACGAACTCTCTAATAAAGAATAACTTTGAGGTGGTTTCGTACCCTACCATAATCTCTTCGTTTGTTCTCCGCTATTAGTGACTTTGGAGTGACTCTTTGTTGCATGTTGTGGGATAGTTATATGATCCAATTATGTTATTATTGTTGAGAGAACTTGCACTAGTGAAAGTATGAACCCTAGGCCTTGTTTCCTAGCATTGCAATGCCGTTTGTGCTCACTTTTATCATTAGTTACCTTGCTGTTTTTATATTTTCAGATTACAAAAACCTATATCTACCATCCATATTGCACTTGTATCACCATCTCTTCGCCGAACTAGTGCACCTATACAATTTACCATTGTATTGGTTGTGTTGGGGACACAAGAGACTCTTTTTTATTTGGTTGCAGGGTTGCTTGAGAGAGACCATCTTCATCCTACGCCTCCTACGGATTGATAAACCTTAGGTCATCCACTTGAGGGAAATTTGCTATTGTCCTACAAACCTCTACACTTGGAGGCCCAACAATGTCTACAAGAAGAAGGTTGTGCAGTAGACATGAGGCACCCACTGAGCATAGCTCAAAATATTGCTTGGGGATTCTTTGCTATCGCAATGAACAAAGAATCTACACTTGTAATAGGCTATCAAGCCACGACTTGGAAGCCTGGTGTATACACCTAAAACCCCAGGTTAGCCTGCCTTTTTAAGTAAGTCACTCCGTCCAGGTAAACCTGGTATGACCCGTCGAACTATGACAAGTCAATCCAAAAAGACCCTGAACTTGTCAAAGTTAAAAAGACGATTGGTTAAAGATTGAGGTCTATCTTAAAAGGCTTTGTAAAATGGTTTAACTCAGTGTCCTGGCAGCCCATGAAAAGCCTCGAATTTGGGGCCTGGCAGCCCGTGAAAAGCCTCGACTACAAGTTTTCATATGCTTTTATTTGCCAAGTTTGTCTCTCCTTTGATGAGATTTATGATGTTTTTGATAAACCGACGTTCATTAAACCGGTTCGGCTTTCAATTACAAAGTTGTCAGTACATGATCCCTTATAATCCGGAGCTTATTAACCCGGTCTGGTTTCGACTATAAGTCACTAGTATTGAATATGGATAAACCGGTGTTTATCACAACCCGGTATGGTTTTATCATAAACCGGCACACTATGAAAGGAGTTATCATTACTCAAGATTGGGATTATCACCCTCACTACAAAAGTTGGTCAACTAACATTATGATTCAAGGTCACAGGTATCATTTATTTTCATATTTGATTGTCTTTTTACAGCCTTGGTTATAAACCCTGGCTATATATCTGGGCATCATGACCCGTCCGGCGGTAAACCGCGAGGACACTTTAAAAAAAATTTGTGTGCAGGAGCAGCTACGGATTATGAAAGTCATATATCTTAAGCATGGCAAATTAACAAGTATCAGACAAAGTAAATATGCACGAAGGCATAACAGACCAAGTGTTTGGACTAGCCTATTACAGGGCGTTTCAGTGCCCAAAAGAATAATTGTTTTTTCAGCAAATATTGCGGTTCGCAGAAGGCTAACTCGGCCTCCGGATCATGATTCGTCACCAGGTTGACTCAACGGCTGCGGATCATCTTGCACCGGTTCATCCTCCTCATCTCTACCCAGCGGCTCGAAGTCAATAGTTGCCTAGTTGATCCCAGTTAGGGCTTGGAACACAGATTCATCATTTATAAGGGTGGATGGTTCAATGTCAGGGGCATAGGTGTGCTTACGAATTGGTGGGATAAGATTTTGGGCTTCAGGAGTTGGTGCGGCAACCCGTTTGTTGTTGACGTCATAACTCGCCTGATAATGTGAAAGATCAGCTTCTTCAGCCAATTGGCAAGCTAGTGGACGTACTTTCCGGTTTATAGCTCGAAGGTCATCATTGCCAAATTCTGATCCATCTTCTTTTAAGCTCGGATAGCCTTTAAACACGTCCTCTGGATCAAGATCAGGCACCCACGCTTTTGCCCGGGTTAGCGCGGTTAGAGCACCAACCCTCGTAGCAGATCTTTTTAGCTCTTTTACCCAGGCAGGCAGCATTGACAACCTCTCTAAGGTCTCCTTGATTAAGGTTGGGGGTGGCTTGTTGTGAGAAGCAGCGCAAATGATCGGTTGCGCACCGGTATATAATTGTTCTATCAGAGTATAGGCAGCCCTCAACTTCTTCTGTACGTCAGAGCCCAGATGGCCAATGCGAGTTCCTGCATCATTACAAACATCAGTAAACCGGCAATGAATGGGATGATATTATGAAAACTTAAAGCCAGAATGTTTATCGAACACAGCAGCAGTCATGGCATGTACTTGCCGCTTTACACCAGTCAACTCGTCTACCACCGGTTTAAGAACTGCTTCTGCGTCCTCGACTCTTTTTTGCAAATTGGATTTTTCTGTGTTCCAATTCGCCCGCTCCTTGTTGAAATTCTCCTTGAGCTTTTCCATGGCGGCTAGGGCACTGGTCAGCTCATACTTTGCCTTAGAGGTTTCTGGTTGCTAGGACTTGATGTTTTCTTGCAGATCAGAGATTTGAGTTTCCTTCTTGCTCAACTCAGCCTATAAAGACAGACATATTATGAGTTGACAGTACATATTTGAAGTACCAAGCACATAACAAGTTATGCACATGATACTTGGGGGCTAATGCCTATTTGCTCTTTATCAGAAATTTCTACAAAGTCCCAAGCACAATACAAGTATTATTCTTGACACTTGGGGGCTAATGTATGATGGTTCAAAGTAACAATACGAGTTTTCTTCTAAAAAGTCCCGGTTTACCTTGAAAAGATAAACCGGCCCTTGGGGACTACACCAACGAAAGTTGCAGTATTATAATTCTAAAGTACCGATTCATCTTTAAAAATATAACTCGACCCTTGGAGGCTAAGCATGCAAAGTTAAGCTATTACAAAGTCCCGGGTTAGATTGATATCATAAACCGTCACTTGGGGGCTACTGGAGTTGATATTTGGAATTAAGAGGGAAACAATTATGTAGAGTTAAGCAGTAGTTACCTCATATCGCTCTTTCATCAAGTTTACCAAACCGGCTTCATAGTCGCGACTGGTGTACAGACGGTTCAAGAAGCCAGAGTGAATGTCTTGGGCGTTGAGATGGGCATAGCTTGACAAATCGGTGTTCATTTTGCCTTTGTTCATAGCAGAAAGTTCATCCTTGGCGCTATGTTTGGATAAAGCGACCGGATTACCAGGAGCGGTATGGCTGACGCCAGTAATCATAATGTCATCTTCTTTATCATCAGCAGCCTTCACTGGAGTGGACGGTTTCTCAGTAGCCTTAGCTGGACTGGCCGGTTTATCATTCATGCGAGCCGGACTA
This sequence comes from Aegilops umbellulata, assembly GCA_032464435.1. NCBI lineage: Eukaryota > Viridiplantae > Streptophyta > Magnoliopsida > Poales > Poaceae > Aegilops > Aegilops umbellulata. Next base: position 601,121,103 of record CP136058.1, read on the forward strand.
GTCGGTTTGTCAGGGTGACTTGTGGTGTCACCTTCTACTTGTTCAACTATGAAGTCATAATCTAGAGGTGGCGGGTCATCATGTATAACGTCAGTACTTGTTCCTTCCGGATTTGGAGTCGTCTCCGGTTCAATAACCACATTATCATCAGCCAGTTTATTTAACCGGCCCTTCTTGCTGGGTCTAGGCTTGGCGCTGAGAACAAATATAAATGCCAAATACATTACACAAGGTATTGAAAATAAATTTAAAAGTATGACTCACCCAAGAACTGCCTCAGCACAGCTATGAACAAAGACAGTTGTGGAGCATAGTTGGACCTTTCCTTTGCAGTTAATCTCTGAGGAAAGGGATGTGTATTGCTAAGACGGTGAGGGCGGTTACGTAGCAAAGGATTTTCATTAGTTGGAGATGTGTCCTTGCAATAAAACCAAGTCTGGTTCCACTCCTTGGGGTGACTGTGAAGTTTGGCGTGAGGGAAGTTGACATCCTTCCTCTTTTGAATCGCCATTCTGCCAAGCTCAGTATTCGGTCCATCTGTGAACTATGTGAGACGGTTTAAATAGAAGAAATCCCTAAACAGTTCAACTGTGGGTTCCTCCTGAAGATAAACCTTGCAAAATACTTGGAAACGGCAGACATTGGACACAGAGTTTGGGCCAATGTCCCGAGGATGGAGTTGAAAGCTGGCAAGCACATCTTGAAATTTTTTTGAACTGGGAGGACTAAAGCCTCGACCCAGATGGTCAACGAACACGACTATTTCTCCGTCCTTGGGTTCATGAGGGTTTTCTGGGCCAGGGGCCCTCCAGTGGATGACGTCTTTCTTCGCTAAAGCGCCGGTTGCAAAGCATCTGTTAAATTGTTCTTCAGTAACCCGGGAAGGAACCCAATTGCACTCGTAAACTTGTTTGGCCATTTTAATGGAAAGCTGAAACGTGGTTATTTTTGGTTTAAGATTCATACTGGACAAGTATAAAGCGGAGCAAGATAAGCAGAAGCAAAGGTATATGCATATTGTTAAACCGGAGTTTGATATTGCTAAACCGGAGTCTCACAATGGAGGAAGAGCAAAGATAAAGGCATCAACAGTTTAAAGGGGACCAATGGTACCTACCGGATCATCATTTTTCAAAAAGCTAAACTGCCTATATTGGTATGAAAGGTACAGATCTAAAATACCTAAGTGAGGGAAAAACAGGTTTCACAGATTGGCGTGGAAATTTCAGATCTGCGGTGCGACAGAAAACTACTACATATTCAGACCTAAATTTCAGATGCTTAAGCAGTTCATCAGGTTCAGTTGAGTTTTCTAGATGAAGGGGGTGCTCTAATGAGGAAAAAGGAGTTTTAACTACAAAGGCACCAGAAAATATTAGATCTAACTGGCCATTTGTGCTACTGAGAAGAAAGGGGAAGAACAGTTCTAAGAACTTCGAAGAACACCGATGACTGCAAATGCTAATGATAAGATCTAGGGTGGAAGGAGAGAAGGTTTACCAATGTCAAAAGAATAGTGGAGAGGCGCCGCGGCTTTCTGGTATGATCAGGTTGATGCAGCGGCCGTTGTTGAAGCAGATGCGAAGGTCGTCGTCAGCGGCAGAGCTCGAAGGTTCGGTCGGCGCGAGGAAGAGGACAATGTGAAGGGGCACGGAGGGGAAAAAGAGAAAATGACCCTCGGCTTTATTTATAAGGTGAATGGATAAGTGACAGGCGTGAGAATCGAGGAGCCCAAAATTTGGATATATGACAAAGCTGTCGCCTCGATTGTCGGAGGATCATTAATGAAGGTGAGATATATGCAATCTTTAATAACATGTGACGTCATGGTGCTTTATCATGATCCTGGAAGATGACGTCATGGCGGTTTACAAGATTTACGCAAAGGCAATGAAGGAGGAAATTTCTCAAGTGTTGAAGATTGACATGAACCAGTTCAAATCAATCTGGGGCCTAATGAAGGGGATATTACTATTGGGCGTAAACCGGCCAGGAGAGGCCGGGTTATCCCCATGATGAGTTATTATCTTTGAAGCCCATGAAGACAAAGACGGTGGCGCTTTATGAAGGCCTAGGGCCCAAAGGCGGGTTAAGGCCTGTAGACTTAAACCGACATTGATATGTAACTTGTATTGTAAGATAGGAAGAATAGAGACCAGGCCGGACACGTTTATGAGCTAGTCTCGGGATCCTGTGAACCGACGGGCGTCAACCCATGCATATAAGGGGACGACCCGGCTGCGGTTTAGGGACAACAAACAACAACTCGAGAACCAGACATAGCGGATTCGCTCCTTGGTCATCGAAACCCCAGCAATTCCACAACAACTGGATCGTAGGCTTTTACCTTCACCGCAAGGGGCCAAACCAGTATAAACTCTCTGTGTCCTTTGTCCGCTTTAACCCCTTTAAGCTAACCCGTCGTGATGGCTCCACGACTAAGTCCTTCCACTAGGACATCTACCGTGATAAAACCACGACATAGACCATCTTCATCCTACGCCTCCCACGGATTGATAAATCTTAGGTCATCCACTTGAGGGAAATTTGCTACTGTCCTACAAAACTCTGCGCTTGGAGGCCCAACACGTGTCTACAAGAAGAAGGTTGCGTAGTAGACATCACGGCTCTGTGTTGTAAAACACATGTGCACATGTTCTATGTTTTTATGGGATATATGGTCGATGACCCCTACCTTACCACCACTTAGGATGTTCTTTCCCCCACCCTTTTACTGCTATTTTTGTTTTGCTATCGTTTACATATCTCCTTTATACTGGCAAGTATGCATAAGCCTTTCTTCTACTATGTCTGCTAGTTACATTATAAATTAATTGTTCAATTCTCGACTCTCAATAAATAAATGTTGGTTCTTTCTTTCTTCATGGCAGTGAGTGTGTTAACTATTCGTATTTAGGGACAGTTCTTTTGCTGGCTTCTAGAATAAGTTGGGTAGGGGACAACTTATTCTAGAGGCCCAAAAAGCCACAAAAAGAACAGTTTCGCCTTCTTTTGTGTGTTTTGTACAGTTTCACCTTCCTGTATACAATCTGATCCACATGATTAATAATTCTGCCTTAGACTTTTTCTGTTTCTGGAAATGGAAATTGCATAATGAGACAGTAACTTCATAACGTCCTGTGTCGCGACCAATATGTGTTTCATAGCAGTATTGCATATGGCTCTGTGCATCTCATCTTGAAGGATGTGAAGATTTCAAACATGTGCAACACCTTAGGTGACTGAAACTACACACAGTCATGTGCTTATTTATATCATCATGGTCAAGTTTTTTGTTCTTGGTTGTTTATATTCTCTAGTTTGTATGCAATCTGATCCAGACGGTTAGTAATTATGCATTCACTACTTTTATGTTTCTGTAGATAGTAACTTCATTTTGTTCCTATGTTACAAATTGACCAGTCTCTCTCTCTCTCTCTCACACACACACACATATATTATCAGGTCATCTTAGATGTTTCCTTGCTAGCTAGGTTCGTGCTGAGAAATATGGTTTGTTATATAAGTTTTTTTCCAATAAGGAATCATCTATTGTACATTTTAGGATCTTGGAGAATTTTTCCTACCTCTAGTTATTTAGATCAAATTTTTGATTAAATCGATCATGTAGTAGTAGTACATTTATGCCCTGTGCAACAATCAGTGGTTACTGGTTAGTATCGAGTGCATTTTGTTGCAATTTTTCGTCAATCTGGAATAAGATCATGCATGTTAGCTTAAGTTTCGTGTGTGAATATCCAGCTCTGTATGTTGGCGCGTCTTTATTCTAGGTATTAGTTACTTCTAGGTGTTCTAGGCAGGCATATTCCATAGGAGATCTTTAGTACCATCATCTCTCCGTCAATTTACATTAGTACATGTCCATTTACTGTCCTAAGGTGAAGCATGCACGACCATGTTTCTTTGCCGTAGAGAGCACCCTATGTATCACTATAATTGACAAAACTTGTGAATATGGATATGTGATCACTAGTTGCTCCTGTCTTGAGTCATGTTTGTTTTTATGATAGTCTGTCATTTGGAGCGTATTACATACATGTTGTGTTTGTCTTGATCACGGTTTTCTCACATAGATTATTTATGTCTTTTCCGACGATGACGAATTGCTTTAATTTGTTTTCCATTCTATCTATGAGAGATCCAAGATACATTATTAGGTAAATAGCATAAAGCAAGGATCTTTTTGTACCATCAACATGTACAACTTATATACAACATTAGCTTGCTTATGGTTGTCAATCTCAAGTCTACTCATCCAGTCACCTTGTTTTAGCTCCTGGACGCTATGTGGTAGCTTTCCGACCATTAGGAGACATGGTTGGCACACATGGGGCCGATGCTTTGTTTCTTGGCGATGTTTTGTTATTACACTAGATCATTTATGGCGCGCGTTGCTGCGCCCATATACTTTTGAGCTCTAATGTTAAATTATACACATATATGTAGATATTATATATTGTTTTAATATCAGCATGCCCTGTATATATATTAGTAATTTTTTGAGCTAATTTGGTCCATCCTCGTACCTGTGATAACACCTTACTGCAACACGCGAATTCCTCTTCATGTTCACTGGCACACTCAAGATTCTCCTTTTGTGTAACCTAAACGACTGCATGATTGGAATCTAGTAACACCATGGAACAAAAATAAATGCAACAGAATAGCAAAAAGGTAGCTCTGGTGCACCTCAAACAATCCACCTTTTGCTGGCAAACCTAAATTACCTCAATTAGTATCAACCTAAAGATCTAATTTGAAAGCAGTAGAGAGGAAGGTGTAAGTTGGAATTTACAGGCCATGAATTTTCAGATGTGAAACAGTCCTCTATATCCACTTTTAATCCATTTTGTTTTGAAACAATCAGAGAAAACGTATCAATCATTTGGATGCACTAACAATTATAGTTTATTCTGATAGAACAATAATGATATCTCATGATACATATATAATTATAGAATATATAGAGCAGGTAGGGAATTCTAATTCTTATGCGTCTACTCTAGAATGTGAACCATTGGCAGCAATCCTGTACAAGAAACCTTGTACCATCAATTGTAACATCGGAGCAGTCACAGACTCACAGGCAATCCGGAACAGAAGGATAATGCTAGTTCGATATGGATGGATCTGCACAAGATGGAGGTCAAAATTGATCGGACCTGCTGCGAGATGGCGACAAGGGTAGTGGGGAAGCCCCTCGCGCGGGAGCATCCGCCGCCGCCATTGTCTGAGCCCCGCCATCGTCGTCGCCTCTCGTCAACTCCACCGGGCAAGTCGCCACCACCGCTGCTGCTGTGGCCTCACGCCCACCAACCATGGTCACTGCTTCTCCACAGCTCCATCAAGAAGATGAGCTTGAATCCATCACAACTCAGAGCATATGCATCCAGAGAGTAGAAACAACTGGATCAGTAAAGATGAGTTTCAGATTTGAGGCAGAAAGAACTGGGAGAGGAAGGAGCGGAGAAGATGAAGTAGCGGCATGCTGAAGTGACTAAAGGGTAGGGAAGGGAAGAACCGGGCGGAGGGAAACGAGGAAACTATATGGACACACATGGATTAAGAAAGAGCACAATCACAGGGTAAATGCGCGTAAATGACCTGCAATCACCCACCATTAAAGTCTGTCAACATTGATTTTCTTCCTCAATCACCGGGTACGGGATTTCAATCGACAGTTATGGTTCGCTGCTATCCTCGTTGCACCCTGGCATGCGCATGGTCGCACACAACCCTTTGCCCTGCCACGAGGTGCCCGTGGATGATTGTATTTTTCTTATTCTTGTGAGAAACTGGCCCACCTAGCCCAAATAACAACAGATCCCTAATTTTGTTACCGGAGCATCGGCCCCTTCGTGTAGCGCTCCCAGAAGCCATGAAGGTGCATCCAACGTCCACCAGCATACAGAACAACAGATCCAAGGGTTGAAAACGCTAATGGTCTGAGAGGGTTGGATTAGTGCTCGGTTGTAATGTTACTAAATAGTTTGGTTTTTTGCATCTAATTAATAACCATCAATTGGCTTCATGCTCCATGGATAAAACTCCGTGTTCTTCTCTTGTTATTAATAACAACTGCACCATTCATTCCCTTTTGCTATGTGTAGGATTGGTGCTGGCGAACATGGCAGCAAAGTCTTGATGCAACCTATAGTTCAGAATGACTAGCTATGTAAGTGGTCGCCCGGGACTCCCGAGTGGTTTACTTGGCTGTTGTTTTAGAAATGGAGGTGAAATTGTTTTTCGTTTGTGAGCAGTAGAACAAATGTTTGTATTAAAGAATGTGTTGATGGTTGGCTCTTGCTAGCTTGTGGTGTGACTGAAGAAGGAAAGAAGGACGACATGGTGTGAAGCCTGAGGCCATGATGCCCGTTGGTTGATTTGTTTCTTCTTTTCAAAATCGTGGTGTGTTACTTTGGAGTAGCTAGCTAGCTCTTAGAGGCAAATCACACAAGTTATATTTCAGCTCACACATGCATGTATGTGATATCTCAGTTATAATACCATACATAATTGTTATGATCCTCAATCTCCGGTTACCCAACGTGTTATGCTGCCGAAATTTCTTGCCAAAATTACAATAACTTGTCGAAATTTTGTCCTTATTTGTAAGGAAACAAAATCTTCAGGCGGTTGGCTTCAAACGTTGGGCCTTCTTTGTAAGGAAACAAAAGTTTCAAAATGTTGGCGGCAAAATATGGAGAATTTTATAAAAATTGTTTGAGAATATTTGGATAGGTTTGAAAATTACCAAGTTTGACTATATCCTTTTGCGAGCTCCTGAAAGAAGGATCACAAAGTGGCATTTTCTTTCTTTCTTAGAAATTGTTTAATGTATTTAAATAAAATGTTCATTGTGTACTTAAAAACTGTTCAGCGTGTATCACAAAAATATTCAAAGTCTATTTGAATTTTTTCATCATATATTGTGAAAGTATTCAATGTATATTTTAAAATATTCAGCATATTTAAATTATAAATGTTCAGATTTTGAATTTTTTGTTTCACTTTAAAAACAATTCTTTATATTTTTTTCAACAATTGTTCATGTTTAAAATGTTTTTTTCAAATTTAAAAATTTGTTCACAATCTTCAGACATTATTCGTATTTTCTAAGAAAAATTGGTCACATGGTTTCAAAGAAATGTTGATAATCTCAGCTCGTAAGCGATACTGCTAACAAGTTTTATATTTAGCGAAAGCTTGACTATTGGAAGCCCGTGGGCAAGAAATTGGGCGTGCGTAGCCTTTATCAAGCCCACATAGGCTGTCTTTCTAGGTGGGCTAGAACACGTTTTATTGAAGATACCTATACCTTTTTTTTTCAAATGTGGCACCTATTATGTGTACAATGCTTGGATCAAAGATCCAAAAAAGTAGGAAGTAACTCTCAAAACTAAGAATTTGGAATGCTTGGATCAAAGATCAATGAAATGTCTCACATACATCTTCTCTATGGTAACAAAATTTGGAAGGCGGAATTCTACCAAGGCTTCAACAAAGACACCACGCCACCGTTAGTACACCTGCAGGAACATGATTACCGATAGAGGTTTTAGAGAGCCTCTTTAGTCGCCCATCTAAAAATATGGGAAGCCTTCAATTATGAATGAATTTGGGATGAAGTGACCCCCTAGAAGCGCAGATTCTCGAATCACAAGATTTTCACTGTAGTGCCAAGGAAAGATTCTAGCTCCACAAAAAAGTCAAACTAACAAAAGCATTGAGGCACACTGACAAAAACTCAACAGATCTGAAAGACTGGTCCTGCAAGGACACATACTTTAAACCTGCAAGATCGAATGCACTGAACATGCAGAGAAACCATAGATCTAATTCCGAGGCATAGCCCGGAAAAGAATCGCCACAACTAAGGCACGAGGTGTGAGGCGGAGAGTGAGAGAGAGGAGCCCGGGGGATTTGTAGGTGGAGCCCGGTTGTCGGGCCAACGTGGCAAACAGTTTGGACCTCACTGACTCTTCCCTCCATTTGAGGCCATGGTAGGATCAGATAGTTGGATCTGTTCGGGATCATTTCTGGACATGGACGTGGATCATTCGCATTCCAAATTTGATGCACCTTTTGTGTTTCATGGTTTTCCTTTTTGGAGATAATAACGTTTGTGAAGTGTGAACTCCTGGAATGAAGTGGCAATTTCTTTCTTTCTGTATCAAACATTAACACATTAACGATTGATGCAAAGTGGCTGTATAAAAAGGATGAATGCAAAGTGTTTTGATCGCACAAATGATGAATGCAAAGTGTTCTATTCCACAAATGTTGTGCAATTTTACGTCAGCAAACGTTACAAATTGCATGTAACAAACAACAATGTGTATGTAACCAGTCCACAAGACAATCTCTAGAAGAAAGGAACAAGAAATCCCATGCAATCTCCCAAGCAGTCCACGGCACGAAGGAAGCATGAACGGTTGGTTGGAGCCTGCTGGGTGGCTGAAATGAATCAAGGGTAGGGATGGAATGCATATGCTTAATTTCTGGGTCCTGGTCTCCATCCCTCCTCCTGAATCTTCAGCCCCATGTACCTGTTCTACAGATTTCATCCAAAGACAGGCAAATGATCAAGAAACATGGACAAAAACATTGGAATTTCGTCAGAGCAAATTGGGTGCGGAGGAGAGTTGAAGCACAAAGACCTGCCGAGCATCATGACGGTGGCCTGCGGGTTGGTGCCGGGGGAGTACTTGAAGGTGGAGCTGTCGACGACGCGGAGGCCGGCGACGCCGATGACGCGGTAGTCCTGGTCGACGACGGGCCCGACGTGGCAGCCGCCGTGGTAGTGCCAGATGGTCATCACCGTGTCCCGGCAGTACTGCTGCAGCGGGCGGGTGTCCCGGGGGTGCCGGGGCAGCAGGTTGAGGAACTTGGCCAGCGCGGCGCGGTCGAAGGCTGCGTCCATGGCGCTCGCGTTGGCGTAGGTGAAGCGGGTGAAGGCCCGCGACCGCACCACCCGCTCGATGGTCTGGATCCCGCGCACGCACCGCTCCACGTCCCTCGGGTCCCGGAAGTAGTTGAAGGTCACCGCCGGGTTCGCGTGCGGGTCCGTCGACCGCAGCTCCACGTGCCCCGTCGACAGCGGACCCAGGATCTTCTCCAGGATGAAGCCGCCGCGGAAGGCCCGCCGGTCCAGTCCCTGCATCACCTCCGCCGCCCGCCGCATCGCCTCCGCCGTCCTCTCCCTCGGCGGCAGCGTCCCCAGCTGCCCCGTCTGGTGGTGATCAATGAATCGATGAGTCTTCCTTAATCAAGGGCACCGTCGAGGCATCGATGGCATTGCCATTGCCACGTTTGGAGAAGGTGTCGGTCCATACCATGGGGGAGAACATGCCGAAGGAGTGGGCGCGGCGGCGGGAGTGGAGGGGGATGCCGAACTGGGAGCCGCTGACGCCCTCGATGAAGCTGCCGAAGCGGGTCACGCCGACGACCTGGACCAGCGAGAGCGCGACGGGGACGGGTGACGGGACGAACACCGAGTTCATGGGGTTGTCGGCCACGCCCTGCCCGACCATGGGGCGGTCCACGACGGCGCGGACGCCGTGCTTCTCCAGGTGCGCGCGCGGGCCGACGCCGCTCAGCATCAGCAGCTGCGGGCTCCCCAGCGTCCCCGCCGCCAGGATCACCTCGCTCCTCCCCACGCCCCGCAGGTACACGCGGTGCCGCACCCCCAGCGGGTCCGTGAACACCACGCCGTACGCCACCGGGCTCGCCGACCCCTCTGCATTTGAACGTGTTTCAGACCAGCCACTACTTGCGTATGTACATGCATGGCGTGCGCTGCATGCGCGTACCTCTGCGCCGGAAGAGGATCTGCGACACGGTGGCGTGCAGGAACACGGTGAGGCGCCTGGGGTTGGCGCCGCGGAGGAAGTCGGCGGCGGTGTGACGGCGGCCGGCGCTGTCGAAGATGGTGCCGCCGATCTTGGTGCCGGGGACGTGGTCGACGGTGTAGCCGTTGTCCGGGGTGACGCCGGCCTGGAGGAGGCCCTGGCGGAGTGCGCCCTGCCACCGCGGCACCTCCGGGCGGAACACCAGCTCGCGCTCCACCCAGCGGTACGACGCGTTCACCAGGCGCGCGTCCCAGCCGGCGGCGCGCACGTACTCGCTACTGGCGCGCGTGTAGAAGCCGGCATTGAGGCAGCTCCCGCCGCCCAGCACGCGCGCGCGGGCGTTGACGACGCCGTCCTCCGACACGAACCGCTGCGCCGGCGAGCGTGGCGACGTGTCGGCCAGCGCGTCCGCGAAGTGGTACTCGCTGGACACGTTGCGGTTGCCGTACGGGTAGCCGCCGCGCTCCAGGAGGAGCACGCGCGAGCGCTCCGACAGCGTCGCCGCCAGCGGGCAGCCCGCCGTGCCGCCGCCGACCACGATGTAGTTGAAGTGGGACACCAGCGGCGCGTCCCGCGCGTGCCGCACGAACCGGAAGTTGTACCTCTGCCGCTGCGCCTCCTCCTCCTCGCCTGCGGCTTCCTCTCCCTGGCCCTGCGGCTGCGAGGCGGCGGGTCTGAGGTAAAATGAGCCAAGAACCGTCGCGGCGAGGAGTAGCGCCACGGATGAGCCCCGAAGGCCAGGCGCCGCCATGAATTTCGTCAGGGTAATCTAGCTTCGACATTGCTGGGAATGTGGAGGTTTTGTTTATATAGATGGGGATCGTGATTCGAATTCGATTAGATAAAGAGTAGTTGCCAATTAGGGATGCAACGCGTTGCTGATTGATTCCTAGCTAGTGCAAAGATGAGCTCCGAGGGATCCGGACGAGTGATGATAGAAAGAACAGCGGCGTCGTCGGGATCCTTTGCATGCAGGCTAAAGTAGATAGCCTTTTCTTAATGGCGAGTGAGTGTTGTCGTCTGGTGATTCAGTGGACGTCACCTTCAAATCTGGATGTACCTTTCAAATCTGGACGTCACCTTCAAATATGTGCTTCAGTACAAGGCCAACTCCAACACAGACCCCTAAACGGACGTCCGTTCTTGTCCCTTTGGGGTGCGATTCGGGCGGCGTTCAGGGGCAGATCGTCGCATAGAGCATCTGCGCCCAACGCGCACAAGGCGCCGTGACCCCCAAACGGTCCGCCCCGGCTCGTCGCGGCGCCTTCCCGCCCACGCTCGCCCGGCACCACCGCGCACCGCGCCGAGTTCGCCCGTCGAGCTCGCCCGCCTCCGCCGCGCACTGCCCCGAGCCGCGCCTAGCTCACCCGCCGGCTGCCGCGCTTCCTGCTGCTGCCAGCTCGCCCACCACCCGCCGCTCGCCGCCACGCTCAACCGAGCCGGTGGCCACGACGGATCGCGCGGCGGCCTCGCCGGCGCCCACGGCCGCGTCCTGCGTCGGTGGCCTCGCAGACGCATGGACGTGAGATGCCGGGGGCAGTGCGCTAGAGAGTCAGTTCCCCGAGATGTCGATGGAGCGAAGACGGCGGGGAACGGGCCGGAGAAGCACTTCCCGGCGGCCTGCGACGAGCGGGGAGGCGGAGGGACGGCGACCTGCGGCGCACGGGATGTGCTGCGGCGGCGTGGTTTCTCTCAGTCTCACTAATTTGTGGGCTAGAGAGAAGGCACAGGCGGATGGGAGCGAACGAGAGGGGCGAGGAGAGCGTCTGTTTTCTGTCTGTTTGGGAGCATTCGTGACTCAAATTTGGTCTAAGTTTGGGGTTGAGCCGAACAATAGCGGACGCGAACGGACGTGCTTGTCCGTTTGGGTATGCCCGTTGGGACATGTTTTGCCCCATACAGACAAAACCAGACCAGATGGAGGTGTGCATTGGAGTTGGCCTAACTCCTGCTTGATCTTGCCCGTAGTGTTATGCTGGGAAATTGCCACCTTCTCTGGAAGAGAAATTCCTGTCATAAAAGCAACTCTAGCACAGTCAACATATCGTGTCGGTTGTTATAATAACCGTCGTAAAACGGAATGGAACAACCGTCGTAAAACGGAATGGAGTGTGCTTCATATGTAATAATATATGGATTGAGAATATGGTGATTTTGTTAAAGTTGCTCCGAGTAACTTCCGACCTTCATTTGGGGCGTCTTTCGTGTGCTCCACGCAAGGGCGGCGGTAGGTACAGATGTAATCCTTTCCGACTTTACTGATCAACCCGTGGATTCTCCTCCCCTCCACCTGCCACTCTGGCAGCACATGGCGAGGAAGGGAATTCTGATGCCTTGGCTTCTGTTAGTATTTTAGGCTAGGTTTTCTCTCAAAGGATAGTTATTCATGCAAATGGCGGCGTCTCACCTTCAAGTTGGTCTTCCGGGTTTTGATCTTCCTCGAGTTTGTCCATCAGAACAGATTCGATGGAACTCCAACGTAGTTCCCGTCATCTCTTGGGAGCGGTGAGATTAAGGTTTCTTGCCCTGCATTTGTGATGGTGACATATGGTGTCAGACGCTTCAGATCTATTAAAGGGTTCAACGACGACGATGGCTCTAGGGCGTTGGTCCTTAAGGGCACGCGCATGAAGACTTCCCGACTGTCATCGACAAAGTCATGCCGACTCTGCTAGGGGAGCGGCGACAACGGCGCGTTGGCGGCTTGTTTTGGTGGCGGTAGTAGTCGTCGGTGGTCTAAAGACTCCGGTGTAATTTTTATTATGTTGGGATGCTTTGTACTTATAGTGAACCTTTATAATAGATCTTGATGCTTTTCACAAAAAAAACTTCCAGTCTCTCGAGGCCTGCAGATGCCTCTCGGCATTAAGCATTCTTTCTACCGTCCATTGCATATTTAGAAATCAATTAAAAGTATGGAAGTAAGACTTTTTGGCTTTTTTGCACGGGATGTTGTATAGTTTTTGTTCCGTTGTCTTCGTGATAGTGGAACCCATCAATGAAAAACTTTAGAAAAAATATTTGATGTCTAATTGTTTAACAAAATTGTATTTCTCTAGACTTCAATGAAAATGTGCTCCATGAACAAGGTGCCTCATCTCAAGTTAAAGGAAAAGGTTCCATGGCATACCACATGGGTGGTGCATGAGGGAGCATCCCCCTCCCGAGCCGCCCCCCGCGTGGGCGACCGGGAGGCCCCCAGATCCCGTCGGCCGGACCTCCCCCACTCCTCCTCCTCCTCCTCCCTCGCCGCCGCCCAAGGGTGCGGCCAGGCGAAGCCTCTTGCCGTTGCCGGCGGCTGCGGGGACTCGGACCCTCTCGCTCGGGTGGGGCTGGCTCGGGCCGGCGCCCCCGGGCCGGAGCGTGGCGGCGGGCCGGACGCCACGACGGGTGGTGGCGGCGCTTCGGCGACTTTGCTTCCCCGCGGCAGGAGGCCTCGCGATCTGGTGCGTCGCGGCCGCCAGGGACGGCGGCGGCGTGACCGGATCGGTTCGCAGCAGCGCGACCAGATCTATGCCCAAGTGTGGGCCTTGATCACTGGTCTGCCGTCGGCACGGTGGCGGGTGCGACTCGTCGGCAGCTGGGCAAGTCCGCCGGGATTCTACCCTTGTCTGATCCTTGACAGCGCGGGCAACTCCGGGGGAAACCCTAGATCTCCTTGGGATCGAGCGATGGCGGCGCTTTTGCGTCGTAGTCCCTCTTTAGGGCATTGTTTTGGAGTTTACTTCGGTTGAAGGGACCAGCGACGTCGGCGGCGCATGTCTGGTGGAGCAACTGCCGATGAAAATCGCGCCGACTACGGTCATGGCGGACGATGGCGGCGTCTTAGATGTCGTTCCCTTGTCGAGGCATCGTCGTTGCAGTATGTGTCATCAGGCTCGGGATGCTCCGGGGTAAATCCTAGATCTGGGTCTTCCGGATCGGACGATGATGGCGTTTTATTGCTTTCCCTCCTGAGGGCATCGTTTTGGAGTAAGTGATGGCTGGGAGGATGGTGGAGCGGTGGTGCTTCATCTCACACATTTATGACGGCGGATATCGGCGGCATGGTTGTAAGTGCATCTAGTGCCCCATAGTGATTTTGGTGTATTGAAGACTTATAGGTTAAGGGACTAATGCGTTTGTGAGTGTACACAGGTCTATAAGTCTATGAGGAGTTTGATATTTACAGAGAAAGTCGACCCCTAAAAATGAAGTTCTTCAACTGAAGACTTTGGATGTCTGAAGACTTTCTGAGGACTTCAAAAGTGAAGAAATTGGTGTGACCTTGAAGACTTGGTATTCATTCGAGGAACATGAAGCGTGAAGACTTTTGTTTTCGTAGTTTCATTTTCTCTTTCTTGAGTCATAGGAAACACCATACTGTTAAAGGGGGTCGAGGAAATACTAAGGAAAAATTTCCAAGTGATGCTCAACTCAAAATCCTACATCTACCAATCCCTTCGTGTGAAGCCATTGGAAATCTCATACAGCTCAGTCAATTTCTTCAGTACAGAGACGAAGTTCTTCTGGTCTCTGAGGAATTTGTTCTGACTGAGGAGTTAGGAATTCGCTAGTGCGGATTGCCTGCACAGTGAGGAACATGATAGCCCTGAGGAATTTGAGCCTCAAAATTTCCGACCGTTGCTGTGCTACGCGCCAGCTGTCCCAAAATATCTTATCCACCTAACGGTCATATCATTGAAGGGCATTTATGTCTTATCATGCCGGGCTGCTCCCTAGGTTATAAATAGTCCCCCCTACAACCACTAGCTGGTTGGCTGCTCTGAGAGAAACTGACACTTGTCATTTGAGAGCATCCCATCCTCCGAGGACTTTGAGCGATAATCATCGAGTGAGGAAAAACCAAAACCCAAACACCTACAAACCTAAAGTGATTGAGCATCACTGAAGAGATTGATCCTGCGTTGATCTGACGCTTGTTACCTTTGAAGACTGTGCTTCTTCCAGACGGTTAGGCGTCATGGTCTAGAGCATCCAAGAGGAATTGTGGATCGTCGAGTGACCGAGTTTGTGAAGGTTCGAAAGTCACCTGAAGACTTACCACGAGTGATTGGACGAGGTCTGTGTGACCTTAGTTCAAGGAGAATACGGTGAGGACTGTGTGTCCTCAGGTTTAAATACCTAGCCGCTCCAACCAGATGTACAACTGAGACAACAGTTGGAACTGGTCTACCAAATCATTGTCTTCACCAAGCAAACTGGTTCTATCTCCTCAACTCTTTCATTTCCTCATTATTGTATTGTGTGCTTGTCATATCTGTGTTTGAAGACTTTGACTGAAGACTTTTCCAATTTCCTCAGTTCAATTTCTTCAGTCTGTTTGTTTTCATCCTGTGTTATCCTGTGATTACGCTTTCTGTACTCCGCGCTTGTCTTCATTTCATCATGTTGACTATACTTGTCTTCTGTTATGTTTACTTCTGAGTACTTATTCGGCTGCAAGTAGTTCTTCGCTAAGGAATTTCCTCACTAGCAAATTCCTAAGTGAAGAATTCATAAAAATCGCCTATTCACCCCTCCTCTAGTCGAACGCACTTTCAATTGGTATCAGAGCAAGGTACTCCCTTGTTCTGTGTGATTTTGGTTTAACCGCCTGGAGTTTTAGTTATGTCGACTGCAGGTATGATCAAGGTCTCTGCTGGGTGTCCTATCTTTGATGGGACGGACTATCCCTACTGGAAGAATAAGATGCGAATGCATCTTGAGGCAATTGATAACGATCTCTGGTATGTTGTGGAAAATGGTGTTCCCTTAGTCACACCTTCTCTGAATGCTGCTAATGTGAAGAGATTCAAGCAACTCGATTCTCAAGCGGAGAATATCATATGTGGCCATCTGAGCAAAGGACAGGGAAGAGTGAGTGCTTTGGAAACTGCTAAGCTTATCTGGGATAGGCTGTCCAAAGTCAATGAAGGAGTCTCAATACAGCGTGACTCTCGAGTTGATGTTCTTTTCAATCTCTTCAACCGGTTCAAAAGACTCGACAATGAAAATGTTCAACAAACCTTCGATCGCCTCACTGACATCTCAAATGAGCTTCAAGCACTTGGTGCCACTGACATCACTGACCATGGGGTGGAGAAGAAATTGCTGAGATCGCTTGATTCCTCATTTGATACTCTGGCATTGATGATACAAGAACGTGCTGATTACAAGTCACTTGATCCCGCTGATATCCTCGAGAGGCTAAATACTCATGAGTTCTAGCTTGCTGAAAAGAGAGATCTCTATGGTTCGAGCTATGGCAGATCACGTGCACTGAAGGCCAAGGCAGTATCTGAGTCCAAAGATGAAGACTCTGGTAGCAGCCTTGGTGACCCTGAAGAACCGAGCCATGAGCTTGCACTGCTCGTGAAGAAATTCCATAAGTTCTCAAGACGTGGTCGCTTTGGAAGACCCTCAAGGAGCAATGATTCCTCATCCAGTGACTACAAGAAGAGGCTTTGTCACAAATGCAAGAAACCTAGACAGTACATTCAAGATTGTCCTCAGTGGGAAAAGGAATCAAAGAAGAAGAAATACAAGGATTACAGTTCTGATGATGCGAAGAAAAGGAAGAAATCCTCAAAATCTTCATCATCAAAATCCTCAAAGTCTTCATCTCACAAGAAGAGCAGTTCCAAGAAGGCTCGGGCATTCATTGGCAAGGAAATGGACTATGAAGTTGAATCTGAGGAACAAGAGGAAGAGGAGGCATCTGAGGACTCCGAGTCTGGTGTGGTGAGCCTAGCCCTCGCTACTGCATTCGTCAGCAAGTCTATCTTCAACTCTGAAGAAAATGACCTCACTAACAAGGCTGATGAAGGCAATGATGACTACACTCCCACCTATTGCTTCATGGCAAAGGGTGCCAAGGATGATCAACCCAAAGCCACTGAGTGGGTTCTCGATAGTGGATGTACAAATCAAATGACTGGTGACAAGAATCTATTGATGGATGCTCCCTTATCACCATCGCATCTGAAGCATATCATCTTCACTGACAAAGGCAAGAGTCAGGTATTGGGTCTAGGTAAGGTTGCGATCACAAAGGATCAACACATGGACAAAGTCATGCTTGTCGAGTCCTTAGGATACAACCTTATGTCTATCTCAATGCTTTGTGATCTTGATATGCTTGTTGTCTTTGGCAAGTATCGTTGTGTTGTGGTTATGGAAGCTGACAATTCCAAAGTCTTCGAAGGCTTTAGGAGAGGAGACTTGTATATTGTTGATTTCCCTACAGGACCGCAACCAGCCGTGTGCCTACTTGCAAAAGCTTCAGAAGGCTGGCTATGGCATCGACGACTTGGTCATGCAGGCATGAGGAATTTGCACACGCTTGCAAAGAAGAAGCATGTCATTGGCATTGGGAATGTCAAATTCCTCAAGGATCACTTATGCGGAGCCTGTGAAGCCGGAAAAATGACCAAGGCCAAGCATCTAGCGAAGACTATCATGACCACTACACGGCCATTTGAATTGCTTCATATGGATCTCTTCGGTCCCAATAATTACTCAACAATCACTAATGATGCTTCTCTATATGGTCTTGTTATTGTTGATGATTACTCTCGTTACACATGGGCACACATTGTTACTTACAAACATGAAGTGCAGGAAGTCTTCAAACGATTTTCCTCGAGGGCTTCAACCAACTTTGGTGTGAAGATCAAGCACATCAGAAGTGACAATGGAACTGAGTTCAAGAATTCGGGTCTCGATGACTATCTTGATGAACTTGATATTACTCATGAGTTATCTGCTCCTTATACTCCTCAGCAAAACGGCGTCGTGGAGCGCAAGAGCAGAACTCTTGTCGAGATGGCTCGCAGTATGCTTGATGAGTACAAGACGCATCGTCACTTCTGGATTGAGGCAATTTATACTGCGTGCCACATCATCAACAGGGTATACCTTCACAAATTCTTCAAGAAGACTGCCTATGAACTCCTCAATGACAAGAAACCCAATGTGAGTTATTTCAACGTCTTCGGTGCTAAATGCTGGATTAGAGATCCCCATCACAATGCTAAATTTGCACTGGAAGCACATGAAGGTTTTATGCTTGGTTATAGAAAGGACTCGCACACCTACAGAGTCTTCAACAACGTTCTTCACAAGGTTGTTGAAACTGTAGATGTGCAGTTCGATGAAACTAATGGCTCGCAAAGAGAGCACCTACCTTCTGTGATAGATGAACCAGCACCTGAAGATTCTATCAAGTTCAAGGCTTCTGAGGATGTCATTCCTACCAAAGAATTTACTGAAGAATTCATTCCAGATCGTGAAGAACATCGAGCTGATGCACCTGAGGAAAATGCTGAAGAAAATGCTACTGAAGAAAATGCTGATCAAATTCCTGAACGACAACCAGCTCATCCTCACGTTGCAAAAGAAGTGCAAGTTGAAAAGATCATCGATGACATCAAAGCACCAGGTCCTCTCACACGCTCAAAAGCTTCACATTTGTCTAACTTTTGTGGGCACTATGTTTTTGTCTCTATCACAGAGCCCACCAAAGTAGATGAAGCGTTTCTGGAGCCTGAGAGTGGATTCAGGCCATGCAAGAAGAATTACACCAGTTCGAGCTCAACAATGTATGGGAACTAGTCAAACATCCAGATCCTCGCAAGCACAATATCATTGGCACAAAGTGGATCTACCGCAACAAGCAAGATGAAAATGGCCTTGTGGTGAGGAATAAGGCACGACTTGTAGCTCAAGGCTACACACAGGTTGAAGGAATTGATTTCGATGAAACTTTTGCATCTGTTGCTAGACTTGAGGCTATTCGTATATTACTTGCTTATGCTAACCATCATGATATCACTCTATATCAAATGGATGTGAAAAGTGCATTTGAGGGAGTCCTGGATTAGGGGGTGTCCGGGTAGCCGGACTATACATTCAGCCGGACTCCTGGACTATGAAGATACAAGATTGAAGACTTCGTCCCGTGTCCGGATGGGACTTTCCTTGGCGTGGAAGGCAAGCGTGGGGATGCGGATATGCAGGTCTCCTACCATTGTAACCGACTTTGTGTAACCCTAACCCTCTCCGGTGTCTATATAAACCGGAGGGTTTTAGTCCGTAGGACGAACCCCAATATACAACAATCATACCATAGGCTAGCTTCTAGGGTTTAGCCTCCTTGATCTCGTGGTAGATCTACTCTTGTACTACCCATATCATCAATATTAATCAAGCAGGACGTAGGGTTTTACCTCCATCAAGAGGGCCCGAACCTGGGTAAAACATTGTGTCCCTTGTCTCCTGTTACCATCCGCCTAGACGCACAGTTCGGGACCCCCTACCCGAGATCCGCCGGTTTTGACACCGACATTGGTGCTTTCATTGAGAGTTCCTCTGTGTCGTCGCTTTTAGGCCCGATGGCTCCTTTGATCATCAACAATGATGCGGTCCAGGGTGAGACTTTTCTCCCCGGACAGATCTTCGTCTTCGGCGGCTTCGCACTGCGGGCCAATTCGCTTGGCCACCTGGAGCAGATCGAAAGCTACCCCTGGCCATCAGGTCATATTTGGAAGTTTAAACTACATGGCGGACATCCGCGGGGACTTGATCTTCGACGGATTCGAGCCACAGCCAAGCGCGTCGCACTGTCTCGATGGGCATGATCTAGATCTGCCGCCGAACAGTGTCCTGGAGGTCGCACGTGCATTGGTTCCGACCCTTAATCCGGAGCCTACTACGCTGATCGAGGATGAGTGGTTGGACGCCGCCTCGGGGGCTGCGATCTCAAAGGCGATCGAGCCGAATGCCAGCCCCGCACCCCACAAGGCCCGTGACTCCGAGGGGCCGGATTCCTCTCTGGACTCTGAGCCCTCCACGCGCCCGCCGATCGAATCCGATTGGCCGCCGATCATGGAGTTCACCGCCGCGGACATCTTTTAGCACTCGCCCTTCGGCGACATCCTGAAGTCACTAAAGTCTCTCTCTTTATCAGGAGAGCCCCAGCCGGACTACGGTCAGCAAGGTTGGGATACGGATGATGAAGAAATTCAAAGCCCACCCACCACTCACTTCGTAGCCACTGTCGACGACTTAACCGACATGCTCGACTTCGACTCCGAAGACATCGACGGTATGGACAACGATGCAGGAGACGACCAAGAACCAGCACTTGTAGGGCACTGGAAGGCCACCTCGTCAGTGGAAGATGACGCATCCAAGAAACAGACCAAGCGCCGGCGTCAGCGGCGCCGCTCTAAATCCCGCCAAAGCAAAAACGGTGATTCCGGGACGGGAGATAATACTACTCCGGATAGCGCCAAAGAACACCCCCTCCAGCAAGATTCGACATAGGAGGATGGAGAAGCCAGCCCTCACGAGAGAGCGGCAGACAGAGAGGTTGAGGATGATAATTATATGCCTCCCTCCGAAGATGAGGCAAGCCTTGACGACGACGAATTCGTCGTGCCAGCGGATCCCGCCGAACAAGAGCGTTTTAAACGCAGGCTTATAGCCACGGCAAGCAGCCTCAAGAAAAAGCAGCAACAACTTAGAGCTGATCAAGATTTGCTAGCTGACAGATGGACTGAAGTCCTTGCAGCCGAAGAGTATGAACTCGAACGCCCCTCCAAGAGTTACCCAAAGCGCAGGCTGCTACCCCGATTAGAGGAGGAAGCACCTACATCACCAGCGCATGACATGGCCGACCGGCCACCTCGTGGCCGTGACAGAGAGGCCTCTCGGCCCTCCACTCAAGCCGTGCCCCGGCGCCGCTCAAAACATGCTAAGGCACGGGAAAACGCGCCAGACCTGCGAGAGATACTGGAGGACAAGGCAAGACAAACAAGATCGATCTACGGATCGCGTGGGCGCCCTACGACACATGACGGGGATCGTCACTCCGGACATAATAAGTCCGGCCGGGCCAAACACAGTAGACAATGCTCATTGGAGTTGCGTCGTGATATAGCCCAATATAGAGGCGCCGCACACCCACTATGCTTCACAGATGAAGTAATGGATCATAAAATCGAATCATACGATTGCACAACAGATCCTGCGGTATGGAACGAGGATTATCTCCTTCATATCCACATGGCCCGCGGCGATGATCTACACGCCATCAAATACCTCCCACTCAAACTTAAGGGACGAGCCCGACATTGGCTTAACAGCTTGCCGGCAGATTCAATCGGTTCTTGGGAAGACCTGGAAGCCGCATTCCTCGACAATTTTCAGGGCACCTATGTGCGACCACCGGACGCTGATGACCTAAGGCACATAATTCAGCAGCCAGAGGAATCGGCCGGGCAATTCTGGACACGGTTCCTAACAAAGAAAAATCAAATAGTCGGCTGTCCGGACGCAGAGGCCCTAGCAGCCTTCAAGCATAATATCCGCGATGAGTGGCTTGCCAAGCACCTTGGTCAGGAAAAGCCGAAATCTATGGCAGCCCTCACGACACTCATGACCCGCTTTTGCGCGGGAGAAGACAGCTGGCTAGCTCGCAGCAAGAACTTAACCAAGAACCTTGGTAATTCGGATACCAAGGACAAAAGTGGCAGGTCGCGCCGGAACAAGCAAAAACACCGCGTTAACAGCGACAGCAACGAGGATACGGCAGTCAATGCCGGATTCCGAGGCTACAAATCCGGTCAGCAGAAAAAGCCATTCAAAAGAAATACTCAGGGCCCGTCCAGTTTGGACCGAATACTCGACCGCTTGTGCCAGATACATGGCACCCCTGAAAAGCCAGCCAATCACACCAACAGGGATTGTTGGGTGTTCAAGCAGGCAGACAAGTTAAATGCCGAAAGTAGAGACATGGGGCTGCGTAGCGACGACGAGGAGGAGCCCAGGCTGCCGAACAACAGTGGACAGAAGGGTTTTCCCCCACAAGTGCGGACAGTGAACATGATATACGCAACCCACATCCACAAAAGGGAACAGAAGCGTGCATTACGGGACGTATACGCGATAGAGCCAGTCGCCCCAAAGTTCAACCCATGGTCCTCCTGCACAATCACTTTTGATCGAAGGGACCACCCCACTAGCATCCGTCATGGCGGGTTCGCCGCATTGGTTCTAGACCCAATTACTGACGGATTTCATCTCACAAGAGTCCTTATGGACGGCGGCAGCAGCCTGAACCTGCTTTACCAGGATACAGTGCGGAAAATGGGCATAGATCCCTCAAGGATCAAGCCCACCAAAACGACCTTTAAAGGCGTCATACTAGGTGTAGAGGCCAACTGTACAGGTTCAGTCACACTTGAAGTGGTCTTCGGATCTCCGGATAACTTCCGAAGCGAGGAGTTAATCTTCGACATAGTCCTGTTCCGCAGTGGCTATCACGCACTGCTCGGGCGAACCGCATTCGCAAAGTTCAATGCGGTACCGCACTATGCATACCTCAAGCTCAAGATGCCAGGCCCTCGAGGAGTAATCACGGTCAATGGAAACACCGAACGCTCCCTCCGAACGGAGGAGCACACGGCAGCGCTCGCAGCAGAAGTACAAAGCAGCCTCTCTAGGCAGTTCCCCAGTCCGGCCGTTAAAAGGCCGGACACTGTCAAGCGCGCCCGGAGTAACCTACAACAAGACCGCCTGGCACGATCTGAGAAGGCGTAGCAATGCGGCCCCAACCCTAGCCCTCGCGAAATAGAAAAACTAGTGCTTCGCGTACACAACTACGCTCTCAAAATACCATGGGCACAGGGGAAGGGGCACCATCACGGCACGCCCAAAACACGGCTTAAACCGTACTAGGGGCTGCCGAATTCTTTCTTTATCTTCTCTTACTTTCAGGACTCCATACTTCGGACGACCTGTTCGGCAATTCAACTGCCGCACAAACGATGCAAGAACCAGGGAAGCAGACAAGCCATGCCGCATTATGGACTCCCAGGTGGTCTCTATCACGAGCAGTATACCTATTTTGCATATAAGTTCTGCGGCCCGCCCTGAACCGTACATGTTAAATAGTACAACTTTTTGCTTATCGCACCATTTGTATCGTTCTGCTTTGATCGCAGCCCTTTTAAACAATGCATAGTCTTTATCTATTTTTTGCATTACCTTTTTCCAAATATATGTTCATTAATGACATGTTGCACCCGTACACTGTGGTACGGAAAATACACCAGGGGCTTCAGTACCCCTCAATATGGTGTGAGAAGTCCGAACACTTTCACAAGTGCGGCACCCCGAACTTATAGCATTATATGGATCGGCTCCGAGTCATGTCTTGGGTCAATAGTTGGGTTTGCCCGGCTCCTATGTTTTGGTGCCTTACGTTCCGCTATATCGGCTAAGGTAGCACTAGGAGAACTACTGCGATTGTGCCCCAGTTGAGCTGGGTTGAGCACCTCAGTAGAGAAAGCTAAAACTGACTGTCATGATGAAGTGAGAGACCGGTCATTGTTCGAGAGGTTTTTCGAGTCCTTAAAGACTTATGCCGCTTAGAGCGAGGACCGGCTTTGTCCGGCCAAGGCGTGGATAGCGCCCCGAACTCGGTCTTCCGAATACTAGGGGCTTCGCCGAAATTTAAAATTATAGAGTTCTATGGCTAAGTGAGAGTGTTCAAGCATTATAGTCCGATTGCCTTGTTCATTGTGCTGAGCACCTCCCTCGAAGGACCCAAACATGGGAAAACAAGTGCTCATGTTTATCCCGAACACCCCAGCACTAGTGGCATGGGGGCAGAAGCCGACGACTGACCATCTCTCAATTTTTGATAAACGGCCGCACAGAAAGTAATATTTTAAATTCAAAAAGCATTGCTTAGCGCATATGAACAAGTTTTCAGCGCACAGGACAACACGAGCGATTTCATTCAAAAATTACATGCTTGGTACATTCATCCGCCATAAGGCGGGCACCCTTCAGAACATCCTTATAATAGTTCTCGGGTTTGCGATGCTCCTTCCCTGGCGGTGGCCCGTCCTT
Organism: Aegilops umbellulata; assembly: GCA_032464435.1. Taxonomy (NCBI): domain Eukaryota; kingdom Viridiplantae; phylum Streptophyta; class Magnoliopsida; order Poales; family Poaceae; genus Aegilops; species Aegilops umbellulata. The sequence continues at coordinate 601,144,877 of CP136058.1, forward strand.
CACAAGCTTCTCACCGTCTAGCTTGCCCCAGTGCACCTTAGCGCGGGCAAGGGCCCTCCGGGCACCTTCGAGGCAGACGGAGCGCTTGATGACTTCAAGCCTTGGACAGGCCGCCACCAGCCGCTGAACCAGTCCGAAATAGCTCCCAGGCAGGGCCTCTCCAGGCCACAGCCGAACTATAAGGCCCTTCATGGCCTGTTCGGCCGCCTTGTAGAGCTCGACCAGCTGCTTCAGCTGGTCGCTCAGGGGCACGGGGTGTCCGGCCTCAGCATATTGAGACCAGAACACCTTCTTCGTCGAGCTGCCCTCCTCGGCTCGGTAGAATGCGGCGGCATCAGACACGCTACGGGGAAGATCTGCGAATGCCCCTGGAGAGCTCCAGATTCGGGTAAGTAACAGGTAGCTTACTTTTATATGTCTGCTTTGCATAAAGAATGCCTTACCCTTCGCTATCTTTTTCACCGCATGCAACTCCTGGAGGGCCTTCTGGGACTCGGCCTAGGCAGACTTGGCAGCTTCGATGGCCGCCGCGAGCTCGGATGCTTGCGTCTTCGAGTCAAGCTCCAAATTCTCATGTTTTTTCATGAGAGCCTGAAGCTCTTGCCGCGCCTCGCCGACCTGCGCCTCAAATTTCTCTCGCTCGATGCACTCTGAGGCCGCTCTCTTCTCGGCCTCTGATAGCGCCTGCTTGAGGGTAGCCACCTCAGCTATGGCCCCTGCAATAAGCAGCACAATCCCGTCATTTTGGCAATTGCATCTTTTTTATATATTTTCTATACGGTATCTCTTACCTTCTTTCTCCTCGAGCTGCCGCTTGGCAAGGCCGAGCTCTAGCTCGGACCGCTCGAGACCCTGTTTCAGGGTGCCTACCTCCGCAGTCAGTGCGGCGGTCGCAAGCAGTGAAGCCTGCATACGCATATTGACTCATTTTTTGTTAGATTCCTGCGAAATTTATTAGATCCTCTATTCGGCTTTTCTTTCCGAACGCCAAACAGAGCATCAGGGGCTACTATCTATGCGGTAATTCCTTTACATATTTCTTACTTACCTCAAAGCCTGTTAGAAGGCTGGCACAAGCTTCACTCAGTCCACTCTTGGCGGACTGAACCTTCTGGATCACCGTACTCATAATAGTACGGTGCTCCTCGTCGATGGAGGCACCGTTAAGCACCTCCAGTAGATTGTCCGGCACCTCCGGTTGGACGGGGGCCGCCAGCTCAGAAGGCTTGCTCCTCTTGGAAGGAGTTCGCCTACCGCAGTCTAGAACCGTTGACGATTCCGGCGCGGTGTCTGGCGCAAAGCCGGACTTGGAGCCCTGGGGGGTCTTGTCCCCTTCACTCCTGGAGTCCGGGAGGTCGCCTCGCGGCTCCTTATAGGACCACCTCCTCTTGGCCCCGAGCTTGTTGCGACGCCACTTCAGCATCGTCCGCAGTGCGAGGGAAGGTAGCGGGCGGAACTGAATTCACGTCCGATGAATCCAGGGAGCCGCTCGATGACTCGTCGAGACCGGCCTTGGGCGGGCTGCATAATTACATTCGGCATAAGGAAAAGCTGTGCAACAAGGGAATGCTATGAGTTACTCTGGTATCCGAATACTTACGATCCTGCCAGGCGCCTGGCCCTTTGCGGCCACTCCTCTTCGGCCTCGTCGGCGTCGGTGTAGTCCAGAGGGAGGGTATTCCCCTTGACCCTTCGGCCTCCCCTGTTGGGGCAACCTTCCTCTTCTTTCCTCCCCCCGCTAGAGGGGGAGAGGTTTATTCTTCCTCCTCCTCGTTTTCACGGGAGGAGCGCGTCTCGGATTCGTCGGATGAAGAATCCGACACCTCGTGGCGCCGGGAACTCTTTCGAGTCCCCGTGGCCCTCTTCTTGGCCTTCTTCTCTGGCACCACGTAAGGTGCCGGAGCCAGCAGCTTCGCTAAGCGAGCGTCGGCTGGGTCTTCGGGCAAAGAGGCCGGACAGTCGATCTGTCCGGACTTCGCCAGCCAATCCTGTCAAAGGAAAGGGAGTTTAGATCCCACATAGAGTCAAACTATGGAAAACCAACATCCTGTAAAAGGTATAAATAGCTTACCGCACTAGCGGGAAGCTGCGTGCTGAATCCGCGGTCCTCGGAAGCGGATGCGGGAGCCTTGGCGCCTTTGAATAGCACCTTCCAGGCGTCTTCGTATGTTGTGTCGAAGAGCCTGCTCAGGGTTGGGTGCTGCGCCGGGTCGAACTCCCACAAATTGAAGCCCCGTTGCTGACACGGGAGGATCCGGCGGACGGGCATAACCTGGACTACGTTAACAAGCTTGAGCTGCTTGTTCACCAAGGTTTGGATGCATTTTTGCAGTCCGATTACCTCTCCTTTATTGCCCCACGACAGGCCCGTCTCTTTCCAAGATGTGAGCCGCGTAGGGGGTCCGGACCGGAACTCGGGGGCTGCGACCCATTTGGGATCGCGCAGCTCGGTGATGTAAAACCACCCCGATTGCCACCCCTTCACGGTCTCCACAAAGGAGCCCTCGAGCCATGGGACGTTGGCTATCTTGCCCGCCATGGCGCTTCCGCACTCCGCCTGGGTGCCGCGCACCACCTTGGGCTTGGCGTTAGAAGTCTTGAGCCATAGGCCGAAATGGGGGCGGACGCAGAGGAAAGCCTCACACACGACGATAAACGCCGAGATGTTGAGGACGAAATTCAGGGTCAGATCGTGGAAATCTAGGCCATAGTAGAACATGAGCCCCCAGACCAACGGGTGGAGAGGAAAGCCCAGTCCGCGGAGGAAATGGGGAAGGAATACTACCCTCTCATGGGGCCTTGGGGTGGGGAGGAGTTGCCCCTCTTCGGGAAGCCGGTGCGCGATGTCGTTAGACAAGTATCCGGCCTTCCTCAGCTTTTTGATATGTCCCTCCGTAATGGAGGAGACCATCCACTTGCCTCCCGCTCCGGACATGGCTGGAGAAGGTTGAGGTGGGAAGTGCGGGCTTGGGCGCTGGAGCTCGAGTGCACGGAAGATGGATAGGCAAAGGAGGAAGAAGGCGTAGGTAAAAAGGTGGATCCTTATCCCCTTATATGGGTGGATGCGGCTAAGCGTCCCCACCATCCTGGTAAAACTCGCTTATCTCCCAAGCGCCCTGATAAATGGCGCGGTTGGGTTACCCACGTCCGTATTGATGAGAATCCCGTAAATGAGGGACACGGTCTGTGCTTTGACAAGACGTGCCAAGGAAACCGCCTCGCAAAATGCGCTGAGGTGGGGAAGTAAAAACAATTCGAATAAAGGCTTGGCCATAGTGTGATGTCACGCTACGGAATACGTCAGCAGATTATATTTGTGTTCATATTATTCTCTCTATGGCAATATGTGGAAACTTATTTTGCAGAGCCGGACACTACCCTTAGTGTTTATAAACTTTTATGAAGAACTTGGAGGAGGAACCCGCCTTGCAATGCCGAAGACAATCTGCATGCCGGACTCGTCGTCGTTGAAGCCTGGTTCAGGGGCTACTGAGGTAGTCCTGGATTAGGGGGTGTCCGGGTAGCCGGACTATACCTTTAGCCGAACTCCTGGACTATCAAGATACAAGATTGAAGACTTCATCCCGTGTCCGGATGGGACTTTCCTTGGCGTGGAAGGCAAGCTTGGCGATGCGGATATTCAGATCTCCTACCATGTAACCGACTTTGTGTAACCCTAACCCTCTCCGGTGTCTACATAAACCGGAGGGTTTTAGTCCGTAGGACGAACCCCAATATACAATAATCATACCATAGGCTAGCTTATAGGCTTTAGCCTCCTTGATCTCGTGGTAGATCTACTCTTGTACTACCCATATCATCAATATTAATAAAGCAGGACGTAGGGTTTTACCTCCATCAAGAGGGCCCGAACCTGGGTAAAACATTGTGTCCCTTGTCTCCTGTTACCATCCGTCTAGACGCACAGTTCGGGACCCCCTACCCGAGATCCGCCGGTTTTAACACCGACAACATTCCTCAATGGTAAGCTCGAGGACGAAGTATATGTTGCTCAACCCCCAGGTTTTGAAGATCCAAAGAATCCTGACAAAGTCTTCAGACTCAATAAGGCCCTCTATGGCCTCAAGCAGGCCCCTCGGGCGTGGTATGATACTTTGAAGGAATTCCTCATGAAGAATGGCTTCACACCCGGTTCACTCGACCCTACTCTCTTTACTAAATCTTATGATGGTGAACTGTTTGTGTGCCAAATATATGTTGATGATATTATCTTTGGCTGTACTGATCAACGCTATAGTGATGAATTTACCTATATGATGAGTGAAGAATATCAAATTTCTATGATGGGAGAGTTGAAATTCTTCTTAGGTATTCAAATTCATCAACGGCGAAATGGCATATTCATATCTCAGGAGAAATACCTCAAGGATGTACTGAGGAAATTCGGCATGCAAGATTGCAAAGGAGTCAAAATTCCTATGCCCACAAATGACCATCTGTGCACTGATGAAAATGGTATTGACTTTGATCATAAGGTATACCGCTCCATAATTGGTTCTTTATTGTACTTATGTGCATCTAGGCCAGATATAATGCTTAGTGTTTGCATGTGTGCCCGATTTCAAGCTACACCGAAGGAATCACACCATAAGGCTGTGAGGCATATTCTTCGATATCGAGCTCACACACCAACACTAGGATTATGGTACCCCAAGGCTCTACTTTTGATCTCATTGGATATTCTGACTCTGACTATGCTGGTGATCGTGTGGACCACAAGTCAACATCTGGTACATGTCATTTCCTCGGACGATCTTTGGTCTGTTGGTCCTCGAAGAAACAGAACTGCGTATCACTGTCTACTGCTGAAGCTGAGTACATTGCTGTTGGTTCTTGCTGTGCTCAACTGCTATGAATGAAGCAAACTCTGAAGGAGTACGGCGTCAACGTGAAGTATGTGCCTCTCCTCTGTGACAATGAGAGTGCCATCAAGATTGCTCACAACCTAGTTCAACACTCGAAGACAAAGCACATTCAGATTCGTCATCATTTTCTTCGTGATCATGTGTTGAAGGGCGACATTTCTATTGAGAATGTGAAGACTGAAGACCAGCTAGCCGATATCTTCACAAAGTCCTTGGATGAGAAGAGATTTAGCAAGTTGCAGTGCGAGCTAAATATCTTAGAATCTTCGAACGTTCTTTGAATAGGACACTCATCCTAACACTTATGCAAAATTGATGACTTAGATGTGCAACACATGAAGAAACGTTTTTCTTCAATCAATGAAGAATAACACTCTAAGTGTGAAGAAATTAACGAAGAATTTGATTCTCAGAACCCTACGACAATTGTACGCGGTGTCTAAAATCATCATTCATATATGGTGGGTGCCACCACAAAAGTTGAAAATCTTCAATTTGTGTTTTTCCTCAGTTTCTTGAAATTCCTCAGTTGTTCAAATTCTTCAACTTTGCAAAATCTTCACTGGTTCCGTCGTTTTTCTTCATTGGCTATATATGTATGAGTTTATGTCCACTACAACATTCACTTATGGCTAATTCTTCAAGTTGGTTTTTCTGCTAAGTGAATGTGATCGGACCCTTCCCCCTCTATGCTATACTCGACCCAATCTATTCACAAATTCTTCATGTGCGTTATATTTGAAAGTTGTTCAAAATCTTCACCATGTCCTTGACAGCTGAAGAATTTGCGAACAGAACATTATAACTTATCTTATCCAAAATTTTCGGTTTTGCCACTCAAACCGTTCCGCATCCCATGATACATTTTTCTATTCACCCACGATCTAACACGATCTCCCATTCACAATACGTGGGTGACACATGTCATGCGAAGGAGAAGGGTCAGGGGCACGTTCGTCCAAAATCTTCGGGCGAACAGTTTTTCACCGTGACTATAAATACCCCATCTCCCCTTCCTCACTTCCTTTACTCCGCTCGAACTCTCTCGCTTGCTCGAGCTTCTCAAACCCTAGCGCCACCGCTACTCCATCGTCGCCGGTGAGGAAGAGCTTCACTGCCTCGACCTCGTCACCGTCGTACTCGCGCCGGCCGCGGAAACCTTCACTCTGCCGCCGTCGTAGACGTCTTCCTCCGCCGAGTTAGGGCGTGGAAGATCTACATAGACGAACTTCACCTCTCCACCTCACTGTTCGTCATGTTCTTCATCCAGGGTAAATTAAAAGTTACTTTTACTGCCCTCTTTGATTCGGATGTTTTCTACAAAATCTTCAAAGGTGTTTTTCTTCAAATCCTCACACACTAAAACTCCTCACAAGTCATCTGTTCTTGATTCGTTTCTCTAAGCATCATTTTTCTTCAAGATTCCTCAATTGTGTGGATCTTCGATCTATACAACTCCGGAACCTAAGACAAAGAACGCTTAGTGAAATTCTTCAAGACTCATCTGGTCAAATTCCTCAAACTTGTTCTTTTTGAAAAACCTTCTGAGAACGCATATGACCTCTCCAAATTCCTCGCAACTATACTCTGTTCACAGGTACTCATGTCCGCTGCTGAATCACTAGGTTCTCATCAACTTAACTCATTTGTAGCGTTCCTCGAAGAAAAGTTGCATACTTCTTCAGAGAATTCGATTGTTCAGATTCCTCAACTGAAGAAAATGGCTGATGGTAAAAGGCCACAGAAAGGAGGAAAGAAGCCTGAGGTCATGACTGCCTTTGAGATCCCTGATGACATCTATGCTGGGTACTGCACACCTCCTGAGGAAGATAAAAATCAGCGCAAGGTGCGCATTCAGAAGATAGAAAGGAGATGGGCAAGAGAATGGAGGGAGTACAGGTATGTAAATCCAAAGTACATGAAGAAATTCGCACTCAATCCTCCATGCCCAAGAGCTCCATTGGCACCTGGCCATGTAGCAAATCCCACCAGCATCAAACGCGGTGAGGACTTTCCTGAAGAATGGGCTAAGCGCCAGGCCAAGTTGGCCAAACAAGCAAAAGAAGCAGTGAGGAAATTCAATGACGACTATGTTGCTGCTACTGCCACTGAGGCCTCTGTCAAGCCAAAGAAATCAATGGCAAAGAAGCCTGCACGCAAGCCAAGTGCTTCACCAACAGTGCCCTCAAGGCCAAGTTCCTCAGCTATGCCCTCACGGCCAGAATCTTCAAAGTCCTCAAGGCCAATTCCTCATGCTGCTCCTACTCCTCCAAAATCCTCAGCTCCTCCAAAGTCCTTAGCTGTTCCGACAAAGTCCTCAGCACCTGCGCATCTTGCCACGTGCCAAAGGACTACAGGCATCTCCATTGCCTTAGGTGTCTCAGCTAGTTCCTCAGCTACACCAAACTCTTCAACGGGACCCTCTCTGCTGAAGATAAAGGCAACTGCTGGACGAGGTCCTCGCCCTAGTCCTAAGAAGAAGCAGGTCTCCTTCCAAGTGCCGTCTGAAAAAGACGAAGCTGATGATGATGAACTTGCAAAAATCATCAGAGATAGGCAAGTCAGGGCCGCTAGAGCCAAAGGCACAAATGTGCCACTGCTTTTGGATCCAAGATTGATCCTTGATTGCATTGATCTCTGGCACAAGGAACCAAACACTCCTATGCCTGATTTCAAACTGACTCCTGGTCAAAATCACATGCTGACTCATTTCATCCAAGAAGAGAAATGGAAATTTGAGAGGGCCAGGCAGATCAAGAAAGCGCAGTACAAGAAGGAAAAATTTCTGAAGAACAACGTTGTCTCTATGACAACTGATGAACTCCTAAAAGTCCAGTCTGAAATCAAAACCCTCAGCGATGATTTCAATGCCTACTATGCTGATTGGCAAGGAGCCAAAGGTAGGTTGGTTAAATTGACTGAGAAGTTCACCAATGTTACAGCCCCATCGCAACAAGAAATTCCTCAAGCTAAAGCATCTGCTCAGCCTACTTAAGAACATGCCGGCACCGCTGATGAAAATCAGGCTACTGAAGAAAATGTGAGTTCCAAGGCTGATGACTCCATTCCAGCCACTGAAGAAATTGCCAGGGCATCCACTAGTGGTGCGCCTAAAGAAACTGAAGAAGTCAGGGCAACTGCATCAGTTGTGCCTGAAGAACATCAACCTAATTCCTCTGCTCCTCCTGCGCCTACACCAACTCCAATCCTTCCATATGCATCAGATGTGAAGAAGACCAAGGCTGAAGAGCGTGCAGCAGTGAAGAAAAGGAAAGCATCATCTGCTTCAGATTCTTCAGCTCCGAAGAAGATGAAGCCTATGAAAAGTTCATTTGCAAATCCAATTGATGCTTTTCCAATCTCAACCATGCCATCAAAGGACCTTGTTCCTTTCGGTGAAGAATATGAGATCCCTAGCGGATCTGATGAAGAAAATCATTATGTTGCTTCGTCAGAGCAGATTGATGAAGAAATTGAAGTGGATGCGATCCCTTCAACACCTGTTGTTTCCTCGCCAATGCCTCAGTTCACAGATGAAGAGGCAGTCGTTGAAGAAATGGAAGATGAAGATGTGGATATTGGGAGTAGTACCCAAGTGATGAATGATGACTTTTGGGAAAGTCAGCACCCCAATTCTCCACTCTTCACCCCTCTATAGCAAATCCCACAGTCCCCTGCACCAACCGTTCAAATGGGCTCTGAAGAAACTCATCCCACCTCATCTGTACGTGAAGAAATTTCAGCCACTAGTGCTGAAGAAACTGCTGCTGTTGATCACGTGAACATGCAGACTACCACTAAAGAGGAACCAGAAATTCCTCAGCCCGGAGAACCTGAGATTGCGATTCCTGAGGTTGTGATGCAACTCACTGACACTCCTCTGCCCAAGCCAAAGGATCCATTCTCACGCAAGCAAAAATTCAAGGCTGAAGATTTCTTCGGCGAGCATGTATTCTTCACAGACTACAACCCATATGATTCTGCTCACATAAGGAAGAGGCGTTTCTGGACTGCTAGTCAAGCTAATTTTTATTCCTCAGTGTTGTTTAACAAAGACAAAGTCTTCGATCATGCACACATTCCTCATGTGGATATGGAATCTCTGCCATGCTTCGAGCCAATCCTCAGTGTTCTTCACGACGCTGGATTGTTAAATTTCTGCACTGACATATGTGATTGGAATGGAGAACTCATTCTTCAATTCTATGCGACGCTGCATATCACAGGAAATTCTGAAGATGTGAACTCATGGGTGCTGGACTGGATGTCTAAAAATACTCACTACAAGGCACTAGCTTCTGAATTGCTTCGTGCCTTACCATTCAGTCCTCCCCTTGAAGCTGCTCGATGTGTCTACAGCGAACCTGAGCTTACAAATCATTACATGCAAGTGCTGATGAAGCCTTTGAAGCCAGGGCAGGCCCCACGAACCAAATTCCTCGTCAAGGGACTACTGTATGTACCTCGAACTATCTATCGCATTCTGACGAAGACATTGATTCCTATCAAGGGCCACGACTCAAGTGATGAAGAAGTCGTTGGCATCATGAAGAATCTGCTTTTCAATGTCATTCATGGCGTTCCCGTCAACTTCCATGATTTCTTCATGAGGACTATGGCAATATTGCTATGTCACCATTTGAGCTGAAGCCTTATGCACCTTGGATTATGAGATTCATCAGAACAAGGTCTTCACTCAACTACAAAGCTGATACACTGAACCACTCCAGCTACTTGCCTCCGATTGGAGTCCTCAAATGGACATTTTCCTCAGCGGATGACAAAGGCAAGGCCGCTGCTATCATAGATGAAGGCATTCGTCCATTGGATTGTCAATTTCGCAAGGCTGCATCCTATTCAGCCAATGACGACTCTGCCACCCATGACTCTGCCGCCAACACAGCCAAGCAAAATCCTCAAGGCATAGCACCCAGGGTGATGATTGATCGTGAGTTACTCCTCAGTCTTCATCAGAAGGTTGATCGCAATCATAAATGGGTCAAGAGACAGTTTGGTTCAATTCTTCACAACATGACCTCAACCCATAATGCAGTGAAGAAAAATCAATACTACCTCCATGAAACCTTCAACCGTATCTGGGCTATTTTGTCTCATGTCTACAGCGAAGAAGATCTGAAGAAAATGGGTCTCAAGGAAGAATTTGACTGGTCTGTTCCTCCACCGAAGAAATACAAGAAGGTCAAGGTTCCTTCCTTGGTGGCCAGCTCCTATTCTTCATCGCGCGACACTGATGAACATGAAGACTTGGACGACACTGCGGCAGGCCCTACTATGACAAACGACCCCAACAACGCTGGCGCTCCTTCATCAACTTGATATTCTTCAGGGGCGTTAGTCCTCAGTTTCGATCCTTTTGGTCATTCGATGACAAAGGGGGATAAATTTGAGTTAGTCTTCAAGCGGGTCTACTATATGGGCGTTTTTTTGCTAAGTTACAACTCTCGTTCTTCTGAAACTTTATTGGATCGAGTTGTAAACTTAAACCCGATGGTGGTCTGATACTTTTGATGCGTTATTCTGCATGCTTATTCCTCGTTAATATTATTGCACGCATGCTGAATTTCATCAGTCACTATATTTCATCATGCATTTCAAATTCTTCATAGTATATGTCAAATGCGTGTATGAATTACAAGATATAGGGGGAGATCTCCATGATTCAACTCTTCAAGTGTGCATTGCTTCAAAAGCAAATTCCTCACTATGCACATCCCCAGGGGGAATTCTTCTATATCTTGCAATCAAATTCCTCAATATCAGTATTTTCACTTCATAAGTTTATCCCCGTTGGAAACTTAACCTATATTATCATCAATCACCAAAAAGGGGGAGATTGTAAGTGCATCTAGTGCCCCTTAGTGACTTTGGTGTATTGAAGACTTATAGGTTAAGGGACTAATGCGTTTGTGAGTGTACACAGGTCTATAAGTCTATGAGGAGTTTGATATTTACAGAGAAAGTCGACCCCTAAAAATGAAGTTCTTCAACTGAAGACTTTGGATGTCTGAAAACTTTCTGAAGACTTTGAAAGTGAAGAAATTGGTGTCACCTTGAAGACTTGGTATTCATTCAAGGAACATGAAGCGTGAAGACTTTTGTTTTAGTAGTTTCATTTTCTCTTTCTTGAGTCATAGGAAACACCGTACTGTTAAAGGGGGTCGAGGAAATACTAAGGAAAAATTTCCAAGTGACGCTCAACTCAAAATCCTACATCTACCAATCCCTTCGAGTGAAGCCATTGGAAATCTCATACAGTTCAGTAAATTTCTTTAGTGACAGAGACAAAGTTCTTCTGTTCCCTGAGGAATTTGTTCTGACTGAGGAGTTAGGAATTCGCTAGTGCGGATTGCCTACACAGTGAGGAACATGATAGCCCTGAGGAATTTGAGCCTCAAAATTTCCGACCGTTGCTGTGCTACGCGCCAGCTGTCCCAAAATATCTTATCCACCTAACGGTCATATCATTGAAGGGAATTTATGTCTTATCATGTCGGGCTGCTCCCTAGGCTATAAATAGTCGCCCCCTACAACCACTAGCTGGTTGGCTGCTCTGAGAGAAACTGACACTTGTCATTTGAGACCATCTCATCCTCCGAGGATTTTGAGCGAAAATCATCGAGTGAGGAAAAACCCAAACCCAAACACCTACAAACCCAAAGTGATTGAGCATCACTGAAGAGATTGATCCTGCGTGGATCCGACGCTGGTTACCTTTGAAGACTGTGCTTCTTCCAGACGGTTAGGCGTCATGGTCTAGAGCATCCAAGAGGAATTGTGGATCGCCGAGTGACCGAGTTTGTGAAGGTTCGGAAGTCACCTGAAGACTTACCATGAGTGATTGGATGAGGTCTTTGTGACCTTAGTTCAAGGAGAATACGGTGAGGACTATGTGTCCTCAGGTTTAAATACCTAGCCGCTCAAACCAGATGTACAACTGTGACAGCAGTTGGAACTGGTCTACTAAATCATTGTCTTCACCAAGCCAACTGGTTCTATTTCCTCAACTCTTTCATTTCCTCATTATTGTGTTGTGTGCTTGTCATATCTGTGTTTGAAGACTTTGACTGAAGACTTTCCCAATTTCCTCAGTTCAATTTCTTCAGTCTGTTTGTCTTCATCCTGTGTTATCCTGTGATTACGCTTTCTGTACTCTGCGCTTGTCTTCATTTCATCATGATGACTATGCTTGTCTTCTGTTATGTTTACTTCTGAGTACTTATTCCGCTGCAAGTAGTTCTTCGCTAAGGAATTTCCTCACTAGCAAATTCCTCAGTGAAGAATTCATAAAAATCGCCTATTCAACCCCCCCTCTAGTCGATATAACGCACTTTCAATGGCGCCGTGGAGGCTCGGCGTCCGATGCACGGAGATGGACTTGCGCAGAAGGAGGTTGTTGTCTGGCGTCATGGTGACGTCGATGGCAGAGTGGCCAGACAAGGTAGAAGCCTCAATATGATCTGAAGACGGACCTGTGGAAGATGGCGGCGACGATACACGAGTGCGTCTGACCGGATTGTGCTCCAGACCTGGTATGTGGCTCGGCTGGGGCTTCCGGCTTTTGATGTTAGGCTTAGGTGAGTGGTCTGGGTAGTGGACCAACTAGCACCCCTTCCTCATTTGGATAGGAGTAGCGGCAGATGTTGCCAAGATGATGGATTCAGGCATATTGTTGTAATACTTTGTAAGGTCCTCGAGAATAATCAATAAAGTGGTTGTATGCATCTCCCAGATGCAGAGGCCGGGGGTCATCCTCATTTTCTAAAAAAACATGGGTGGTGCATAACTATTTGAAGATTCGACCAGCTTTTGGGCATAAGTCTTATTCTTAGTAACTTGGTCAACACGACAGAGCGTGTGTGCGTTCATAGGGATGAATGTATGTGTGTTACATAAGAATATGCGATTGTATGGGTGTATGTGTGTTACATAAGAGTTTGAGGATGAACGGGTTAAGAGTGGGGTGGATGATATATATGTTACTACCTATAGGGCGACGAGGCCCATCAATAGTGTATTCTTCATTGACGAGACGTTCTAATACATTGTCTCTCAGCGCCCCCACAATGTTGAGGAAGTTGGGGCTCTAGTGTGCCCCCTTAGTTTATTCTAGTGAGAAAGTTGTGTCCATAATACGTACATATTATGACCCCAAACTTGTCCTGGAGCTCTAGTGTGCCCCCTTAGTTTATTCAAGTGAGAGTGAATGAGTTACATGGTTGTGGCGAGCTTATACAGGTAAGGATCCCTTGACAAATGACCAAGGCTACTCAACAGGGTGGTAGGTTTGCGCGGTAGTAAGATAAAGCTACTCCATAAGTCCAGGAAGAGTAGTCAAATGTGGGTGTGTTCTTGGATCACGGTGAGCCACCTCCTTTCACCCATTCATGAATGTGGTTCCTTGGCTTGTTGGTCTATTTTAGCCTTGAACTCATTTTCTCTTTGCTTCCTTTGTTGAATTAGTATTTTTATTTCTTTTTTTTCATTTTATGTGTTGACCGTTTCATTTGGCTTGGATTCTGTCGACCGTCTTGGGTCTTGTTAACTTCCTTGTTCTTCCTTTAACCGTCCATGTAAGACTACGTAGGACCACAAGTATGCTTATTTATTTTCCACAACAATACTTTAGATACAAAAAATAGTTATCTCATAATATGCCTTGATGATTTAGTTTTGTTTGTCAAATTTTATTTTGGGCAGTTGCATTTCAGATCTCTACTATTAACGGGGAGTTGGTACGATCTCCTCACGTCCTCCCTCCTCTCCCCCTACATTGCCTTTTCCCTCTAAATCAAATCAATATTTTCCTTTCCTTGTCCTACTGAAAATCATGTCCTGCATTAATTCAATCAATTCTTACCAAAACCATTTCTTGCACTAAATCAATTGGATCAACTCATATCTTACAAAAACCTCAACTAAATCAAAGCTTTACGTGCCTTCACATATCCATACACAAATCAATTCTAATCTTACCAAAAACTCAACTAAATCAAAACTTTCCTTACCCTCCCCTACACATATCCAAATCAAATCAAATCTTACCAAGACATCAACTTATACTCAAATCAAATCTTACCAAAATCTAGAATATGGTGGGTGTAAGGTATATCTCAGACACAATTGGTGTTGAACCGATTGGATATGCATGCCCTCATGTGGGCAATTAGCTAGTATACACTAGTTGCACACTTTGAAATGTAGAACTTTTCTGTTTCTTATATGCCTGAGTGATTTTTATATTACTGAATGTGTCTTTATTAGATCATGGATCTCTAAAATACGAGTCTATGACTAGATTTAGCCAAACGTAGTGATATTTTACCAAGCCTAATTTATCTAACTAATTTCTTCTCTCACAATTGAAAGTTACAAAGTTCTCTTGGCTATTGTCATCGTTTCATGTAATTGAAATAGTTTCCCTCCATATGAGCAAAACTTGAAGTCTATTATGTTTTGCATGATAAAAGAGCTGATATCGCCACTTGGAAATATCATTTTTTAATATAGGCATCTTACCTTGCATGTTTAAGACAAGACACGATAGGCAAACTGATATCCACTTTATGTCCCCAATGATGGAGATGGTTATTAGTACTCAACATAAGTTTATCATACATTGCACTAGAATATATATATAAAGGTTGCTAGAAAAAATTCCTATAAATGTGGAAAAAAGATGGTGCATGTTGAAGATAATATGTTTTTAACAAACACATTTTGTAGTCCTTGTAACAATAAGAGATTAAATAGCTTTTGAGATATACTTCTCACATTGTGATCAAATATGTCATGTTTTACATGCCATCTGATCCAACCTCAGACCACATGTTTTGCTTCTTCAACACCTATCTGAAGATTGTTGTTTGTGTCATGTAACTGTATCGAAAGCTACTGTCCAATGTATGATACTCTTTAAAAATGGTAAATGCAACCAAAAGAAAAATCCTATCACCATTGTTTAACTGAATTAACTATGAGAAGTCTGGACTCTGTGTGTCTTCTTTTCCGTTTTCATACTAGAACTACATATGTTAGATCTCATGTGAATATGCGCATGCCAATTATCAATTTCAGGAAAACATGTCTGTGTATGTGTTCATTGCAACAACAAACCTAGTTCTCCCTTGCTATACATAGACTATGTGTTCAAAACCGCAACCAAGATTGTTCTTGAAACCTGATTCTGACTGGAATACATCTTTGTTAAAGGTTATAATATTTTCTGTAACTATCGAACAACCAAACCCGAATAAGAATCTAAGAAAGCAAGGCAAAGTTGAAAACTGAAAAAACTTCTTACAAATAAAAAACATCAGGTTCGTGACTTGGTTCCGAACCATATATATGTATATATAAAGTGTCTAGTATGAAGTTCCTTATTCAAAAGACGTTCTACTTGTAAGTTGGTAACAACGGAAAACTACATGTTACAAATTATATTTCCAAGCAATAGGGAATTTCTATTTATTTAATCATTGGTTAACCGCGATTAAGTTGGCCCATTCAGACGCATGGATTGATGATTAGTTATAACAATGTGTAATAAATTCTGGCCACACAAATGCACTAGCGATCTGTCTTATTAAGAAAGCTACAGAGAAGACAGAAAGCTACTTATTCGTGCCCGATTGAACGCATATGCATACTCTAATGTTGGACATAACACATTTCTGAGACAGAACCACGTTGAGCTATTATTTTTGACCCCGCAAAAAAAAAGATAGTATTATTCATGAAGCAGTCACCGAGATATAGCAATTTGACGATGCGATGCAATAATATTTGGAATTACTCAATAGTATGGCAAGTAGGTCATGCTTGAATAAGGCAACGAACCATCGGTCTGAAAAAATAAAAGGCACTTCACAAAACAAAACAAAAACTGAAGAAGGGCAACACAAAGGGGAGCGCTACGCATCTATCGGTAGACGTCTAGTAAACATCCACCCCTTCGACAGCCGCCGGATCTCCGCGCGCAAGCCGTCCGATCTAACTCCTCGCACGCGGCTCGTTGCCTTCCCGACACACTAATTCCCGAAACAACAAACCAGTTGCAGAAACAACGGCCGCGTTGCAGAAACAATCATGAAACAATGATCGCGTTGCAGAAACAATTCCTGAAACAACGGCCGCGTTGCAGAAGCAATTCCTGAAACAACGGCCGCGTTGCAGAAACAACTACCATATTGCAAAAATTTGGAGATTGCAGAAACAATTCCTGAAACAACGGCCGCGTTGCAGAAACAATTCCTGAAACAACGGTTGTGTTGTAGAAAGAACTACCATGTTGCTTCCGTCGAATGGTGGTGAAAGAGGAGCGACGACAAGCTCACCTCACCGGCGAGGTGGGGCACAACACGTGGCCGACCATCATGGTGGAAGCGGGTAACAACGGCGACCACGGTGCGAGGCCTAGCTGCAACGGCGCACCGCCGCGGCGACCGGTGATGACGGCAAAGGCCTGTAGCTGGTGAGGATGGCTGCCAGCACGTGGCGGTGGCGAGCAAGGGCACACTCATGGTGCAGACGACCATCTCCCTTGGCACCGCTGATTCAGGAAGGAGATTGAGGAGATGAGGATAAGGTACGAGCCATGGCTGTTGCAAAGAATGTGCTGGTGCGGTCCACATGGGACGCGTGGCAAGCAACCGAGGGGGCGGATGCAAACGTGATTATCCGCCGGGTGATATGTAACGTTTCCCCAACACAAACCTTCAAAAGATAGATTCATAAAGGCAATTAATGAAGAGAGCTGGAAGATAATCCTGCAAGATGCATGTCGTTGGTAGCTAACTCTGCTACAGTCGCAGCTCCAGGTCGATATCTACGCCGGTGTTGCTCTCCGGCGCCGGCTCAGAGGCTGGTGACCTTCCCGAGCTTAGCATGTCCCCCACGTCGTCGTGGACGCCGGAGAACGGGCCGGCTGTCACTCGCACGCCGTGGACCGACGGAGCCAGCGTGCCAGCCTCAGGAACGACATGCAGGGGCGGTGGGGCGGCGCCCCCGCGACCACCGTTCGTGGCGATAGGGATGAAGTTGTCGGTGGCGGCGGCGTGAGACGAGGGGGCACTGGAAGCGGGTTGGCGGTCGTAGACGTAGGGGTTCCAGCCGGCCGCGCGCTCCTCCCTGTGCGCGTTCTGGTGGCCACCGAGGGCCTGCGGCTTGAGGAACTTCCTGTCGCAGAAGAGGCACGGGAACAGCGGCCGCGCCTCATCGCCCGCCACTCTGCCGTTGTACGCTCCCCGGCCGGCGGCCCCACTGCCGACGGTTCCCGGGCGACCCAAGGCCAGAGACAGCTCCATGTATGCGTAGCTAGCTACGTACAAAGACTAGCTACAAACTGGTGTACATGGTAATGGCCATTTATGCATGAGTACCTGGTTCTTCTTCTGGCTGAAAATCAAATCATCACCCAATGCTTGAGGTACGGGATGCCTGACACGCTGCGTACGACGACTGCGAGGCGATACAGCGAGAGTATGTACGGCCGGAGAGAGCAGGGCCACCGCCGTCGCCATCTCGATGTCCTTTCATTGGCTGTGCTGCGAGAAAAACTCCAATCGCGCTGCGCATGCCACCGTGTTCGTCTGGTGTCCTTTCAAGTTGGGTTAAAACAGAAATCGACTAATACATTGTGAAGCTCAAGGTGATTACTTGTACTCCTTCGGTGCTCCCTCTCTCTTCGCGAACTCATGATACAAATTCTTGATTTTGGTTAACCCATAGCCAGCAGTGTCTTTTTTTTAAAGGAGGATGTATCCCCGGCCTCTGTATCTGGACGATGCATGCAGCCATATTATTAATTATTCACAAAGACCATACAAGATGATGCATCAATAAGCTTGAAGCCATCATCTTGGCAATGCTATTGCTATTCCTATCCCCTTGATGAAGGTGTGCCGAATGTCCGGGCCTAATACTAAACAAACATAAACATCGCACTAGAGCCTAACATCTAAAGTCGGGTGTCCCATCTGAGCCACTACCTGGATTGGGTTCCACACCGGTCTGGCACACTCCTAGTGAGCACCGCACGCTGCAAGGGTCGTCACCTTCATCTTCCATCGGTCCATCCTCAAAGCAGAACTGATTCACCGACCTTGCCAGGTCTCTCTGTCATCAATGCCACCATGACGCCAGACAGCTTCCTCCTCCTACGCGAGTCCATCTCCGTGCATCAGACACCGAGTCTCCACTGCGCCATGCCGCCGAGACCCAGTCCTTGATAAATGCGCAGTACCAGAAAAACCTGGTCCTCAAGAATAAATAGGAACTAGGTTTGTACATTCACTCCCCCAACCAGTTGAGCTAGGCTCACTCCCCAACCAGCAGTCTCATGGCAATGTAGAGTGATCTGATCACTCAGGAGGCCCAAAGTTATATATCTCTTCAAGTCGGAGGGTCAAATCCTATCTTGGTCTACCGTGACTACAATCACAGTGTAGTTCTGGATTATCCTTAAGCAGGACGATTCACACCGATGGCATCGAGTTTTGGACATATATAGCATACACATGACCACATCTCCAATGCTGACCCGAAAATTTGCTTCGACATGCATCCGCACACAGAGGGAGACCAGTCCACGGATACTGATGTCGGATGCCGTCATCCAACGCTGCCTGCATATATTTCAACCATGGTTCAAACTAACCGGACGAAATTCATGCTAACAGGATGAATTTCATTAAAAATCAAAAGAGATTCATGCAAACACCTCGTCCGCCACTCCTTCCATCTCCTTCGGCTGTCTGTCGACCTGCCAGCCAATAGCAATGGCGACCATCTCCTTCTTCTGCTCCGGCAATAGTCTGCCCCAGAGAGCTCTCGAGCGCGAGGAGGCCATGGTAGGAATGGTGCGGAGAGGAGAAAGGGGCCGGAGGAGGATGACTGCGGCTATTACCGAGGCTGGAGTTTATATAGCAGACGAATAACAATGGTGGGCGGTAGAAGGACGGACCGGTGGTGCCGGAGTACGTTCCTCAACAACCGCATGTCCGTAATGTAGGGCGACGGGCGGTCGTGATGTCGTTTCAACGCAAAGCAGTCGCGTGCATCAGGAAGCGGCACGAGCGTCGACGCCCTCTCAGCCGGCGCGACGCTTCAATGCATTCTCCAGTGAAAGGCCGCGTGCTCTATGGTCGTACATGAATGCGGCACTGAGGCTCTGGAGCAGAAATGGCCGTTTCGATCGGGAAACGCGCGCGGGCGAGGGAGAGGATTTGGGTGGACAGGATAGTCAGAAACGGACGTGGCAGCGGTCCGGACGCTCGTAAATCCCCCTCCCCCCACCACCACTTTGTCACCGATTTACGAAAAAGTGCGCCCGGATTGCCGAGCGAAGCGATACATAACCGCGTTGGATGACACAACACGTTCAGACCACACGTTTGGACGTATGTGGACGATTTGAGGGTGCGTGTTGAAGATGGCCCGATAAAGCTTCTCCCTAAAAAAACTAATAAAGCTTCTCATCTGGTCTCATTAGTGTGCCCGACTTGGTGTTCTATTAATGCAACGATAATAGTAATATCTCTGACCTGTGAAACATGGCCGCCAATCAATAGATATGCTAGCTCATAGATTTTCTGTGACATGTGAAACATGGATCGAGTATAAAGACGACTAGATGAGTGTTTTAGAAGACCCTCTAATATTTTTAGGAATAGAGAACCACTTAACGAATTTCTTAAAATGAATTTGCTCTACTTAACAGTTTCTTTAAGTTGGTAGAGGGGTTTCAAAAATCTACTAGAGTTGTTGTAAGGCAACATGCCTCTTTTTTCTGATAAAAAACTTTTTTTAACTTCAAAATGTAGCATCAAGCAGATACAAAACATGATCACATACGGTTGGTACTCGGTTTGGTATAGCGTTGATCCGTACAAATACATTGTGTATAACGATAAGTATCATGTAAAGGAGTGGAGTTTTTGCTGTTATGAACAAAATAATTTCTACAGCCAAACTGACTATAATAAGACAAACACTCCCACACTTATTATTGGACTAAACCTATTTGAAAATCCATCAAGCTAGTAACCATAAATATGACACTTGTGGATGCATACAAATTAGATGTTATTTAGATGGCTGACCACATATAACGCGCACTTGTACTGAAAAAAAAGGTGTTTAATTATCTCATCGCGAGTAAGAAAACTACACTTCTTGCAATTTTGACGGACAAGATTGATTTTTTACAACGACTCCTCTTAAAAAATAACAAATAACTTTATTATTCTTCCTAAAAAAACTTTGTTAATTTTAAGTAGAATGTTCGGCTTCCATATCTTCACTGTATCTCTGTATTGTATGCTTAAATGCACAGTACGAGGCCTCTTTAAGCTCCAGCCGGTATACCAAGCATTCTAAGGCCAACTCCACCGCGCGAGTACATCCTGTTCGGCCCTGTCCGTTTGGGGTAAAAGAGACAAACGAGGCGGCCCAACGCGCGACGGCCCGGACCCATCCTGTCTGTTTTGTGTCCGGACCGACCTATTTCGATCGCAAACTTGCCTCGGGTTTGGGTCGCGGCGGACACCAAACGGACGCGCGCCTCGTCCGCGTCGTGGCCGCGTGGCAGGCGGCCACCAACCTCCCACCCGCCCACATCAATGCGCATGAGCGGACGGCCCCACCTGTCCTCCGCACATCGGAAGGTCGCCGTCCTTTTTTAAGTGGGAAGCATGGACCGGTCGTCGTCCACACTGCCCCACGCCACCCCACGGCCTCCTCGAAACCCGACAGCGCCGAACCCTAGCCGAAGCCCTCCATTGCCCTCGAGCTCGCCGGCCGGCCACCTCGCCATGGGCTTCTGGAACCGCAAAGGGAAGCACGACCGTGAGGCCGGCTCCTCCTCGGGGCGCCCCCGCGGCTCCGTGAAGAAGGAGGAGCCTGCGTCTCCGCCGCGCTCCTCCCGTCCAGCCCCCGCGCCGGCCCCCTTCACCATCAACCCTAGGCCCGCCGGCGAGCGCGACCGACAGTACCTCGCGGCGGACGTGTGCCTGAGGTACTGGGATACGAGGACGCCGGTCCCGTGGAGAGACGTCCACCTCCCCAACAGCTGGCACCTCAGTGCCGACCGGGTCCGATCCCGCCTGTGCCGGCGAGCGGCCGCGTGCACCGCGATGAGATCGAGCGCCGCCGCCGCCTCCTCCCCGACGACCTGTTCTACGACGACAGGTACGCCCCAGATTCCAACCTCTGGGTCACGTGGCTCCGAGACGAGCATGACACACGCCGCGCGTCATACTTCACCGGATGGTGTCGGGGCCGCGGCGGCCACGTCGAGAGGTGCGCGTGCGTACGCGCGTGCGCGGCCTCACGCCCACGCCCTCGCCTTCCCCGTCTCCGTCACCACCTCCACCCCCTCGCATGACAGCGGAGGAGGAGGCCTGGCTCGTGCAGCGTGTCATGGACGACTGCATGTACACCCACGACGAGCGCCAATGGGACGGCTTGGAGGAGGCGATGGCACTATCTGTCGCCGGCGACGTCGCCTTTCCCGAGCTGCAAATGGTGGCCGTCAAGGAGGAGGAGAGGAAGGAGGAGGAGCCGGTGGCCGCGTTCCACCCGGGCCTGGTGGGCCACTGATGGGGCTGGTCCTGCACTGCTCCGGAGATGGCCGCCGCCGTGGCGGTGAACTGGTGCGCCACTCCGCCGCGGTCACCAGAGCGGGAGGCGTCGCCACGGGAGGAGGTCGTGCAGGCACCTCCCGCCGCCCAGCCCGCCCCCGTCTACCACGCACCGCCGGCCCACCTCTGGACGCCGCCGGCCTACGTGGACCTCGTCAGCGACGACGACGCCGCCGACGGCCACTGAAGACGACGACGGCATCGACGGGCACGGGCAGGAGCGCGCTGGCGGCGGCCGTTTTTTATTTTCTTTTTTATGTTTAATTATGTCAAGTTAGACGTGAAACTGGGCCGTTTTGTGGCCATGGACCCTAACTTAAGTTTTAAGTTTTTTAAACTACGTTCATTAAATTTTTTAAGTCATTTTGTTTAAGTTTTTATGTTTTTTTAAACACGTCCAACACGGACAAGATTTGGGATGCGACCACGCGGTGGGCGCACGCACGACCCAACGGATAGAGGCGGACACGGGCGAACCCATCGGCGCCTCAAAGGAACAAATTTCAGCCAAAACGGATGTCCGTTTGGGGTCGCGCGGTGGAGATGACATAAGGAGTGAGCAGACCGAAACAGGAAACAGCTAATTTCCGTGTGGGTACGTGTTGCCTCGGCATGGAAAGCAACCTAGGGCAGCCGGTAGCCGAGCTAGTGACCGTCCAAAACATACCTCCGGGAGTACACGACGGAGAGCAGAAAAAACGCTTTTAGGATCTTGTAAGGGACCAGCATGTACGTGGAATCTCATCGATCGTTGGCAAGTTGATGATGTGACTCGTCGACGCTACAGTCTCCACATGCTTGTTTGTCAGCCAACTGTAGCCAATATTATGGGCTCATTGGGTTGGCAGAATACTTTGATGACTTTTATAGTATTTCTACGGGCGAGATTGTTCCATATGCATGGCCTTTGTTTTATACTCCATTCGTTTTAAAATACTTTTCGTGGTTTTAGTTCAAATTATAGATACTACTAGATTTTTTAGGATTGGGTTCACATTAACCTAATTCCTAAAGATTCTTAGCATTAGGTGAAACCTCATGAAAATTCATAAGAATTGAAGTGAAGAGGTTTCATATTCCTTTGACTGAAATCCGTGAGCCGAATAAGGGTCTGTTGTCTCACGCAGTGGCGGAGCTATGTTGAAGCAAAATGGCCCGCCCAGTTTTGCTTTGAAAAACTAGGCTTAAGGGTAAATCTGGGCCATAATTGCAAGAAATTTTGAGCTCTTTTCAGCCTGCCCAGGCCTTTGACTGTAGCTCTGCCACTGTTCTCACGGCGTTTGACTATGGTTCAGAACTGATACTCCCTCCATTTTAAAATATAGTGCGCCCGTGTTTTCCGAGGTTCAACTATGACCATAAATTTAACCAACACTAGTAGAAAACCGGCCTTTTGTCCCGGTTCGTAAGGGCCTTTAGTCCCGGTTCCCGAACCGGGACTAAAGGGTCGTTACTAATACCCTCACCCTTTAGTCCCGGTTCAAACCAGAACCGGGACAGATGGGCCTTCACGTGGCTTGTGCGCCGAGCCCAGGCAGGAGGGCATTTGGTCCCGATTGGTGGCACCAACCGGGACCAATAGACCTCCATGCGTCAACATTTCTGTTGCTGGGGTTTTTGATTTTTTTTTGAAGGGGGGGGTGGGGGTTTTGGGGGGTTAATTTAGGTATTTCATATATTATGTTAGATAGCTAATTAATAGAGAGAAGTGTCCTTTCGTATGTCCGTGCTTGGTCGACGCTACGTACTATACATACGTATAGAGAGGACTAGGCACGCTAACTAGCTAGTAAGCAGACGAAGGAAACAGAAGATCGTCATAACATATATGCATACAGAGAGAAGTGATATCGACCACCTCTCCTTCTCCGAGAGATTGGTCGAACAACAAGTTCTCGTATATCTATCGTCCGACACTACTGGCTACATATATACAATAATTATCTTTTACAAATATAATCTCCTAAATTATGGACGCATGGTCCACATAGTATTCTCCGTCTTCAGCGATCACGTGGTCAATAAAGAATGCCGCCAACTCCTCTTGAATTGCTCGCATGCCATCTGGTTCTAGGAGTTCATCCCGCTGCCGAAAGATCTAATTTGAAGAAGGGGTCAATACATATATATATGAATGAATGAAACTCAACACAAATGATGGTAGTAAACAAAAATTATGAATATTATTTCTTACGCACTTCATATTGTTTGTCAGAGTAGCCCCGCTCACAGGTCGTGTGGCGGATGGACTCGCAAACGTAGTATCCACAGAAACCATTCCCTTGTTCCTGCCACAACCACTTTACAAAAAATAGAGGTTAATCAAACAGATAAGCAAGAATGCCAAATGGTATTGATGAAACTAGCGCTTGAATCAATATCTAGGAGACGCGCGGAACATGGTACTATAGTACTTACTTTCGGGTATCTAAATTCCAGCTCCTTCGGCAGTCCCGGGGATTTTGTGCTGAATTTTCTCCAAACCCTGCCAGACAAAAGAAAACAATTACTTGATATCAGGAAATGAACAAATTTGCTGATATGGTGGATAATGATAGATTTAACTTACTTCTCGAGGATTGCACGCATGTCCACATACTCCCGGGGATCTTTTCGTCTCGAGTCCAAGACAGTTACTACTCCCTGCTCAAGCCTAATCTCCAGGAGAATATAGTGGAAACTGCGCACGCGTGCATAACTCATCAATTACATTACTATAACCTGGACTAATATATAAGGGAAACCGAATATGCACAAGACAACACTCACTTGAAGTTGTAAGGAAAGAGTATTATATCTTTGTGTTCATTTATTTTGAATGATCGTAGCAAGTTGGCCTTGGTTTCTGCGGCATGATCTTTAACCTGAACTGCATCTATGAGATTTGTGTTAATGAACCCAATATCACCGATTTGTCTTTTCTTCAATTCGGCGATCTTCAATCTGCATAATATAGTGAGGATAATTATAAATACATGCACTGAAAGAGCTGACCTATATAGAGAGACTTAATGACAGAAGTAGTACTACTTACAGACAGTAGCAGGTGACCGTTGCTTTATCGAGGGCCAATTGATTGAAAAACTGAAAGAACTCCTCAAATGGAACATGCAATAGTTCAATAACAACGAGGTCATGCTCCTTTTTAACTCTCAGATACAAAGTATTCCTCCCCCCAGACTCTCTGCAAGTTTTCATGTACCAATCATGCAATCTTCGCATCATCGTTGATACAGATCTTTCATCTTTGACGAGAGGCTTCCCGTACTCGTATCTGTGTATCTGCACATCCAGGAAATCATAATGTACATCGTCGGGCAGGTAATCGTCAAGATTGTTATAACCGGGCACCATCCTCGGATCGAAGCTAGGCACCTTGAGCGGGGGGCACGATTGCTTTGCTTGTTCGCCGAGCTGGGCAATTTGTTTCCCAGCTCGTCGTTCTTTCATCCTTTGATCACTGACAGTACTTCCCGATCGCTCCGCTTCGGCAAATATCTTTCCAATAATGCGCTCATAGTTGCCTTTCGGCGGAGACTTGGGTGGTTTTGCCAGGGCAGCCAGAGTGCGCTTCACTTTCACCTGATCTACCTTCTCCTTCGGAGGTGGATGTCTCTGTGCTTTCAACCCTTGAAACCAGTCATCCTTCTCGGTTCGCGCGATCCTCGCGTTCTCCTCTGGGGTCCTCTCGTATGGTAACTTCTCTGGAGTCTTCAGAGAAGGACCGAATCTGTATTTCCTCCCGCCTCTGGCTGTACTGCTAGACGCCGGCAGAGCAGACGGAGCGGCAGTCTTCTTGACTTGCTTACGAGGCGGAGGAGAAGGACTACGACGCGCCAGAGCAGCTGCCGGAGCGGCGGCTGGTCTCTTCCGCCCTTGCTGACGAGGCGGAGAAGGAGTAGGCTGGCTGCTCGGGCGCACCGGCGCAGGCGGAGAAGGAGGCGGAGTGCCGCCACGCGCCGGAGAAGGAGTCGGTCGAGGGCCCTGATCGTCACTCGCCGAAGGAGGAGGCGGTGTAGGAGGCGGAGTGCCCTGACTCGTCGTCGGAGGAGGAGGAGGCGGAGGCGTCCAGTTTGAAAGGTTGATGAGCTCCTTCCGCCATAGGCATGGAGTCCTCAGAGCAGAACCCAGCCGAGTCTCCCCTTCTCCGGTAGGGTGGTCAAGCGGGAGGTCCTCAAATCCCTCCGTTATTTCATCCACCATCACCTTAGCATATCCTTCTGGAATCGGCTGGCAGTGAAAAGTTGCGTCGGGTTCATTAGGAAAAACAGAGCCAACAACCGCCTTGACCTTCATATTCATCCATTGCGTCATAAGGTGGCAATTTTGAGACTCCGTGATAGCATCCACGGGATAGCTGGCAGGAGCCGTCAAGACAAGCTCTGGCTGAAGCAGCTCGGTGGAAGCCACGCTGCTTCTCCGCTGAGATGGCGGGGTAGCTTCAGGGGAAGCTTGGTAGTTCGTTTGCTGCGATTTTCTTCTCGTTCCTCTATCCTGAGTATCCTTTCTTTAAGCGCCTGCAGTTTGGACTGCTCCACTTTCTTCCTCCTCTCCTGGCTTTTGTAACCGCCTGCGTCCGGAAACCCGGCCTTCCACGGAATGGAGCCTGGCGTGCCTCGTGTCCGTCCAGGGTGCTCAGGATTCCCGAGGGCCTTTGTGAGCTCGTCGTTCTCTCTGTCTGGAAGGAACGTCCCTTGCTACGCTGCATTGATATAGTACCGAAGCTTCTTCAAGGGTATGTCAAGTTGCTCGTCCGTCCAAATGCACTTCCCTGTTACAGGGTCCAAGGTTCCGCCAGCCCCGAAGAACCAAGTCCGGCAACGGTCTGGCCAGCTCATTGTCTCTGGTTCGATCCCTTTTTCAACCAGATCATTCTCAGCCTTGGCCCACTTAGGCCGGGCTACGAGGTAGCCACCTGACCCTGTGCGATGGTGAAGCTTCTTCTTCGCAGCATTTTTCTTGCTTGTCTCCGACATCTTCTTACTCTTTTCTGATGTCTTGTGGGCCACAAATGCAGGCCAGTCATCTCTGATCTTCTCATATATGCCCTTGAATTCTGGTGTCTCTTTTTTCTCGACAAACCTATTCTTCCACCTCCTGAATAGGTCTGCCATCCTCTTAAGAGCAAAAGACTTGATTAATTGCTCTTTAACTGGCTTCTCCGGATCATCCTCTGGCGGTAGGGTGAAATTTGTCTTCAGCTCAGTCCGAAGATCATTTTTCTGCATATCATTGACATAAGACACCTCAGGGTCTTCTGTAGCCGGCTTAAACCATTGCTAGATGCTGATCGGGATCTTGTCCCTAACCAGAACCCCGCACTGAGCAACAAATGCCTTCTTTGTTCGGATGGGTTCAATAGGTTGGCCGTCGGGCGTGATTTCTATGATCTCAAACCTTTCATCCGAGCTCAACTTTTTCTTCGGGCCTCGTCTCTTTACCTCAGTTGTGCTCGATCCGGAGGGCTAGAAAAAAGAACATAGACTTAATTAATATGTGTACATACCAAAACAATGAATGCATCAATTAGCTAGTCAGCACAGGCTTAACTAATATATATACCTGGCCGGACTCGGTTCGGTCACCGGACTCGTCATCATGTTCTTCTTCTTGCACCGGCATTAGGTCATCGGAGCCAGCTTCTTCACCCTCTCCTTCCAGACCATCGGTGTCGTTGAGAAACAACGAGACGGCATCACTTCCTTCTGTGATTATGTGCCTCAACAACGCTTCTTTTGCTTCGTCTCGGGCGGTGTCCATAGTTTCTACAAATATTTACAACATGGCAATTATTATTCAAACATGACAAATGGATATATTAGTGGCAAACGTAGAACTAGCTAGCTAATCATAGTAAGGAATCATATATATTAATTAGTGGCCTCGACGCTGCTTCTCTAGGGTTTGGGGTGGCCTCGACAATGCTTCAAGGGTTTGGGGTGGCATCGAGAGAGTTTGTCGGGTAGGGGCGCGGCGGGAGGGGGTAGGAGACCGACATTGTTTTTTCTAGGGTTTGGGTGTCCTCGAGAGTTTTGGTCGAGCGAGAGAGTCAGGGGGTGCTCCTGCAGTATAAGTTATCACAGTCGAGAGGGGGTATATCGACCCCCCCCCCCACACACACGTGTTGAAATTATCGGGAGGGGGTTATATCGACAACGACGACATACGTACATGGGAAAATAATATTATCGGGGAGGGGGTATATCGACCCCCCTCGTTTTGAAGTTATCGGGAGGGGTATTTCGACGATGACAGACCCGATAAAACATAAGAAAACAAAGAAGAAATAAAAAGAGGAGAAGAAGAGAGGAGAAGATCGAAGAAAAAAAAAGAAGAAAAAAAATAGGAGAATAAGAAAGGAATAGAGGAGAAGAAGAAAAAAATAGAATAATTCTATTTTTTCTTCATCTCCTCTATTCCTTTCTTCTTCTCCTCTTCTTTTTCTTCTTTTTTCCTTTTCTTATTTATTTCTCCTCTTCTTCCTCTCCTCTTCTTCTTTCTTCCTCTTCTTATTTTTATTCTTTCCCTATCCTTCTTTTTCTTCTAAATTTTAGCATATTCTAAATTTTCTTCTAACTTTCTATATATGAACAAAAAACTTTCTATGAACAAAAAACTTTCTATATATATATGAAAAAAAAATCTATGAACAAAAAAATTAAACTAACATACACATATACATTATACATACACATATACATTATACATTATACATACACATATACG
Organism: Aegilops umbellulata; assembly: GCA_032464435.1. Lineage (NCBI taxonomy): Eukaryota > Viridiplantae > Streptophyta > Magnoliopsida > Poales > Poaceae > Aegilops > Aegilops umbellulata. Next base: position 601,173,147 of record CP136058.1, read on the forward strand.
TACATACACATATACATTATATATATATATATATATATATATATATATATATATATATATATATATATATATATATATGAACAAAAAAAATTAAACTTAAAAAAATGAAGGGCAGGGGCGGCGCGCGGCGGGGCGGCGTGCGGCGGCAGCGAAGGGCAGGGGCGGCCGCACAAGGCAGGGGCGGCGCGTGGCGGCAGCGAAGGGCAGGGGCGGCCGCACAAGGCAGGGGCGGCGCGTGGCGGCAGCGAAGGGCAGGGGCGGCGCGCGGCTGTCTCGCAAGGCAAGGGGGAGGAGTAGGGGAAAGGGCCGGGGCGGCGCTCACCGCGAGGTGGCGTCGGCGACGAGGAAGAAGCTACGCTCGGGGATGGCGGAGGCCCGCTCGTGGGCGAGGGCAGGGGCGCGCAGGCTTGGTGACGGCGACGGAGACGCGACGACGAGGCACGGGCGACGGCAGGGGCGGCGGATGGCGTCGGGGCAGCCTGGCGGCGTCGATGAGCTCGGCGTCGTCGGGGCAATTAGCGAGGGAAATGGTGAAAATTTCCAAAGTGTTGCTTATATAGCTAAGGCATTGGTCTCGGTTCGTGGCACAAACCGGGACCAATGCCCCCTTTAGTCCCGGCGGCCTTTGGTCCCGGTTGGTGGCACCAACCGGGACGGAAGGGGGGCATTGGTCCCGGTTTGTGCCATGAACCGGGACAAATGCCCCCCTTTGGTCCCGGTTCATCCTACCAACCGGGACCAAAGGCCTTCTGCTGCCCCGCGCCCAAAAGTTTAGTCCCACCTCGCTAGTTGAGAGGGCTCGGGAGTGGTTTATAAGCGCTGCTGCGCCCATCCTCTCAAGCTCCTCTCAACTGCAGGCTTTCGGGCCTAATCTGTCACTATGTGCCTATGGGCCTACTGGGCCTCCTGCGGGCCTGAATCCTGGCCCATGGTAGGGTTTCTAGTCGTATTCAGGCCGTGGTGGCCCAGTAGGTGGCATTTTTTTCTTTTTTGCTATTTTTTTTCTTTCTACTTAGAACTAAATACTTATAGTTTTTTAGTGATTTCCTTTTTCTTTTAGGTCACAAAAATTATAAACATTCTGTTAGTGCCATTAGTTTTAAAATTTGAATAGTTTAAATTTGAATTTTTTAAAATTTGTGTGAATCACTAGTTTATGAATAACTTTACTATAAAAATTGATTTTTGAGATATTCTTTTTCCTGCTATTTAATATTACTGTATTTTATCATTATACTCAATTTGGTAATCTTAGTTAGTCATAACAAATATTATAGGCATTTTTTCCAGTTTTTTGTTTTGTTTTCTGCATTATTTATTTTCTTTTGTTTCTTGCTTTATTTTTTTTAATTCTTTTAGTTTTAGAAAAATTATAAACTTTCTGTTAGTGCCATTGGATTTCAAATTTGAAAACACTTTTTTAGTTTTTTTGTTTTCTTTGTTGCTTTATTTATTTTATTTTATTTTTGCTATATTTTTTAATTCTTTTTGCTTTTAGGTCAGCAAAATTATAAACTTTCTGTTAGTGCCATTAGTTTTCAAATTTGAATAGTTAAAATTTGAATTCTTTGAAATTTGTGTGAATCACAAGTTTGTGATTAACTTTACTAAAAAAATGAACATAGATGCACCTACTCGTCTGTTTTCAAATGAACTCTGAAAAAGTTGGCATAGCATACTCGTCTGTTACAAATTTGGCATGATATCTTCATAATAGTTGCGGGAGAAAGTCTTCGCTTTTTCTTCGCTTGTATCATTTGCTTATTGCGCCATAACCATGGATAATCTTCATCGTTTATCATGATGCTTGGGTCAGCCTTGACATTGAAGGGAGGAATTTCATGAAACCTTTCATAATCTTCAGACATGTCTGTCTTGCCCTCCACTCCCAGGATGTCCCTTTTTCCTGAAAGAACTATGTGGCGCTTTGGCTCATCGTCTGATGTATTCGTTTCCATATCTTTTCTTTTTCTCGGTCTGGTAGACATGTCCTTCACATAGATAACCTGTGCCACATCATTGGCTAGGACGAACGGTTCGTCAGTGTACCCAAGATTTTTCAGATCGACTGTTGTCATTCCGTACTGTGGGTCTACATGTACCCCGCCTCCTGACAGATTGACCCATTTGCACTTAAACTAAGGGACCTTAAAATCTTGTCCGTAGTCAAGTTCCCATATGTCCATTATGTAACCATAATATGTGTCCTTTCCCTTCTCGGTTGTTGCATCAAAGCGGACACCGTTGTTTTGGTTGGTGCTCTTTTGATCTTGGTCAATCATGTAAAATGTACTCCCATTTATCTCGTATCCTTTGTAAATCAATACAGTCAAAGATGGTCCCGTGGACAACAAGTATAACTCATCACAAACAGTGTTGTCACCTTTGAGACGTGCTTCCAACCAACTGCTGAAAGTCCTAATGTGTTCACATGTAATCCAGTCGGCGCACTGCTCCGAGTGTTTGGAGCGCAGACTGTTCTTGTGTTCATCGACATACGGGGTCACCAAGGTAGAGTTCTGTAGAACTGTGTAGTGTGCTTGAGATCAGGAATGCCCGTCCCTGCATATTATTGAGTCCGCTCCTAGCGTGCCTTTACCAGTCAGTCTCCCCTCATACCGCGATTTAGGGAGACCTATCTTCTTAAAGCCAGGAATGAAGTCAACACAAAACCCAATGACATCCTCTGTTTGATGGCCCATGGATTTGCTTCCTTCTGGCCCAACGCGATTACGGACATATTTCTTTAGGACTCCCATGAACCGCTCAAAGCGGAACATATTGTGTAGAAATACGGGCCCCAGAATGACAATCTCGTCGACTAGATGAACTAGGACATGCGTCATGATATTGAAGAAGGATTGTGGGAACACCAGCTCAAAACTGACAAGACATTACACCACATCACTCCTTAGCCTTGGTACGATTTCTGGATTGCTCACCTTCTGAGAGATTGCATTGAGGAATGCACATAGCTTCACAATGGCTAATCGGACGTTTTCCGGTAGAAGCCCCCTCAATGCAACCGGAAGCAGTTGCGTCATAATCACGTGGCAATCATGAGACTTTAGGTTCTGGAACTTTTTCTCTGGGATATTTATTATTCCCTTTATATTCGACGAGAAGCCAGTCGGGACCTTCATACTGAGCAGGCATTCAAAGTAGATTTCTTTCTCTTCTTTCGTAAGAGCGTAGCTGGAAGGACCTTCATACTGCTTCGGAGGCATGCCGTCTTTTTCGTGGAATCGTTGCAGGTCCTCCCGTGCCTCAGGTGTATCTTTTGTCTTTCCATACACGCCTAAGAAGCCTAGCAGGTTCACGCAAAGGTTCTTCGTCACATGCATCACGTCGATTGAAGAGCGGACCTCTAGGTCTTTCCAGTAGGGTAGGTCCCAAAATATAGATTTCTTCTTCCACATGGGTGTGTGTCCCTCAGCGTCATTCGGAACAGCTAGTGCGCCGGGACCCTTTCCAAAGATTACGTGTAAATCATTGACCATAGCAAGTATGTGATCACCGGTACGCATGGCGGGCTTCTTCCGGTGATCTGCCTCGCCTTTGAAATGCTTGCCTTTCTTTCGACATTGATGGTTGGTCGGAAGAAATCGACGATGGCCCAGGTACACATTCTTCCTGCATTTGTCCAGGTATATACTTTTAGTGTCATCTAAACAGTGTGTGCATGCGTGGTATCCTTTGTTTGTATGTCCTGAAAGGTTATTGAGAGCGGGCCAATCGTTGATGGTCACCAACAGCAACGCCTTTAGGTTAAATTCCTCCTGTCCGTGCTCATCCCACGTACGTACACCGTTTCCATTCCACAGCTGTAAAAGTTCTTCAACTAATGGCCTTAGGTACACATCAATGTCGTTGCCGGGTTGCTTAGGGCCTTGGATGAGAATTGGCATCATAATGAACTTCCGCTTCATGCACATCCAAGGAGGAAGGTTATACATACATAGAGTGACCGGCCAGGTGCTGTGATTGCTGCTCTGCTCCCCGAAAGGATTAATGCCATCCGCGCTTAAAGCAAACCATACGTTCCTTGGGTCCTTTGCAAACTCACCCCAGTACTTTCTCACGATTTTTCTCCACTGCGACCCGTCAACGGGTGCTCTCAACTTCCCGTCTTTCTTACGGTCCTCACTGTGCCATCGCATCGACTTGGCATGCTCTCCGTTTCTGAACAGACGTTTCAACCATGGTATTATAGGAGCATACCACATCACCTTCGCAGGAACATCACCAGGGTCATCTTGTCTGATCTTATGCCGCAATGCACCGCATACCGGGCATGCGTTCAGATCCTTGTATGCACCGCGGTATAGGATGCAGTCATTAGGGCATGCATGTATCTTCTCCACCTCCAATCCTAGAGGGCATACGACCCTCTTTGTTGCGTATGTACTGTCAGGCAATTCGTTATCCTTTGGAAGCTTCTTCTTCAATATTTTCAGTAGTTTCTAAAATCCTTTGTCAGGCACAGCATTCTCTGCCTTCCACTGCAGCAATTCTAGTACGGTACCGAGCTTTGTGTTGCCATCTTCGCAATTGGGGTACAACCCTTTTTTGTGATCCTCTAACATGCGATCAAACTTCAGCTTCTCATTTTAACTTTCGCATTGCGTCCTTGCATCGACAATGACCCGGCGGAGATCATCATCGGGCACATCGTCTGGTTCCTCTTGATCTTCAACAGCTTCACCCGTTGCAGCATCATTGGGCACATCGTCTGGTTCCTCTTCATCTTCACCAGCTCCCCCCGTTGCAGCATCACGGTATTCAGGGGGCACGTAGTTGTCATCGTACTCTTCTTCTTCGTCGTCTTCCATCATAACCCCTATTTCTCCGTGCCTCGTCCAAACATTATAGTGTGGCATGAAACCCTTGTAAAGCAGGTGGGTGTGAAGGATTTTCCGGTCAGAGTAAGACTTCGTATTCCCACAATCAGGGCATGGACAACACATAAAACCATTCTGCTTGTTTTCCTCAGCCGCATCGAGAAACTCATGCACACCCTTAATGTACTTGGAGGTGTGTCTGTCACCGTACATCCATTGCCGGTTCATCTGCGTGCATTATATATAATCAAGTGTCCAAATTAATAGAAGTTCATCATCACATTAAAACCAAAGTACATACATAGTTCTCATCTAACAACATATAGCTCTCCAGAGCATCTAATTAATTAAACCGTACATTGATACTATGTAAAACATTTAAATGCGAAAACAAAGGCGATCATAATCGCAACCAAGGTAATAATTGATCCAACGGCATAATGATACCAAGCCTCGGTATGAATGGCATATTTTCTAATCTTTCTAATCTTCAAGCGCATTGCATCCATCTTGATCTTGTGATCATCAACGACATCCGCAACATGCAACTCCAATATCATCTTCTCCTCCTCAATTTTTTTTATTTTTTCCTTCAAGAAATTGTTTTCTTCTTCAACTAAATTTAACCTCTCGACAATAGGGTCGGTTGGAATTTCCGGTTCACATACATCCTAGATAACTAAAATCTATGTCACGTTGGTCCGCATAATTTTCATAAACAATAAATGAACCAATAGTTATAAAGATTAATATATATACCACATCCGAATCATAGACAGAATGAGGGCCGATGTGGGCGGATACCAAAACCATCGCACTATATAAGATGCAACAATAAAAGTAAGAAAATGATACAAGTATCTATCTAAGCATAGAAGTAAGAATATTTTTCCTTTTAGAAAGAAGATAAGAACAAGAGGCTCACCACGGTGGTGTCGGTGATGAGATCAGCGCGGGTGATCGACGACGGTGAAGACGGGGATGGGGCATGACGGACCGCTAAATCTAGACAAATCTCAAGGAAAATGGAGCTTTGAGGTCGTGCTTCGAGAGGAGAAAGCTTAACTAGTGTGGCTCGGGCATTTCATCGAACACCTCATGTGCATAGGAGGTGAGCTAGAGCACCACAAACCTCTCCCCTCGCCGGCCCAGAAAAACAGAGCACTGGAGTGCTCTGCTCTGGCGCGAGGGGTATATATATGCAGCACCACTGGTCCCGGTTCGTGGCATGAACCGGGTCTAAATGGGAGCCTTTGGTCCCGGTTCACGCCACGAACCGGGACCAATGGTGGTGGGCCAGGAGCCAGGCCCATTGGTCCCGGTTCGTCCCACCAACCGGGACCAAAAGATCCAGACGAACCGGGACGAATGGCCCACGTGGCCCGGCCGGCCCCCTGGGCTCACGAACCGGGTCCAATGCCCCCATTGGTCCCGGTTCTAGATTGAACCGGGACTAATGGGCTGACCCGGCATGGACCGTTGCCCCCTTTTCTACTAGTGCAACGAGACGGGCTATGGTGGGACAAAAAAATTATATAATCGGAAACTTCTTTTGAATACGAATTCACCGGTATAACTTTTGCTCTAGACATAGTCGATCTCGTTGGTTAAATTTATGGTCAAAGTTGAAGCATGGGAATAAAGGAATCACCATATTTTAAAACGAAGGGAGTACAAGCTATAGAATCCTCCCGTGTCATGGAGAGATCCAACGTCATATGAAGGATTTTACTACTAGATCGTGGTGTTGCGCTTGATAGGCAATGGAACTTATAGTTATTAAAAATCATAAAACTGAATATATAAACATCTTTTCTTCAAATTCATGCAAATACTGTAATTTGCAATCATACCATAAAGTTTCAACAAGCATGTTAGAAATATGGCAAAAGTAAATCTATACATATTGCATAATAAATCACGAGATGAAATATGGCAGCGTGTGAGCAGACCGCTGCACATGCTTACCGGGAGGCGAGGCCTTTGACCTCCATCCGCCGTCCACCTCTCTTCCAACTTCTTCATTAATGGCACCCGAGCCCCTGTTCTATAGGTGCTTAATGGAGTGGCTATGTCTCAGTTGACTGGGATTTAAGAGATAGAAAAGAAAATTTTGCGCGGATCTTGATGTAAGATCTGATGGACATAGCATCGACCGAGACTTAGTAAGACTGATGTAACTATAATGACAATGTCAATGGATAATAATTCTCTTGCATATTTAGGAAGATAATTAAAGATGCCACATGGGGCACCGCGCGAAAGACACAAGGCAAAAGAAGAAGGAAGACGCAGACAACGATCTGGTTAGCTGCTCTCTACTTTCTTGATGTGTTGCTGCAGGGCACGGAGTTCCTCCCACACCTTCTTCATCGCCTCCACGACTAGTTCTCGCGGCGAACGGTGATGATCTCTTTCACGTCCTCAATACGTTGCTTGGCAGCAGCGGCGGATTCCTCCACCAGCCTATCACGCTCGATGCAGAGCCTGGTATTCTCGTTCATAAGTTTCTTGACGATGACGCCCGTCGTCTCCAACAAGGTAGTGGTCTCCTTGTGTTGCTTCGCCCTTCCGGCAATCTTCACCCTCAGCTGGTCGCGTTGGGTGCGGATCTTTGCCTTGTCATTTCTTAGTCCTCGGATGACGCCGGTAGCATTATGAAACGAGGCATTGATCTCCTTCTGCAACTTCGCCCAGCCAGAGATCCGATCCATCTGGTTATTGAGCATAGCGCGCATGCGCCTGTGAGAGTCCTTGCCTGCCCGTGAGAGACCTTTCCAGCCGTCGTTGCGCGGGAGGACCTCTCTACTGCATCCGCGGCGTGGCATGACATGTGTGCTGCTTCTTCCGCGCCGCCGGACCAGTCTACTGCTTCGATGGCGCGACGGGGCCTCTGTGCTGCTTCGGCCATGCGGTGGGACATCTCCGCTGCTTTCGCGGTGAGGCGGGACATTACTCGTGCTTCCGCTTCCATGCTCACCTCTCCCTGGTAATATCTCGACTCAGAACTCGTACGGGCCATGGTAGACACAAGAACGACGAAGAAAGACTTGTTTGTTTGTTGATGAGGAATTGAGGAGGAATGTGCAGTCATCTTGGAGTAGGTAGTATTTATAACCTAGTTTACGCTGTTAAGTGAGAATCCGTTTAGGTTTTGATTGGTGTGATTATGTTTTTAATTAAATATAGCATAGTAATTTGGAATGTGATGAGAAGCAAGCTCAAAATTTATTGACGGTTCTAGTTTCAAAGTGCGGCACGATTTCCAGATGGCGTAACGTGGGCACACGTTCTAGGATGCGTACCCGGCGTTTGCACCATAGGATGCACCACAATCGGCGATGTTAGCACACGACTTGTTCCATCAACCGTGCAAGCTCGTTATGACCACCGCGCACGATTCTTTTAATTAGAATGTGTCTCCGTCTAGCGCACACACCTTGATCTAGGTGACCGTTTCTGTTTGTTGTGGCTAATCCATGTGAAGTGTATGCCATCTATCGTACACACATTGATTTGGCTGATCATTTTTGTTGTTTTCGCTCATTGAAAACAGTTCATTCGAGTGAACTGTATGCTGTCTATGCACACATGTTGATCTGGCCGACCTTTTCTGTTGTGTTGCCTACTCAAAAACAGTTCATCCGATTGAACTATATGTCGTGTATCGCACACACCTTGATATGGCTGACAGTTTCTATTTTTTTGGCTCATCACAAACAGTTCGTACAGATAAACAGTATGTCACGTATCGCACATGCAACTCTAATCTGAATCGTGCTTGATGCCATCATCATCGCACATAGTTCGTATTATTGACGACGGTCTAATTATAACACTGTTTGCGATTAATGCATCACATACAGTTTCATCCAAGGGTCTCTGATTGATGTGTTGCGTTAGCAGCATCCTGCAGTAGTGTATAGAGTAGCACTCATGCACTAGGCTTACAGCTTTAATTCTCTCATTTCTAGCACAAGCAATAGCATTGTGCTACTTGTGATAGGCGTTGGGATTTCCATGAAGAGGAAGGGAGATATAGTATAGTAGAAGAAAGTATTTCCCTTAATTAAGAACCAAGGTTTATCGAACCAGTAGGAGATTCACGCAAACAAATATCAACAGTTCCTGCACACACAGAAACAAATACTTGCACCCAACGCAAGCAATAGGGTTGTCAATCCCCTTGTATTCGTTAATTGCAAGGATTATTTGTAATAGTTGTATATAGATAAATTTCAAAACAAAATAAATATAGATAAATTGCAGCAGGTATTTAGGGTTTTAGTAATATGATGTTAATGGACCCAGGGGCCATAGCTTTCACTAGAGGCATTTCTCTCATGAGCGTAGTAAGGTGGGTACACAAATTACTGCTGGACAATTGATAGAAAAGCGCATAGTTATGATGTTATTCATGGCATAATCATTAAATAGGCATCTACTATTATTACTCCACCCTTCGACCGCTATCCAGCATGCATCTTAAGGTATTAGTTCATAACAAATAGAGTAATGCTTGAAGCATGATGACTTAATGTAGACAAAGTAAGACCAATCATATGATCAAACTCCATCGTTTTACCCTTAGTAGCAAAAATACAAATGCATGCCCCTCTACCCCTTCTGTCATGAGGTGAGGACACCGCAAGATTGAACCTACAATTATGCACCACTTCCACTGAAGATCTACTCATCACCTTGGCCAAAGAAAACTCATAGATCTAAAAGTATTACATAGCTATAACAATCACACATAATAAAGTTCAGATAACTCTAAATTACTTTCAATGTATAACCTAATCATATACTCACAATTCATGGGATCCTAACAGGCGCACCGCGAAAAGATTATATCGAATCAGACTCCGAAGAGAACATTGTATTGAAGACCGGAGCAAGAGAGAGAGAAAGAGACATCTAGCTACTGCTATGGACATGTAGGTCATGTGATACGTCTCCAACAATTCTATAATTTTTTATTGTTCCATGCTATTATATTATCTATTTTGGATGTTTTATATGCATTATTATGCTATTTTATATTTTTTGGGACTACCTTATTAAGCCAGAGCCTAGTGCCAGTTTCTGTTTTGTTCCTTGTTTTTGAGTTTTACAGAAAAGGAATATTAAACGAAGTCCAAACGGAATAAAACTTTACAATGGTTTTTCTTGGACTAGAAGACACACGTAGGACTTGGAGAGGAAGGCAGAAGAGTCCCGAGGGCTCCATAAGCCCTCAGGGCGTGCCCTAGGGGGTGGGGGCGCCCCGTGCCTTGTGGGCACCTCGGAGCTCCTCCAACCCTAATCTTTGGCCTATAAATTCATAAATATTTCCAAACCAATGGAAGCACCCACCAAAATACTTTTTTGCCGCCGCAAGCCTCTGTTTCGACGAGATTCCATCTTGGGGCCTTTTTCGTTATCCTGTCAGAAGGGGATTCGATCATGGAGGGCATCTACATCAACTCTATTGCCCTACCTATGAAGCGTGAGAAGTTTACCACAAACCTACCGGTCCATAGCTAGTAGCTAGATGGCTCCTTATCCCTCTTTGATCTTCAATAGAATGTTCTCCTCGATGTTCTTATAGTTCTATCCGATGTAATTTTCTTTTGCGATGTGTTTGTCAAGACCCGATGAATTGTGGATTTATGATAAGATTATCTATGAATATTATTTGAGTCTTCTCTGAATTCTTATATGCATGATTTGATATGTTTGTATTTCTCTTTGAATTATTGGTTTGGTTCGCCAACTAGATTGGTTTTTCTTACAATGGGAGAGGTGCTTAGTTTTGGGTTCAATCTTGCGGTGTCCTAACCCAGTGACAAAGTAGGGGTAGCGAGGCACGTATTGCATTGTTGCCATCAAGGATAAAAATATGGGGTTTTCATCATACTGCTTGAATTTATCCCTCTACATCATGTCATCTTACTTAAGGTGTTACTCCGTTCTTATGAACTTAATACTCTAGATGCATACTGGATAGTGGTGAATGTGTGGCGTAATAGTAGTAGATGCAGAATCGTTTCAGTCTACTTCACACTGACGTGATGCCTATATCATAATCGTTGTCTTGGATATCGTCATAACTTTGCGCTTTTATATGAATTGCTCGACATTAATTTGTTCACCCACCGTATTATTTTCCTTCAAGAGAGAAGCCTCTAATGAAACCTATGGCCCCGGGGTCTATTTTCCATCATATATTTTCATATCTATAAACCCAAAAACCCAAAAAATACCTTGTTGCAATTTATTTACTTTTATTTTGTTTTACATGTTAGTAATCTTTTATATCCGACTCTATCAGATCTCATCCTTGCAAGTGACTGTGAAGTGATTGACAACCCCTTTGTCGTGTTGGGTGCAAGTGTTTGATTGTTTGTGCAGGTGCATAGATTGGAGAATTGCGTGTATCTCCTACTGGATTGATACCTTGGTTCTTAACTGAGGGAAATACTCATCTTTACTTTGCTGCATCACCCTTTCCTCTTCAAGGAAAAAACCAAAGCAAACTCGAGAAGTAGCATCCTGCCGGGAACTACTCACGCATCATCAAAGAGGCAACAAGGTGTAGAAGGCCTTCATCATCAATTCCCCCTCCGGCAGAATACCAGAAAAGGTCTCCCTACGGGATCGCGTAAGAACAGAGACTTGAGGAAGTGGAATAATTATTTCGGGTATCACTCTGGGGTTTCTGATTATATGTGAATTTATAGGCAAGGAATTAGGTCAATCGGAGCAATAGGGGGTCATACAAGGAAGTAGGGCGCACCCACCCCCTAGGGCGCACTCCCTTACCTTTTTGTCATCTCATGCATCGTGTGGTATCTCCCCGAAGCTTCTAGTGTCCCTTATAGTGCCGAAAAAATCGTCCAAAAGTTTCATCGTGTTTGGACCTGTTTGGTAGGGTTTTTCTATAAAACAAAAAACAAGCAGAAAACAACAACTCGCACTTGGCACTGAGTGTCGGTGTACACAAACATGGGTGTTTGTTCTCCCCTGACTTGTGCACAGACCAGTGTGGGCTCCAGGATAGATAGATCTTTCCAGGCTTCTCAAGCGCAACACCAAGTCAAGCAACTAACTTGAGAAGATCCCTAGGAACATCTCCCCTGCCGGGCAGGCGAGGCTGTCAGGGTCGATACTGCACCAGTGACTGAGGCTAGGCCACACCGGCAGGGTTACCAGGACTGCCAAGACCAAAGAAAAACCCTAAGACAAGGACCCGGCAGATTCCATGCCGGCAAACCTCCACCAAGACGCCACTGCTCCACCTCATCAAACACCGGTCACTAATCAGTGCAATGTCAAGCTCTCAAGGGACTAGGTGGATCCCATTGTGCACGTGGCGACCTGCTGGAGAAGAGATTACCTTTAATGACACCCATCCCAGAGGCGTGTAATGCAAATAAGTGGTAGTTAGGAAAGCGGTGGAGAAACCTTGTCGGGGCTACCTCTCCACATGACACCTAGCAGAGCATTTAATGCACTTTGTCCTAACTGCCAGAGTTAGGTATGATAGCATTGTTAGCTATCTAATCATACTATAATGATTATTTTGCCACTGTGGTCGCCCCTTAAGCTATAAAAGGAGGCCCGAGGCAACCAGCACAGGGTTCGATCTTTTGATCCCCTAGCACTTGTACGCGTGTAGCTGCTCTCCCCGAGGCACCCTCGCCGGGCTTGAGCGCTCCACGTCTTCGTGTTTCCACAGATGAATCCACCAAACAGGAGTAGGTCATTACGCTACTCAGTGGCTCGAACCTGGGTAAAAGAGAGTTGTCCTCGCCGCACTGCCTTGCTACCTATGCTCTTTGTGCAATGTGATGGTCCCCCGCCGAACCACAAAAAGGCCTCTTGGTCACATAGGTGATCGTGCTCCAGCATGACATCTTTGGTGCGCCAGGTAGGGGAAGTTCGCTTGTGCAAATCTGAAGCAACAACCAGCGCGTTGATCTTCATCATCTTCTACGTCACTAATGGCTCCCAAGAAGAAGAGCGGTTTGGCGGAGCACCCTTCCACTTCGAAGGCCCCTTCGCCTACGGCTACGGGCGGCACGGACACCGCAACCACGAGGTGGAGCAGGCACCGTGAGAGGTGCAACCGCCGCGGGCGGTGTAGCCGTCGTCCCCACCACAATCACAGACGGGCTAGAGCTGCCCAGCCCCCTCAACCTACTGCTGAGCATGGCCACACCGGTGCGGGGCGAGGTGATGCCCAACTTCCGCCTCCCCGCCGCACTAGTGGGCGTCGTTAGCGCAGCAGCGCCCATTCTGGCGCCAGCCAAGATCCACTGGCTGCGCCTGCTAGGGGCACATGCATTGCGTAAACTTTGACCAAAGATGCACCCGACAGCGAGACATGCGTGGCTCGCCTAGCCATCAGTAGGCCAACGCCTAGCAACGCGATAACCCAACTGGCAAGGGCAGGGACCTGGCGTGCAGCTACCTCAACCCGTAGCATGTACGTATGGTAAGTTGGTGCAGCTACCTGCCGGGACAAAATCGTTACAACATCCTCCACCACAATCACAGACGGGTTGGAGCTGCCCAGCTCCCTCAACCTACTGCTGAGCATGGCCACACCGGTGCGGGGCGAGGTGATGCACGAACGTTATGTAACAAATTTGAAACATGAGGTGTTTTTTGATTGTCCTCCTTATGAGTGGCGGTCGGGGACGAGCGATGGTCTTTTCCTACCAATCTATCCCCCTAGGAGCATGCGCGTAGTGCTTGGTTTTTGATGACTTGTAGATTTTTTCGATAAGTATGTGAGTTATTTATGACTAATGTTGAGTCCATGGAATATATGCACTCTTACCCTTCCATCATTGCTAGCCTCTTCGGTACCGTGCATTGCCCTTTCTCACATTGAGAGTTGGTGCAAACTTCGCTGGTGCATCCAAACCCCGTGATATGATACGCTCTTTCACACACAAACCTCCTTATATCTTCCTCAAAACAGCCACCATACCTACCTATTATGGCATTTCCATAGCCATTCCGAGATATATTGCCATGCAACTTTCCACTGTTCCGTTTATCATGACACGTTCATCATTGTCATATTGCTTTGCATGATCATGTAGTTGACATCGTATTTGCGGCAAAGCCACCGTTCATAATTTTTCATACATGTTACTCTTGATTCATGGCTATCCTGGTATACGGTACAATATTCTTAGAACAAAAAACCCCTCTTATCTTATATATACAAGAAAAAAAAATTTGTTTGGTATACTGTGTGCTAAGTATTCTTTTCCTATCAATGAACTTTTCATAATTTTCATAATAGAATATGAGGATTCTATTATGAAAATTATTACTAGTGGGAATTTTTCATTATAGAACTTGTCTTGTATATTCCAACAATGGGCTTCCTTAAATGCCCTAGGTCTTTGTGAGCAAGCAAGTTGGATGCACACCCACTTAGTTTCTTTTGTTGAGCTTTCATGCATTTATAGCTCTAGTGCATCCTTTGCATGGCAATACCTACTCCATGCATTAACATCAATCTATGGGCATCTCCATAGCTCATTGATTAGCCGCGTTAATGTGAGACTTCTCCTTTTTTGTCTTCTCCACATAACCCCCATCATTATATTCTATTCCACCCATAGTGCTATATCCATGGCTCACACTCATGTATTGCGTGAAAGTTGAAAACGTTTGAGATTACTAATGTATGAAATAATTTCTTGGCTTGTCATCGGGGTTGTGCATGATGAGAGCATTCTTGTGTGACGAAAATGGAGCATGATTAAACTATATGATTTTGTAGGGATGAACTCTCTTTGGCCATGTTATTTCGAGAAGACATAATTGCTTAGTTAGTATGCTTGAAGTATTATTATTGTTATGTCAATATTGAACTTTTATCTTGAATCTTTCGGATCTGAATATTCATACCACAATTAAGAGAATTACATTGAAATTATGCCAAGTAGCATTCTGCATCAAAAATTCTGTTTTTATCATTTACATACTCGAGGACGAGCAGGAATTAAGCTTGGGGATGCTTGATACGTCTACAACGTATCTATAATTTTTGATTGCTTCATGCTATATTATATTCTGTTTTGGACATTAATGGGCTTTATTATACACTTTATTTTATTTTAGGGACTAACCTATTAACCGGAGGCCCAACCCAGAATTGCTGTTTTTTGCCTATTTCAGAGTTTCGCAGAAAAAGAATATCAAACGGAGTCCAAACGGAATGAAACCTTCGGGAACGTGATTTTCGGAATGAACGTGATCCAGAGGACTTGGACCCTATGTCAAGACATCAACAAGGAGGGAACGAGGTAGGGGGCGCACCTACCCCCCTGGGCACGCCCTCCACCCTCGTGGGGCCCATGTTGCTCCACCGACGTACTTCTTCCTCCTATATATACCTATGTACCCCCAAACTATCAGATACGGAGCCAAAAAATGTAATTCCACTGCCGCAACCTTCTGTACCGTGAGATTCCATCTTGGTTCCTTTTTCGGAGCTCCGCCGGAGGGGGCATTGATCATGGAGGGCTTCTACATCAACACCATAGCCTCTCCAATGATGTGTGACTAGTTTACCTCAGACCTTCGGGTCCATAGTTATTAGCTAGATGGCTTCTTCTCTCTCTTTGGATCTCAATACAAAGTTCTCCATGATTCTCGTGGAGATCTATTCGATCTATTCGATGTAATCTTCTTTTGCGGTGTGTTTGTTGAGACCGATGAATTGTGGGTTTATGATCTAGTTTATCTATGAACAATATTTGAATCTTCTCTGAACTCTTTTATGTATGATTGGTTATCTTTGCAAGTCTCTTCGAATTACCAGTTTGGTTTGGCCTACTAGATTGATCTTTCTTGCAATGGGAGAAGTGCTTAGCTTTGGGTTCAATCTTGTGGTGTCCTTTCCCAGTGACAGCAGGAGTAGCAAGGCACGTATTGTATTGTTGCTATCGAGGATAACAATATGGGGTTTACATCATATTGCATGAGTTCATCCCTCTACATCATGTCATCTTACTTAAAGTGTTACTCTGTTCTTTTGAACTTAATACTCTAGATGCATGCTGGATAGCAGTCGATGTGTGGAGTAATAGTAGTAGATGCAGGCAGGATTCAGTCTACTTGTCGCGGACGTGATGCCTATATACATGATCATACCTAGATATTCTCATAACTATGCTCAATTCTATCAATTGCTCAACAGTAATTTGTTTACCCACTGTAATACTTATGCTCTCGAGAGAAGCCACTAGTGAAACCTATGGCCCCCGGGTCTATTTTCCATCATATTAATCTTCCAACACTTAGCTATTTTTATTGACTTTTATTTTACTTTGCATCTTTATCATAAAAATACCAAAAATATTCTCTTATCATATCTATCAGATCTCACTTTCGTAAGTGACCGTGAAGGGATTGACAACCCCTTTATTGTGTTGGTTGCGAGGATTTTATTTGTTTGTGTAGGTGCGAGGGACTCGTGCGTGGCCTCCTACTGGATTGATACCTTGGTTCTAAAAAACTGAGGGGAATACTTATGCTGCTTTACTGCATCTCCCTTTCCTCTTCAAGGGAAAACCGATGCAGTGCTCAAGAGGTAGCAATACGTCTCCAACGTATCTATAATTTATGCAGTATTCATGTTGTTCTATTATCATTCTTGGATGTTTTACAATCATTTTATAGCAACTTTATATCATTTTTTGGGACTAACCTGACCCAGTGCCCAGTGCCAGTTGCTGTTTTTTGCTTGTTTTTTATATAGCAGGAAATCAATACCAAATGGAGTCCAAACACCGCGAAACTTTTTGGAGATTTTTTTATGGACCAGAACATCCAGGATGGGCCAGAGAAGCACTTGGCGGTGCCCCGAGGGGGGCACAACCACCCAGGGTGCGCCTGGGGGCCCAGGCGCGCCCAGGTGGGTTGTGCCCACCTCGGTGGCCTCCCGCACCCCTTCTTTACCCTATAAATTTCCAAAAATTCCACGAAACCGTCGGGGTTAACCTAGATCAGAAGGTATACCGCCGCAAGGCTCTATAGCCATGAAAACCTCTAGACCCCATTCCGGCACCCTGTCGAAGGGGGGAATCATCTCGGGTGGCCATCTTCATCATCCTGGCGGCCACCACGATGAGGAGGGAGTAGTCCACCCTCAGGGCTGAGGGTTTGTACCAGTAGCTATGTGTTTAATCTCTCTCTCTCTCTCTCTCTCTCTCTCTCTCTCTCTCTCTCTCTCGTGTTTAGATTGCACGATCTTGATGTATCGCGGGCTTTGTTAAGGGTGTGTTTGGTTCGGGAACGAAGTGGAACGGAATGTCATGGTTCCATTCCACTAGAATGGGTCGGTCCCGTTCTTGTGTTTGGTAAGAATATTTTATAGGAATGGAATGGTTACATTATGATGTTTGGTTTCAGTGATGGAACGGAGTGGGATTGGTCATCTCACTGAATTGGATTATGATAGGAAATGAAACAGAATGCAGACTGAACCCTTGATTGCATTGCTTCAGAGAATAGTTGTACATGATGTTGCAATACGGTATACAGACTCCATCAAACTGTGTACATCACAACATCAAGCCGAATATCCTTGTTAGACATTTCTTTGAACACCTTGCCTCCGCTTTCCAACCTTTTGGAGCAGAACGACTCACTGGGGCATGCTTGCGCTGAATGATACTGAGGAAGGGAAAGAAGAAAAAGTAAGTGTGGTGGCAGTTCGTGTCGGAATAGTACAGCAGGAGACACAGACGAGGAGGCAGCACACACAGGCGAGCCGCAGTGGAGCTTGCATGGCGCTGTGGTCGACATGCTGGGGCGCTGCAGACGAAGGGGAGCGCCGAGAGAAGGACGGGGGACTCCGGAAGAAGTAGCACACGCATGCGGCCATGTCACGTCCCCGGCGGAGGAGGATGGTGAGGTACGACGCGTCGCGCCTCGGAGACGTTGATAATCCCCAAGTGTAGGGAATCGTCGTAGCAATTTCCAAAGATGGAAGTGATAAGTATGGAGTGTCGAACACACAAGGAGCTAAAGGTAAGATCAATATTCTCTCAAGCCCTATCTGCCACTGATACGACTCTACGTACACCGAACGTTTGCTTCCAACTAGAAACGAGAAATAAAACTACGTGTGGGTATGAAGAGGATAACTTTATATGATATCGAAGAGCTAAAATACAAAAGTAGGTGCTTTTATCATAAAGTTAGAATGTATTATTAAATATTATAAATAACGAGTGTGAAATAATGGTGGATTGGTGTGCGGAATTGAAATGGCAACTATCCCTATGTGGTTTTGGTAATTCATAACAACATATAGCTCATTGAGCTAATGCTATTCCAAGATGATTATTTCAGGAAAGCTCAATGATTGGCATGGCATGGATGATGAAAGTAGATCCCTCAAAATGCTAAGGACAAAGGATTGGCTAAAGCTTCAAGCTCAAGACTCTTCATTTTACATTTTAGTGATCCAAGATCACGTTGACTCTTTACGAAAAGCCAATACTATCAAGGAGGGATGAGGTGTTGCTTAATGAGCCTCTTGCTTCATGTGCTTAGTGATATGATCCAAAACCCTCAGCTACTTTCCTATATCCACACTTGACCTAAACCCAAAGCCAAACTCGGACCTACCGATTCTATCAATCCGGCGCCACCGAGTTTCACATCTCATAGCCACTGCCAAACCCTAAGCAAATCGGTTCTACCGATAAGGATCTCGGTCTCACCGAGATGGGATTGTAATCTCTCTGTTTCCTTTTCATAACTTTTCGGTCTCACCGAAAGAGCGGATCGGTCCCACCGAGATTGCAATGTAAACTCTTTGTTTCCTTTTTGTAACATTTCGGTCTCACCGAAAGAGCAAATCGGTCCCACCGAGTTTACCTGACCAACTCTCTGGTTAGCTTATTACCAAATCGGTCTCACCGAGTTTGTGTAATCGGTCTCACCGAGATTACGTTATGCCCTAACCCTAACCATATCGGTCCTACCGAGTTGCATGTCAGTCCCACCGAAAATCACTAACGGTCACTAGGTTTACTAAATCGGTCCGACCGAGTTTGTTGATTCGGTCCCACCGAGATTGGTAAATTGTGTGTAACGGTTAGATTTTGTGTGGAGGCTATATATACCCCTCCACCTCCTCTTCATTCGTGGAGAGAGCCATCAGAACACATCTACACTTCCAACTCACATGTTCTGAGAGAGAACCACCTACCCTTGTGTTGAGCTCAAGATATTCCATTCCTACCATATGAATCTTGATCTCTAGCCTTCCCCAAGTTGCTTTCCACTCAAATCTTCTTTCCACCAGATCCAAATCCTATGAGAGAGAGGTTAGTGTTGGGGAGACTATCATTTGAAGCACAAGAGCAAGGAGTTCATCATCAACACACCATTTTTTACTTCTTGGAGAGTGGTGTCTCCTAGATTGGCTAGGTGTCACTTGGGAGCCTCCGACAAGATTGTGGAGTTGAACCAAGGAGTTTGTAAGGGCAAGGAGATCGCCTACTTCGTGAAGATCTACCGCTAGTGAGGCAAGTCCTTCGTGGGCGACGGGCATGGTGGGATAGACAAGGTTGCTTCTTCGTGGACCCTTTGTGGGTGGAGCCCTCCGTGGACTCGCGCAACCGTTACCCTTCGTGGGTTGAAGTCTCCATCAACGTGGATGTAGGATAGCACCACCTATCCGAACCATGCCAAAAATATCTGTGTCTCCAATTGCGTTTGAATTCTCCAAACCCTTCCCTTTACATTCTTGCAAGTTGCATGCTTTACTTTCCGCTGCCTATATACTCTTTGCATGCTTGCTTGAATTGTGTGATGATTGCTTGACTTTTCCTAAAGTAGCTAAAATCTGCCAAACTCTAAAATTGGGAAAAGGTTAAGTTTTTATTGGTCAAGCAGTCTAATCACCCCCCCCCCCCCTCTAGACATACTTCAAGGTCCTACAAGTGGTATCAGAGCTTTGGTCACCATTTGCTTTGATTTCCATAGCTTTTGGTGGTCATAGCCTTGGTTTCACAACCTAGGAGAGTATGGCGTCTAGCGAGGGAAATTATCACCGTAGAGGTCCTTACTTTGATGGTACTAATTTTGCTAGTTGGAAGCATAAGATGAAAATGCATATTCTCGGACATAACCCCGCCGTTTGGGCTATTGTGTGTGTTGGTTTGCAAGGTGACTTCTTTGATGGGAAAGAACCAAACCGTGAAGCTACCGCGGAAGAGTTGAAGATGCTGCAACACAACGCTCAAGCTTGTGATATTCTCTTCAACGGATTGTGCCCCGAAGAATTCAACAAAATCCGCCGTCTTGAGAATGCAAAGGAAAATTGGGATACTTTGATTGATATGCATGAAGGTACCGACTCTGTCAAGGAATCCAAATTGGATGTGCTTCAAAGTCAACTTGACAAGTTCAAAATGAAGGATGGTGAAGGTGTCGCTGAAATGTACTCTAGGCTTGCTCTCATCACAAATGAGATTCACGGCTTAGGGAGTGAAGAGATGACCGATAGATTCATCATCAAGAAGATCCTAAGAGCCTTGGATGGAAAATATGATACCGTGTGCACATTGATCCAAATGATGCCCAATTACAAAGATCTCAAGCCAACGGAGGTCATTGAAAGAATTGTTGCTCATGAGATGTCACTCAAGGATAAAGAGGAACTTCACAACAAATCAAGTGGAGCTTACAAAGCCTCATGTGAAGCCCCCACATCATCAAGTGAGAAACAAACCTTCAATGAAGAATTGAGCTTAATGGTGAAGAACTTCAACAAGTTCTACAAGAGTAGAAGCAAAGATAGAAGCTCCAAGTCAAGGTCCTACAATGACAAAAGATCTTCTAGTCGAGAGCGAAACTGCTACAATTGTGGAAGACCCGGACACTATTCCAATGAGTGTACGGATCCCTACAAGAGAAGAGAAGACTCTCCCAAAAGAAGAAGCAAAAGAGAAGAATCACCACCAAGAGAGAGAAGGAGTAGAGATGATCGTTATGAACGAAGATACTCACGGAGAAGCAAGGATTCAGAAAGAAAGGAAAAGTCATCAAGGAGCTACACAAAACGAAGACATCAAGCTCATGTTGGTGAATAGGTATCTGGCTCCGACTCCGACAACCACTCCGAGAGAAGTTATCACTCCGATTCCGAATATACTCAAGATGAAGGTGTTGCCGGTCTAGCACTTGTGTCAACCAACTCCTACGACATATTTGAGTCACCAAATGAAGGAATTGGAAGATGCTTCATGGCCAAAGGTCCTAAGGTAACACACCCCGAGTATGTTGATTTCAATAGTGATGAAGATGACTTGTTAGGTGATGATGATTTACTTGTTGACAACTCTAGTGATGAATACTATGATGAAACGTCAATTAATCATGCTAATCAAGATAAAACAAATGACAATGATAAGGAGAAGATTAAGGCTCTAACTAAAGAACTAAACACTCTTAAGTTAGCTCATGAAACTATCTTCGAAGATCATCGAGAACTTTTAAGAGCTCATGAGAAGTTACGCTTTGAAAAGCTCAATCTTGAGCAAGAGCATGAGTTTTTAAAGGCAATCAATGATGATGTCCGCAAGAAAAGTTCTTCTTACATTGCCAAGCGTTTACTCTTATCCACTTACATGCCTCAAGTCAAATCTAGTAACAATAACAAGAAAGATTCTTCCTCTAGTTGTAACAATAATCATACTAAATCCAATATTGTTGCTTCTAGTAGTTCTCTTGATTCCACTAATGATTCTCTTAGCCAAGTTACACTTGAGCAATAAAATAGCTTATTGAAGGGAATTATAGAGAAAGGAGTCTACAAGAGCCTTGCCGGAAGTAAGCAATTCGAGGAAATTATACGCAAGCAAGGAAGGCACCGGAAGAATCAAGGTGTTGGTTTTGAACGAAAGTTCAATGCCAATGGAGTTGAGTGGGAAGAAGATCAATACCCCAAGACAAAGTTTGTTCCTCAACAAGAGAAGTATGCTCCTACTTCTTTCAAGGGGATACAAACTCAAGATGATCTTCCACCACAAGACTACAAGCAAAAAGGCAAGGACAAGCTTCAAGAGGAAATTGATGCATTTTAAGAAGCTCCTAAGACCTTAGTCAAGTAGATTCCCAAGACTACTTCAAGTTCCACTTCATCAAGTAGGACTACAACTCCAAGGATTCCCATCAAGATGGTGTGGATCCAAAAGAAGAAGAACTAGAGAGTTCTTGAGGGTGACTCCGCCAACATACTTCACTCTTATCATTTTGGCAAGAACAAGTGCAATCAACTTCCACATCTTGCACTAGTTCAAGGAGTCACAAACCCTCTTGTTGGTAAGTCAAGGGACAAGGTAACCTAAAAGCTTTCATGGACATCATCTTGTGTGTGAATCACTCTATGTCTATGGATATTCTTGTTTGTTCCTTGTGGGACTAACCCATGTAGGTATTGAAAGTGCAATTCACTCCAATGGATAGCTCAAATTGTTCTACATCAACATTGAGCATCCACATCTTCAACATCTACATGAAGTCATCATCGACAAAACCCAAGGTTAGTTCATCCCTCTTAGGGGGGATATCACATCTAGGGGGAGCTTTACTCTAAGACTTGAGCTAAAGCAACTCTAATGATGTGAACACAACAATGCTTTATGTAAAAGTGGTAACCCCACTTGTGCTTAAACGATGAGTATGACCTATGATCAAATGTTCTCATTTGACTCCTATGTCAATATACTGATATATAGATGACCTAGTCATCGCAAATTGCTTGATAGATGCTAGAATTGGTTGTGCATGATTTGCCACATATTTCAATTGCCATTTTATAGTGTGAGCATGTTGGTTGCATATTTTACTCATTCGAGGACATCCACTTTTTGTTTTGATTGATTGGTTTTCTTTTCTCTTGCCAAGTGGATGGACAAGAATGCCTAAGAACCTTCTCTAGCTATTTATGCTTTTCTCGTCTGAAACTCTATTCATGCTACATCACAAAATTTGATCAAGTCAGATTCGAACCACTCTGTGTGAGGAGCACTCGAAGTCCCCGATTCGTCATAGACTTAAACTTCCAAAACTTCTTTGTGATTCTCGGTCTGACCGATATCTTCTTTTCGTTCTTACCGAGATCATCAAGTCGATCTATGTTTTTGATCTCGGTGCAGCCGATTTGAACCATTCGGTCACACTGAGTTGCAATAACTGTATACAGTTTTGCATCTCGGTGCCACCGAGTTGTTCCACTCGGTCACACAGACAGGGTCAGGCTATATATAGACACGGGCAAAAATTTGGAAATTTCTCCAAACTCCTTCGCCCGCGCGATAGCTCGCTCTGCCTACGTGGTCTCCGGATCGTCTTCTCGCCGCTAGCCGCCTCCAGTCGCTGGTCTCCATCATCGTCAACGGAATTCAACCCCGTCGTTGCCACCGTAGCGAGTCTCCGCCGAACTAGGGTATGGACTCGATCTTTGTGCTATGCCCCATCTGATTCCTAGCACATTGTGATCTTATTGATTCTAGCCACGATTGAAACACTCCTATCCAGTCAATGCAATTGGTAGAATAGGTTTGATTCGAAAATTTTAGGGTTAGATTTCCGCCGAAACCATCTCGGACCCACTGAGTTGAAAAAATCGGTCCCACCGATTTGGCTCATGCCATTGCACAAGTGAGACTCGGCCTGACCGAGAATTACTAATCGGTGTGACCGATTTTGGAACTTTGTGAAACCCTAACAGTCTCGGTGCCACCGAACTGTGACTCGGTCTGACCGAGTTCACTAGTTTAGGTTCCAAAACTGCTTTGGTATCACCGAGTGTGAAAATCGGTAGATCCGAAATGATTTATGTGGGAAACTAAAACTAATATTTTGAATCATTCTTTTGCAAAAATCTCTGCATTTTGTGATGCTCATCTACTCTACCTCATCTATAAACTCTTCACAGGGTCAGCAATCAGCTTTTACATCATGTCTGATCAGAGTGACAGCCAGAACATGTTAGAAGAGCAAGTGCACATGAGTGAGGGCACTAGTCCCTCCAGTTCTTCAGATGAAGGCAGCAGGAGCACCCCTAGCAATTTGCCAAAAGCTGCCACCAGACAAAGGAAGAAGAGAACCTCTGAATCAGAGGATGAGGATTATGTGGCAGAGGAAGAGGAAGCTACCTCAAAGAAAGTAGTGCTCAAGAAGGAGTATGGCTCAGCACAGAGCACAAAGCCAGGCTTGAAAGTCAAAAGGCCAGCAGGTAGGCAGCCTATGCCAAAGGCCAGAGCTTCAACTCAGATTCCTGAAAAGCCTGCACCCAAAGGGCCAGTTGCTGCTGAAGGGAAGAAGTAAAGGAAAAGGGGTAGATGGTGCAACAAAGTTGATCCAATGGCTGAGTTTGAACAGCATTCTTCTTCTTCTGAAGAAGAAGAGGTTGCTGCACCAGCACCTAAGGCACCAAAGCTTATGGGTGATGCTATAAAATCAGGGGCTACTGCATCCAAGCCCAAAGAAGCACCCAAAGCTTCCTCCAAGGCCAAGTCAGCTCCAAAGAGAAATACAAGGAGCATACCAGCTGCTGAGAAGAACAAGGCCCTAGTGCCTCCAGTTTTTGGAGAAGATGAAGAGGGACAAGTTCTGAGAAAGCTCAAGCCCAAGATTCCAGACCACAATGATGCTCATGTTGTGGCTGAGAACATGAAAATTAGAAGAGACTTGGGGTTAAGAAAGTGGAGAGAAGCATATCCATATGCTTCAAGGAGAAGAACTGTTGTTGACTACAGGTTCCACACAAAGGAACAGCAGGACTTCTATGAGACAGTTTTGTTGGATAAGAAGCCTATTGTTTGTGACATGAGGTGGGTCGACTGGACCTACATCAAGGAGAATGAGCAGCACTATCTTGGAGTGCAAGACAGCTTCAGTGCTTGTGGAGTTGCTGACTTTGTTGGGCAGAAGCTCACAAAGTGGAACGAGGAGCTCATTATGCAATTCTACTCCACAGCACACTTCTACCCAGATGGAAGGATAACATGGATGTCTGAAGGTACAAGGTACCAATCAACTGTTGAGGAATGGGCAAAGTTGATCAATGCCCCAGAGGAAAATGAAGATGACTTGGATGTCTATGCCAAGAAAAAGATGGATCATAATTCAATGACAAATATGTACAAGGAGATTCCAGTAGATGATCTTGACACTCACCAGCTTGGGTCTGTAAAACACTTGTTGTCAGGACTGCCTACGATCAACTGGATCCTTAGGCACACACTCTTGCCCAAGTCTGGAGATCACAGAATGATCAGAGGTCACGCCATTAACTTGCTGCATATATTTGATGTGCCTCAGAAATTCAAGGTCATGAGCCTCATAGTAGAGACTATCAAGAGGACTGTAGCAGATCAGAAGAGGAGCTGTGGTTATGCCCCTCAGATCCAAGAGTTGATTAACTCAAAAATGGGCACAGGCACATACTTGTTGGACAAGGAACACTTGCCTATTCATCCAGATTTCGAGGACAATCAAGTTGTGATGAATGAGAATGAACCATCATCAGCTCAAGCTCAAGCAAAGAAGGAGAAGGCAAGGAAGGAGAAAGCTGGCAAGATGCCAACTCAAGAGGAGGCATCTGAGTATTTCTTGAAAACCAAGCATGAGCAGCTTAGTTACTTGATTGCATCTACATTGAGGATTGAGAAAGGACTGGCCACCCTCACTCAGAATCAGGAGAGCTTAGAGAGAATCATGGAACAAAAGTTCTATGACTTGGATGTAAAAGTAACAGAGATTCAGTCTGAAGTGGAGCAACTTCAAGATGACATGCAGGAGAGGAAGGAGAAGACTATAACTGATGCATTTGCCAGAGTGCCACGAGCTCAGAGGTCAACTGCAGTGCCAGTTCCTAACACCAGAGCCACCACCTCAGCTCCAGCTACAGCACCAGCCCAACCAGCTCCAGCATTCACCTCAGCTCCAGCTCCAACCACTTCTATAGAAGCCTTCGTCCTTGGAGTGATCCAGACTCCACCACCACCAGAAGATCAAGCCTGAGAGTCGATCTAGCACTATGCATTTTCTAGGAACTTTTTGGTAACTTGTTGCCAAAGGGGGAGAAAAATGTATAGATCATAGGCTGAGAGAGAGAGAGAGAGAGAGAGAGAGAGAGAGAGAGAGAGAGAGAGTTGCCTTTATTCTCTCTTGCTTTATTTGGTGATTTTTCAAACTTTGTTTGCTTTTGGTTGAGATACTATGATATGCTTGTGAGACATTGATGATCATGTGTTTGATCATAAGCTACACTTATGCATGCTTGATATTATCCTATCTATCTTATGTGATCATTCACTTTTCTTGGTGATGAGTGCATGTATTCAATTCTTATCACTTTGTGCGCTCCACCAAGATGTATGTGACATGGAAGAGTAACCTATGGTTCTAACTCTTTGTGCATTTGCAGTCCAAAGCAAATTTTAAAATATGCAAAAATTTAGGGGGAGCTCTTGCTTTTCACATACCTCTCAAAGCGACAACGTTCTAAAATCTTATTATCATTTATTGAAGCTTTGATCTATATGTTGTCATCAATTACCAAAAAGGGGGAGATTGAAAGTGCAACTATCCCTAGGTGGTTTTGGTAATTCATAACAACATATAGCTCATTGAGCTAATGCTATTCCAAGATGATTATTTCAGGAAAGCTCAATGATTGGCATGGCATGGATGATGAAAGTGGATCCATCAAAATGCTAAGGACAAAGGATTGGCTAAAGCTTCAAGCGCAAGACTCTTCATTTTACATTTTAGTGATCCAAGATCACATTGAGTCTTTAGGAAAAGCCAATACTATCAAGGAGGGATGAGGTGTTGCTTAATGAGCCTCTTGCTTCATGTGCTTAGTGATATGCTCCAAAACCCTCAGCTACTTTCCTATATCCACACTTGACCTAAACCCAAAGCCAAACTCGGACCTACCGATTCTTTCAATCCGGCGCCACCGAGTTTCACATGTCATAGCCACTGCCAAACCCTAAGCAAATCGGTTCTACCGATAGGGATCTCGGTCTCACTGAGATGGGATTGTAATCTCTCTGTTTCCTTTTCATAACTTTTCGGTCTCACCGAAAGAGCGGATCGGTCCCACCGAGATTGCAATGTAAACTCTCTGTTTCCTTTTTGTAACATTTCGGTCTCACCGAAAGAGCAAATCGGTCCCACCGAGTTTACCTGACCAACTCTCTGGTTAGCTTATTACCAAATCGGTCTCACCGAGTTTGTGTAATCGGTCTCACCGAGATTACATTATGCCCTAACCCTAACCATATCGGTCCTACCGAGTTGCATGTCAGTCCCACCGAAAATCACTAACGGTCACTAGGTTTACTAAATCGGTCCGACCGAGTTTGTTGATTCGGTCCCACCGAGATTGGTAAATTGTGTGTAACGGTTAGATTTTGTGTGGAGGCTATATATACCCCTCCACCTCCTTTTCATCCGTGGAGAGAGCCATCATAACACATCTACACTTCCAACTCACATGTTCTGAGAGAGAACCACCTACCCTTGTGTTGAGCTCAAGATATTCCATTCCTACCATATGAATCTTGATCTCTAGCCTTCCCCAAGTTGCTTTCCACTCAAATCTTCTTTCCACCAGATCCAAATCCTATGAGAGAGAGTTGAGTGTTGGGGAGACTATCATTTGAAGCACAAGAGCAAGGAGTTCATCATCAACACACCATTTGTTACTTCTTGGAGAGTGGTGTCTCCTAGATTGGCTAGGTGTCACTTGGGAGCCTCCGACAAGATTGTGGAGTTGAACCAAGGAGTTTGTAAGGGCAAGGAGATCGCCTACTTCGTGAAGATCTACCGCTAGTGAGGCAAGTCCTTCGTGGGCGACGGCCATGGTGGGATAGACAAGGTTGCTTCTTCGTGGACCCTTCGTGGGTGGAGCCCTCCGTGGACTCGCGCAACCGTTACCCTTCGTGGGTTGAAGTCTCCATCAACGTGGATGTAGGATAGCACCACCTATCCGAACCACGCCAAAAATATCCGTGTCTCCAATTGCGTTTGAATTCTCCAAACCCTTCCCTTTACATTCTTGCAAGTTGCATGCTTTACTTTTCGCTGCCTATATACTCTTTGCATGCTTGCTTGAATTGTGTGATGATTGCTTGACTTGTCCTAAAGTAGCTAAAATCTGCCAAACTCTAAAATTGGGAAAAGGTTAAGTTTTTATTGGTCAAGTAGTCTAATCACCCCCCCTCTAGACATACTTCAAGGTCCTAAAGGAATTGTCCTAGGCAATCGTTAACAAGACCGGTAATCACTATTGTAGTTTCATATGAGGGAGAGGCATAAGCTAACATACTTTCTCTACTTGGATCATGTGCACTTATGATTGGAACTCTAGCAAGCATCCGCAACTACTAAAGATCATTAAGGTAAAACCCAACCATAGCATTAAAGCATCAAGTCCTCTTTATTCCCATACGCAACAATCCCTCTTACTCGGGTTTGTGTTTCAGTCACTCACCAACCCACTATAAGCGGATCATGAACATATTGCAACACCCTATAGCAGGGATCCCTCACGCTTGCGAGACACGGAGGGCACCACAGGACAAAACCAAAGTAAAACATACAACTCATACCAATCTAGATCATCAATCAACCCAAAGACAAAATATATATACTCAAAACATCATAGGATGGGAACACATCATTGGATCATGATATGTGGCATAAAGCACCATGTTTAAGTAGGGGTTACAGTGGGGTGTGGGAGAGTGGACCGCGTAAAAGAGATGAGGATGGTGATGATGGTGGTGATGTTGATGAAGACGATCACCGCGGCGATGATTCCCCTCTCGATGGCACTCCAGCGCCACCGAGAGAGAGGAGGAGAGATTCTCCCCCTTGTGATTCCTCCTCCATGGCCTCCCCCCTAGATGGCGAAAGGTTCTCCCTCTGATCCTTGGCCTCCATGGCGATGATGGCCTCTCCGGATACTCCTCCATGGACACCGGTGATGATGGCCCCCTCCGGCAGGGTGCCAGAGAGGGCCTAGATTGATTTCTCGTGGCTACAGAGGCTTGCGGCGTCTGAACACCCGATCTAGGTTAATTTTCTGAAGTTTCTATATTTATAGGAATTTTTGGCGTGGGTCTCACGTCAAGAAGGTGCCCGAGGTGTCCACGAGGCAGGCCCACACGCCTGGGGGTGGGCGCGCCCCCCACCCTCGTGGGCACCTCGGGACTCTCCTGGCCCAACTGTTTTACTCCGGGGTCTTCTTTTGGTCCATAAAAAATCGTCAAAAATTGGCACGTCAATTGGACTCCGTTTGATATTCCTTTGCTGCAAAACTCAAAAACAAGGAGAAAACAGAAACTGACACTGGGCTCTAGGTTAATAGGTTAGTCCCAAAAATCATATAAAATAGCATATAAATGCATATAAAACATCTAAGATGGATAATATAATAGCATGAATACTTCATAAATTTTAGATACGTTGGAGACGTATCAGCATCCCCAAGCTTAATTCCTGCTCGTCCTCGAGTAGGTAAATGATAAAAGAAATAAATTATGAAGTGTGAATTCTAGCAGGTGCACAAGTTTGATCAATGATAATTTCAGTCACCTTTTCTAGCATCCTTATATGTCATCACAGTAGCTCATCTCATAAAACTTCTCATGATAAAGTAACCAGCTATTCACATGTTAAAGTATAGATCATAAACTTTCTTGGAAACTAACAAACCGTGTCATCAGTCATCAAACAATCACAATTCATCTTAATTTCAGGAAGAGTCTATGTCAGAGCTTTGATTTAGCAAGTCCACATACTCAACTATCGTTTAGTCTTTCATAATTCCTAACACTCACACAATACTTATGGATATGGAGTTTTAATCGGGCACACAGAAAGATAGGGGCTTATAGTTTCGCCTCCCAACCTTTTACCTCAAGGGTAATGTCAACAATAATAGCTCATGCTAACTTACATCCAATTAGATATATATATATCAGGATCCTTCCAACATCCCGTGCTTGCCAAAGGATAAAATGTAAAAAGGAAAGGTGAAGATCACCATGACTCTTGCATAAGGTAGAAGATAAAAGTAAAAGATAGGCCCTTCGCAGAGGGAAGCAGAGGTTGCCATGCGCTTTCAGGGTTGGATGCACAAAATCTTAATGCGGAAGAACATCATTTTATATTGCCACTTGTGATATGGACCTTTATTATGCAGTCTACCGCTTTTATTTCTTCCACATCACAAGATCGTATAAAGCTTATTTCCTCCACACCAATCAATCATACATATTTAGAGAGCAAATTTTATTGCTTGCACCAATGACAACTTACTTGAAGGATCTTACTCAATCCATAGGTAGATATGGTGGACTCTCGTGGCAAAACTGGTTTTAAGGGTATTTGGAAGCACAAGTAGTATCTCTACTTGGTGCAAAGAATTTGGCTAGCATGAGGGGAAAGGCAAGCTCAACATGTTAGATGATCCATGACAATATACTTTATTTCAGATATAAGAAAACATAACCCATTACGTTGTCTTCCTTGTCCAACATCAACTCTTTATCGTGTCATATTTTAATGAGTGCTCCCAATCATAAAAGATGTCCAAGATAGTATATTTATATGTGAAACCTCTCTTCCTTCAATATTCTTTCATGAATTGTTCAAGTGACCAATTCTACGTTTGCTAACTTTCAATAAGTTTACTACCTATACTTATTATGTGTGAAGTCATTACTTCCCATTTTATAAGCCTATGAAACATATATAAATTCAGATTTATGAAATTCAGTATATTCAACCATTTACTCATAGGATATACGTGAAGCACATGAGTAAATGACAAACTACTCCAAAAGATATGAGTGAAGAACACTGAGTAGTCAAATAATTAACTAGCCATGGGAGGATTCTTTTCAATTCAATATTTCAGATCCAATGATTTTATTCAAACAGCAAGTAAAATTGAAAATACGCTCCAAGCAAAACACATATCATGTGAGGAATAAAAATAAAGTTCCGAGTAAGGTATACCGATAGTTTTGAAGACGAAAGAGGGGATGCCTTCCGGGGCATCCCCAAGCCTAGGCGCTTGATTCTTCCTTGAATATTACCTTGGGGTGCCTTGGGAATCCCCAAGCTTAGGGTCTTTCCATTCCTTATTCTCCTCATATCGATATCTCACCCAAAGCTTGAAAACTTCAATCACACAAAGCTTAACCAAACTTTGTGAGATAGGTTAGTATGATAAAGAGTAAACCATTCACTTTGTTACTGTTAAGTACAATTTTCATAATTGTTCTCACACAATGCCTACTGTACCATATCATTTGTACAATTTATATTGAGGAATATAAGCCATAGAAACTAGAAAACAAGCAAACTATGCAATGAAAACAGAATCTATCAGAAACAGAAGAGTCTGTAATGATCTGAACAATAACCATACTTCTACAACTCCAAAAATTATGAAATAAATTGGTGGACGTGAGTAATTTGTCTATTAATCTTCTGCAAAAAGAATAAACTCAAAAGCACTCTTGTGTAAAAAATGACATATATTCTCGTGAGTGCAAAGTTTCTGTTTTTTACAGCAAGATCACATTAACTTTCACCCAAGTCTTCCCAAAGGTCTTACTTGGCACTTTATTGAAACAAAAGCTATAAAACATGATTATTGCAGTAGCATAATCATGTAAACACACAAAAACAGTAACGCTGTGTTTGGATGTAGGAAAAATTGCTTGGAATTGAATTGGACTGGAAATTCCAAATCCAAGATGGAAAGGAAATGGGCTCCAATTTGAATTCTATTTTTTGGATGTGCATGGAATTTATTGTTGGAATCAGAGGGTAGCACTCAATTCCAATTGCTGTTTGGGATGTACAAACCATGGAATTGGATGTTTTTTGAGTTTGGACAATAGAAACTTTTGTACATGTATGAAAAAAGTATTATGTGTATATTTGAATATATATATATATTATTTTACACACATAATAACATTAAAATGTTCTGAATAAGGTCAAAACAATAACACAAGTAGAAATAAATATGGAAAAAGGAAGGATGCCAGAAAATAGTTTTAAAGTACCAAGAAAACAACATGGATAATAATTTTGGTAGTTTATGTCTCTTACACATAGCACAAGTAGATAGTTTTATGTCTCTTACACATAGCACAAGTGGATTGTTCGCAAACAAGAGTCCATACATCAACTAAATAGGATAGTAACAATTAATCGAAGGTCAAGAGCCATGGCTTCCTTAACTCCTCGGGTAGCACCATGAGTGCTTCAAACAAACGCTCATTCACAATCAATTTTCCATAAGCTCTCAGCATATCACTATCTTCCAAATCTGGTACCTTCTTTAGTGCTGCAAGGATTTCTGTTGGAGGAGTCACTTAGGCATAGGAAGTGGCTCGGTTGTCTTCAAAGCATCATCAAAAGACATCTTCATCTTTCCCATCATGCACAAGATAGCATCCCCAGTGCGTTGCCTCTTCTGAGGCACCTCAGGAGCTTCTTCAACAACAGGTGTGTCTTGTGGTTCTTGAACACATTCAGCTCCTGTCCTAGCACCGGCACCGGTCGCATGATCTTTTGAATATATGATATTGATAGACTCCCAATTGTGCACTACCTTGTTCCTATAGGCACGTGCTCCTTGTTAGCCTACACAAAACACACAAATGAGATGGTATTAAAGTTGAAAAATAACCACAAAATAAATTTGGTGTTAAGTACCTCCACATATCGAGACCACACTTCTTCACTATCAACTGACACCATGTTCTTTACCCAATCCCATCCAAAGCCACTCTGTGCAAGCATCTTGGTAATGATCTCATACTGCTTGTCAAATGTTTTGATTCTTCCTGTTATGTTTTCCTTTGTAATGTCAAGATCACATGTAAGACGAATCTGCAAATTTTTTATTTATCGTCAAAGAAGGAACACAGGATGCCCATATGAACAATCAAATGGACATGTGTTGACTGGTCCTCTATGTCAAAGAAAGAACAAGAACGCAAGATGGCCCATTTTTTCTTCAACAAACCAAAGGTTCTCTCCACAACATTTCTAGCACGAGCATGGCGCAAGTTATACAACTCTCTTTCGTTTTGGGGTTGTTGTTGACTTGCCACCAAATCTTTCAAGTGGTACCGAGTGGATCTGAATGGAGATAGAAATCCACGTCCATTGGTATAGCCAGCATCAACAAGATAGTACTTTCCTATTGACAAGTAGGTAAGTTAGCTAACAAGTACATATGAGAAATGAAACGCAAAGAGAAAGAGTCATACCCTGTGGTACAACAAATGCATCTTGGCGATCGATTGTCATAGCATCTTTTAGCACTCTCGAGTCCGATGCCGAACCCTCCCAACCAGGTAGAACATAGAGAAATTTCATGTTCCAATCAACCACACCTAGCATGTTAGTGCTGATATCTTGGTGCCTATTCCTATACCTCCCTTTGTCAGTAACATTAACAAACACCAGAATATGACACCCATCTAGTGCTCCAAGTGCATTAGGAAACTACATCCACTTGTAATCATCGGGAGGGGTGATAGAAGGATCAGGAAGCTTGATAAACTCCCCGGTTAGAGACAGGATGGATGATAACACAGTAGAGAAATGCCTACTGATAGTCTCTAAAGAACGCTCGTACGTGCCACCCAACATCCTCATTTTAAGTCCATGTCCAACAACTTGTAAGAACATAGCAACATTTTCTTCTACTGTCACAGACGTGCTATTTTTGAGACCACACTTCTCACGCAACATAGCACAAAGATCATGGAAGTTTCTTTTAGTTAAGTGTAGCTTATCATAGCAAGTTGTCTCGGACCCCTCATAAGTTTGTTTCAAGATATACTTCCGATATGCAACCTTTTCCTCGTCATCATCAAAGCATCCGAGATTCCTCGGTGCCCTCTGAGAACTAACATAAGTAAATGCTAGACATGACATTTCAAAATACTTCTTTGTCAACAATATCCTCTTTCTTTTTCTTCTTTTGTTCTCTTTGGTAATGTAGGCAACCAACCCTTGTTGGGACATGATAAAAAAGCTACATTGCAGACACCATTTGTCCATGAATTATTCAGAGCATTGATACATACTAAACCACGGCAACAACATCACAGTACGAACATGAAGGAGGAGTAGATAATATACCTTGACACCACCAAAATTTGAGCTCCTAAAATCCCCTGAGAAACTGCATAGTTCAAACAAATCATAAGTTAGCAACACACAAATCCAAGCTCTTAAATTCGAGGCAATGGACTGCACCTGTGAAGGTACAGAAAAAATTGAAGTTCCCCTTAGGACACCACAAAAAATCGAGCTCCACACGGGAGGGGAAGGCGCCACTACCACCGTCGTTCCACTACTGCCGCCGTTCCCTGCGGACCACCTTATCCCACCGCAAATCCCCAATACAATCTAGGGTTTGAGGGCCTCACTGGAGGAGGTCGCGCCATGGCCGGAGAAGAGATGTAAGAGGATGAGGGGATGGATGGGAGGAAGTGGAGGGAGGGGCGGATGAGAGAGGGAGAGGAGGGCCGGAGAACTGACCGCCGCCGCCGCCGCCGGCTGCTTCAGGGGAGTCGGGAGGAAGATGCGTTCACGAGCGAGAGGGCTCGTCCAGCGAACAGGTACGGGGATGGGGGTGGGGGCATTTCCGAGCCTTTCCGAGCTCGTCCGCTCGGAAACTTCCTGCGAGGGGTGGAGGTGCGCTGGTGGCTCACTTGAAATTGGGCCAAATTTTCCAAGCCCAAATCTTGTACCACCCTAAACAACAGAATTTGGCCTAGCAATTCCAGATTGCCAATTCCAAGCTGTTTTTCCTACATCCAAACAGGCTGTAAGGGTAAATATTGGGTTGTCTCCCAACAAGCGCTTTTCTTTAATGTCTTTTAGCTAGGCATGATGATTTCAATGATGCTCACATAAAAGATAAGAATTGAAACATAAAAAGAGCATCATAAAGAATATGACTAGCACATTTAAATCTAACCCACATCATATGCCTAGGGATTTTGTGAGCACACAACTTGAGAGGAAACTTAATATTATTTCAACTCCTACAAGCATGTATTCCTCCCTCATAATTATTTTCAGTAGCATCATGGATAGCAACTTAGTTCTCTTACTCAATTGGAACCTCTTCCAAAATAGTGGAATCATTACTAGCTAAAGTTGACACTCTTCCAAATCCACTTTCATAAATATCACACTAAGATTCAACACCCTCCAAAATAGTGGGATCACTAATTCGTAAAGTTGACACTCTTCCAAACCCACTTTAAATTATAGTATTGTTCATACTCCAAAATATATAAGTGAAGTTCATGGAGCATTCTACAATTAATATAGACTAACCAATATCCAAGCTCAAAATGTATAAGTGAAGCACATGAAGCATTCTATAAAACCATACTCAAATGATTTAAGTGAAGCACAAAGAGCAATTCTATAAGATCATACTTAAAAGATATAAGTGAAGCACATGAAGTATTCTATAAATTGACGAAGGATATCTCATACTAGCATGGTTCTTAAAGAAAAAGAAAAACACAAAGGACACAAATCATGTGAACAAAACAAAAACCGAGGTATACCAATATTTGTTGAAGAAGAAAGATGGGATGCCAACCAGGGCATCCCCAAGCTTAGATGCTTGAATATCCTTTGAAATATTTACTTGGGGTGCCTTGGGCATCCCCAAGCCTGAAATCTTGCCTCTCTTTATTCTTCTCATATTGATAGCTCCTCGACCATTGGACACTTCATCCACACAAAACTTTAACAAAAACTTGTGAGATCCGTTAGTGTAATAAAGCAAATCACTACCTTTAGGTACTGTAATGAACTCATTCTTTATTTATATTGGTGTTAAACCTACTTTATTCCAACTTCTCTATGGTTCATACCCCCCGATACTAGTCATAGATTCATCGAAATAAGCAAACAACCCACGCAAAACAGAATCTGTTAAAAACAGAACAGTCTGTAGCAATCTGGAAGTTTGGGAAACTTTTGTAACTCCTAAAATTACAAAATAAATTTGAAATTTGAACAATTCGTACAGAAGTAATGTGAAAAAAGTTTCAGAACCATTTGACTCTCTAGTAAAAAATGTAAATTCATGCACTACAGCCAAAGTTTCTGTTTTTGTTCTGCACATAGTAAACGAGCAATCTAATCATCCTAAAACCAAAGCTTGGCACATTATTTTTATAATGCAATGGATATATACAAGAGGATAGTTATTTACAGAGAAACTTCCATGAAATATTCTACATTATTTCTGTGAGCATGAACACAAGTGCTCAAGGTCGACCCTCACTTCTTCAATGCATAACTTTCCAATCACTT
This sequence comes from Aegilops umbellulata, assembly GCA_032464435.1. Taxonomy (NCBI): domain Eukaryota; kingdom Viridiplantae; phylum Streptophyta; class Magnoliopsida; order Poales; family Poaceae; genus Aegilops; species Aegilops umbellulata. The sequence goes on from CP136058.1 coordinate 601,209,428, forward strand.
CTCTTTTTGGAAAAAACTTTTTAGGCATGAGAGGCAAGTAATAATTTTTTTGTATTTTCATTATTTTTAAAAGATTTGTATGTTTCACTCACAACTAAACAGAAACAAAAAGGAAAAACAAAATCTACTTAGTGAAGAAAGCAAACAAGCACACACGAGAATATCAACCCCACGCTATTGCTCCCCGGTAACGGCGCCAGAAAAAAGCTTGATAATCCCCAAGTGTAGGGAATCATCGTAGCAATTCCAAAAGATGGAAGTGATAAGTATGGACTATCGAACCCACAAGGAGCTAAAGGTAAGATCAATATTCTCTCAAGCCCTATCTGCCACTGATACAACTCTACGTACACCGAACGTTTGCTTCCAACTAGAAACGACAAATAAAACTACGTTGTGGGTATGAAGAGGATAACTTTATATGATATCGAAGAGCTAAAATATAAAAGTAGGTGCTGTTATCATAAAGTTAGAATATATTACTAAATATTATAAATAACGAGTGTGAAATAATGGTGGATCGGTGTGCGGAATTGTCCTAGGCAATCGTTAACAAGACCGGTAATCACTATTGCAGTTTCATATGAGGGAGAGGCATAAGATAACATACTTTCTCTACTTGGATGATGTGCACTTATGATTGGAACTCTAGCAAGCATCCGCAACTACTAAAGATCATTAAGGTAAAACCCAACCATAGCATTAAAGCATCAAGTCCTCTTTATTCCCATACGCAACAATCTCTCTTACTCGGGTTTGTGTTTCAGTCACTCACCAACCCACTATAAGCGGATCATGAACGTATTGCAACACCCTATAGCGGGGATCCCTCACGCTTGCGCGACACGAAGGGCACCATAGGACAGCACCAAAGTAAAACATACAACTCATACCAATCTAGATCATCAAGCAACCCAAAGACAAAATATATCTACTCAAAACATCATAGGATGGGAACACATCATTGGATCATAATATGTGGCATAAAGCACCATGTTTAAGTAGGGGTTACAGCGGGGTGTGGGAGAGTGGACCGCGTAAAAGAGATGAGGATGGTGATGATGGTGGTGATGTTGATGAAGACGATCACCGCGGCGATGATTCCCCTCTTGATGGCACTCCAGCGCCACCGAGAGAGAGGAGGAGTGAGGAAGTCCTGGATTAGGGGGTGTTCGGGTAGCCGGACCATACCTTCGCCGGACTCTTGGACTATGAAGATACAAGATTGAAGACTTCGTCCCGTGTCCGGATGGGACTTTCCTTGGCGTGGAAGGCAAGCTAGGCGATGCGGATATTCAAGATCTCCTACCATTGTAACCGACTCTGTGTAACCCTAACCCTATCCGTTGTCTATATAAACCGAAGGGTTGTAGTCCGTAGGATGAACCATCATCATACACAATCATACCATAGGCTAGCTTCTAGGGTTTAGCCTCCTTGATCTCGTGGTAGATCTACTCTTGTACTACCCATATCATTAATATTAATCAAGCAGGAGTAGGGTATTACCTCCATCAAGAGGGCCCGAACCTGGGTAAAAACATCGCGTCCCTTGTCTCCTGCTACCATCCGACCTTGATGCACAGTTCGGGACCCCCTACCCGAGATCCGCCGGTTTTGACACCGACATTGGTGCTTTCATTGAGAGTTCCTCTGTGTCGTCGCCTTTAGGCCCGATGGCTCCTCTGATCATCAACAACGATGAGGTCCAGGGTGAGACTTTTCTCCCCGGACAGATCTTCGTCTTCGGCAGCTTCGCTTTGCGGGGCAATTCGCTTGGTCATCTGGAGCAGATCGAAAGCTACGCCCCTGGCCATCAAGTCAGGTTTGGAAGCTTAAACTACACGGCTGATATCCGCGGAGACTTGATCTTCGACGGGTTCGAGCCACAGCCAAGCGCGCCGCACTATCTCGAGGGGCATGATCTAGCTCTGCCTCCGAACAGTGTCCTGGAGGCCGCACACGCACCGGTTCCGGCCCTTAACTCGGAGCCTATTGCGCCAATTGAGGATGAGCGGTTGGACGTCACATCGGCGGCTGCGATCTCAAAGGCGATCGAGCCGAACGCCAGCCCCGCACTCCGCGTGACCCGTGACCCCGAGGGTCCGAACTCCTCCCCGGACTCCGAACCCCCCGCGCCCCGGCCAGTCGAAGCCGACTGGGCGCCGATAATGGAGTTCACCGCCGCGGACATCTTTCGGCACTTGCCTTTTGGCGACATCCTGAATTCTCTCAAGTCTCTCTCTTTATCAGGAGAGCCCTGGCTGGACTACGGTCAGCAAGGATGGGATACAGACGATGAAGAAATTCAAAGCCTACCCACCACCCACTTGGTAGCCACTGTCGACGATTTAACCGACATGCTTGACTTCGGCTCCGAAGACTTCGACGGTATGGACGACGAGGTAGGAGACGAATAGGAACCAGCACCTGTAGGGCGCTGGACGGCCACCTCGTCATATGACGTATATATGGTGGATGCTCCAAAAGATGGAGATGGCGATGGAGCAGCGGGGGATGACACCTCCAAGAAATAGCCAAAGCGCCGGCGTCAGCGGCGCCGCTCTAAATCCCGCCAAAGCAAAAACGGTGATTCCGGCACCGGAGATAATAGTACCCCGGATAGCGCCGAAGAACACCCTCCCCAGCAAGATTCAGCGCAGGAAGATCAACAAGCCAGCCCTCATGAGAGAACGGCAGACCGAGAGGTTGAGGATGATAACTATATGCCTCCCTCCAAAGACGAGGCCAGCCTCGATGACGACGAATTCGTCATACCATCAGACCCCACCAAACAAGAGCATTTCAAACGCAGGCTTTTAGGCACGGCGAACAGCCTCAAGAAAAAGCAGCAACAACTTAAAGCTGATCAAGATTTGCTGGCTGATAGATGGACTGTAGTCCTTGCGGCTGAAGAGTATGAACTCGAACGCCCCTCCAAGAGCTACCCAAAGCGCAGGCCGCTACCCCGATCAGAGGAGGAAGCGCCTACATCACCAGCGCACGACATGGCAGACCAGCCACCTCGCGGCCGCGACAGAGAGGCCTCTCGGCCCTCCACACAAGCCATGCCTCGACGCCGCTCAACTAAGGCACGGGAAAACGCGCCAGACCTGCGAGATGTACTGGAGGATAAGGCAAGGCAAACAAGATCGATCTACGGATCGCGCAGGCACCCTACGACACGTGACGATGATCTTCACAACGGATACAACAAATCCGGCAGGGCCGAACACAACAGACATAGCTCTTCTGAGCTGTGTCGTGATATAGCCCAATATAGGGGCGCCGCACACCCACTATGCTTCACAGATGAAGTAATGGATCATAAAATCCCAGAGGGTTTCAAACCCGTAAACATCGAATCATACGAAGGCACAACAGATCCGGCGGTATGGATCGAGGATTATCTCCTTCACATCCACATGGCACGTGGCGACGATCTACACGCCATCAGATACCTCCCGCTCAAACTCAAAGGACCGGCCCGGCACTGGCTTAACAGCCTGCCAGCAGACTCAATCAGTTCTTGGGAGGACCTGGAAGCCGCATTCCTCGACAACTTCCAGGGCACTTATGTGCGACCACCGGATGCCGACGACCTAAGCCACATAATTCAGCAGCCAGAGGAATCGGCCAGGCAATTCTGGACACGGTTCCTAACAAAGAAAAACCAGATAGTCGACTCTCCGGACGCAGAGGCCCCAGCAGCCTTCAAGCATAACATCCGCGACGAGTGGCTTGCCCGGCACCTGGGACAAGAAAAGCCGAAATCTATGGCAACCATCATGACACTCATGACCCGCTTTTGCGCGGGCGAAGATAGCTGGCTAGCTCGCAGCAACAACTTATCAAAGAACCCCGATAATTCGGATACCAAGGACAAAAGTGGCAGGACACGTCGAAATAAGCAAAAGCGTCGCGTTAGCAGCGACAGCAATGAAGATACGGCAGTCAACGCCGGATTCAGAGGCTATAAATCCGGTTAGCGGAAAAGCCATTTAAAAAGAATACTCAGGGCCTGTCCAGTTTGGACCGAATACTCGACCGCTTGTGCCAGATCCATGGCACCCCCGAAAGGCCAGCCAATCACACCAACATGGATTGTTGGGTGTTCAAGCAGGCAGGCAAATTAAGAGCCGAAAACAAAGACAAGGGGCTGCATAGCGACGACGAGGAGGAGCCCAGGCCGCCGAACAACAATGGACAGAAGGGGTTTCCCCCACAAGTGCGGACGATGAACATGATATACGCAACCCACATTCCCAAGAGGGAACGGAAGCGTGTGCTATGGGACGTATACGCGATGGAGCCAGTCGCCCCAAAGTTCAACCCATGGTCCTCCTGCCCGATCACTTTTGATCGAAGGGACCACCCCACTAGCATCCGTCATGGCGGCTTTGCCGCATTGGTTCTCGACCCAATCATCGACGGCTTTCACCTCACAAGAGTCCTCATGGACGGCGGCAATAGCTTGAACCTGCTTTACCAGGATACAGTGTGGAAAATGGGCATAGATCCCTCAAGGATTAAGCCCACAAAAACGACCTTTAAAGGCGTTATACCAGGTGTAGAAGCCAACTGTACAGGCTCCGTAACACATGATGTGGTCTTGGGATCTCCGGATAACTTCCGAAGCGAAGAGTTAATCTTCGACATAGTCCCGTTTCGCAGTGGCTATCACACCCTGCTCGGACGAACCGCATTCGCAAAGTTCAATGCGGTGCCGCACTACGCATATCTCAAGCTCAAGATGCCAGGCCCTCGAGGAGTAATCACGGTCAATGGAAACACCGAACGCTCCCTCCGTACGGAGGAGCACACGGCGGCTCTCGCAGCGGAAGTACAAAGCAGCCTTTTTAGGCAACTCTCCAGTCCGGCCGTTAAAAAGCTAGACACTGCCAAGCGCGCCCGGAGTAACCTACAACAAGACCACCTGGCACGTTCTGAGCAGGCGTAGCAATGCGGCCCCAACCCCAGCCATCACGACATAGCGAAGCTAGTACCTCGCGTACATAATTACGCCCTTGAAATACCATGGGCACAGGGGAAGGGGCACAGTAACGGCATGCCCGAAATACGGCTTAAAACGTACTAGGGGCTGCCGGATTCTTTTTTTTTACTTTCAGGACTCCACACTTTGGACGACCTGTTCGGCAATTCGACTGCCGCACAAACGATGCAAGATCCAGGGAAGCAGACAAAGTCACGCCGTATTATGGGACTCCCAGGTGGTCTCTATTACGAGCGGTATATCTGTTTCGAACACAATTCCGCGGCCTGCCCCTGGTCAGGACATGTTAAATAGTCTAATATCTTTTTTCTTATCGCACTATTTGTATTGTTCGGCTTTGATAAATAGCCCCTTTATAAACAATGCATAGCTTTTTGTCTATTTTTTGCATTATCCTCTTTTAATATATATGTTTATTAAATAACATGATCGCACCCGTACACCATGGTACGACAAACACGCCAGGGGCTTCAGTACCCTTCGATCTGGTGTGAGAAGTACGTACACTTTCACAAGTGCGGCACCCCGAACTTATATCACTATATGCATCGGCTCCGAATCATGATTTGGGTCAATAGTTGGGTTTGCCCGGCTCCTATGTTTTGGTGCCTTACGTTCCGCTATATCGGCTAAGGTAGCACTAGGAGAACCACTGCGATTGTGCCCCGGTTCAGCTGGGTTAAGCACCTCAGTGGAGAAAACTAAAACTGACTGTCATGATCAGGCGAGAGACCGGTCGCTGTTCGAGAGGGTTTTGAGTCCCTAAAGACTTATGCCGCTTCGAGCGAGGAGCTGGCTTTGTCCGGCCAAAGGCGTGGATAGCGCCCCGAATTCAGTCTTCCGAACTAGGGGCTTCGCCGAAATTTAAAATTATAAAGTTCTATGGCTAAGTGAGAGTGTTCAAGCATTATAGTCCGATTGCCTGGTTCGTTGTGCTGAGCGCCTCCCTCGAAGGACCCAACCATCGGAAAAAGAGTGCTTAGGTTTATCCCGAACACCCCAGCACTAGCGGCATGGGGGCACAAGCCGATGACTGGCCATCTCTCAATTTTTGATAAACGGCCGCACAGAAAAAATATTTTAAATTCAATAAGCATTGCTTAGGGCATATGAACAAGTTTTCAGCGCACAGGATAAACACGAGCGAGTTCATTCAAAAATTACATCTTTGGTACATTCATCCGCAATAAGGCGGGCACCTGCAAGAACATCCTTGTAGTAGTTCTCGGGCTTGCGATGCTCCTTCCCCTGCGGCGGCCCGTCCTTCACCAGCTTCTCACCGTCAAGCTTACCCCAGTGCACCTTTACACGAGCAAGGGCCCTCCAGGCACCTTCGATGCAGACGGAACGCTTGATGACCTCAAGCCTTGGACAGGCCTCCACCAGCCGCCGCACCAGCCCGAAGTAGCTCCCAGGCAGGGCCTCTCCGGGCCACAGCCGAACTATGAAGCCCTTCATGGCTTGTTCGGCCGCCTTGTGGAGCTCGACCAGCTGTTTCAGCTGGTCGCTCAAGGGCACAGGGTGTCCGACCTCAGAATACCGAGACCAGAACACACTCTCCGTCGAGCTGCCCTCTTCAGCTCGGTAGAATGCGGCGGCGTCGGATACGTTGCGGGGAAGATCTGCGAACGCCCCTGGAGAACTCCGGATTGGGGTAAGTGACAAGTAGTTTACTTTTATATTTCTACTTTGCATTGAGAATGCCTTACCCGCTGCTATCTTTTTCATCTCCTCCAACTCTTGGAGGGCCTTTTGGGCTTCGGCCTTGGCACCCTTGGCGGTCTCAAGGCCGACGCGAGCTCGGATGCTTGCGCCTTTGACTAGCTCCAAACTCTCATGTTTTTTCATGAGAGCCTGCAGCTCTTGCTGCACCTCGCCAAACTGAGCCCCAAGTCTTTCTCGCTCGGTATGCTCCTCGGCTGTTTTCTTTTCGGCCTCAGATAGCGCCTGCTTGAGGGTCGCCACCTCAGTTGTGGCCCCTACAATAAGCAGTACGATCCTGTTATTCTTTGCAATCACGCCTCTCTATAGGCACTTTTTTCTGTAGGGTATTTCTTACCTTGCTTTTCCTCGAGCTGCCGTTTGGCAAGGCCGAGCTCTTGCTTGGTCCGCCTGAGATCCTTTTTTAGGACATCCACCTGTGCAGTCAGTGCGGCGGTGGATAGCAGCGAAGCCTGCATACGCATATTGACTCTTTATTGTTAGACTCCTGCGAAAATTAATAGATCCTCTATTCGGCTTTTCTTTCCGAACGCCAAACAGAGCATCAGGGGCTACTTTCTATGCGGTAATACTTTGACATATTTTTACTTACCTCAAAGCCTGTCATAAGGCTAGCGCAAGCTTCAGTCAGTCCGCTCTTGGCAGACTGAACCTTTTGGATCACCGTACTCATAATAGTACGGTGCCCCTTGTCGATGGAGGCGCCGTCAAGCACCTCCAGCAGATGGTCCAGCGACTTCGGTTGGACGGAGGTCGCTGGCTTAAAAAGCTTGCTCCTTTTGGAAGGAGTTCGCCTACCGCGGGTCGGAACTGTTGAAGATTCCGGCGCGGTGTCCGGCACAAAGCCGGACTTGGAACCCTGGGGGGTGTTGTCCCCTTCACTCCTGGAGTCCGGGAGGTTGCCTTGCGGCTCCTCCAAGACCACCTCTTCCTGCCCCGGAGCTTGTCACTACGCCACTTCGGCGTCATCCATGGTGCGGGGGAGACAGCGGGCGGAACAAAGTTCACATCGGATGAGTCCAGGGAGCCGCTCGACGATTCTTGTATTCGGTCTGGGGCGGGCTGCATATTCACATTCGACATTAAGGAAAGCTGCGCAACAAAGGAACATCATGAGTTACTCTGATATCCGAACTTACGATTTCGCCGGACGCTTGGCCCTGTTCGGCCACTCCTCTCCGCTCTCTTCGACGTCATGGGAGTAGTCCGGCGGAGGGGTTTTCCTTTTCCTAGACCCCTCGGCCTCCCCTGATGGGGCGGCCTTCTTCTTCTCTTCTCCCTTCGCTGGGGGGGAGAGCTTTCTTCTTCCTCCTCCTCGTTTTCATGAGAGGAGGGCGTCTCGGACTCGTCAGATGACGAGTCCGACACCACCAAGTTACGGGCACTCTTTCGAGTCCCGGTGGTCTTCTTCTTCTTGACCTTCCTCTCCGGCACCACATAAGGTGCCGGAGTCAGCAGCTTCACTAGGAGAGCTGGGGCTGGGTCTTCGGGCAGGGGAGCCGGACAGTTAATTGGTCCGGATATCGCCTGCCAAGCCTGTCAAAGGTAAGGGAGTTTAGATCCTGCGTAGAGTTAATCTATGAAAAAGAGCTTAATAATCCTGTCAAAGGCATAGATAGCTTACCTTGCTAACGTGACGCTGCATGCTGTATCCGCGGTCCTCGGAAGCGGATGCGGGGGCCTCGGCACCTTTGATTAGCACCTTCCAGACGTCTTCATACGACGTGTAGAAGATCCTAGTGAGGGTTCGGTGCTGCGTCGGGTCGAACTCCCACAAATTGAAATCTCGTTGTTGGCACGGGAGGATCAGACGAACGAGCATGACCTGGACTATATTGACAAGCCGGATTGGCTTGTTTACCAGGAACTGGATGCAGGTCTTCAGTCCGGTCACCTCTTCCTCGTTGCCCCACGACAGGCCCGTCTCTTTCCAGGACATAAGCCGTGTGGGGGGTCCGGATCTGAACTCAGGGGCTGCGACCCATTCCGGATCGCGTGGCTCGGTGATGTAAAACCACCCGGCTTGCCACCCCTTTAGGGTCTCCACAAAGGAGCCCTCGAACCAGAGGACGTTGGCTATCTTGCCAGCCATAGCGCCTCCGCACTCCGCTTGGCTGCCGCGCACCACCTTGGGCTTGACGTTGAAGGTCTTAAGCCAAAGGCCGAAATGGGGGCAGACGCGGAGGAAGGCCTCACACACGAGATAAACGCCGAGATGTTGAGGATGAAGTTCGGGGCCAGATCGTGGAAATCTAGGCCGTAGTAGAACATGAGTCCCCGGACGAATGGGTGAAGTAGAAAACCCAGTCCGCGGAGGAAGTGGGGAAGGAAAACTACCCTCTCATGGGGCCTTGGGGTGGGGAGAAGCTGCCCCTTCTTCGGAAGCCGGTGCGGGATGTCCTTGGACAGGTATCCGGCCTTCCTTAGCTTTTTTACTAGAACCTCCGTGACGGAGGAGACCATCCACTTGCCTCCCGCTCCGGACATTGCTGGAGAAAGTTGAGGTGGGAAGAGCGGGCTTGGGCGCTGGAGCTTGAGTGCGCGAGAGATGGATTGGCAAAGGAGGAAGAAGGCGTAGGTAAAAAAGGTGGATCCTTATCCCCTTATATGGGCCGATGCGGTTATGCTTCCCCACCTACCTAATAAAACTCGCTTGCCTCCCAAGTGCCGTGGTAAATGGCGCAGTTGGGTTACCCACGTCCGTATTAATGAGAATCCCGTAAAAGGGGCACACGATCTCTGCTTTGACAAGACGTGCCAAGGAAACTGCCTCGCAAAGCGTGCTGAGGGCGAAAAAGTAAAGACGATTCGTAAAAGGACTTGGCCGCAGTGTGATGACGCACTGCGGAATATGTCAGCAGATTTGATTAGTGTTAATATTATTCTCTCTATGGCAATATGTGGAAACTTATTTTGCAGAGCCGGACACTATTTTTGGTGTTTACAATCTTGTATGAAGGACTTGGAGGAGGAACCCGCCTTGCAATGCTGAAGACAATCTGCGCGCCAGACTCGTCGTCATTGAAGCCTGGTTCAGGGGCTACTGAGGGAGTCCTGGATTAGGGGGTGTTCGGGTAGCCGGACCATACCTTCGCCGGACTCCTGGACTATGAAGATACAAGATTGAAGACTTCGTCCCGTGTTCGGATGGGACTTTCCTTGGCGTGGAAGGCAAGCTAGGCGATGCGGATATTCAAGATCTCCTACCATTGTAACCAACTCTGTGTAACCCTAACCCTATCTGGTGTCTATGTAAACCGGAGGGTTGTAGTCCCTAGGACGAACCATCATCATACACAATCATACCATAGGCTAGCTTCTAGGGTTTAGCCTCCTTGATCTCGTGGTAGATATACTCTTGTACTACCCATATCATTAATATTAATCAAGCAGGAGTAGGGTATTACCTCCATCGAGAGGGCCCGAACTTGGGTAAAAACATCGTGGCACTTGTCTCCTGTTACCATCCGACCTTGACGCACAGTTTGGGACACCCTACCCGAGATCCGCCGGTTTTGACACCGACAAGGAGAGATTCTCCCCCTTGTGCTTCCTCCTCCATGGCCTCCCTCCTAAATGGGGAAAGGTTCTCCCTCTGATCCTTGGCCTCCATGGCGATCATGGCCTCTCCGGGATACTCCTCCATGGACACCGGTGATGATGGCCCCCTCCGGCTGGGTACTAGAGAGGGCCTAGATTGATTTCTCGTGGCTACAGAGGCTTGCGGCGGCAGAACACCTGATCTAGGTTAATTTTCCGAGGTTTCTATATTTATAGGAATTTTTGGCATCGGTCTCCCGTCAAGGAGGTGCCCAAGGTGTCCACGAGGCAGGCCCACGCGCCTGGGGGGTGGGCGCGCCCCCCACCCTCGTGGGCACCTCGGGACTCTCCTGGCCCAACTCTTTTACCCCGGGGTCTTCTTTTGGTCCATAAAAAATTGTCAAAAATTGGCACGTCAATTGGACTCCATTTGATATTCCTTTTCTGCAAAACTCAAAAACAAGGAGAAAGCAGAAACTGGCACTGGGCTCTAGGTTAATAGGTTAGTCCCAAAAATCATATAAAATAGCATATAAATGCATATAAAACATCCAAGATGGATAATATAATAGCATGAATACTTCATAAATTATAGATACGTTGGAGACGTATCAGACGTCTTGGAAGAGGCGGGCGCGACGGAGGTCGCGATGGCGACGCGGGCGGTTGGCGCAGCGGCGCGTGTTGCGTGAGTGGAAGTCAGGGAAGGGCGAGCCGTTCCGCGCGGTCCGCTCAATTTGGAGGTACTGCTTGGTTCCGCATAAAGAGGGAATATGCCGTTCCCTGGAATTGGTGGGTTTCGGTTCCCTCGACAATCCAAACACGAGAATGGGCTTCGGGGATGGAATCGACCCATTACGTTCTACTTGATGAAAGGGACCAAACACACCCTAATATAGTCGGATCATATGGTGTTTTCCCCTCTCTATCTTGTTGTGATGAATTGAGTTTTTCCCTTTGAGATTTCGTTTTTATCGGATTGAATACTTTTATGGATTTAAGAACACTTGATATATGTCTTGCAGTTAAATACTTGTGGTGAAAATGGAGTATAGTACTGATTCACTTGATATATGTTTTGGCACTCAACTGGCAGATTCCCGAGGTGACATTGGGGTAATCTATGCATAGGGGTTGATGCATGTTCTTGTCTTTGTTTCTCCGGTAGAAATCTTGGCGCACTCTTTGAAGTTCTTTATGTTGGATTGAGTATTATGAATATGAATTTGCTTTCGTGTTATTTTAGTACGAACTCTAGGATAGATCGAACGGAAAGAATAGCTTTGTGTTATTTTAGTTCGAACTCTTGAATAGAACGAACGGAAAGAATAGCTTTGAGGTGGTTTCGTACCCTACAAACAATTTATTCTTATGTTCTCCGGTAGATAGGAACTTTGGAGTGATTCTTCATCGCACTTTGAGGGGTGGTTATATGATCCAATTATATTAGCATTGTTGAGAGGTTGCACTAGTGAAAGTACAGACTCTAGGCCTCATTATCAAGCATTGCAATACTGTTTTTGTGCCCGTTTACTATTTGCAACCATGCTGTTTTTATTTATTCAGATTATAAAAAAATATTTCTATCATCCATATTACACTTTTATCACCATCTCCTCGCCGAACTAGTGCACCTATACAATTTGCCATTGTATTGGGTATGTTGGGGACACAAGAGATTTCTTTTATTTGGTTGCAGGGTCATTTGAGAGAGACCGTCTTCATCCTACACCTCTCACAGATTGATAAACCTTAGGTCATCCACTTGAAGGAAAATTGCTATTGTCCTACAAAACTCTGCGCTTGGAGGCCCAACACGTGTCTACAAGAATAAAGTTGCGTAGTAGACATCACTACCTTCCGCGCTTCTTCTCGGAGAACCTCGATCTCCTTTGTGACCCCAGCAAGCTCTTCATCCAGCCATCCCACTTGGGTCTTGAACTTCTCTTTGGCTTTGGAAGCAGCGGCAAGGTTATCAGCGACCTCCTTGAATTTGGCAGTCGCGTCTTGGGTTTGCGTGTCGATGGCCTTCTTGTGGCCGTCCTCCAGATCCTTGGTCCACTGCTGAACGAGGGCTTCTAATTCGGCGCCCTTGTCGCGAAGTGTGGCTGCGAGAGCCTCTTCCTGGGCAAGGATGTCCTTCTCTATGGCATTGAGAAGCGCCCCGCGCTCCGTCAACTGGTTGCCTCGAGCGTTGGCCTTTTGTTTGTCGACAGTCAATTTATCCACCTATCGCATAAGGCATTGGGCTTGCGCCTGATAGCACTTGCACAACTCATTGCCCTTGTCCTTCAGTGGCTAATCCATGAGATTAATGGAGTTGTGTTCCTCCTGCATCTCCTACCACTTTTGGCTGTACCTCTCTTGCACATCCTTGAACCCGGCAGCCATTGTTTCCAAGAAGGCTAAGTCCTTGGTGTTGTTAGCCGGATCGCCTGCCTCCTTAGCCCTTTGGGTCAGGGGCGTCAGGTTGCGAGTGATATCATCATCAAAGTTCACCCCAACAAGGATGGATGGGTTGGGGGCTACCGGCCCAGGATGAGCTAGGATCAACGCCCAGCTGCATGGAGAAGGCTGTGTTACTATCGCGGGAGGAGGCGCCATTAAGTTCGAGGCATCAGACTGGATGGGTGATTTGTTGACGACTGTCATGGTATCACCGGACATGCTGTCAGGGATCTTCTTAGTTCCTTCCGGGACTTCTTGGATATCCCCGGGGGCTTCTTCGTGACTTTCTTCAGCGGCAATCCTGACGGCCTCCGTAGCGGCGTCCTTTCCTATGCTGGCCACCTCCTCCAAAAGTACCTCCTCCTCGAGCATGGGGGTTGTGAATAGGATCAAGGATAGAAAGGGTGTGAGGATCAAAAGTTCAAAATCGAGGACCAAGAGAGCAGGTGTTCTTGGAGAAAAGGTTCAAAAGCAAGTGGCTTACTTGATGGCGGTTGTTGGGAAGAAACTTCCCCTGCACAGGTAACATTCGTTGTCGCCGGATGATTGGTGGTTGCCTATTCAGCGGGTGTGGACTCAATGCAAATAGACCCCACGGTGGAGGCCCTTGCCGGCGAATCCCCTCCTTGAACATTGGTAAATGGGGGCGCAGGGGGAGCCGCGTTCGCTTGGCGGGTTTCTTCCTGATGGCCCCCTCCCATTTCCTTGTCAGACAATAGAGGAGAAACCTCGATGTCCTTGTCGGCGAACAAGGTCTTCCCTGTGCCCTCGTGTAAGGGGCCGGACTGGGGGCTAAGAGCAAGGGTATAGGTGGCACTCCCCACCAGACTAGCGCCCAACGCAGAGCCCAACTCTACTATTGTTTTGGCCCGTTTTGCGTGGTGCGCAAGGGTTTCTTTGTCCCGGTCAAGACCAGCAATACAAGATTAATTGAGAATCAAATGAAAAGCAGGGAACAATCGAATAGGAGAAGCCAGAGTTTCCCTTACTCTGGATCATCGAGCATGGCGTGTAACTCATATGCCAGAGGCGGAGGTGATTCCCTGGCTCTCTTGAGCGCTGGCGGGGTCCTTCTTGCTGTCGGGGCTGGACTCGCCGGTGGGCTAGGATCAACTCCCTTAAAAACCCGTTGCCGGAAAGGTGGGTTGGAGCCCTAGAGAGACGAGCTGATTTGCGGCACGCTACCTCCTCCTTGTTGCCCTTGGCGGTCGTCTTCTTCACCTTGGGGCCAGCCCGCGACGAAGAAGGAACCACTGGCTCTCGACTGCCTCTCTTGCGAAGGAGGCGTCATTGCTCTAGGCTGAGGGCCCACCTCAAGCCCTTCTTCTTCCTCGGGCACTTCGGCCTCCTAGGGCCCGGCAACCTCAGCCCCGGCAGCCGCGGCACCAATCGCTTCAAGCCCGACAACCTCATCATCGACGCGCTCCTTGCGCTGCTCGTCTAAGGAATTCCAGTCACCCAAATTCGCATCATCGTCGTCGTCACCAGCTTCCCCGGCAGCCGGAAGTCTCTTGGCTTCTTCAAGCATGCTGAGGATGTACTCTTTCTCTTCTTCAGTGGTGCCCTTGGTGAAATCCTTCACTTTCTGGTGGCTTTCTCCTCGAAGCTAGAGGTCCACTCCATCTCATCCTCCAAGGTGGGAAACTCCTAGTTTGCCTTGACCCCGTTGGCATTGCAATCGGGCATCCACTGGAGAACTTGGCCCACGGCAGAGTTGATGTCCAGCGGAATGACTCTCGCCCGCAAGTGGAAGGTGTCGGCCTTGTGGAACACTTGTTCACACAACCAGGTGTGGCTCATGGCCGTCAGGTTGTTGTCGCGGCCTGGACAAAGCTGCATCGGGTCGGCGGCATTCTTGTACTCCCACACGAACCTGTCCCTCCTCTGTAGTAGTGCAATGCGACACCGGAGGAAATAGGCTCCCACATGCTTGATGGTTAGCCCGGCAACCTTGAGACGGGTGATCATGTTCAGTGCTGGGCAAAGCTTGGCATCAGTGGCGCCCAAATCACTCCAGTCCTTGCCGCGTACCATGCTCTCAGTCCGTGGCAAGCAGAACAGAGGAGCCTCCTTGTCTTGGATCCAACACCAATCACCTCTTCATTCCTGCCACTTGTCATGCAGATGCCTGCCAAGATATCCCCAGTCCTCTTTCTTCCCTCGTGGGATCCAGGATATGTTCCTCGAGAGAGATTTGTCCTCAATCCGGGGGATGTAGAAGTGACGGAACAAGTGGACGACTCCGACAAAATCCTCACACAGACGGGCAAAAATTGCCATGCATGTCATCACGTTGGGTGTAAAATTTAACAGACGAAATCCATAAGCATACATCATGGCACTGCAGAAATCAGACAAGGGGAAGAAAGGCCATAGTAAAAATATGCGCAGAAGAAGGGATATGTATCCTCCGGGATCTTCGACCCATCTAGGATAGGCACTGGTGCTCCATGGCGGTCCTTTGTCTCTCACCCGCACATATAGGCATGCCTATGGATCAGTGTGTTGGCATCCATGTCTGACGGCGAGAAAACAACATTCTCCCACCGCTGCTGGGCCAGCTCCTCCTCTTCTTTCTTCTTCTCCTCCGCTCTTGGGTTCGCAGCCTTGGTCGCTTGTTTCCCCTTTACGGCGCTCTTCTTGCACCCCATTTTGAGGTCCGAGGGGAGGAAGGAGAACTGGTGAGGTCCGGGGTCGTATGGTGGCGGCGGGTGTGGTTTCCGTTACAAGGGAGAAGATGAAGCGAGGTGAGACATGTGCGAATGAGCAGCGCCACTTCGCGTTACCATTTTATTGGGACTATGCGAGGGGGCTGGCTCTTCCTTGTTTCCCTTGACAAAAACTGCTCTCATAGGCGCACTACCAAATAACTGCTGCAAGCCCATGTTCCCACAACCAGAAGTAACCATGTAGGATGGACGTGTGATTGACAGGTCATTTTGATCAAAACTGCATGGGCAGCGGTGTTTCGCCGCGTGTCTATGCACTGTTCGGGCCTAACCCAACGCTGGACCGTGGCACGTGTGGTTTAGGCCCTGGGGCTCCTGTCGGTGTACATAAACAGGGGTGTTTGTCTCCCCTGACCTATGCACAGACCAGTGTGGCCTCTGAGACAGATATATCTTGACGGGCATCCCAAGATCAAGACCAAGTCAAGCAACCAACTTCAGAAGATCCCCAGGAAGATCTCCACTGCCGAGTCGATACTACGCTTGGGACCAAGGGCAGATGTTCCCGGGACCGCCAAGACCAAGGCATAACCCTAAGACAAGGACCCGGCAAGCTCCATGCCAGCAAACCTCCACCAGGACGCCACCGCTCCACCTCATCAAACTATAGCGATCCAACCTCAAACGGTCAAATCTCTGTGCATAAGTGTCATCCCTGGATCAGTAATGCTGACACACACAGTACTTGAAGGAATTATAACAAAGTTCAGTCACAAACTTATTACATCGAATGTCTCAAAAGAGAACTTAACACCATAATATGGCTGAAGGCCATCTAATAAAGAAAATAGCGGAAGCTTCGAAGGTAAATGAGTCCATTAACTCCAACGGCATGGCTGAGTGCACGACAATGACCTAGCGCACCTTACTCTTCGTCTGAAAAGTCTGCAACATAATACATTGCAGCCCGAAACGAGTCAGCACATGGAATATGCTGGCAAAATAACACTGTAGAGCAATGAACAAGAACAGCTACATCTATATGCATATATGGCTGGTGGAGGCTCTATGGTTATTATTTTGCGTAAAGCCAATTTTTCCCTACTGCAAAGGAATATATTTTATTTACCTACAAAGTTTGTTGAAAACATTGAGAATGGTAACCCCATCTCAATCCCAAAAATAATAATCATTAACCCAACAAATCAATTAAATAAAGTGATGAGATCATCATAATAATTCAAACACCAGATACTCAAGATGTCATAACCGGGGACACAGCTAACCATGATTAGTTTGTACACTCTGCAGAGGTTTGCGCACTTTTCCCCACAAGACTCGATCTCCTCCGTTGAATTTCTCGCACTACATGGTATTTGAGAAACGGATGACCGAGACATAGTCTTTCAGAAGCATTAACTCTTTCGACGGGTAAACCGTACCACCTACATCCCCTACATATGCTAGTTTACCACTGAAAGAGGTCACACAACATACTCAACTATGCCAGAGCCCATAATGGCTTGTGGCTGCACACGGAAGTTTCTAGCATGAATAATCTTATGATCCCTTTGAGCCTAGGTGGCGAACCATAGGATGATCACACGGATTCCTCGGGATCTCCTTGGACAACACTGGATTCCCCAGGTGCCCACAAACAATCCACCCAGATGTGTGTTAAAGTAGCCACCTTAAATAAACCCTTAGTTCATAGTAATACTCACAACTGTCATGAATCACTCAAACCAAACCATGTCTACGAGCATAGCATAGCAGTATAAGCATAACGTAGAAGTAACTCTCAGGGTTTGAATGAAAAGGGCAATACACTACTAGGAAAAGGGCTATAGCTAGTATGTACATTAATGGCGCACTACACCCACGGTGCGCCACTACTAACAAAATATTTTTTTTCCAAAACTAGTAATGGCGCACCACACACTCTGTGCGCCACTACTAACAATTTTTTTTTACTTTTTTTTCAAAACTAGTAATGGCGCACCAGGGGATAGTGCGCCATTACTAGTTTTAACTAGTAATTGCGCACTGTCCCCTGGTGCGCCACTACTAACATTTACACATCACACGTAAAATTCACCAAATGCACTCCCCTGGACCGCCTTTTCAGTTTCAAAAAATAAAAGAAAATGATATAAATGTCAAAAATTTAAAGAAAATAATTCCCATGTGATATGTGGTCTAGTTGTTAGCAAAATTTACAAACATGAATTTTCAAATTTTTTTGCGAAATCTCTCGAGAATTTGTAAAATGGGCATAACTTTTGCATACGAACTCCGATGAAAAAGTTTTTTATATGAAAAATCAACTACTTGAAAAGTTACATCCGATTTCAATCGGGGGGAACCCCGTTGAACATTTTCAAAGTCCCCAAAAACCTAACAGAAAAAAGTTACAGGGCTTTCAAGATCTAGAGAGGCAAAAAAATTCAAAAAAAATCAAACTCGGTAATGGCACACCTGCCCATGGTGCTCCATTACTATCTTCCCGCCTTCAAAATTCAAACTATATCAAAAAAATAAAAATAAAAGTTAGTAATGGCGCACCTGCCCACAGTGCGCCATTACTATCTTCCCGCCTTCAAAACTCAAAATAAAAAAAATAGTAATGGCGCACCTGCCCACGGTGTGCCATTACTATGCCGTATATATGGCTGGGCGGGGTCCTCTCCTCCTTACCTCTTCATTGTTATCCTCCACTCCATCTCCTCCAATCCATCTCCTCCTCTCCTCCACTCCATCTCCCCTCCTGTCCTCCACCATACTCCCCTCCTCCTCTCCGGCGACCTCCTCCTCCTCCTCCTCTTCGGCGACCTCCTCCTCCCTCCTCTCCTCCCCTCCCCTAATGGTTTCTCCTCCCTCCTCTTCGGTGAGCTCCTCCTCCCTCCTCTCCGGTGATCTCCTCCTCCCTCCTCTCCGGTGAGCTCCTCCTCCCTCCTCTCCTCCCCTCCCCTCACGGTTTCTCCTCCCTCCTCTCCGGTGAACTCCTCTCCGGCGACCTCCTCCTCCTCTCCGGCGATGTAGGCGAGCTCCTCTCCGGCGACCTCCTCCTCCTCCTCTCCGGTGACCTCGGCCCTCCTCTCCGGCGAACTCCTCTCCGGCAAAAAACGTACAAGGTCCAAAAACGAGAACAAAATTTGAAAAAATATCGTGCAAAAAAAGAGCAAATAAACAAGCAAAAAAAGGGCAAAAAATCGCGATCTAGATCCAAATTCAAAATTCAAAAATAGCGATGGAGCACGGTGGGGGTTAGACGCTGCGCCACTACTATTTTCCCGCCTTTAAAATTCATAAAAAAATCAAATTCAAAAAAAGAAGTTACCAGTGGCGCACCTGTAGCAATAGTAATGGCGCACTATAAGGTGCGCCACTATTACCTGCAATACTAATGGCGCACCAGAGGTGCACCATTAGTATTTGTTACTAGTGGCGTGGTAATAGTGGCGCACCTATAGTGCCCCATTAATGGCCAAAACAGGTGCGCCACTAATTAGCCTTTTCCTAGTAGTGATAGGTACTACCTCAACAACTATTTCCCAAAACCCAAATGTTAACAGATCCTACTCATGCAATGTTTGAGGGTTGAGACTAATGCATAAAAACTAGGTAGTAAGGGATATGATCAAAGTGTTACTTGCTTTGCTGACGATCTGAAAATCCTAGTGACTCGTAGTAGCACGCTTCGCACTCCAGAAACTCTATCGCAAACAAACAATAGCATACATAAGCACTCAAGCATAAGATGCAAGGGTAAAACTCAGATGAGAAGATCCAAATCGAAAGCACAACTGAAGAGCTTCGATTTGCAAAAAGAATCGATCAAATCGGAGCTACGAAACTCAAACTATGATCAAAATAAATTTGAAAACTAATCTTCTTGAAACCAAATTTTAATTAGTCAAAACCATCTTCAAGTTAATTAACTGGAAAGAGGGATTTGGGCCGAAGATTTTGGCGTTGGCTTCACTGGATTTGGATAAACGAGAAAAAAGTTGCGAGGGTTTGAAGATCAGGGGCTAATTTGCGATAAAAATAATCACGAATAGGTCCCTAGCCAAAAATAAAATAAAAAGAAAAACACTAACGAACGAACGTTTGCTAACAGGGACAAACGGGCAAAAACGTTCGCTAACAGTGACGTTCAAGCGAACGTTCGCTAATTAGTGAACTTGAAAAAAACGATCTAAACCATCTAAACCGAATACCGAAAAAAATCTTAAACCTAAAAACACCGAACGGTTTTATACCGTTTAGCCAGGGTTGACCGACGGCGAGATCCGGCGGCGGCGGGGCGGGGCGGCGTGAGGCGGCGCGGTGGAGTGGCAGCGGCGACGCGAGGCGATGTGGCGGCAAGCGCGGGCGGCGGCGGCTGCAGCGGTGGTGGCGAAGCTCGGCGACGGCTGCTGCGGGCTGCAGCGGCGATGTGGGGACGAGGGGGTGGTGGCCGCTTTTAAAGGGCGAGGGCGAGGCGGTGGTGGCGTCCGACTTGGGGAAGGGGTCGGGTGGTGCGGGGCGTGATGCACTCAAACTCCTCCGGAGTCCGGCGGCGGTATGGTGGCGGTGGTGCGGGCGGGCCGGCCCGCTCGGCTAGGGCCTTCGGACCAGTCGGGCGGGAAGAAGTTATTTTTAATAAAATTCCGCCCGAAGAAAAATCCTAATAAAATAAAAAAATCTAAAAATGCCAAAAGCAATTTTTACCGTCTAAATAAAATATTTAGAACGAGGTGAACATTTTTCTGGCCTAAAAATGCAATTTTCAAAAATGCATATTTTTCTAATTCAAATAAAATAAATATTTGATTTTAAAAAAAATCCTCCAATATTCCTCTCTTTTGAAGAAGTCATATTATCTTCACTCTTTTATTTTTAATATTGGAAATATTTAGAGAGAGAAAATATTAAAATCAAAATGATCCTTCTTTCAAATTTGAGAAAAAAACAAATTTGAAAATTTATGAAATCCCCAACTCTCTCCTTGGGTCCTCGAGTTGCTTAAGATTTCTAGGATCGAACAAAATTCTAACAAAAATATGATATGCATATGATGACCTATGTATAACATCCAGATTGAAAATTGGGATGTTACACAAACACAATCACCAATCAGTGTGGTGTCAAGCTCTTGAGCTGTTAGGTGGATCCTGTCCTGCACGTGGTGACCTGCTGAAGAACATATTACCTTTAATGACACCCATCCCAAAGGTGTGTCATGCAAATAAGAGGTAGTTAGGCAAGCGGTGGAGAAACCTTGCTGGGACTACCTCTCCAAATGACACCTAGTTGTGCATTTAATGCACTTTGTCCTAACTGCCAGAGTTTGGTATGATAGCATTGTTAGTTATCTAATCATACTATGATGACTATTTTGCCAATGTGGTCACCCCTTAAGCTATAGGAGGCCCGAGGCAACCTAGCAAAGGATTCGATCTTTTGATCCTCTAGCACTTGTACGCGCGTATCTGCTCTCCCTGAGGCACCCTTGCCGGGCTTGAGCACTCCGCGTCTTCGTGTTCCCATAGATGAATCAACCAAAGCACGAGTAGGGTGTTACGCTGCTCAGTGGCTCAAACCTTGGTAAAAGAGAGTTGTCCTCTCTACGCTGCCCTGCTGCCTCTGCTCTCTGTGCAATGTGATATTCCCCCGCCGAACCACAAAGGGGCCTCTTGGTCCCATAGGTGATCATGCTCCACCATGACACTGAGTTAATAGGTTAGCACCCAAAAACGATATAAAATGGTGTAAAAGCATACATGTTTGATAACATAATAGCATGAAAAAATAAAACATTATAGATACGTCAGAGACATATCACATGGTCACATGGAGCGACTTATTAATCCCATCTTTTGCATTCACAAGTTTCCATGTCCAAGTCCACTACGTAAGAGTGGTTCATTAACGCAACCTTTAAAACCTTCTGACTAGATCCAAAGACCATGCAGTTAGCATCCTAATAGGTGTACTTGTCAATTTTTTCTGAATCTTAGGGCACAATCTCATACTCCATTTCCTATCTTCCACAGCTTCTTTCTGCTTGTTGTGTAACCTTGATGTGATATTGCTATTTATATTTTGCACCATCAAAAAAATAGGAAGTTCTCTAGCCGGCAAAATCCAACTGTCATTTCATATAAAAAGACTGTTAGTGCATTACATGTAGCAATTCAGAAATGCAAAACTCAAAGGTGCTTCATTTCAAGTGTACGACATGCTGAATGATTAAATACTCCGGACATGTTATTGAGTAGGATGTCACACTTTGGAAAATAATTAAAAGATTTAATCCATGTTCTTGGAGGCCATCTCTCAACCCATTTGTATGCATCCACCCTGCCAACCTTCATATTTTCCATTGTTTTGTTGTACGTTGGAGTGTTTTTGGCTCTTGCATAACTATTCTTTAGTTCTTCACCCTTGTGAAGCTTGTGGAAATTTTTGTACATGTGCCTCACACAAAATATGTCTTCAACTTCTGGCCACATCTTTGCAACTACATCTATGAGACCCTAGAAAATGCTTAACACAATACAACTATCAATTCAAACAAAATGATCTAAATTATGTTATAGCAAGCAATAAGGTGAAATACCTAATTACTTGCACATACATTGTGCTTGTCACCCATGATTGTGTATGGGAAAGGTGTTGCATATGTTGAGATCATCTTGTAGGCTAGCCAAAACCCACTCTCAGCTCCTAGTTGACTCCACTTCCATAATCTAAATGCAATGGGGAAAGTACAATCATTAGGATCAATACACATTGTTGCTAGTCAATTTCATTTGTACAAATATTTCCAAGAGCCAGCCTCTCTTCTATGCACCCAACGATCAGTAGAGAGTTCAGAATGTTCTTTTTTCTGCTTGGTCTTTTCATAAAATATCTCGTTTGTGCAAAGATAAAACTTTCTGTCAGGGTTCGTGTTCCTCAACTCCTCTCCATAATCCCATGGCATATTGTACTGGTCATCATCCTCACCTTTGGTCTCTTAACTGATGCCCTTCTAGATCTTCCCAATTTACTCATGCTTGGAATGAAATTGTACTATTGCTGAACCTTCTCCTAAAATTTCTGCAAAGGTATCTTCTCATAGCCCCTGAACTCATTAATGGGTTTTTTATTATAAAAATGGAGCAGTAAGACACTTGACCTTCCATATCTTAGGGAAAGTGTGCTCATCACATTACTTCTTGCTGACAAAGCTATCTTTTCTGTTGTCCTTCCCTGCTTTTAAGTACCATGGACAAACATCAATGCACACTTCTTCAGCTATACTTGTTTTGTTCCTTGTCTTCTTGATTGCAACTCTATTTCTTATGATATAAGAAGTAATAGCATGTCTCAACTCCTGAACACTACCAAACACCATTTGTAACCTAAATATATGAGCATTCGAATCATTGCCTGGATTGAAACACTTGAAGTTGTACTTTAGCTTGTCCCTCTCTTATTTGGATAACATTATGTGGAATCGCGATTGTATGGACAACCATTGTGGGTAGAATGCTAGATGCGTGGGACCTCATAGTCACTTCTAGAAAAAAATTATTTGTGATCAATCACCTCTTTGTTAAAATGTTCCTCAAATAGTTAGATCATCATTCCCATCCAAACTAATGTAGTCGTTGTCACAGAATTCCTCATACATGTCTGATTCTGATGCACTGCTACTTGAGATAGGCGTTGGGATTTCCCCGAAGAGGAAGGGTGATGTAGTACAATAGCATATATTATTTCCCTCGGTTAAGAACCAAGGTTTATCGAACCAGTAGGAGACGCATGCAAAAAAAATAAGCGGTACATGCACACACGCAGAACAAATACATGCACCCAACAAGGGAAAGAGGGTTGTCAATCCCCTTGTACTAGTGAATTGCAAGGATTAATTTTGATACTGATAGCTAGATAAATATAAAAGGAAAAAAATCAAATAAATTGCATCAAATATATATTTTTAGTGTTTTGGCAAATATAAAGTGAATGGACCCGGGGGCCATAGCGTGCACTTGAGGCATATCTCTAATGAGCATAGTACGGTGGTTAGACAAATTATTGTTGGAAATTGATAGAATAGCGCATAGATATAATTAATGATATTCATGGCATGATCAATACATAGGATTCACGTCCGAGACAAGTAGACCGTTAATCTTACTAAATCTACTACTATTACTCCACCCCTCGACCACGATCTAGCATGCATCTTGAGGTATTAAGCTCATAACAAACAGAGTAATGCTTGAAGCATGAAGACATAATGTAGACAAAATAAAATCAATTAATATGATTGAACCCCATCGTTTTACCCTTAGTAGCAACAATACAAATACGTGTCTTGCAACTCCTCTTGTCATAGAGTAATGACACCACAAGATTGGTCCTACTACCAAGCATCTCTCCCACTAGAGATAAATCAGTCTAATTGGCCAAAAGAGATAGATAGATCGGAGAGAAATACAAGGCTATAAAATCACACATAATAAATCTCAGGGAAGACTCAGTTATTTTTAATGAATAATCTGATCACAAACCCACAATTCATCGGTTCCCAACAAACACGACATAAGAATTACATTGAATAGATCTCTGAAGAGATCATTGTATTGAAGATCAGAGAGAGAGAGAGATCTAGCTACTGCTATGGACCCATAGGTCCTGTGGGAACTACTCACACATCATCATGGAGGTAGCAAGGTCGATGAACATGGCCTCCACGATTGTTTCCCGGGCGGCAGAGTACCGATGGAGGTCTCCATACGGGATCGTGGAATAATAGAGGCTTGCAGCGGCCATAAAATTGTTTTGGGTCTCGCCCTGGGGGTTTCCGAATATTTCTGAATTTTTAGCAATGGAATTAGGGCAAACGGAGCCTCGAGGGCCCCACAAGCTCACATGGCGACCCCCGGGGGGCACCATCTGAGCTTGTGGACCTCCAATAGGTCTTCTGGCCCTCCCTAGAAGCTTCTACAGTCTT
The DNA here is from genome assembly GCA_032464435.1 of Aegilops umbellulata. Lineage (NCBI taxonomy): Eukaryota > Viridiplantae > Streptophyta > Magnoliopsida > Poales > Poaceae > Aegilops > Aegilops umbellulata. The sequence goes on from CP136058.1 coordinate 601,233,813, forward strand.
TTCTGGTCCATAAAAAATCACTGTATAGTTTCATTGTGTTTTGACTTTGGTTGGTATGGTTTTTCTGCGAAACAAAAAATAGGAACTGGCACTAGGAACTGAGTTAATAGGTTAGTTCCCAAAAATAATATAAATGGCATATAAATCATACAAGACTGATAATATAATAGTATGAAACAATCAAAAAATATAGATAGTATCATGCACGATTTTCATCTTATTCCTCCATTTCTTCAACAACACATCCTGAAGATGTTCCTTCGGTGAACAATCTCCTTGCTATCCTTTTGGTTGAACCACTTCCCACTTCATATGAGCTAGCTTGTTCTTTGCCCTTGCCATCTTCTATTGAGGTTTTAAGCTTTGGCAATTCAGGCACCCCATCAACTAAAATATCATCTGTAATAATGTTGTTCAGTCTCTCTCCATGGTCTATGAGCAACAACATATTCTTGTGTATTGTGCTATCTGCTATCATTGCAAGGATATTAGCAACACATTTTATCTCTCTCATTCCTTCATTAAGTGTCCTTCCAGGCTGGCACCAGTATACATCATGCTGCCCTATCTCTCTGCCATATCCCAACCGCTTCACAAAGTGCTCAGTCCACATTATAAAGAAGATGTCATTGTCACAGTGGTCAACCCAAACAACTTCATAGTCAATGTAGGTGTCGTTGTTGTCAGTTCCACATAAAAGAAATCCTTTGTGATGAATCCCAACTGTGAATTGTCCATCAAAATCACCTACAATGCAGATAATACAAAAACATGCAGTTAACAATGTGCACCTTTAGTTAACACTCTTAAACAACAAAGATTATCAGCTCAAACTACCAAAAATAGCAAGCATCTACAATTCGCACTGCCAAAAATAGAAAGCATGTATAGTTCACACAACCAAAATATATTCAGTTCAGAATACACATTTTCATTTAATACGATTTCCAGTTTCCCTTAAGATTTAGTCATGTCCCGTCACAAAAAATGTTTCTTTAGTTAACATAGCAGAAATATTCCCAAAATAACAACAAGTAAATTATCTAAATCTCATAGCTTTCAAATATCAACTTCCCGTTAGCATACTATTGAAATCTTTAGTTAGCAAGTGTCGAAAAATCTAGTTAAGTAAAATTTCATGAAGATTACAAACTGTTGTACCTGCACATCCACTATTTTGACAGGAGCAAACATGTTTTAACAATCTTGTACACCGCGTTGTCAATTTATGAGACATATCTGAATGTTTCAGTTCACGAAAACAAGGCCCTTTTAAGCCCGGGGTAATTCCTTTACACATCCAACACTACGGATGAATGCGAATGGTGCTTTTTTACATCTCGACATCTAGAAGCAGACACCGACAAAATCAAGACCAAACTAAAGAGTTCCACCGATTCGAGCAACTGACAAAACCCCTAAGAAAAACAGGGGAGAAAGGGGTTGTGGAGAGACAAATCAAGGGCATGCTCACCATATACAGGCGCTGCCTCCGTGGGAGCTCACCAACGGGGCTCCATCATCATCGACACCGCCGATCAATGTTGTCATCACGATCAACGCTGCCATCGCCTTCAAACGATCGAGACACAGGAGGAGAGCTTGAGGCGAGGGAGTCGAAGAGGGGTCATATGCCCATAACTTACGAGCCACACCTCTCCCGCCTCTGTAGGGGCTTTTTCGTGAGAAAATAAATAAATTTTAGGTGGTTTCCCATAAATAACCAGGCCACACGCCCTCGCCCGCGCCGTCCAGCCACTGACAATGGGTCCAGTACCATGTTGTCTTGCCTTATCAACACCCCATACATGTCCAAACGTGATTTTGACTGTATATGCACCCTCAAGCCAAGTTTGGTCACTTGATGAATATAAGCTGCAAGTTTCAGCATCAAAATGACTTTTCTTGCCAAGTTTTTAGGCACATGTGGTGTAATTGACTAATTTTTTAACTAGCCTTTGTGCATAGGCTTTTTTTATAGGGAAAACTTTGTTTTTTGCCATCTAGTTTTTGCCCACTTTGTTTATGCCACTCTAGAATTTGACATCTCACTTTTGCCACTCTTAACTTTTGACAATACATCACAAATGTCATTTCATGGCAAAAATGATTAGGCCTATCGATATGTGTGTGGGTCGCACATGAAGCGATGATAGGGAGGGAGAATAAAGGGAGTGAGAGAAAAAAACGAATGCCACATGAGTTGGCCCATTCCTTTGTTCCTCCGTCCCTTCGTTCCATTCCTTCTTATTTTGATGTTTGTGTCCAGTGGTTATATTGTATTTTTCAGCTACCTTTTTTCTCTTTATAGGAACAATTGTGTAATGATTTTTTCTTCTAATTTTGTTTCATCTATTACTTCATTTTTCATTTTCTTATCTTTTTTTACTTTCATTTATTTAATTCATGATATTTTAGTTTTTAACACATTTTGAAGTATGTGAACACTTCTAAAATTCATTAGTATTTTTAAATTTATGAACACTTTTTAAAATTTGTGTTCTTCAAAGTCATGAACTATCTAAATTTGTTATTATTTCTCAAATCCTTAATAGTTTTTGAAATTTGTGAACATTTTTTAATTTGTATATATTATTCATATGAACTTTTTGAAAAAATCATGAATATTTTTATTGCAAATATTTTGTGGCTAGTTGCATGTCCATTCTTGACACACAACTGCACAATACGTAACCCTGCAATTATAGACAGCATAGATCATGCAATAGTCCAGTTGCATGTCTATAGTTGGCATGCAAATTGTCCAACTCAGATCTAGTTGCATGTTCATTCTTGATATGCAATTTTCCCGACCGGAATCCATTTGCATACCATTCTAAATACGTAACTTGCTCGATTTGTACCTAGTTGTATGTCAACCCTTGGCATGCAGCTTGTCCGACCCAGTTGCTTGTCCACCCACAACAGCCCCCCACCCCACACACCCCGACATCTGCCATCAGTTGTATCTCCACTCTCGACATGCTATTTGGCCATATCTAACCTAGTTGCATGTCCATCTTTTGACACGTTACTTCTTTGACCTATTCGCATGTCCACCCTCAACGCACAACTTTGTCCGACCCAGGACGAGTTCGATGTACACCTTTGATACAAAATTTCCTCGAACGCAGTTTCATATACACTATTGACACGCAACTCAGTCACGCATGTCCACCATCGACACGCAGCTCACCACAACCTGACCTAGTTGCATGTCTACCATACACTCGCCTTGACCTCAGACTCAGTTGCATGTCTACCACTAGACATGCATGGTCCCGGCTACAACTGCACGCCCTCAAACGCGACTGCAAGTGTTTTGGGTGCCGGGGGAGGTGCAAAAATCACATTTTATTGAGTGTGGGTAGTTGTGTGTCCACCACTAGACATAAAACTGCAAGTGTTTCCCTTGATTGTAACTGCCCACCCATCAACGCGACTACAACTATGAAAACAAAGCATGCTAACCCGTGATCCTAAGTTCTTTTTTACGATGTGCCTTTTTACTCAACATGCTTCCTTTTTGTGAGTTTTTCACCCAATCTTCTATATTCTTCTTTCATTTTTTATCCACCTTTATGTAAATAGAGTCAGTATTTTATGGCCAAACCTGACAAAAGAAACAATACAAACGGAGTGACTAGTCCATGGGCATCCCCTCGAAGGGCTTTTCACTGGACACTCCCAAAGCACGCGGGAGCACTCTATGCGCCACGTGGTGCGTCCAGCGACACCACGTGTCATGCACAGGGCGCACCCTGCTAGAGCTCTTTTTTTTTGTTTTTCACGGGTTTTGAGGTTTCCTTTGGGTTTTCTATTTTTTTCTTCGATTTTTCCTGATTTTTTGTACATTTTTTATTCTTTGGTTTCTTTGTTTTTTTTGTGTGCATTCCTCGTGAAGCAGAAAATCATAGTTGTGCTCTCGGTGATACACAGTTATGCTTCCCCCAAAGTGAAGCACATGTATGCTTCTGTATGGAGTACAATTGCGCTTCCCCAAAAAAGTGAAGCATAGAAGTACTTTCACGTGAAACACAATTGTGCTTCCACACGAAGCATAAACCGTGCTTCCCCAAAAAAGTGAATTGCACTTCCACGGGTTTTTTCAGTTTTCTTTTTTTAGGTTTTTAGTTTTTGAGTTCTTTGGGTTTTTCTCCCTGGTTTTTTGTTCTTTTTGTTTTTGGGTTTCCGAGTGAAGCACGTTTGTGCTTCTATGTTTCCCCAAAAAGCCGAAGCATAGTTGTGCTTTTGTGCCCATCCAAAAGTGAAGCACATGTTAGTATATTTGGAAAGACGGGTTGGTAGAGTTTGGAAGCACAAGTTACTATTAGTTGGAAGCACATATTTTCCTGAAAGAAAAGTTTGTCGAAATCCATCAACATGAGATACACTTTCGAAGATCTCAGTGCAAGAAATGCAACCACGAAAATTGTTTGTAATTTCGATCCAGTGTTCAGGAGATAATGTTTTGGAAAAGAAATTCTAGAAAAAAAAAGCATAAACAAACCCACGTGTGACTCCTATGCATGGGGAAAAATCTCATAAAAACTCCCAGGTTGAGCGACAAGTGTTGCACATGCAATGTCCCACTTGTCACCACCAGAGGAGGTGGGAGAGACCTTTGCAAAGGCCGCTCCTTAAATAGTAATTTCACAATACAAATCAAAGCCCTGCAGATAGGAGAACTTCAACAAAAATGAAATGTCCATACACAAGTAAAAAAAACCTCAGCCCAACAAATCAGGCCTGGACAAAAGGCTTCGTCAATCCATAGATAGAAGCAATACACGAACAAACAATCAAACAAAAAACGTATGGAAAACAAAACCGAGCTAAAAATTGTTTGATGGAGAGGAAAAAAGTGATCACATAATAGAGATGGCATCACTTAGATGTGACATGTCGAAGTCCTATCTAGAATTGTTTTGTTGTGCTGCTGGAGTTACTCTCAATTGAGATAAATTATGTCCTTGGGCTTTCAGTATATATAGTTGGTTCTTCCAAATTCCAATGATCTAAATCCCTGATTCCAGTGCCCTTTGTGCACGTAACCAAGCTGGATAGTTACAGGAATTCCCCTTCAAGAAAAAGTTGGACAATATTACAGCCACGGTACCAGAATACCTTTAGGAGATTGTTTTAAAAAATCAAAAAAAAATGTTTCAATGCTTCATAAATTCGGAAATAAATTCACAGTATCAGACAGATGTATGTTGCATGCTTGCAAAAATTTTGTGACAAAATACATTGACATACGAGCTACACAAAAAAGACAAACAACTGACAGTGAAAATAGTAAACAGTATGTGCACTGTTCATTTTACATTGACATACCAACGACTAATTTTTTTGTGTAGCTCAGAAATAATGTATTTTCTCATGAAATTTTGCACATGTGTAGTATACACTCATATGTCAATGTGGAAACTTCGTCAGAATTTTCTAAAACTTTGAGATGTAACTTTTGAAATTTTTTGATAAAAAGGGGTCTCCATGTAGCCCGGGCACCAAAACACTACAGTCGGTCACGGTGATGTTATTATACGTATTGAGAAATTTGGGCGTACGAAGTACTATCTCCTTTCCGGTTTTTAGGCTCAATTCAAAAATCTCATCAACCAAGATAGATGGTGAGTGATGGAATAATTCCTGTAGTTTGCAAAAACACTCAATCAATGCACTCGTTTTTCTCAAAAAATTACGTTACCAATGTATTAATTGCAATTCATGCATGCATGAAGTCCATGCATTGGTTAATTTTCTTTTCATACTCCCTCCGTTTCTTTTTACTCCTCATATAAGATTCGGTCAAAGTCAAACTACATAAAGTTTGACCAAATTTATATAAAAAATATGCATATTTATAATACTAAAACAATATAGTAAGAAAACACGTTTCATGGTGCATCTGATAATATTGATTTCATGCTGTGAATGTTTATATTTTTTAATATAAAGTTAGTCAAACTCTATAAAGCTTGACTTTGACCAAACCTTATACGCGGACTAAAAAGAAACGGAGGGAGTACTTGCATGCAATGATTTAATGCACCTTAAAATCTGAACATGTGGTAAGAAACCATCAAATTGAGACTTATAAAATTAGAAATCTAAAATTTTGAGATAAGACCTATAAACCGAGAATGAGGGAGTACAGTGGCTTCGAGTGTTGATTGAATCTTCGGAGAGGCTCCACCTCCAGCGGTCCAGGTCCAGCCCTCCCGCGCAACGGCTACGGAACCTTCCGTAATTGAAGGAGCCCACAAGACAATGTTTGTCCCTCGTCGCGAGCAACGGCCACCCGACTTGCCCACCTGACCAAGTACTACTACTACTACTATCATGAACGGCTATGCAGTCGTACGCAGCGGTCGGGCAGTGCCGCTGAGTGCCCCCGTCCGTCACCACCCACACGGCCGCCCAACGATTCAGGCAGCCGAACCAAAGCAGAGATCAAATCTGAACGAGTGCCCCGTACGTGCACCTAGCTTGGCCAATTTCCCTGCACAAAGTCCAAGAGAAGAGAATTACGACAAGGGAGCAAGGCTTATGTATCATCCATCAGTGAACTACGCTGTACTAGTACTAGGACTACCGAGGTTGCTCGCAAATCAGGGTTCGTCGTAGCGAACTGGAATGATTCTTCAGAACAATCAAACTCTTCTTCTTCTTCTTCCTAGGTCTACCTACGGGGTGCTAGCGGGGACGGACGGCCTGGGCCTGGAGCTGGAGGGCGTGATCCTGAGGACGAGGCCGGGGAAGACGTCGTCGGGGTCGTGGACGTGCGGGTTGCGCTCCAGGATGTAGGGATCGCCGCACCGGTCGCTGATGCCGTGCAGCGTCTCCCCCTCCGCCACCACGTAGATCTCCTCGCACGGCCGCCACCGCGCCGACAGCGACGCGCCACGCACCACCACTGCGGCCTCCGACGTCTCCCCGAGCGAGCACACGAGCAGCAGCGCCGCCAGCGCGAGGCACCACGACGCCGCGTCCGCCACCGCCGCCAGCCTCGGCCTTGTGGTCGTCGACGACATACCACCTCCCTCACCGCGCTGCCTCGCCCCCATGAGTGCGCTCGATCGTGGCTTTGCGGTGATGGTTCGCTAGTGTGTGTGGAGTGAGTGCGAGCTGGTGTTTCGCTGCTTCCGTTGGGTCGGGCTTTATATGAGCAGAGAGCAGAGCAGTAGTGCGTGGGGGGGCCGACCCGACCGACGGTTGGAGCGCAGGTATCCGTTGGGCGATAAGCCCAAGAAGGCCCTCCTGTCATGCACAAACGGCAAGCTTGTTCTACTGTTTTCTCCCGTTGGTTTCATATATCGGGTGATGTAGTCAGTGCACGTATGACCTCATCTGAAGATGATTGAGTGATTGTCAGCAGTGGTGTGTGTGTGTGGGTGTGGGTGTACTCCGATGTTTTCGTTGTGCAAATGGACTTGGTGCGCGAAAGGGAGTTGCTGCGCGATTTGAGGAACACTTGCGCTCGCTCAGTAGACAAAGCGGTCAGTGCCTAGCTGCCATGCGCACAATGCCCACATTAGTGGATTCAATAATGCTTCAACTGGCATCCCCCTTTGCCTTGTCCATGAGACGATGCGGAGGCCCTTTCGCTGCCCAGCAGAGGCTGTCTCCCTCCGCCCAAGCGGCCCAACTGCCAAAAGAGAGTAGTAAACCTACAAGCACGTTGCTGCAAAAATAAAATTTCAATTTTCACATGCAGAGTGCAAAGGTAAAGCAAATTCATCACTTTAATTTTAAATAACTGGCATGGAAGTTCATACGATGATATAACAGAGGAGCAGTTTGTTGCCAGGGCAATGATGTTAAGTTGGAGGTATCCTGAGAATATGGAATTTGTTTCGATCCAGTTACCGACTCTCATGATCGAGAGAAAGAAAATGAAACTCATCACTTGGGCCATGGTCCAACGAAGCTGGAAACCTCAAACATACATGCCCCCGGGCCCCGACCACTTGTTGGATTCGGTTCGGAGGTGCTGCCATGTAACAACAACAGTATGGTCACCCGCAAAAAAAAACAGTATGGTAACTTAGTGATATCACGCACCGAATTGGGGTGGCACAAGAACCATAAACTAGTACTCCCTCCGGCCAAGATTAGTTGTCGCTAAAATGGATGTATCTAGCACTCATATCTGTGTTGCTATAAGTAAAAGTAGAACAAGAAATACTCCAGCACGCGCATCGGTGCATATACGCGGCTCCTTAACCGCGGCTTGAGCAGATTGAAACAGCGTGTATTTTACCATGTAAACAAAAGTTCATGGCGTAGGGCCAGAGCAAAATAATACCAGTAGTATCTGCTTTGTATCTATTCTTTGTGGAAGCAATAAAGTGAAGAAGAACGAAAATTCACAAATACACAGAGTGTTGTAGCAGCTCTCTCAAACCCTATGCATACTACATCGACTTCATGTCCAGTCCTGCTCAATCTATAGTACTTTCATTCCTTCATTTTTTTTTTTCATGTATTTGAAAATATTCTATAATATACATAACTCCCAAACATAAATTTACTTATTAAAATTAGAAAACCGCAAAATTTAAAATGATAATGCAAAATTGTTAGTGGAATTTGAAAAATGTTGATAGTATCCAAAAACATGTCGAGATATTTAAAAAAATGTTCATGAGTTTAAAAAATATGTACATGAAATTCGCAAAAGTTTAAGGCATTGTAAACAAATATTTGCGAAATTAAAAAAACTTTATAACATTTTAAAAAATGTTCAGGGAAATAAAATTATGTAATTAAAAGAGGTTCGTATATATGTTACAATTTAAAAAGAATATTCAAGTGTTTCCAAAATACGGTTGTGAAAATTTTAAAAAAAGTATAAAATGTAAAGAAAATCATATTGTTTTATAAAAATCATATAATTTAAAATATTTCAATGTGTATTTCAAAAATGTTTAATACGTATTCAAAAAATGTATAAAAACATGCATTTGAAAGATGATAATCATGTATTTTAATTTTATTAAATGTGTATAAAAATATTTCAGATGTATACAAAAAATTGCAGATGTGTATGAGAAAAATAGACATCAAAATATATATTTGAAAAAAAAATTAACCACGCATTTGAAATATGTTAAATGGGTATAAGAAAATGTTCATGATGTATAAGAAAAATGTACAATGTGTGTGGAAAAACTACATGTATGGATAAAAGGAAAAAAGGAAAAGGAAAATAAAAAGTAAAAAACCAATATTTTTTAAGAAAATGCTTAAAGAAACACAAAAAACCCAAACCCAAAAAATCATTGGAAACCGAAAGAAAAAGAAAAAAATGAAACCAGAGAACCCCACTAAAGAAACATATTAAAAAAAGTACAAGAAAAATTGATGAAAACCAACACAGAAACCACACATAATAAAGAAAAGAAAATTGTGTCTAAAAACCGTTCCGGCAGGAACTCATATTTGGCCTGCCCAATAATGCCTCCACGGAAAATTGTTGATGTGTGGCGAAAGATAGCATCACAGTAGGCGAAATATACTCAAGAGTTATATGTTCTTTGTCATTGTCTAGTGATCATTGTTTTTTTGTAAGAATAAATTTACTCTCATTCTTTTGGCAGTGCCATGAGATTAGAGAGTTTTCTGTCCTCGCAGATCCGATGCGTTTATGTTGGTATGTCAAACCTTTTTTGTTGGTTTGATTCTTTATGGAGTTGAAATCTTTTATCGAAACCATGGTGAAGATATTTTGATCCGTCAGCCTGCACTTCTAGGCAATAATCCCTGGCCCAAGTACATTCATCAATCAAGGTTTTCCATCTTTTTGGATGGGTGACTCAAGGCTTTTTAAAAAACCATTATTGGTAATGTTCATGTGAGTGAAAGAGTAACAACATCGTTGTTGTAGTCCAATTGCAACCTCTTTATCGAAGTCTTTGATATATTTCTTCTACTTGCATAGATTGATACAACAAAGAAGGTGTTTACAAAATACTTTATTGTAATTCTTAGTCATAAAAGTTATTTTGTATTTTTTGGATCTTAAACCCAAATCAGTGTACCTGTAATTGTTATAAGTATGAATAAAATTACATGTGTTTTTAGAAAAGAAGTAGACGAGATATATGGCCGTGCCTCAGGATGAGTTCTGAACGTCAGCCAGGCCACCACGGATGCATCTCCTCTTCTTGCTCTGCTGCTTTTGTCACACACACACACACACAAAAACTCGGACAGAAGAATATACGTTCGAGAATTGCGATGTCAACATCTCACCTCCTTTTCTGCGAGCAGACACGTCGAGATCAACAACGGGCAGCGGACCCACCCATCATCAATTTTCTAAAGAAAACCGTCTTGTAAAGCAAAAACAGTCGAGTGCTTGGTGCAATCCCTGGCCATGGACGTTGACATGCAAAGTTAGTTTAATCTTAGTTTACGTTAAGATAACACTTCGACCGCCGTACCAACACCATAACCGCCGTCATTGGCCCGTACCAAAGCTACGTCAACGGCTACCGCGTGAGTCCACCCCACACCATGGCTTCATAATTAACGACAGCAATCAGTGGTCCACGGCCCCATCGGACGGCTCGCCGGTGCGCTGGAGCGCCGTCCGGCACCGTTGGATGGGTACCTTGGCTGGTTGCAGAGCGCCGGCAGGGCCATGGAGGTTGGAGATGGCTCCCCGCACGTCGCGGAGCGTCGTGCGCCCACGCGGTCGGGCCCCGCGTGGCGATTAGGAAAACCGGGATAATCACCGAAAGTCGCTTGGTCGGTTGCGTTGGGGCGCACCAGTATTTTTTATATAACGTATTGGTCCTCCTCGTCTTGTGATGTTTATTTTCTGTTATCTTTTTAAACAAAGTTGCAGTGTATATGCACAAGCGCATGCAGCGGATTTTGGTGCTTCGACAGTTTGCAAAAGTTTAGCGAGATTAGACCCTATCCAAAAGTATTCTGGGATTTGTCCTTTTGCTACCGTCAGGATCGATGACGGTAGGGTATACCAGCTTACTGTCAAGGCCTTTGACGGTAGAGGTGCACGCCCTATCGTAAAAAAAATTGAAGTATCAAATACAATGTGTACTCACCTGCATAATAGAGATAAATAATATTTTGAGCGGTATATTTTCATTGTCAACATAGCAACTAAGAGATGGCGATATCTTCCATGTCACACACATTATAGGCGGTTCCCAAACAGAATGGTTAAGTTTATACTCCCCCTCCACCAACAAGCATCAATCCGTGACTTGCTCGAAACAACGAGTGTCTCCAACTAACATCAGGTCCTAGGGGAAGTTTTGTTTGCAATTAATTTTGATTTAGTTTGCATAAAACATGGGACTGGGCATCCCGATGACCAGTCATTTTCTCGTGAGTGAGGAGCGGAGTCCACTCCTCTTGAGAATAACCCGCCTAACATGGAAGATAAGGGCAGTCCTAGTTGATACCTGAGCTATTCGAGCATACAAAACATAATGTTTATTTAAAGATTTAGAGTTTGGCACATACAAATTTACTTGGAACTGCAGGTAGATACCGCGTATAGGAAGGTATAGTGGACTCATCTGAAATAACTTTGGGGTTTAAGAGATTGGATGCACAAGCAGTATTCCCGCTTAGTACAAGTGAAGGCTAGCAAAAGACTGGGAAGCGACCAACTAGAGAGCGACAACAGCCATGTACATGCATTAAAATTAATAAACATTGGATGCAAGCATGAGTAGGATGTAATCCACCATGAACATAAATATCGTGAAGGCTATGTTGATTTTGTTTCAACTACATGCGTGAACATGTGCCAAGTCGAGTCATTTAAATCATTCAAAGGAGGATACCACCCCACTATACCACATCATAACCATCTCAATAGCATGCCGGCACGCAAGGTAAACCATTATAACTCATAGCTAATCAAGCATGGCATAAGCAACTATGATCTCTAATTGTCATTGCAAACATGTTTATTCATAATAAGCTGAATCAAGAACGATGAACTCATCATATTTACAAAAACAAAAGAGGTCGAGTTCATACCAGTTTTCCCATCTCAGTCAGCCCATCATATATCATCATAATTGTCTTTCACTTGCACGACCGAACGATGTGAATAATAATAAGAGTGTACGCGCATTGGACTAAGCTGAAATCTGCGAGCATTCAATAAACAGGAGAAGACAAGGCAATATGGGATATTGGTTAAATCAACAATCATGCATATAAGAGCCACTTCAACAATTTAATCATGGTCTTCTCCTATCAACCCCCAAAGAGAAGAAAAGAAATAAAACTATTTACATGGGAAGGCTCCCAACAAGCAAAAGAAGAACAGGAAATATTTTTGGGTTTTCTTTTCAATTATTACTACTACAGCAGAAAAGTAAACTACTACTATTTTTTGTTTTTTCTTAAGGTTTATCAAACACACAAGAAGAAAGCAGGAAAAAGAAAATAAACTAGCATGGATATTGCAGTGAAAGAGTATGAGCACCGACATCTAGCAATGAGTGTGTGTGAACATAAATATAATATCGGTGAGAAATACGTACTCCCCCAAGCTTAGGCTTTTGGCCTAAGTTGGTTTATTACCAGGGATAGCCTGGCGGATACCCATAGGTGTACCTGGGGTCGTACTGCAACGAAGAATAGTTGGGGTTGTACTGTGATGCAGCGGCTATCGCCTCTTGAGCTGCAGCGTGGAGTCGGGCTGCCTCTGCTCCCCTCTCATACTCATCTGCCTCCTCTCTGGTAATGGTATATCTTCCATTTGTCTGAGAATCAAAGAAGGCAGGAGCAGGAAGAGTAATACGGACAACATGTTGTTTGTTAAAGATTAGTCGATACTGAATAGGTGATTCAGTCCTCTCGACAAACTGGTGGGAGACCATAGAATCAGAATCTAAATAAGTAGGAGGCAACTCCATGTCACCCTCACGGATGTCTACCTCAAGAAAATTAGCTAAGTGGGTTGCATAAATTCCCCCAAAGAAATCTTCATTATATCTATTATGATGCAACCTACGAGCTACAATGGCTCCCATTGTTGGAAATATGCCCTAGAGGCAATAGTAAATTAGTTATTATTATATTTCCTTGTTCATGAAAATCGTTTATTATCCATGCTAGAATTGTATTGATGGGAAACTCAGATACATGTGTGGATACATAGACAACACCATGTCCCTAGTAAGCCTCTAGTTGACTAGCTCGTTGATCAATAGATGGTTACGGTTTCCTGACCATGGACATTGGATGTCATTGATAACGGGATCACATCATTAGGAGAATGATGTGATGAACAAGACCCAATCCTAAGCCTAGCACAAGATCGTGTAGTTCGTATGCTAAAGCTTTTCTAATGTCAAGTATCATTTCCTTAGACCATGAGATTGTGCAACTCCCGGATACCGTAGGAATGCTTTGTGTGTACCAAACGTCACAACGTAACTGGGTGGCTATAAAGGTGCACTACGGGTATCTCCGAAAGTGTCTGTTGGGTTGGCACGAATTAAGACTGGGATTTGTCACTCCGTGTGACGGAGAGGTATCTCTGGGCCCACTCGGTAGGACATCATCATAATGTGCACAATGTGATCAAGGAGTTGATCACGGGATGATGTGTTACGGAACGAGTAAAGAGACTTGCCGGTAACGAGATTGAACAAGGTATGGGGATACCGACGATCGAATCTCGGGCAAGTACTATACCGGTAGACAAAGGGAATTGTATACTAGATTGATTGAATCCTTGACATCGTGGTTCATCCGATGAGATCATCGTGGAACATGTAGGAGCCAACATGGGTATCCAAATCCTGATGTTGGTTATTGGCCGGAGAGTTGTCTCTGTCATGTCTACATGGTTCCCGAACCCGTAGGGTCTACACACTTAAGGTTCGATGACGCTAGGGTTATAAGGAAAGTATGTAAGCGGTTACCGAATGTTGTTCGGAGTCCCGGATGAGATCACGGACGTCACGAGAAGTTCCGGAATGATCCGAAGGTAAAGATTTATATATGGGAAGTCCCGTTTTGGTCACTCGAAAAGTTTCAGGTACTATCGGTAACGTATCGGGACCACCGGGAGGGTCCGGGGGTCCACCAGGTGGGGCCACCAGCCCCAGAAGGCTGCGTGGGCCAAGTGTGGGAGGGGACCAGCCCCAAGTGGGCTGGTGCGCCCCCCACCAAGGCCCAAGGCGCAGGGAGAGTAGGAGGGGGCAAACCCTAGGTCCAGATGGGCCTTAAGGCCCACACTAGGTGCGCCCCCTCTCTCCCCCCTTGGCCGCACCCTAGATGGGTTTTGGGGCTGCCGCCACCCCTAGGGAGGGAACCCTAGATGGGGGCGCAGCCCCTCCCCTCCCCCTATGTATACTTGAGGTATTGGGGGCTGCAAAACATATGATTTGATCTCTCTCTTGGCATAGCCCTACCTCTCTCCCTCCTCGTCTCTCGTAGTGCTTGGCGAAGCCCTGCTGGAGTTCCGCGCTCCTCCACCACCACCACGCCGTCGTACTGCTGTTGGACGGAGTCTTCCCCAACCTCTCCTTATCCCCTTGCTGGATCAAGGCGTGGGAGACGTCACCGGGCTGCATGTGTGTTGAACGCGGATGCGCCGTGGTTCGGCGCTTAGATCGGAATCAACCGCGATCTGAATCGCTACGAGTACGACTCCTTCATCCGCGTTCTTGCAATGCTTCCGCTTAGCAATCTACAAGGGTATGTAGATGCACTCCCCTTCCCCTCGTTGCTAGATTACTCCATAGATTGATCTTGGTGATGAGTAGAAAATTTTAAATTTCTGCTACGATCCCCAACACCCATATGATAGGATTGGTCTCCTAACACAGCACTCCTGAGAATGCTAAGGTCAGGGACACACATGTGACATGCTTCATCTTTAGCATTTATGCATCTACGTATGAAGAGAGCAAAATGATGTATAGCAGGAAAGTGAATGCTCCCTACGGTAGCTTGTGTTATATCTCTAGATTCCCCTACAGTTATACTAGCAAGAAAGTTTCTAAATTCAGATTTACGAGGATCAATAGTACTACCCCATTGTGGGAGTTTGCAGGCAAGAGTAAAATCCTCTATATCCATGGTATAAGATTTATCATAAAGATCAAACATGACTGAAGGAGAATTCCGAGAAGATGAAAACTCAAACCTCCTCACAAATGAACTAGTGAGATCATGATACTATAGGCATTTGTCTGCCTCAAAGTCCACAAGATCGGCGTTGCGCAAATATGCATTAAATTCTTCTTTAATTCCCGCCCGATCCATAAATTTTTCCGAAGGCCATTCACAGGGCCTCACGGGAGCATCCCTCGGGGGCTCCTCATCAGCATCATGCATTGTAAGCCTGGGGTCTTGCTTCCTTGAAGAACCACCTTGGAACATCTTTCTAAACATATTGTTTTTTTCTGAAATTTTTAGTAACTTCAAACAAAAGTGAACAAAGCTCAACAAAATTGATAGCAACAACTCCTACAAGTGCCTAGGGCCTATATCAAGCATTGGAACTACTTGGAACCATATAAATTTGACATGCAAACTCAAGAACATGGTCACCTATGCAGCACAAATTTGCAAAGAATAAAGTATTAGAACAAAAACTAATTGGACCAATGGAGGAGTCACATACCAAGGAACAATCTCCCCAAGCAGTTTTGTGAGAGGTGCTTTGAGCAAGGAGATCGAAAATCACAGCAAAGTGAGCTACAACTCGTGCTTGAACCAGATATTCGTGTTTGTGTGAGGAAGAAGAAGGAGATGGGTGCAGGAATAAGTGGAGCAGGGCCACTGTGGGCCCACGAGGCAGGGGGCGCGCCCTGGGGGGTAGGGCGCGCCCTCCACCCTCGTGGCCAGGTGGCAGCTCCCCCCGCGGTGATTTTTGCACCATAAATCCTCAAATATTCCCGCAAAAATCATATTAAATTGGCATGGCATTCTGAGGACTTTTATTTTCGGGATATTTTTATATTGCACGGATAAACCAGGAAACAGACAGAAAAAATACTATTTTTACTTTATTTCAACTAAACATCAGAAAGTATAAAGAGGGTACAGAAGGTTGTGTCTTCTAGTTTCATCCATCTCATGCTCATCAAAAGGAATCCACTAACAAGGTTGATCAGGTCTTGTTAACAAACTCATTCCGAATAACATGAAACCGGAGAAATTTCGAATAACACTATGTTACCTCAACGGGGATATGCACATCCCCAATAATAAGAATATCGTATTTCTTCTTGACAGTAGGAAGAGGAAATTCAAAACCTCCAAATATAATCGATGGAATTTTTCAATAGAGTTGATACTATGAACTTGAGGTTGTTTCCTCGGAAAGTGTACCGTATGCTCATTACCATTAACATGAAAAGTGACATTGCCTTTGTTGCAATCAATAACAGCCCCTGCAGTATTAAGAAAAGGTCTTCCAAGAATAATAGACATACTATCATCCTCGGGGATATCAAGAAAAATAAAGTTCGTTAAAATAGTAACGTTTGCAACCACAACAGGCACATCCTCACAAATACTGACAGGTGTAGCAGTTGATTTATCAGCCATTTGCAAAGATATTTCAGTAGGTGTCAACTTATTCAAATCAAGTCTACGATATAAAGAGAGAGGCATAACACTAACACCGGCTCCAAGATCACATAAAGCAGTTTTAACATAATTTCTTTTAATGGAGCATGGTATAGTAGGTACTCCGGGATCTCCAAGTTTCTTAGGTATTCCACCCTTAAAAGTATAATTAGCAAGCATGGTGAAAATTTCAGCTTCCGGTATCTTTCTTTTATTAGTAACAATATCTTTCATATACTTAGCATAAGGATTCATTTTGAGCATATCAGTCAATCACATACGCAAAAAGATAGGTCTAATCATTTCAGCAAAGCGCTCAAAATCCTCATCATCCTTTTTCTTGGATGGTTTGGGAGTAAAAGGCATGGGTTTTTGAACCCATGGTTCTCTTTCTTTACCATGTTTCCTAGCAACAAAGTCTCTCTTATCATAACGTTGATTCTTTGATTGTGGGTTATCAAGATCAACAACAGGTTCAATTTCTACATCATTATCATTACTAGGTTGAGCATCATCATTAACATTTTCACTAGGTTCATGCTCATTACCAGATTGTGTTTCAGCATCAGACATAGAGATATCATTTGGATTATCACGTGGTTCAGCAATAGGTTCACTAGAAGTTTGCCAAGTCCTATCATTTTTCTTTTTCTTCCTTTTAGGAGAACTAGGTGCATCAATATTGTTTCTCTGAGAATGTTGCTCAATTCTCTTAGGGTGGCCTTCAGGATACAAAGGTTCCTGAGTCATTCTACCAGTTCTAGTAGCCACTTTAACAGCATAATCATTTTTCTTACTATTCATTTCATCAAGCAACTCTTTTTGAGCCTTAAGTACTTGTTCTACTTGAGTGGTAACCATAGAAGCATGTTTTCTAACAAGTTTAAGTTCACCTCTAATATTAGCCATATAATCACCCAAGTGTTTAATCATATCGGAATCGTAATTCAATTGTCTACCAAAATAAGCATTGAAGTTTTCTTGTTTGACAATAAAGTTATCAAACTCTTCTAAGCATTGTCTAGCAGATTTATAGTGAGGAATATCACCTTCATCGAATCTATGGGAGAATTTACCTTTACTACCTGTGTCAGGTTATCAGAATCAGGAGGTTCTTCAATAGGTAATGGATCAAGATCATAAGTTTGTTCAACATGCGGTAAATTAACACCATGTATTTCTTCAATAGGAGGTAAATTCTTAACATCTTCAGCTTTAATACCTTTTTCTTTCATAGATTTCTTTGCCTCTTGCATATCTTCAGGACTAAGAAATAGAACACCTCTCTTCTTCGGAGTTGTTTTAAGAATAGGATCATCAATTGGAGCGGGAGCTGGCTTAGGAGGTGCCCATTTATTTTCATTTGTCAACATATTATTCAATAGAATTTCAGCTTCATCCGGTGTTCTTTCCCTAAAAAAGAGAACCAGCACAACTATCCAGGTAATCTCTGGAAGTATCGGTTAGTCCATTATAAAAGATATCAAGTATTTCATTTTTCTTAAGAGGATGATCAGGCAAAGCATTAAGTAACTTAAGAAGCCTCCCCCAAGCTTGTGGGAGACTCTCTGTTTTAATTTGCACAAAGGTGTATATTTCCTTTAAAGCAGCTTGTTTCTTATGAGCAGGGAAATATTTAGCAGAGAAGTAATAAATCATATCCTGGGGACTACACACACAACTAGGATCAAGAGAATTAAACCATTCTAGCATCACCCTTTAATGAGAACGGAAATATTTTAAGGATATAGAAGTAACAAGATCTCTCATCATTAGTGAACAGGGTGGCTATATCATTTAATTTAGTAAGATGTGCCACAACAGTTTCAGATTCATAACCATGGAAAGGATCAGATTCAACCAAAGTAATTATATCAGGATCAACAGAGAATTCATAATCCTTATCGGGAACACAAATAGGTGAAGTAGCAAAAGCAAGGTCAAGTTTCATTTCGTCTTTAAGAGATTCTTTGTTCCATTTAACTAATAGCCTCTTAAGCTTGTTTCTATCTCTGCAAGCTAAAATAGTGGCAGAAGATTCCATATCAAAAACATAACCCTCAGGAATAATAGGCCTATCTTCATCATCACTTTCATCATTATAATCAGATTCAATAATTTCTTTCTCTTTAGCCCTAGCAATTTGTTCATCAAGAAATTCACCAAGTGGCACAGTAGTATCAGGCATAGAAGTAGTTTCATCATAAGTATCATGTATAGCAGAAGTGGAATCATCAATAACATGTGACATATCAGGACGAATAGCAGAAGCAGGTTTAGGTGTCGCAAGCTTACTCATAACAGAAGGTGAATCAAGTGCAGAGCTAGATGGCAGTTCCTTACCTCCCCTCGTAGTTGAGGGATAAATTGTTGTCTTGGCGTCTTTCAAGTTCTTCATAGTGTCCAGCAGATATAAATCCCAAGTGACTCAAAGAATAGAGCTATGCTCCCCGGCAATGGCGCCAGAAATTAGTCTTGATAACCCACAAGTATAGGGGATCGCAACAACTTTCGAGGGTAGAGTATTCAACCCAAATTTATTGATTCGACACAAGGAGCCAAAGAATATTCTCAAGTATTAGCAGCTGAGTTATCAATTCAACCACACCTGAAAACTTAGTATCTGCAGCAAAGTGTTTAGTAGCAAAGTAATATGATAGTGGTGGTGACGGTAACAAAAGAGCAATGAAAGCAAAGTAATATTTTTGGTATTTTGTAGTGATTCTAACAGTAGCAACGAGAAAGTAAATAAGCGTAAACCAGTATATGGAAAGCTCGTAGGCATTGGACCGGTGATGGATAATTATGCCGGATGCGGTTCATCATGTAACTGTCATAACATAGGGTGATACAGAACTAGCTCCAATTCATCAATGCAATGTAGGCATGTATTCCGAATATAGTCATACGTGCCTATGGAAAAGAACTTGCATGACATCTTTTGTCCTACCCTCCCGTGGCAGCGGGGTCCTATTGGAAACTAAGGGATATTAAGGCCTCCTTTTAATAGAGAACCGGAACAAAGCATTAGCACATAATGAATACATGAACTCCTCAAACTATGGTCATCACCGGGAGTGGTCCCGATTATTGTCACTTCGGGGTTGCCGGATCATAACACATAGTAGGTGACTATAGACTTGCAAGATAGGATCAAGAACTCACATATATTCATGAAAACATAATAGGTTCAGATCTGAAATCATGGCACTCGGGCCCTAGTGACAAGCATTAAGCATAACAAAGTCATAGCAACATCAATCTCAGAACATAATGGATACTAGGGATCAAACCCTAACAAAACTAACTCGATTACATGATAGATCTCATCCAACCCATCACCGTCCAGCAAGCCTACGATGGAATTACTCACGCACGGCGGTGAGCATCATGAAATTGGTGATGGAGGATGGTTGATGATGACGACGGCGACGAATCCCCCTCTCCGGAGCCCCGAACGGACTCCAGATCAGCCCTCCCGAGAGGTTTTAGGGCTTGGCGGTGGCTCCATATCGTAAAACGCGATGATTTCTTCTCCTTTATTTTTTTCTCCCCGAAAGCAAATATATAGAGTTGGAGTTGGCGTCGGGAGGTCTCCAGGGGGCCCACGAGGTAGGGGGCGCGCCCCCACCCTCGTGGACAGGGTGTGGGCCCCCTGGTCTTCATCTATGGCGAGGATTTTTTATTATTTATTGTAAGATATTCGGTGGAGTTTCAGGTCATTCCGAGAACTTTTGTTTTCTACACATAAAACAACATCATGGCAATTCTGCTGAAAACAACGTCAGTCCGGGTTAGTTCCATTCAAATCATACAAGTTAGAGTCCAAACAAGGGCAAAAGTGTTTGGAAAAGTAGATACGACGGAGACGTATCATGGTGCAGGCGGACGAGGCATGGCCGGTGGAGCAGGGCCGCCGCGGGTGGTGCTGGCGGCGAGGGTGGTGTGCTGGACCCGCTGCTTCAGCTTCGTCATCCGGCGCTCCTCAAGTTTGAGGTACGCGATGACACGCTGAAAAGTGGGTTGCGGCAGCAAGGTGAGGTCGGACACCGCGTTGCCGAAGTTCTCGTTAAGGCCGGCGGTGAGGGTGCTCAGCATGAGGTCGTCAGAGATCTTGGCGCTGATGTTGCGAAGCTCGTCGGCGGGCATCTTGAGCCTCATGCCATACTCATCGATGGTGGAGTTGTCCTGGTGACAACCGAAGAACTACTGCTGCAAGAAAATAAGGCGCTGAAGTTTGTTGTCAGTGAAGAGCGTGTTGATCTTGGCCCACATGGCGCAGGCGTCGTCGCCCTCGGCGGCAACCGTGTGGAAGATGTCCTTCGAGACGGTTTGGTAGAACCATCGGATGAGCGTGGCCTCGATGGCGTACTGCTACCTCTTGAGCACTGCGTTGGTTTTCCCTTGAAGAGGAAAGGGTGATGCAGCAAAGTAGCGTAAGTATTTCCCTCGGTTTTTGAGAACCAAGGTATCAATCCAGTAGGAGGCCATGCTCGAGTCTCACGCACCTACACAAACAAATAAGAACCTCGCAACCAACGCGATAAAGGGGTTGTCAATCTCTGCATGGTCACTTGCGAGAGTGAGATCTGATAGAGATGATAAGATAATTTTTTGATATTTTTATGATAAAGAATAAAAGTAAAGAAAGCAAAATAAACAAAGATAGAAATAGCTTGTTGACGGAAGATTAATATGATGGAAAATAGACCTGGGGGCCATAGGTTTCACTAGTGGCTTCTCTCAAGATAGCATAAGTATTACGGTGAGTGAACGAATTACTGTCAAGCAATTGATAGAATTGAGCATAGTTATGAGAATATCTAGGTATGATAATGTATATAGGCATCATGTCCGTGACAAGTAGACCGACTCCTGCCTATATCTACTACTATTACTACACACATCGACCGCTATCCAGCATGCATCTAGAGTATTAAGTTCGTAAGAACAGAGTAACGCTTTAAGCAAGATGACATGATGTAGAGGGATAAACTCATGCAATATGATATAAACCCCATCTTTTTATCCTCAATGGCAACAATACAATACGTGTCGTTTCCCCTGCTGTCACTGGGATTGAGCACCGCAAGATTGAACCCAAAGCTAAGCACTTCTCCCATTGCAAGAAAGATCAATCTAGTAGGCCAAACCAAACTGATAATTCAAAGAGACTTGCAAAGATAGCCATTCATACATAAAAAAAATTCAGAGTAGATTCAAATATTGTTCATAGATAATCTTGATCATAAACCCACAATTCATCGGATCTCGACAAACACACCGCAAAAAGAAGAGTTACATCAAATAGATCTCCAAGAGAATCGAGGAGAACTTTGTATTGAGATCCAAAGAGAGAGAAGAAGCCATCTAGATAATAACTATGGACCCGAAGGTCTGAGGTAAACTACTCACACATCATCGGAGAGAGTATGGTGTTGATGTAGAAGCCCTCCGTGATCAATAACCCCCTCCGGTGGAGCGCCGGAAAAGGCCCCAAGATGGGATCTCACGGGTACAAAAGGTTGTGGCGGTGGAAATAGGGTTTTGGCTTCGTATATGATGTTTCCAGGGTATATGAGTATATATAGGCGAAGGAGGTCGGTCAGGAGAGCTACGAGGGGCCCACGAGGGTGGAGGGCACGCCCAGGGGGTAGGTGCGCCTCCCTGCCTCGTGGCTTCCTCGTCGGTTGCTTGACGTCCACTCCAAGTCCTCTAGACCACGTTTGTTCCGAAAATCACGTTCCCGAAGGTTTCATTCCGTTTGGACTCCGTTTGATATCTTTTTCCTTCGAAACACTGAAATAGGAAAAAAAACATCAATTTGGGCTGGGCCTCCGGTTAATAGGTTAGTCCCAAAAATAATATAAAAGTGTATAATAAAGCCCATTAAACGTCCAAAACAGAATATATAATAGCATGGGACAATAAAAAATTATAGATACGTTGGAGACGTATCACGGACCACTCCGGATCGCCCCGCATGCACCCGCCGTCCACAGAACCATCGATGTGCTCGGTGAGATAGTACTCGCGGAAGATGAGGTTGAAGTACGTCTTTCGCGTGTAGTTCGATGTGCTGGAGCTATCGAGGCGGACGGGGACCCGGGCCTCGATGTTGAGGTCATGGATGGCAGCGGCGGAGGGCTCGGGGCTGGTGAAGGGGTTCGACGAGCGGGTGGTGGAGGAGCCTGAGGAGGACATGGCGGCGCGGGTAGGGTTAGGTTTTTGTGTTGGTACTGGTAGGGCCTCGTGGCTTCCTCGTCGCACGCCCTTGTGTCAGGACTAGCAGTCCCTTCGCTTCCACCCCCTCTCCCCGCCCCGCCCTGCCGCCGGCGCCGGCGCTATTCTCCGGCCGCCTCCTCACTGCGCAGCTCCCGTCCGTCCATACCAAATCACGTCTCGACATGGCCGCCACCATGCCCGCGCTTTCGTCGTAGTTTTGGCCGTCGACCGAAGGAGGTTTGGCCGTCGCCGTCGTAGCCGGTGGCAGAGGGGATACGACCGCCAGCGACGTACCACGGCGACCACGACAGCTTTCGATGAGTGCTCTAGAGCGGCCAGTAGGCGGCCGCGAACCACCCCTGCTGCATCGAGGTGATTATCGCGGCCTCTTTGCCACCACGAGCGTAAGGTGTTCGACACTTTGCCCATAAAGGTATGGACAGTGGAGATACATTTTTCTTCCACCACTTCATTTGTTCATCTGACGATTCGTCGGCGAATGATGAAGATCTTGTGGTGGCTGCACTGGTCGTTCACGACCACATTCAACGGTAGCTTCCTCGGTATAGGGGGTCACTCCCTGGCCGTGCTCCCAACCTGAACCACACCAGGGAGAGAGGTCACGCCTTGCTCTATGCTGATTACTTTGCGGACACCCCGCTCTTCGATTGGGTTATAAAACTATTTTTACTTTCAGACAATTAATATTTGAATGTGCAAACTTGTTTTGATATGAATATATGGGCATTTTTGGCCGTGGCGGACGGGATGGGGCCAAAGGATGCGGTCGTGTGCTTCGCGCACGGCCACCGCATCCCAGAACAAGCTCGTACACGACCTTATTGTCCTACCCAAACGGACCAAATCCGGACAAAGCGGACGTCCGTTTGGGACCGCGGTGGAGTTGGCCTAATACATGCAACACAATATAGGCCGAGCAGCGACCCCTGGCATGTGAAATACAGCGAGACGCGAGGCGCAGCGTGGCCGGGGATCACGGCCACCGCATCCCAGAACAAGCTCGGACACGACCTTATTGTCCTACCCAAACGGACCGAATCCGGACAAAGCGGACGTCCGTTTGGGATCGCGCGGTGGAGTTGGCCTAATACATGCAACACAATATAGGCCGAGCAGCGACCCCTGGCATGTGAAATACAGCGAGACGCGAGGCGCAGCGTGGCCGGGGATCACGGCCACCGCATCCCAGAACAAGCTCGGACACGACCTTATTGTCCTACCCAAACGGACCGAATCCGGACAAAGCGGACGTCCGTTTGGGATCGCGCGGTGGAGTTGGCCTAATACATGCAACACAATATAGGCCGAGCAGCGACCCCTGGCATGTGAAATACAGCGAGACGCGAGGCACAGCGTGGCCGGGGATCACGGCCACCGCATCCCAGAACAAGCTCGGACACGACCTTATTGTCCTACCCAAACGGACCGAATCCGGACAAAGCGGACGTCCGTTTGGGACCGCGGTGGAGTTGGCCTAATACATGCAACACAATATAGGCCGAGCAGCGACCCCTGGCATGTGAAATACAGCAAGACGCGAGGCGCAGCGTGGCCGGGGATCACGGCCACCGCATCCCAGAACAAGCTCGGACACGACCTTATTGTGCTACCCAAACGGACCGAATCCGGACAAAGCGGACGTCCGTTTGGGATCGCGCGGTGGAGTTGGCCTAATACATGCAACACAATATAGGCCGAGCAGCGACCCCTGGCGTGTGAAATACAGCGAGACGCGAGGCGCAGCGTGGCCGGGGATCACGGCCACCGCATCCCAGAACAAGCTCGGACACGACCTTATTGTCCTACCCAAACGGACCGAATCCGGACAAAGCGGACGTCCGTTTGGGATCGCGCGGTGGAGTTGGCCTAATACATGCAACACAATATAGGCCGAGCAGCGACCCCTGGCATGTGAAATACAGCGAGACGCGAGGCGCAGCGTGGCCGGGGATCACGGCCACCGCATCCCAGAACAAGCTCGGACACGACCTTATTGTCCTACCCAAACGGACCGAATCCGGACAAAGCGGACGTCCGTTTGGGATCGCGCGGTGGAGTTGGCCTAATACATGCAACACAATATACGCCGAGCAGCGACCCCTGGCATGTGAAATACAGCGAGACGCGAGGCGCAGCGTGGCCGGGGATCACGACCACCGCATCCCAGAACAAGCTCGGACACGACCTTATTGTCCTACCCAAACGGACCGAATCCGGACAAAGCGGACGTCCGTTTGGGATCGCGCGGTGGAGTTGGCCTAATACATGCAACACAATATAGGCCGAGCAGCGACCCCTGGCATGTGAAATACAGCGAGACGCGAGGCGCAGCGTGGCCGGGGATCACGGCCACCGCATCCCAGAACAAGCTCGGACACGACCTTATTGTCCTACCCAAACGGACCGAATCCGGACAAAGCGGACGTCCGTTTGGGATCGCGCGGTGGAGTTGGCCTAATACATGCAACACAATATAGGCCGAGCAGCGACCCCTGGCATGTGAAATACAGCGAGACGCGAGGCGCAGCGTGGCCGGGGATCACGGCCACCGCATCCCAGAACAAGCTCGGACACGACCTTATTGTCCTACCCAAACGGACCGAATCCGAACAAAGCGGACGTCCGTTTGGGATCGCGCGGTGGAGTTGGCCTAATACATGCAACACAATATAGGCCGAGCAGCGACCCCTGGCATGTGAAATACAGCGAGACGCGAGGCGCAGCGTGGCCGGGGATCACGGCCACCGCATCCCAGAACAAGCTCGGACACGACCCTATTGTCCTACCCAAACGGACCGAATCCGGACAAAGCGGACGTCCGTTTGGGATCGCGTGGTGGAGTTGGCCTAATACATGCAACACAATATAGGCCGAGCAGCGACCCCTGGCATGTGAAATACAGCGAGACGCGAGGCGCAGCGTGGCCGGGGATCACGGCCACCGCATCCCAGAACAAGCTCGGACACGACCTTATTGTCCTACCCAAACGGACCGAATCCGGACAAAGCGGACGTCCGTTTGGGATCGCGCGGTGGAGTTGGCCTAATACATGCAACACAATATACGCCGAGCAACGACCCCTGGCATGTGAAATACAGCGAGACGCGAGGCGCAGCGTGGCCGGGGATCACGGCCACCGCATCCCAGAACAAGCTCGGACACGACCTTATTGTCCTACCCAAACGGACCGAATCTGGACAAAGCGGACGTCCGTTTGGGATCGCGCGGTGGAGTTGGCCTAATACATGCAACACAATATACGCCGAGCAGCGACCCCTGGCATGTGAAATACAGCGAGACGCGAGGCGCGGTGTGGCCGGGGATCACGGCCACCGCATCCCAGAACAAGCTCGGACACGACCTTATTGTCCTACCCAAACGGACCGAATCCGGACAAAGCGGACGTCCGTTTGGGATCGCGCGGTGGAGTTGGCCTAATACATGCAACACAATATAGGCCGAGCAGCGATCCCTGGCATGTGAAATACAGCGAGACGCGAGGCGCAGCGTGGCCGGGGATCACGGCCACCGCATCCCAGAACAAGCTCGGACACGACCTTATTGTCCTACCCAAACGGACCAAATCCGGACAAAGCGGACGTCCGTTTGGGATCGCGCGGTGGAGTTGGCCTAATACATGCAACACAATATAGGCCGAGCAGCGATCCCTGGCATGTGAAATACAGCGAGACGCGAGGCGCGGCGTGGCCGGGGATCACGGCCACCGCATCCCAGAACAAGCTCGGACACGACCTTATTGTCCTACCCAAACGGACCGAATCCGTACAAAGCGGACGTCCGTTTGGGATCGCGCGGTGGAGTTGGCCTAATACATGCAACACAATATAGGCCGAGCAGCGACCCCTGGCATGTGAAATACAGCGAGACGCGAGGCGCAGCGTGGCCGGGGATCACGGCCACCGCATCCCAGAACAAGCTCGGACACGACCTTATTGTCCTACCCAAACGGACCGAATCCGGACAAAGCGGACGTCCGTTTGGGATCGCGCGGTGGAGTTGGCCTAATACATGCAACACAATATAGGCCGAGCAGCGACCCCTGGCATGTGAAATACAGCGAGACGCGAGGCGCAGCGTGGCCGGGGATCACGGCCACCGCATCCCAGAACAAGCTCGGACACGACCTTATTGTCCTACCCAAACGGACCGAATCCGGACAAAGCGGACGTCCGTTTGGGATCGCGCGGTGGAGTTGGCCTAATACATGCAACACAATATAGGCCGAGCAGCGACCCCTGGCATGTGAAATACAGCAAGACGCGAGGCGCAGCGTGGCCGGGGATCACGGCCACCGCATCCCAGAACAAGCTCGGACACGACCTTATTGTCCTACCCAAACGGACCGAATCCGGACAAAGCGGACGTCCGTTTGGGATCGCGCGGTGGAGTTGGCCTAATACATGCAACACAATATAGGCCGAGCAGCGACCCCTGGCATGTGAAATACAGCAAGACGCGAGGCGCAGCGTGGCCGGGGATCACGGCCACCGCATCCCAGAACAAGCTCGGACACGACCTTATTGTCCTACCCAAACGGACCGAATCCGGACAAAGCGGACGTCCGTTTGGGATCGCGCGGTGGAGTTGGCCTAATACATGCAACACAATATAGGCCGAGCAGCGACCCCTGGCATGTGAAATACAGCGAGACGCGAGGCGCAGCGTGGCCGGGGATCACGGCCACCGCATCCCAGAACAAGCTCGGACACGACCTTATTGTCCTACCCAAACGGACCGAATCCGGACAAAGCGGACGTCCGTTTGGGATCGCGCGTTGGAGTTGGCCTAATACATGCAACACAATATAGGCCCAGCAGCGACCCCTGGCATGTGAAATACAGCGAGACGCGAGGCGCAGCGTGGCCGGGGATCACGGCCACCGCATCCCAGAACAAGCTCGGACACGACCTTATTGTCCTACCCAAACGGACCGAATCCGGACAAAGCGGACGTCCGTTTGGGATAGCGCGGTGGAGTTGGCCTAATACATGCAACACAATATAGGCTGAGCAGCGACCCCTGGCATGTGAAATACAGCGAGACGCGAGGCGCAGTGTGGCCGGGGATCACGGCCACCGCATCCCAGAACAAGCTCGGACACGACCTTATTGTCCTACCCAAACGGACCGAATCCGGACAAAGCGGACGTCCGTTTGGGATCGCGCGGTGGAGTTGGCCTAATACATGCAACACAATATACGCCGAGCAGCGACCCCTGGCATGTGAAATACAGCGAGACGCGAGGCGCAGCGTGGCCGGGGATCACGGCCACCGCATCCCAGAACAAGCTCGGACACGACCTTATTGTCCTACCCAAACGGACCGAATCCGGACAAAGCGGACGTCCGTTTGGGATCGCGCGGGGGAGTTGGCCTAATACATGCAACACAATATAGGCCGAGCAGCGACCCCTGGCATGTGAAATACAGCGAGACGCGAGGCGCAGCGTGGCCGGGGATCACGGTCACCGCATCCCAGAACAAGCTCGGACACGACCTTATTGTCCTACCCAAACGGACCGAATCCGGACAAAGCGGACGTCCGTTTGGGATCGCGCGGTGGAGTTGGCCTAATACATGCAACACAATATACGCCGAGCAGCGACCCCTGGCATGTGAAATACAGCGAGACGCGAGGCGCAGCGTGGCCGGGGATCACGGCCACCGCATCCCAAAACAAGCTCGGACACGACCTTATTGTCCTACCCAAACGGACCGAATCCGGACAAAGCGGACGTCCGTTTGGGATCGCGCGGTGGAGTTGGCCTAATACATGCAACACAATATAGGCCGAGCAGCGACCCCTGGCATGTGAAATACAGCGAGACGCGAGGCGCAGCGTGGCCGGGGATCACGGCCACCGCATCCCAGAACAAGCTCGGACACGACCTTATTGTCCTACCCAAACGGACCGAATCCGGACAAAGCGGACGTCCGTTTGGGATCGCGCGGTGGAGTTGGCCTAATACATGCAACACAATATAGGCCGAGCAGCGACCCCTGGCATGTGAAATACAGCGAGACGCGAGGCGCAGCGTGGCCGGGGATCACGGCCACCGCATCCCAGAACAAGCTCGGACACGACCTTATTGTCCTACCCAAACGGACCGAATCCGAACAAAGCGGACGTCCGTTTGGGATCGCGCGGTGGAGTTGGCCTAATACATGCAACACAATATAGGCCGAGCAGCGACCCCTGGCATGTGAAATACAGCGAGACGCGAGGCGCAGCGTGGCCGGGGATCACGGCCACCGCATCCCAGAACAAGCTCGGACACGACCTTATTGTCCTACCCAAACGGACCGAATCCGGACAAAGCGGACGTCCGTTTGGGATCGCGCGGTGGAGTTGGCCTAATACATGCAACACAATATAGGCCGAGCAGCGACCCCTGGCATGTGAAATACAGCGAGACGCGAGGCGCAGCGTGGCCGGGGATCACGGCCACCGCATCCCAGAACAAGCTCGGACACGACCTTATTGTCCTACCCAAACGGACCGAATCCGGACAAAGCGGACGTCCGTTTGGGATCGCGCGGTGGAGTTGGCCTAATACATGCAACACAATATAGGCCGAGCAGCGACCCCTGGCATGTGAAATACAGCGAGACGCGATGCGCAGCGTGGCCGGGGATCGCGGCCACCGCATCCCAGAACAAGCTCGGACACGACCTTATTGTCCTACCCAAACGGACCGAATCCGGACAAAGCGGACGTCCGTTTGGGATCGCGCGGTGGAGTTGGCCTAATACATGCAACACAATATAGGCCGAGCAGCGACCCCTGGCATGTGAAATACAGCAAGACGCGAGGCGCAGCGTGGCCGGGGATCACGGCCACCGCATCCCAGAACAAGCTCGGACACGACCTTATTGTCCTACCCAAACGGACCGAATCCGGACAAAGCGGACGTCCGTTTGGGATCGCGCGGTGGAGTTGGCCTAATACATGCAACACAATATAGGCCGAGCAGCGACCCCTGGCATGTGAAATACAGCGAGACGCGAGGCGCAGCGTGGCCGGGGATCACGGCCACCGCATCCCAGAACAAGCTCGGACACGACCTTATTGTCCTACCCAAACGGACCGAATCCGGACAAAGCGGACGTCCGTTTGGGATCGCGCGGTGGAGTTGGCCTAATACATGCAACACAATATAGGCCGAGCAGCGACCCCTGGCATGTGAAATACAGCAAGACGCGAGGCGCAGCGTGGCCGGGGATCACGGCCACCGCATCCCAGAACAAGCTCGGACACGACCTTATTGTCCTACCCAAACGGACCGAATCCGGACAAAGCGGACGTCCGTTTGGGATCGCGCGGTGGAGTTGGCCTAATACATGCAACACAATATAGGCCGAGCAGCGACCCCTGGCATGTGAAATACAGCGAGACGCGAGGCGCAGCGTGGCCGGGGATCACGGCCACCGCATCCCAGAACAAGCTCGGACACGACCTTATTGTCCTACCCAAACGGACCGAATCCGGACAAAGCGGACGTCCGTTTGGGATCGCGCGGTGGAGTTGGCCTAATACATGCAACACAATATAGGCCCAGCAGCGACCCCTGGCATGTGAAATACAGCGAGACGCGAGGCGCAGCGTGGCCGGGGATCACGGCCACCGCATCCCAGAACAAGCTCGGACACGACCTTATTGTCCTACCCAAACGGACCGAATCCGGACAAAGCGGACGTCCGTTTGGGATAGCGCGGTGGAGTTGGCCTAATACATGCAACACAATATAGGCTGAGCAGCGACCCCTGGCATGTGAAATACAGCGAGACGCGAGGCGCAGTGTGGCCGGGGATCACGGCCACCGCATCCCAGAACAAGCTCGGACACGACCTTATTGTCCTACCCAAACGGACCGAATCCGGACAAAGCGGACGTCCGTTTGGGATCGCGCGGTGGAGTTGGCCTAATACATGCAACACAATATACGCCGAGCAGCGACCCCTGGCATGTGAAATACAGCGAGACGCGAGGCGCAGCGTGGCCGGGGATCACGGCCACCGCATCCCAGAATAAGCTCGGACACGACCTTATTGTCCTACCCAAACGGACCGAATCCGGACAAAGCGAACGTCCGTTTGGGATCGCGCGGTGGAGTTGGCCTAATACATGCAACACAATATAGGCCGAGCAGCGACCCCTGGCATGTGAAATACAGCGAGACGCGAGGCGCAGCGTGGCCGGGGATCACGGCCACCGCATCCCAGAACAAGCTCGGACACGACATTATTGTCCTACCCAAACGGACCGAATCCGGACAAAGCGGACGTCCGTTTGGGATCGCGCGGTGGAGTTGGCCTAATACATGCAACACAATATACGCCGAGCAGCGACCCCTGGCATGTGAAATACAGCGAGACGCGAGGCGCAGCGTGGCCGGGGATCACGGCCACCGCATCCCAGAACAAGCTCGGACACGACCTTATTGTCCTACCCAAACGGACCGAATCCGGACAAAGCGGACGTCCGTTTGGGATCGCGCGGTGGAGTTGGCCTAATACATGCAACACAATATAGGCCGAGCAGCGACCCCTGGCATGTGAAATACAGCGAGACGCGAGGCGCAGCGTGGCCGGGGATCACGGCCACCGCATCCCAGAACAAGCTCGGACACGACCTTATTGTCCTACCCAAACGGACCGAATCCGGACAAAGCGGACGTCCGTTTGGGATCGCGCGGTGGAGTTGGCCTAATACATGCAACACAATATACGCCGAGCAGCGACCCCTGGCATGTGAAATACAGCGAGACGCGAGGCGCAGCGTGGCCGGGGATCACGGCCACCGCATCCCAGAACAAGCTCGGACACGACCTTATTGTCCTACCCAAACGGACCGAATTCGGACAAAGCGGACGTCCGTTTGGGATCGCGCGGTGGAGTTGGCCTAATACATGCAACACAATATAGGCCGAGCAGCGACCCCTGGCGTGTGAAATACAGCGAGACGCGAGGCGCAGCGTGGCCGGGGATCACGGCCACCGCATCCCAAAACAAGCTCGGACACGACCTTATTGTCCTATCCAAACGGACCGAATCCGGACAAAGCGGACGTCCGTTTGGGATCGCGCGGTGGAGTTGGCCTAATACATGCAACACAATATAGGCCGAGCAGCGATCCCTGGCATGTGAAATACAGTGAGACGCGAGGCGCAGCGTGGCCGGGGATCACGGCCACCGCATCCCAGAACAAGCTCGGACACGACCTTATTGTCCTATCCAAACGGACCGAATCCGGACAAAGCGGACGTCCGTTTGGGATCGCGCGGTGGAGTTGGCCTAATACATGCAACACAATATAGGCCGAGCAGCGACCCCTGGCGTGTGAAATACAGCGAGACGCGAGGCGCAGCGTGGCCGGGGATCACGGCCACCGCATCCCAGAACAAGCTCGGACACGACCTTATTGTCCTACCCAAACGGACCGAATCCGGACAAAGCGGACGTCCGTTTGGGATCGCGCGGTGGAGTTGGCCTAATACATGAACCACAATATAGGCCGAGCAGCGACCCCTGGCGTGTGAAATACAGCGAGACGCGAGGCGCGGCGTGGCCGGGGATCACGGCCACCGCATCCCAGAACAAGCTCGGACACGACCTTATTGTCCTACCCAAACGGACCGAATCCGGACAAAGCGTACGTCCGTTTGGGATCGCGCGGTGGAGTTGGCCTAATACATGCAACACAATATAGGCCGAGCAGCGACCCCTGGCGTGTGAAATACAGCGAGACGCGAGGCGCGGCGTGGCCGGGGATCACGGCCACCGCATCCCAGAACAAGCTCGGACACGACCTTATTGTCCTACCCAAACGGACCGAATCCGGACAAAGCGGACGTCCGTTTGGGATCGCGCGGTGGAGTTGGCCTAATACATGCAACACAATATAGGCCGAGCAGCGACCCCTGGCGTGTGAAATACAGCGAGACGCGAGGCGCAGCGTGGCCGGGGATCACGGCCACCGCATCCCAGAACAAGCTCGGACACGACCTTATTGTCCTACCCAAACGGACCGAATCCGGACAAAGCGGACGTCCGTTTGGGATCGCGCGGTGGAGTTGGCCTAATACATGCAACACAATATAGGCCGAGCAGCGACCCCTGGCGTGTGAAATACAGCGAGACGCGAGGCGCAGCGTGGCCGGGGATCACGGCCACCGCATCCCAGAACAAGCTCGGACACGACCTTATTGTCCTACCCAAACGGACCGAATCCGGACAAAGCGGACGTCCGTTTGGGATCGCGCGGTGGAGTTGGCCTAATACATGCAACACAATATAGGCCGAGCAGCGACCCCTGGCGTGTGAAATACAGCGAGACGCGAGGCGCAGCGTGGCCGGGGATCACGGCCACCGCATCCCAGAACAAGCTCGGACACGACCTTATTGTCCTACCCAAACGGACCGAATCCGGACAAAGCGGACGTCCGTTTGGGATCGCGCGGTGGAGTTGGCCTAATACATGCAACACAATATAGGCCGAGCAGCGACCCCTGGCGTGTGAAATACAGCGAGACGCGAGGCGCAGCGTGGCCGGGGATCACGGCCACCGCATCCCAGAACAAGCTCGGACACGACCTTATTGTCCTACCCAAACGGACCGAATCCGGACAAAGCGGACGTCCGTTTGGGATCGCGCGGTGGAGTTGGCCTAATACATGCAACACAATATAGGCCGAGCAGCGACCCCTGGCGTGTGAAATACAGCGAGACGCGAGGCGCAGCGTGGCCGGGGATCACGGCCACCGCATCCCAGAACAAGCTCGGACACGACCTTATTGTCCTACCCAAACGGACCGAATCCGGACAAAGCGGACGTCCGTTTGGGATCGCGCGGTGGAGTTGGCCTAATACATGCAACACAATATAGGCCGAGCAGCGACCCCTGGCATGTGAAATACAGCGAGACGCGAGGCGCAGCGTGGCCGGGGATCACGGCCACCGCATCCCAGAACAAGCTCGGACACGACCTTATTGTCCTACCCAAACGGACCGAATCCGGACAAAGCGGACGTCCGTTTGGGATCGCGCGGTGGAGTTGGCCTAATACATGCAACACAATATAGGCCGAGCAGCGACCCCTGGCATGTGAAATACAGCGAGACGCGAGGCGCAGCGTGGCCGGGGATCACGGCCACCGCATCCCAGAACAAGCTCGGACACGACCTTATTGTCCTACCCAAACGGACCGAATCCGGACAAAGCGGACGTCTGTTTGGGATCGCGCGGTGGAGTTGGCCTAATACATGCAACACAATATAGGCCGAGCAGCGACCCCTGGCGTGTGAAATACAGCGAGACGCGAGGCGCAGCGTGGCCGGGGATCACGGCCACCGCATCCCAGAACAAGCTCGGACACGACCTTATTGTCCTACCCAAACGGACCGAATCCGGACAAAGCGGACGTCCGTTTGGGATCGCGCGGTGGAGTTGGCCTAATACATGCAACACAATATAGGCCGAGCAGCGACCCCTGGCATGTGAAATACAGCGAGACGCGAGGCGCAGCGTGGCCGGGGATCACGGCCACCGCATCCCAGAACAAGCTCGGACATGACCTTATTGTCCTACCCAAACGGACCGAATCCGGACAAAGCGGACGTCCGTCTGGGATCGCGCGGTGGAGTTGGCCTAATACATGCAACACAATATAGGCCGAGCAGCGACCCCTGGCATGTGAAATACAGCGAGACGCGAGGCGCAGCGTGGCCGGGGATCACGGCCACCGCATCCCAGAACAAGCTCGGACACGACCTTATTGTCCTACCCAAACGGACCGAATCCGGACAAAGCGGACGTCCGTTTGGGATCGCGCGGTGGAGTTGGCCTAATACATGCAACACAATATAGGCCGAGCAGCGACCCCTGGCATGTGAAATACAGCGAGACGCAAGGCGCAGCGTGGCCGGGGATCACGGCCACCGCATCCCAGAACAAGCTCGGACATGACCTTATTGTCCTACCCAAACGGACCGAATCCGGACAAAGCGGACGTCCGTTTGGGATCGCGCGGTGGAGTTGGCCTAATACATGCAACACAATATAGGCCGAGCAGCGACCCCTGGCGTGTGAAATACAGCGAGACGCGAGGCGCAGCGTGGCCGGGGATCACGGCCACCGCATCCCAGAACAAGCTCGGACACGACCTTATTGTCCTACCCAAACGGACCGAATCCGGACAAAGCGGACGTCCGTTTGGGATCGCGCGGTGGAGTTGGCCTAATACATGCAACACAATATAGGCCGAGCAGCGACCCCTGGCATGTGAAATACAGCGAGACGCGAGGCGCAGCGTGGCCGGGGATCACGGCCACCGCATCCCAGAACAAGCTCGGACACGACCTTATTGTCCTACCCAAACAGACCGAATCCGGACAAAGCGGACGTCCGTTTGGGATCGCGCGGTGGAGTTGGCCTAATACATGCAACACAATATAGGCCGAGCAGCGACCCCTGGCATGTGAAATACAGCGAGACGCGAGGCGCAGCGTGGCCGGGGATCACGGCCACCGCATCCCAGAACAAGCTCGGACACGACCTTATTGTCCTACCCAAACGGACCGAATCCGGACAAAGCGGACGTCCGTTTGGGATCGCGCGGTGGAGTTGGCCTAATACATGCAACACAATATAGGCCGAGCAGCGACCCCTGGCGTGTGAAATACAGCGAGACGCGAGGCGCAGCGTGGCCGGGGATCACGGCCACCGCATCCCAGAACAAGCTCGGACACGACCTTATTGTCCTACCCAAACGGACCGAATCCGGACAAAGCGGACGTCCGTTTGGGATCGCGCGGTGGAGTTGGCCTAATACATGCAACACAATATAGGCCGAGCAGCGACCCCTGGCATGTGAAATACAGCGAGACGCGAGGCGCAGCGTGGCCGGGGATCACGGCCACCGCATCCCAGAACAAGCTCGGACATGACCTTATTGTCCTACCCAAACGGACCGAATCCGGACAAAGCGGACGTCCGTTTGGGATCGCGCGGTGGAGTTGGCCTAATACATGCAACACAATATAGGCCGAGCAGCGACCCCTGGCATGTGAAATACAGCGAGACGCGAGGCGCAGCGTGGCCGGGGATCACGGCCACCGCATCCCAGAACAAGCTCGGACACGACCTTATTGTCCTACCCAAACGGACCGAATCCGGACAAAGCGGACGTCCGTTTGGGATCGCGCGGTGGAGTTGGCCTAATACATGCAACACAATATAGGCCGAGCAGCGACCCCTGGCATGTGAAATACAGCGAGACGCGAGGCGCAGCGTGGCCGGGGATCACGGCCACCGCATCCCAGAACAAGCTCGGACATGACCTTATTGTCCTACCCAAACGGACCGAATCCGGACAAAGCGGACGTCCGTTTGGGATCGCGCGGTGGAGTTGGCCTAATACATGCAACACAATATAGGCCGAGCAGCGACCCCTGGCATGTGAAATACAGTGAGACGCGAGGCGCAGTGTGGCCGGGGATCACGGCCACCGCATCCCAGAACAAGCTCGGACACGACCTTATTGTCCTACCCAAACGGACCGAATCCGGACAAAGCGGACGTCCGTTTGGGATCGCGCGGTGGAGTTGGCCTAATACATGCAACACAATATACGCCGAGCAGCGACCCCTGGCATGTGAAATACAGCGAGACGCGAGGCGCAGCGTGGCCGGGGATCACGGCCACCGCATCCCAGAACAAGCTCGGACACGACCTTATTGTCCTACCCAAATGGACCGAATCCGGACAAAGCGGACGTCCGTTTGGGATCGCGCGGTGGAGTTGGCCTAATACATGCAACACAATATAGGCCGAGCAGCGACCCTTGGCATGTGAAATACAGCGAGACGCGAGGCGCAGCGTGGCCGGGGATCACGGCCACCGCATCCTAGAACAAGCTCGGACACGACCTTATTGTCCTACCCAAACGGACCGAATCCGGACAAAGCGGACGTCCGTTTGGGATCGCGCGGTGGAGTTGGCCTAATACATGCAACACAATATAGGCCGAGCAGCGACCCCTGGCATGTGAAATACAGCGAGACGCGAGGCGCAGCGTGGCCGGGGATCACGGCCACCGCATCCCAGAACAAGCTCGGACACGACCTTATTGTCCTACCCAAACGGACCGAATCCGGACAAAGCGGACGTCCGTTTGGGATCGCGCGGTGGAGTTGGCCTAATACATGCAACACAATATAGGCCGAGCAGCGACCCCTGGCATGTGAAATACAGCGAGACGCGAGGTGCAGCGTGGCCGGGGATCACGGCCACCGCATCCCAGAACAAGCTCGGACACGACCTTATTGTCCTACCCAAACGGACCGAATCCGAACAAAGCGGACGTCCGTTTGGGATCGCGCGGTGGAGTTGGCCTAATACATGCAACACAATATACGCCGAGCAGCGACCCCTGGCATGTGAAATACAGCGAGACGCGAGGCGCAGCGTGGCCGGGGATCACGGCCACCGCATCCCAGAACAAGCTCGGACACGACCTTATTGTCCTACCCAAACGGACCGAATTCGAACAAAGCGGTCGTCCGTTTGGGATCGCGCGGTGGAGTTGGCCTAATACATGCAACACAATATAGGCCGAGCAGCGACCCCTGGCGTGTGAAATACAGCGAGACGCGAGGCGCAGCGTGGCCGGGGATCACGGCCACCGCATCCCAGAACAAGCTCGGACACGACCTTATTGTCCTACCCAAACGGACCGAATCCGGACAAAGCGGACGTCCGTTTGGGATCGCGCGGTGGAGTTGGCCTAATACATGCAACACAATATAGGCTGAGCAGCGACCCCTGGCATGTGAAATACAGCGAGACGCGAGGCGCAGCGTGGCCGGGGATCACGGCCACCGCATCCCAGAACAAGCTCGGACACGACCTTATTGTCCTACCCAAACGGACCGAATCCGAACAAAGCGGACGTCCGTTTGGGATCGCGCGGTGGAGTTGGCCTAATACATGCAACACAATATAGGCCGAGGAGCGATCCCTGGCATGTGAAATACAGCGAGACGCGAGGCGCAGCGTGGCCGGGGATCACGGCCACCGCATCCCAGAACAAGCTCGGACACGACCTTATTGTCCTACCCAAACGGACCGAATCCGGACAAAGCGGACGTCCGTTTGGGATCGCGCGGTGGAGTTGGCCTAATACATGCAACACAATATAGGCCGAGCAGCGACCCCTGGCATGTGAAATACAGCGAGACGCGAGGCGCAGCGTGGCCGGGGATCACGGCCACCGCATCCCAGAACAAGCTCGGACACGACCTTATTGTCCTACCCAAACGGACCGAATCCGAACAAAGCGGACGTCCGTTTGGGATCGCGCGGTGGAGTTGGCCTAATACATGCAACACAATATACGCCGAGCAGCGACCCCTGGCATGTGAAATACAGCGAGACGCGAGGCGCAGCGTGGCCGGGGATCACGGCCACCGCATCCCAGAACAAGCTCGGACACGACCTTATTGTCCTACCCAAACGGACCGAATTCGGACAAAGCGGACGTCCGTTTGGGATCGCGCGGTGGAGTTGGCCTAATACATGCAACACAATATAGGCCGAGCAGCGACCCCTGGCGTGTGAAATACAGCGAGACGCGAGGCGCAGCGTGGCCGGGGATCACGGCCACCGCATCCCAAAACAAGCTCGGACACGACCTTATTGTCCTATCCAAACGGACCGAATCCGGACAAAGCGGACGTCCGTTTGGGATCGCGCGGTGGAGTTGGCCTAATACATGCAACACAATATAGGCCGAGCAGCGACCCCTGGCGTGTGAAATACAGCGAGACGCGAGGCGCAGCGTGGCCGGGGATCACGGCCACCGCATCCCAGAACAAGCTCGGACACGACCTTATTGTCCTATCCAAACGGACCGAATCCGGACAAAGCGGACGTCCGTTTGGGATCGCGCGGTGGAGTTGGCCTAATACATGCAACACAATATAGGCCGAGCAGCGACCCCTGGCGTGTGAAATACAGCGAGACGCGAGGCGCAGCGTGGCCGGGGATCACGGCCACCGCATCCCA
This sequence comes from Aegilops umbellulata, assembly GCA_032464435.1. Lineage (NCBI taxonomy): Eukaryota > Viridiplantae > Streptophyta > Magnoliopsida > Poales > Poaceae > Aegilops > Aegilops umbellulata. Next base: position 601,272,728 of record CP136058.1, read on the forward strand.
GAACAAGCTCGGACATGACCTTATTGTCCTACCCAAACGGACCGAATCCGGACAAAGCGGACGTCCGTTTGGGATCGCGCGGTGGAGTTGGCCTAATACATGCAACACAATATAGGCCGAGCAGCGACCCCTGGCGTGTGAAATACAGCGAGACGCGAGGCGCGGCGTGGCCGGGGATCACGGCCACCGCATCCCAGAACAAGCTCGGACACGACCTTATTGTCCTACCCAAACGGACCAAATCCGGACAAAGCGGACGTCCGTTTGGGATCGCGCGGTGGAGTTGGCCTAATACATGCAACACAATATAGGCCGAGCAGCGACCCCTGGCGTGTGAAATACAGCGAGAAGCGAGGCGCGGCGTGGCCGGGGATCACGGCCACCGCATCCCAGAACAAGCTCGGACACGACCTTATTGTCCTACCCAAACGGACCGAATCCGGACAAAGCGGACGTCCGTTTGGGATCGCGCGGTGGAGTTGGCCTAATACATGCAACACAATATAGGCCGAGCAGCGACCCCTGGCGTGTGAAATACAGCGAGACGCGAGGCGCAGCGTGGCCGGGGATCACGGCCACCGCATCCCAGAACAAGCTCGGACACGACCTTATTGTCCTACCCAAACGGACCGAATCCGGACAAAGCGGACGTCCGTTTGGGATCGCGCGGTGGAGTTGGCCTAATACATGCAACACAATATAGGCCGAGCAGCGACCCCTGGCATGTGAAATACAGCGAGACGCGAGGCGCAGCGTGGCCGGGGATCACGGCCACCGCATCCCAGAACAAGCTCGGACACGACCTTATTGTCCTACCCAAACGGACCGAATCCGGACAAAGCGGACGTCCGTTTGGGATCGCGCGGTGGAGTTGGCCTAATACATGCAACACAATATAGGCCGAGCAGCGACCCCTGGCGTGTGAAATACAGCGAGACGCGAGGCGCAGCGTGGCCGGGGATCACGGCCACCGCATCCCAGAACAAGCTCGGACACGACCTTATTGTGCTACCCAAACGGACCGAATCCGGACAAAGCGGACGTCCGTTTGGGATCGCGCGGTGGAGTTGGCCTAATACATGCAACACAATATAGGCCGAGCAGCGACCCCTGGCGTGTGAAATACAGCGAGACGCGAGGCGCAGCGTGGCCGGGGATCACGGCCACCGCATCCCAGAACAAGCTCGGACACGACCTTATTGTCCTACCCAAACGGACCGAATCCGGACAAAGCGGACGTCCGTTTGGGATCGCGCGGTGGAGTTGGCCTAATACATGCAACACAATATAGGCCGAGCAGCGACCCCTGGCATGTGAAATACAGCGAGACGCGAGGCGCAGCGTGGCCGGGGATCACGGCCACCGCAACCCAGAACAAGCTCGGACACGACCTTATTGTCCTACCCAAACGGACCGAATCCGGACAAAGCGGACGTCCGTTTGGGATCGCGCGGTGGAGTTGGCCTAATACATGCAACACAATATAGGCCGAGCAGCGACCCCTGGCGTGTGAAATACAGCGAGACGCGAGGCGCAGCGTGGCCGGGGATCACGGCCACCGCATCCCAGAACAAGCTCGGACACGACCTTATTGTGCTACCCAAACGGACCGAATCCGGACAAAGCGGACGTCCGTTTGGGATCGCGCGGTGGAGTTGGCCTAATACATGCAACACAATATAGGCCGAGCAGCGACCCCTGGCGTGTGAAATACAGCGAGACGCGAGGCGCAGCGTGGCCGGGGATCACGGCCACCGCATCCCAGAACAAGCTCGGACACGACCTTATTGTCCTACCCAAACGGACCGAATCCGGACAAAGCGGACGTCCGTTTGGGATCGCGCGGTGGAGTTGGCCTAATACATGCAACACAATATAGGCCGAGCAGCGACCCCTGGCGTGTGAAATACAGCGAGACGCGAGGCGCAGCGTGGCCGGGGATCACGGCCACCGCATCCCAGAACAAGCTCGGACACGACCTTATTGTGCTACCCAAACGGACCGAATCCGGACAAAGCGGACGTCCGTTTGGGATCGCGCGGTGGAGTTGGCCTAATACATGCAACACAATATAGGCCGAGCAGCGACCCCTGACGTGTGAAATACAGCGAGACGCGAGGCGCAGCGTGGCCGGGGATCACGGCCACCGCATCCCAGAACAAGCTCGGACACGACCTTATTGTCCTACCCAAACGGACCGAATCCGGACAAAGCGGACGTCCGTTTGGGATCGCGCGGTGGAGTTGGCCTAATACATGCAACACAATATAGGCCGAGCAGCGATCCCTGGCGTGTGAAATACAGCGAGACGCGAGGCGCAGCGTGGCCGGGGATCACGGCCACCGCATCCCAGAACAAGCTCGGACACGACCTTATTGTGCTACCCAAACGGACCGAATCCGGACAAAGCGGACAGATAAAGCAGACGTCCGTTTAGGATCGCGCGGTGGAGTTGGCCTAATAAGGACGGAGGGAGAGGCATGTGAAATACAGAGAGACGCGAGGCGCAGCGTGGCCGGGATCCCCTCGGTCTGCGCTTGTCAGGTGGAGATGAGTTTGTTTATGTTGCGCCACCTCCTCGCCGGTCTCGTGGGCGCCTCCGCCCCCCATCACCGCCAGCAGCCACAGCAAAGCAAACCAAATCCTGACACACCAAGAAGGCGCACGGCGCACGCACGTCCATCCACAAAGCCAGCCAAGCGAGCGGGCGGGTGGGGGAAAGGGAGGAAACTCGAGTAAATATCCCGAACAAAACCTGTTGCCATCGCATAGTATCATCGAGGGCCTCCGTCTAATCGTCCTCCGTGTCGATTTGCTCCCCCCACACACGCGGAACAGAGAGAGAGACCACCCATACCACGCCGCGCCAGTCAATCAACCATCCAGCCAGCCAGCCAAGCCAACCAATCACCCCATCCCCCCTCCCCATCTCGCGTGGAGTGGATTAATGGATCTCCGCCCCGCCCCGCTCTCCCTCTAGCTGCTGCTTCTGCTGCTTGCTAGTCCGCCCCTCCCGATTCGGAGCCGCGCGCGGAGGGGGGTGATGGGGTTCCGCATGAGAGGGCCGCCGCTGCTGCTGCTTCTTGGCCTCGTCGCCACAGCCTTGGCTGCGGACTCCGCCTCCGACGGCGACGCCGATCCGCTCTACAGGTGAGAGATTTCCGCCCTTGTTTTCCCCGTTGGCAGTTGGGGGCGGTTCGTGTCCCTTGCGTGTCGGGTGCCGATTGCGTACGGTACATACAACAGTATTCCGGACAAGTAATGGGTTTTCCTTCTACCAGTAGTACCATCTTTCACCAGGTACTGTTGATTGGTTGATTAACATTGATACTAGTACTAGTACTACCATGGTTTCTGGGGAACTGGAGCTTCAACTAGTACTAGTTCTGTTAGTAGAAATTAGAGCTGCGAATATTTGCCCCTCCTGTTGAGGGGACTGGCAGGCAGCTCGAGGGAGGACCAAGAATCATCGGGGCCCGTGGATGTATGCTTTTGCTTACTGCGGCTCAGCCCAGGGTGAGGTTCGCGTGATCCGCATCCTCCGGTGGTGCGAGATCTCCTGTTAAGATTATTGGAAGACCTGGAAACCTGTCTATGAACTAACTATCTCTTCAGAGATCGAATCTATCTCTATTCCTCTGTGGGGGAGCATTGGTTTTGAACCATGCTACCTTAAGATTTCGAATTCAGTAGTATCCGAATTTCGAATCAACCATTCAGGCAACAACGAAGAAGCTCGGGAAAAACATCTATACCGTCTTTTCATCACACTACTGTGTTTGGCTTTATGAAGATGCGCTGATTTGTTCATACACTTCAAGCTACTGACCTGACCAGCAATCAACCAGCATGCTAGTTACTCATGTTTCCCTTGCTTTTTTTTTTTAACCAGAGCTTGCTTCGAAGAATGTCAAAGGACCGGCACCCTCAAAGAGGATTCTATTAAACACTGTGTGGTGCCGACCGATGACCAGCCTGCTGACAAGGCATGGTACGCGCACGAGCCATTGTACCTGCAGTGGAAGGAGTGGAACTGCAACAGCGAATGCCGATACCATTGTATGATGGAAAGAGAGCAGGAAAGGGAAGAGCTTGGGCTAGGGCCCGTCAAGTATCATGGCAAATGGCCTCTCAAACGCGCTTCTGTGTTTCAGGTACCTCTAGCTCCATGTTAGTCTTTATGTCTTCATCAGTACCACAGTTACAGAATTTTCTGTCTCAATGTTCACTTCCTTTACTTGCTATTGCTTCATTTTTCAGGAACCTCTTTCTGCAGCTCTGTCTGCCCTGACTCTTCTCGTGCAGTTTAACGGATGGCTATCGTTTTTCCTCTTGCTTTCTTACAAGCTGCCTCTTAGGCCAGAAACTCATGCCACATACTACGAATACACAGGATTATGGCACATCAACGCGCTCTTGGCCATGAATTCATGGTTCTGGTGTGCCATATATCACAGTTGGTATGTTCAAGTCTAGCAGTCTACGTTTTCAGATAAGTTGTCTGCCGACACTTAATTAATCCAGCTTGGCCATCTCTATTACAGTGATACCGCTTGGACAGAAAAGCTGTACTTGTCATCAGCTGCTGCTTTTCTTGGTTACTCCCTCATCTTAGCCATACTGCGAACTTCGAATCTGAGGGATGAAGCTTCAAGAGTGATGGTTGCAGCTCCAATTCTGGCTTTTGTGACAACCCACATTCTGTACCTCAACTTCTACGAACTTGACAAAGGTATTCCAAATTCATGATAACTTGTTTTGCTTCTCCATGATCATATAGTAAAGCTACATGCACTGTCCAAATTCTGAGATTGGTACTTCCTGGTGGTAGTGCTGGAAATTTAAAAGCTTGGTTGTCATAACCTTCTAATTCTGCAGGCCTGAACATGAAGGTTTGCACTGTTATTAGCGTTGCTCAGCTCCTTCTGTGGACAGTGTGGGCTGCCATCACAAGGCATCCTTCACGCCTGAAGGTCGTCTTTGTTGCCATCGGTGGTGTCCTCTCACTGTACCTGGAAGCACACGATGTCCCTCCACGATGGGGATATGTTGATGGACACGCAATCTGCCTCGCCATGGCTATCCCCCTGTCATACCTCTGGTGGAGCTTCGCCAAGGAAGACGCCGAGATGCGCACGGCGGCAATTATGAAGAAGAAACGATAACGGGCTTCGCCAGACCAAATACATCCATCTTTGGTGGTGAATCTGTGAAAACTTGTCTCCACTCATCCAATGTAAAGATGAGTTTTTCATTGTAAATTTAGGAGATCTCGTATGTGAATTACTGTTTTTTCCATGCTACTTTTTGCCTCAGCTCAGGAGGTTTACATGGTTTGAAACTTGTGATAGCCCTTTGTATTTCTCTCATTTACAAGCCAATTGAGTGTGTGATAGGGTTGTTTTCATCTCTTTTAGATGCACTGTACTGGAAGCAGTTCTGATCTCTATGGATTCGATATCGTAACATGATCTTATGCTTTTGTGTCTTTGATTGATTATAAGATGGTACTCCCTCCGTTCACTTTTATAAGTTGTTTTGGATATTTCAATATGGACTGCATACAAGCACACTAAGGGCCTCTTTGACCCTTGGGATTCTCAAAATGTGGGAATAGAAAAACACATGAATAGAGTGTCATGTTCTCTTGTACCCTAGGTGATTTGGAAGAATGTTTGATAACAGAAGGAAATCAGGAAAGACAAAGGAATCCAACAGAGAGGTTTGAGTGGATTAATTTTTTTTCTCCAAAATGTAGTACAAATGAATCATATGGAAAACTCCTAAGGATTTTAATCCTACAGATCAAACAACCATCATAGGGAAAAAAACTAAAGATCCAAATCCTCCAAAAATCCTATGAAATTTCTTTGTATCAAAGGAGCCTAAAGAGCGTCTATATTTATTACATATGTTGAATCAATGAAATTGTATTATTATTATTTTGCCTGATTTTATAGACAAGGATTGCATTTAGACACATACAAATCCACAGCGTGAGTACGTATGACTGAAGAGGCCTATACGTGGACACAAAGAAAGCCAGGACTTGAACTCAACACCTTGGACCCTGATACCATGTTTAAGCTTCATGCACTAGCCAACGCAACCAAAAATCCAAAATGATGGAAAGGGTCAGTGCAATCCACGTATACTGTAGTTCTAGAACGGCCACATAAAGACTGGTTAGGCTTAGCACCGAACTACATACAATCAACCTTAATGTGTAGAGATAGCTAAAGACGCAGCCCGTTGTATAACTCTAAATATGTTTAAGTGTTGAGTAAACAGGAAAACTAAAAGAGAGGAGCAAAATAATGGATGCCTCGTTGAAAAATGAACACATGACAATATTTACGTTGAACAAAATAGAGACCAAGATGGTAATCTATTTAGTAGCAATCCTGAGTGCACCTCAAACACACCAGATCTGAAATATTCAGTTGACAGACAAAAATGCCGAAAAGGGGAAGGCAGAGCGTTCACAAAAGGAATGCAACGAGCAGCTCAGCTCAGCTCAGCTCATACATATGCCAGTCACTACCACATAGCCAGCTCACTGCACCATCTCCATGTCCTTGAAGTACTCATGCTCAAGAGCCTGCCTGGCCGTGATCCTCTTGTTTGGCTCGAACCGAAGCATTTTCTGCAAAGAAACAAGAGGATATAATACAGTTACATTACATGATGCCATGTCCACGGTCGTAGATGGGTGTCTTCTTGACTTACCGAGAGAAGGTCCAGGCCGACTGGTTCAAGATTGGGGACAACGGTTGCAAGGTCCTGGAGATCATCAGTGAAGGTTCCAAAAGGAATGTCAATGACATGATATATGTAGGCCACTATAAACGTACTTGCCATGAGCGTCTAATGAAAAGTTTAAGAAGTGGTCTCGCACCTCTGCCTGCCACCTGGGGAAGGCGGACTTGTAGTCAGGCAAGGAGCTCACGCCTGGCCAAGTTTGTTCATTTGGAGTGCCGAGTACCCTTCATTGGATAACCAGAACGCAACACATAAATCAGATGAGTAGGCAAGAAGTGCACTCAGAAGATGAGAAATTGAATAGGAGGGCGTGGCCAGATCCGAACCTGAATATCTTAAATAGTTCATCAATCTCAGAATCGCCAGGGAACAGTGGTTTCTGGTTCACCATTTCTGCAAAGATACAGCCCACTGACCACACGTCAACTGGTGTGGAATACTGCCTTGCTCCAAGAAGGATTTCAGGAGCTCTGTACCATAATGTTACTACCTGAAAAATACTTGGTCAGTTGATGTGGCATGAAATTGGATAGATAGAAGAAGTATGAGCTTGTTTAGATGCAAAATCACATGTACACACTAAGAGCAAAACAGCATCAACAAATTTACGACGAAGATCGAACAGGACAGTTTTCATGGCCCCATGTAAACAAGTAACAGAAGAAAAGTACCTCATGAGTAAATGTACGGACAGGAATTCCAAATGCCCTTGCTAAACCAAAGTCTGCAAGCTTCAGTGCATTAGTACGCCGGTCTATCAATAAATTCTGAGGTTTCAAATCTCGATGAAGAACTCTATGAGAATGACAGTAAGCAACGCCGCGGAGTATCTGATAGAGATATGACTGGAGAAAGAAGAAAACAGTCACATACTCACATACCAAGATGCAACCAAAAGTTAATGCATTTTCTGAGTCAAACATGAATATGCTTGAATGAAGGTGCAAAAACAGCAAAACAGGATGTAGCGCTTGCACTCATTCTTACATTTATTACTCTCTGTATAAGAGTATAAGTATCTCAATAAAGTAATGTTGCATGAACTTGATGTTTACCTACACAACTCAGTTGATCTAAAATGTGTTGCAACAATTCATATTGTAAGCAAACTCGTAACGTTACCGCAAAACTATATGCCAACGAACAGGTAATACTAATAAGAAAATAATATGTCAAGAAATGTGCTAACTACTTTGATCAAAGGACCACAGACTATGGCTGTCAGAAGTGTTTGTTGAAGGACACGGTGCCAGTTCTGTGTGCAGTAAGTAGTTACACAAAGACAGCAAGCATGACACAAATGGTGCCCACATGGAGATCATACAGTGCTGGGGTGATGGTGGTGGTGCGGTGCCACACTGCCAATCATTTATAGCAACAAACCTACTGCTAAACAGTTAAGACATGTTTTATTTACAGCTTGCAGGAGTTACTGTGGAGCAAAGAGTGTTGCACAGTACATCTAATTTGAGGAGGAGATAGGATCTGCTGGCCAGCTATCCTGTTTAGTACTAGAGCCAAAGGCAGTCCTAGAAAGCAATATTGGTTATCTGTTCCTATAGTGTATCCATGTTAACCAGAGCCATGTAGTAACATTATTGAAACAAGGTTAAAAAGAACCTCATCATTCACTTTGAGATCTCAGAAATTCCCACATTAAGCAGAAAAATAGAGAAAGATTACATCATTTATTTTGGTTGGCCCAGTTTATAACAGTGAAGATAATCCAATAAACATTGAAACGATTACATTTGTAGAAGAAATACACCTACATTTCCAACCACAAACAATGCATTTGTAAAGCAAACACAGCTCTGTTTTCAAACTATTCATTTTAACATCTGTTGGGACAGAAATTTAGCTAGTTCAAGAATACTAAAATCTAGTCTTACCACAACAATGTAGGTACAGTGTAACTCTAAAGTAAACATACATACATGCCCAAACATCACATGCGCATATAATCTAAATACAAGTGACATTCAGCGCAACAAGTTCAACAATGAACTAGTGCGCACGCAATATAGACAAGCATATCTCTGGGTCAGACATGAATATGCCTGAAAGAAGGAATAGAAACAGCAAAATAAGATGCAACGCTTGCACTCATGCTATATTTATTACTCTCTGTATATAAGTATAAGCCTCTTAATAAAGTAACATTACATGAATTTCATGTTTACCTATACAATTCATTTGATCTAAAATGTGTTGCAACAATTCATATTGTAAAAAAACTCTAACATTACCATATGCCAAGGAACAGGTAATACTAATCAGAAAATAATATGTCAAGAAATGCACCAACTACTTTGACCCAAAGACCACAGGCCATGGCTGTCAGAAGTGTTAGTTGAAGGATATAGTGCCAGTTATGTGTGCAGTAAATAGTTACACAAAGACAGCAAGCATGACACAAATGGTGCCCACATGGAGATCATACAGTACTGGGGTGATGGTGGTGGTGCCACACTGCCAATCATTTATAGCAACATACCTACCGGTAACAGTGAACACATGTTTTATTTACAGCTTACAAGAGTTACTGTACAGCAAAGAGTGTTGTACAGTACAGTACATCTACTTTGAGGAGGAGATGGGCTCCGTTGTGTGCCAGCTATCGTGTTCGGTACTAGAGCCCAAGGCAGTCCTAGAAAGCAATATTGATTGTATGTTCCTATAGTGTATCCATGTTACCCACAGCCATGCACTAACATTACTGAAACAAGGTTAAAAAGAGCTCCAAAGTTCACTTCGAGGTCTCAGAAATTCCCACATTAAGCAGATAAGCTAGAGAAAGATTACAGCGTTTATTTTGGTTGGCCCAGTTTATGACAGTGAAGATAATCCAATAAACATTGAGATGACTACATTTGTAAAAGAAATACAACTACATTTCCAACAAGGCAACAATAAACAGTGCATTTGTAAAGCAAACACAGCTCTGTTTGCAAACTATTCATTTTTAACATCTGTTGGGACAGGAATTCAGCTAGTTCAAGACTAATAAAAGTCTGATCTTACCACAACAATGCAGGTACACAGTACCTCTAAAGTAAACAACACATGTATGTCCAGACATCACATGTGCATATAACCTACATACAAGTGACATTCAGTGCAATAAGTTCAACAATGAACTAGTACACACGCAAGACAGACAAGGTTACTTTTCCCCAACTGTGCACACTGGTTTACGCTAAGTGCGGCCCTAGTGAACAGTCATGTAAAGCACAGTGACATAAGAAGACAGGTGATGCACCATATACGGAGGGCACAAGACGTAATGTGGGTTCTGCATGTGTCTTGTCTTGAATAATTGTACAACATATGAGAGCTGATAATTCTTTTACACAAAACAAGATGGCGCTGGACTAACACTGTGGTCTACTATACTACAAATCTAAGACCAAGAGCTATTCCTTAGTTACATCACTTATCCTGCTCCACACTCATATTGTTCTATCGCAGGCCCTTCCCAGCACTACCGAGTTGTATGACATACAGAATCATTGATCATCAAATAACAAACGAGCAAACAAATGTTGAACCAACTAAATACGGAAAGCAATAGGAGCAAGTCGATTTGACATTGCTCACCTTGATCAAGGCGGGGCTCTTGGCAAACTCTGGACAGGAGTCCATGAACTTCTTCAGGTCCAGATCCAGGTACTCAAAGACGAGCCATATGCGCTTCTCGCTGTGGACAACATCGTGCAGCCTGCGAGCGAGGAATGGGCAAAGCTTCTCAGCATAGCAACAATGCAAACCATCTACTAACACTCACCCTATAAATAGATGGATAAATAAATAGCAACATCACTGGCAGTGGCACATTTCATAGGTTCTAAATCCGGCCTGTTCATTTACTGTTGCATAAAAGCGAAGGCCATCCATCCCCATATCGACTTAATGCCCACTTCAATCAAGCAGTTAATCCGAGCTAGTTGAGGTAACCAATGCCCGATCCTAAATAAATAAACAAATCCGGAGCAGGTAATGAACAAGGTCAATCCAAACAAACGGGTGGAGGAGGAGGTGACGCACTTGACGATGTTGCCGTGCTGCATCTCCTTGAGGAGCGAGATCTCGCGGATGGCGGTGGAGGGGACGCCCTCGTCCTCCTGCTCCAGGCGGATCTTCTTGAGCGCGATGGTCTCGTTGGTGGCCCGGTCCCGGGCCTTGTACACCACCCCGTACGTGCCCTCCCCGATCTTCTCCACCTTCTCGTACTGCAAAAACAAAAACAAGATCGGATCGAATGAACCGAAACCCTCGTGTCGCGTCCGAACGGAGGCGGATCGCCCGCTCGCGCGGCGCCGGTTACCTGCTCCATCGGGGGCTCGGCGTCCAATGCTACGGCGGCGGAAATGGATGGATGGGTGAGAGGGGGAGGGGAGGAAGCGGGGGAGGGGAGGGGGGAGGGGATCACGGGGAGGAGAGGCGGGGGAGAGCGGCTGCGGCGGGCGAAGCTGCTGCTGCTGCTGCCGCCATTGGGGGGGTGGGGGGAGGGGGGAGGGGTCGCGCCGTTGGGGGGTGGGCTGCTCCTCCTCGCTCGCTTCTGTTTCTCGCTTTTATCTGCTGTGTTGACTGGAGCCTGAAGCTTTTTCTCATTCAGTCCACCCCCACACCCTCCCTGCCTCCTTGGCCGGCTTTTGGTGCTTTTCTTATCATCTTTGGTGGGGGTTTTGTAAGGGTTTTCTCCTCTTTCCCCTTGTTTTTGTTGGATTGGGATGGATCTAGTGAGGCTCCTCCTATTTTTTATTCAATTCGTTCAAGTTGAATAAGATTGGAAAATTTTGGCAGAATCTGAGCCATGATGTCGTTGTTTATCGTGTACTCTCGAAAAAAATGTTGTTGTTTATCATCTCTTGGACCCTCTCTTGTGCTACCATATGTATTCATATGTATTATTAAGTAGGATATGTCACGTCTTCTTGCTTGCATTATCATGGCGTGTTGGACTTGTGCTCGGCTCGATCAACATGTAGGCATTATAATTTGGTTGGATTGCGTGGTTTTCGTGGGTCTAGCGAGGCTATTTAGTGCATTATTATGTTGTATTGTTTTATTGCTTGTTGTGACCTCTTTTGTGTTATCATCTGGGTTGTCAAGATGTTCACTGGATGGTGTCAGTAAGACATGTTACATGTTCTTGCATTTGTCGATGTACAGTACTTAATTTGTGCCCAGCTCAAAGCTGGTGACCACTCGAGCTGCCTCATGTGGACTGTCTTCTTTCGACAGATCTCTACCCCCTTCTTCATCTATTGCAAGGTGCCTACTTTGTCCTCATCGTTAAATTTCCTATTATATGAATGGCGAAAAGTACAGTTTGGATAGCAACAACAAAGGAAGTAACTCATTTACACTACAGAAACAAAAAAAAAGTATGATATTGACTAAGTCATTTTTTCTTTTCTTTTTTGAGCGCGAAAGTCATTGTTTCTTCAAAGAGCGGGTCAAGTTTGTTGGCATTTCTTGTGAAAGCAAAGGAACGCCCTGACCTGTGTATAGTATACATTCTTTTACGTGTGTGTGTAGTATACATGTCTGTCAAGCGATGGTCACCAATATGTGAAGATGCTAGAAAACCACAATGCATCTTTGCAAAGTTTATCCAGGTGAAAACAATATTGGCAAATTGCCTATACACAAGCACGCATTTACCTCCATTCGTAAATAGATAATTATGTAGGAACTGCGTACTTAAATTATCTAATTTTCTAAACTCTCACTACTTTTTTTTGGCAAGGTGTAAATATTAATCATCAGATTTGTCATTGAAAAAATATGGATCATAAATAATTCCCTTTTTACGATAATAATAAATAACTTCGTACTAGATTATTCCAATAGATACTACTCCCTCCTATCCAATAATTTTCTAACTCTCATTAACTTTTTTGGATTGGAGGGAGTAGTAATTAGTGAAGCATAGTACTACTATACATTAGTGATTGCGTTGACGTGTAGGACACCATCCATTTTACATGAGGGAAAAGATTTGATGTATTTTGTTTGATTATAATGAATAGCCCCTTCATGTATTTTAAGAGATTTCAATATGAACTACTCCCTCCGTCTCAGTTTACAGGGCGTGCGCGTAGTTCTAGGTCATCGATTTGACTAAGTAAATATGAGTTATATGTCACCAAAAATATATCATTGGATTCTCAAGATGATGTAGTTTCTAAATATATATTTTTCATCACATATAATACATATATAGCTAGTTAAATTACCAACCTAGAACGACGCGCATGCCTTATAAACTGTGATGGAGGAAGTACGTACGATGCATGCAGATGTATTTTAGAGTGTAAATTCACTCATTTTGCTCCGTATATAGCCAATATTAAAATCTCTAAAAAAACTTATATTTAGGAATGGAGGGAGTAGATTGTTGCTAAAAAAGGCCATACAGCAGAAAACAAATTAGGCAGGTTTCACGATCGTCTATAGTTTCTTTTTTTGGAAAGTTGAAATCGATGTGAAACCAAATTCATTTTCTTAGCTTTAAACCAAATTCAGTTGACAAGTACGTCCAGGCCAGGCAAGAAAGTGGCATGTGTTCGGCGTGGACCTGACTTCATGTACAGAAACCGTCTTTGTTAACTGATCACTACGGTATGAGTACTCACACTGAACTAATGGGTGGACTGTAATGCCAGACGAGAGCACATCCTTCCCACGGCTACGCCGTCCTTGATTTTGTTTTTATTAAAAACTGTAATGTGTTCGCACAGACGCAGAGAGCATTGCGGCATGAAAACGGGAGGATGCACATGCTCGGAACGCATGTCTGGCGAGGCACGACACCATCACCACGCCACATCCATCCGCATGGCCGTGCGTGCGTGCGAGCTTTAGTTAGGGTCGCGTGGACGCATGCGTACAAAGACGTCTGGTCAGGCAAAAGGAAAAGGGCCGGAGCACCGCGCGCGCACCGAGGACGGAGCACGCACGGCACGGCAGTGCGCGCTTGCGCTTCGGTCTCCACGCCCCTCGGACCGAGGAGCGCGCGCGCGCTATCCGCTTGGAAAACAGCGTCGCGCGCTGTCGACGTGTCGAGTGGGGCGGCCGGCTTCCTCGTGCGTCCCCGCGCCCCGGCACAGAGCAAGGAGACAGCGGCCGGCCGGCGGGGTGGTGGCGCTGACGCCGTGGCACGGCGAGGTCTGGTCGGCAGTCGGCACCGCGACGCTGCGTGAAAAAAGGAGAGGAGGTCGACTGGGAGTGTGACGCCCATCAGAGCGAGCGAGCGATCGGCGCGTCTCGCGCCCAGCAGTGCAGTGCAGCACGCAGCGGCAGGCAGGCGGCGTAAAGGTGGCTGGCCCCGACCCCGCCAAGTAAACAGCACGAGCACGAGGCGCCACAGCGGAAAGCCTCTCGTCTGCTCGTCCTCAGCCAATTGGCCCTGGCCCCCGGCCCCCGAGCGCGCGGCACCACCCGTCCACCCCGTCGTGTCTTGTCGTGTCGAGCGCCGAGGTCAATGCAGGTCAAGGATGCTGCTTCGGTTCCTCCCACTCTCAGGTGGAGTAGTTGCTCCCCATTACAGCATCTACGGCTGAATTTGACAAATTCGACCCCTTAAACTTCTGTGGACGCGTCCGATGACCGATCACGCCTCAAATAATCCATTCACATCCGAACACCTCAAAAATAGAAATCTCAAATCCATATTTACATGTAACGCAACGATATTTAAACAAAGCTCGTCCGGCTCTGCCGTGCCCATGTCCAACGGCCGGCTACGCCCCACGGAGCGTTGATCCGGTCGCCGGCAAGGTAGAGTAGGGCATGAGGCACGAGCAGGCTCACGGGACTCAAGGCGCTGCCGTCTCCCATGCCCTACTCTTCCTCGCCAGAGCCCGGAACCCGAACAATGCTGGTGGACGTCAGATCGGTGATCGATCCGTCCTGTGACGAGGCGGCGACGTCCACCACAATGCGGTTGCGGTGCCCGAACTGCTGCACCATGCGGGGCGCCGAAGAATGCAACTCTACCTCATCGACGTCCACCGCCGTGAGGGCTGTCGCCACCTCCCGCGCCCGCTGCCTCGCACGTCGGGCACACCGTGCCATGTTCTCGTCGGACGAGGCCCATGGTGCGTCCCGATGCTCGGCGCACCAACGGAGACGCCCGGGTTCGGGGCGTCCGGCTGTAGATGCTCTTGCTGTGCCGAACGTCTTTAAAATTTCGACCCAGACGAACGTCTTTAACGCGTCTCAAACCCGGGTCATACGACCCGCGCAGACATTTGAGGCGGGTTCGGGGCGCCCGGCTGTAGATGCTCTTGCTGTGCCGAACCGAGGCAAGCCGCGGGTGTTGTCGGTAGTAGGACCCCATCATGTAGTGTGGTGCCACCGCGCACTGCCGTTGATGTGTCGTCCTTGAGGCGGCAAGGCCGGGATGGTGTGATACCTAGGGGGAGACTAGTATAGGATCAGCTCTTTAGATGAGATCGTAGGGTCAACCTAAAATTTTCATATTTAGACAATCCAAAAAATTCTGAAAATAATTTACAACATACCTGCGGGTTATGTCTACA
This sequence comes from Aegilops umbellulata, assembly GCA_032464435.1. Classification (NCBI taxonomy): domain Eukaryota; kingdom Viridiplantae; phylum Streptophyta; class Magnoliopsida; order Poales; family Poaceae; genus Aegilops; species Aegilops umbellulata. The sequence goes on from CP136058.1 coordinate 601,288,042, forward strand.
ACTTCAAAAAAATCAGCTCAAAACTCAATCTACAATTAGAGATCCGAAAAGACAAATTTGAATATGAATAGTGTCAGCTTTAGGTGAACAATTTTGACACTATTCACATCTGATATTGTCTTTTTTGTTCCTCTAAGTGTAGTTCGAATTAGGAGCTGAAACTTTTTGAGCTTGTACATCAAAGATGGATGAGTGTCTCTAATTTTATTCATAATTTTCGAACATGTTTTGTGTCTTTAAAAAGATTGATCTCATCTAAGAGCTGATCCTATACAAGTCTTCCCGTGATACCTATACCTTGCTTAATCCACATTGTCCACACGTACGTACGCACGCTAGCTACATGATTATTGTGGATTCCAGCTATAAAAAACTCCCCACGTGGGCAAATAGAGGCCATGGTATTGCAACATGACGACGTGTCAGATATTACTTGTATTTTTTTAGGTGAAATGACTTTATATTTTAAGAAAGTACGTACCACCACTGCTGGTAGCTCGCTGAAATGTATGCTTACGAGAAACGATGTCGGCGCGAATCAACATGTGGTTGGATGGTTAGTTGGATAGTGCTATCCCCAGCCCATCAGGGTTCAAGTCCTGGTGCTCGCATTATTTCTGGATTTATTTCAAGATTTTTGGTGATCTGCTTTCAGTAGAAGGAGATGTTCCCGTTGGCGAAGAGCCGCCTACGGTGACTTTGTAAGTTTCGACTCGGTCTCTCAGAGGTGCTCTTAAGGATAGGGTGTGCGTGCATCCGTTTACAGAGGTGAATGTATGCACGTATGTATGAGCGCTTGCCTTCGTATTGCTGTTCAAAAAAGAAAAAAAAAAGAGAAACGATGTCGGCTTGGCCTTTTTTCTTTTGACAGACGATGATATGCCGGCTCGGTTTCTCGAAGGTGTGCGTGTATATATTCATAGGAGTGAGTGTATGCGCATATGTATGAGCTCTTGCGTCCGTATTGCTGTTTCAAAAAAGAAGAAAAAGAAACGATGTCGGCTTGGGCTTCTTTTCTTTTGGCAGACGATGTCGGCTTGGTGGTACAAATGGGCCTTGCCGGTGTACTGGACCTGACAGTTCTAAGAATTCTGGTGGAACTCCATATACTACTTGAGGTTTTTCTCAAAAAAAAAAAAAACAAACTACTTGAGGCATCTCGTTATCCATATAATTGACCAATTATGCTTTCTCAATTCTTTTTGACCAATTATGCTAAAAATCAAGATTGATCAACAAAATATGGTTCTCGCTGAATGCATTTTTTATCTTACCAAGCTGACCACTTGGTAACAAAATATGGTTTTGTTTGCTTGGGTTGCAACTTCCACACATGCGGCTGAACGTCTCCAGTTTTTTTTAACACAGTACATACGCAAGCGTTCATATATAGATGCGCATACACTCATCTTTTTGAACGCACACACGCATACCCTACCTTTATGAGCACCTTCGAGAGACTGAGCCGGCATATCATCTTGAAATTTTACAAAGTCACCGTAGACGCTTCGTAGTCGATGAGAACGTCTCCCCCCACTAAACGAGCATCGCCGGAAATCCTGAAATGAATCCACAATAAATGCGAGCATCAGGACTTGAACCCTGATGGGTTGGGAATATCACTGTCCACCTAAACATCCAACCACAGATTGGTTCGCACTGAAAATCTCCAGCTGGAAGGATTAGTTGTAGCTGCTAAGTGCATGGAAGGATAAAAAAATGTTTCTACCTGGAAGCGAATAAACCGAGCTCGAGCTCATATGAGCTCGGTGAACAGTAAAATCTGGAAAAAAATGAAAATAAATTAAAAAAATTCTGAATTTTTTGTGCCACAATTTGACAAATGTTTTACATGCTTGAAAATTTTCATCACAAAAAAACATTCTTGGAAGTCATGAAAAACAAACAAAATTGATTCTTCAAAAAAGTTATTTTTGGCGTGTTGATTTTGCTTTTTTGGCAACGACTTGCACGAATGTCAGTTCATTTTGAAACTTTGCAAGCATTGAAAACATTTGTCAAAAAAATTAGAATATTTTAATTTTATTTTTACTTTTTTGGATTTTACTGTTCACCCGAGCTCATACGAGCTCGAGCTGAGAAGGGCACTTTCGGTTCTACACACCCTATTAGTGTTTGTACTTTGGCGGTGGCTTACCATCGACGTTAAATCCCAATGTGTCGATCCCTGATCTTATCAGGATGCAAACAACATGGTCGAGTTGTCCACTGGGTGATAGGAGGAAGCAATAACCCTAGATGATGGTGAAAGGGGGATCCTCAGTGATAGGGGAGTTCTTTGATGGAGGGATTAATGAGATACAGGAACACCTCAATCTCAAGGAAGATGAGCTCGATGATGTCTTTGTCGGCGAGGCCGCGGCAAAGGAATTTGAGGAACATGCTCAGTGGCTGGCTATAGGGAAGTCGAATTTAGACATGCTCGTCGGCTCAAGTTCAATGTTTGAAATCCTAAAAATTGCATGGGACCATGCTTAGCTACCAAAGTTTTAGGACATACAGGAGAAATTGTCCATCTTTTAGATGCAGTGTTTGAGGGACTGGAAGAAGTTGGTGCATCAAGGGCCATGGATTTTCAGAGAGATGCTCTTGCTAATTGTGGACCACAATGGTTGTTTAGAGGTTGTTGAGCTTAATCGCCTATATATGTGGGCGCAACTATACAAAATATTAGAGTTCTATCGCCGGGGGGGGGGGGAGGTCATTGACGAACTTGCTTGCCATATTGGCCGGTTTTGGTGGGGGTGTAGATGAGTCCTTCTATGTTGCATGAGCTGAACTATGTGTGTGTACTCATTGCGAAAGCTGTATCCAAATTTGTTCCACTAAATGTGGTAGGAGAAGGACGTCGGTGTTCTCATGTACTTTTTATGGTGTCACAAGATACAACCATGAAGAATGCAGATACAAGGTATGGGAAGCGAAGAACATGCAACTTGGAAGGTGAATGATAACATGGAGCAGGGCTATACCATACACGCCCCCGTCTAATGGGAACTCGTGCTCTGATGAGGTAGGGTACAAAGTAGAAGTGGCGGTCTTGGATTGAAAATGCCAATTATAAGGTCTTCATGAGAGGCATCGCTGTGCTCACAGGAGGAGGAAGAGAATGACACCGCTACCGACCCATTGAAGGAAGGGGATGGAGTTACTGACAAGGCCTAGGAGAAGGGAGATGCACTGAGGAAGAAGCTTGACCAGTTGATGTACCCAGTACGATGGGAGAACAAAATGAGGGAGGTTTAGATGGTGTTGGGGGGCCTTTGCTCACGACCTTCCCCCGCCGTCATATATTTGTCCATGGGATATGAAGAAGCAATGACGATATGTATCACCAAAAAAGGCGGTTTGTCGTGGAATTGTCACGACAGATGTCCTCTTGCAAGGACTTAATCATGGAGCCATCGCAACTAGGAAGCTTAAAGGGGTTAATCGGGACAAAGGACACGAGAGGTTTATACTAGTTCAGCCCCTTACGGTGAAGGAAGGCCTACGTCTAGTTGGGTTGGTATTGCTTGAGGTTTCGATGACCAGGGAGCGAGATACGCTATGCCCGGTTCTCGATTGGTTGTTTCTTGCCCTAAGCCGCCGGCGTGTCGTCCCCTTATATACACGGGTTGACACCCTGCGGCTTACAGAGTCCCGACCGGCTCATAGACAATGTCCGGCTCGGTGACTAGTTAATTCTACCTTACAATACAAGTCATGCCATCATGGCGGTTTATCACTACGGGCCTTAAGTCGCCTGTGGGCCTTTAGACCCTTTGAACCGCCATCTTCATGCTTGGTCTTGGGCTTCTTTCTGATGAGTCTTCTTTGCGTAACCCGACCCCTCCTGGGCGGCTTACACATTGAAAACATTTGTCAAAAATTAGAATATTTTATTTTATTTTTACTTTTTTGGATTTTACTGTTCAGTCGAGCTCATACGAGCTCGAGCTGAGAAGGGCACTTTCGGTTCTACCCACCCTATTAGTGTTTGTACTTTGGCGGTGGCTTACCATCGACGTTAACCACCAATCCCAATGTGTCGATCCCTGATCTTATCAGGATGCAAACAACATGGTCGAGTTGTCCACTGGGTGATAGGAGGAAGCAATAACCCTAGATGATGGTGAAAGGGGGATCCTCAGTGATAGGGGAGTTCTTTGATGGAGGGATTAATGAGATACAGGAACACCTCAATCTCAAGGAAGATGAGCTCGATGATGTCTTTGTCGGCGAGGCTGAGGCAAAGGAATTTGAGGAACATGCTCAGTGGCTGGCTATAGGGAAGTCAAATATAGACATGCTCGTCGACTCGAGTTCAATGTTTGAAATCCTAAAAATTGCATGGGACCATGCTTAGCTACCAAAGTTTTAGGACATACAGGAGAAATTGTCCATCTTTTAGATGCAGTGTTTGAGGGACTGGAAGAAGTTGGTGCATCAAGGGCCATGGATTTTCAGAGAGATGCTCTTGCTAATTGAGGACCACAATGGTTGTTTAGAGGGTGTTGACCTTAATCGCCTATATATGTGGGCGCAACTATACAAAATATTAGAGTTCTATCGTCGGGGGGGGGGGGGAGGTCATTGACGAACTTGCTTGCCATATTGGCCGGTTTTTGGGGGGGGGGTGTAGATGAGTCCTTCTATGTTGCATGAGCTGAACTATGTGTGTGTACTCATTGCGAAAGCTGTATCCAAATTTGTTCCACTAAATGTGGTAGGAGAAGGACGTCGGTGTTCTCATGTACTGTTTATGGTGTCACAAGATACAACCATGAAGAATGCAGATACAAGGTATGGGAAGCGAAGAACATGCAACTTGGAAGGTGAATGATAACATGGAGCAGGGCTATACCATACACGCCCCCGTCTAATGGGAACTCGTGCTCTGATGAGGTAGGGTACAAAGTAGAAGTGGCGGTCTTGGATTGAAAATGCCAATTATAAGGTCTTCATGAGAGGCATCGCTGTGCTCACGGGAGGAGGAAGAGAATGACACCGCTACCGACCCAGTGAAGGAAGGGGATGGAGTTACTGACAAGGCCTAGGAGAAGGGAGATGCACTGAGGAAGAAGCTTGACCAGTTGATGTACCCAGTACGATGGGAGAACAAAATGAGGGAGGTTTAGATGGTGTTGGGGGGCCTTTGCTCACGACCTTCCCCCGCCGTCATATATTTGGCCATGGGATATGAAGAAGCAATGACGATATGTATCACCAAAAAAGGCGGTTTGTCGTGGAATTGTCACGACAGATGTCCTCTTGCAAGGACTTAATCATGGAGCCATCGCAACTAGGAAGCTTAAAGGGGTTAATCGGGACAAAGGACACGAGAGGTTTATACTAGTTCAACCCCTTACGGTGAAGGAAGGCCTACGTCTAGTTGGGTTGGTATTGCTTGAGGTTTCGATGACCAGGGAGCGAGATACGCTATGCCCGGTTCTCGATTGGTTGTTTCTTGCCCTAAGCCGCCGGCGGGTCGTCCCCTTATATACACGGGTTGACACCCTGCGGCTTACAGAGTCCCGGCCGGCTCATAGACAATGTCTGGCTCGGTGACTAGTTAATTCTACCTTACAATACAAGTCATGCCATCATGGCGGTTTATCACTACGGGCCTTAAGTCGCCTGTGGGCCTTTAGACCCTTTGAACCGCCATCTTCATGCTTGGTCTTGGGCTTATTTCTGATGAGTCTTCTTTGCGTAACCCGGCCCCTCCTGGGCGGCTTACACATTGAAAACATTTGTCAAAAAATTAGAATATTTTATTTTATTTTTACTTTTTTGGATTTTATTGTTCACTCGAGCTCATACGAGCTCGAGCTGAGAAGGGCACTTTCGGTTCTACCCACCCTATTAGTGTTTGTACTTTGGCGGTGGCTTACCATCGACGTTAACCACCAATCCCAATGTGTCGATCCCTGATCTTATCAGGATGCAAACAACATGGTCGAGTTGTCCACTGGGTGATAGGAGGAAGCAATAACCCTAGATGATGGTGAAAGGGGGATCCTCAGTGATAGGGGAGTTCTTTGATGGAGGGATTAATGAGATACAGGAACACCTCAATCTCAAGGAAGATGAGCTCGATGATGTCTTTGTCGGCGAGGCCGAGGCAAAGGAATTTGAGGAACATGCTCAGTGGCTGGCTATAGGGAAGTCGAATATAGACATGCTCGTCGGCTCGAGTTCAATGTTTGAAATCCTAAAAATTGCATGGGACCATGCTTAGCTACCAAAGTTTTAGGACATACAGGAGAAATTGTCCATCTTTTAGATGCAGTGTTTGAGGGACTTGAAGAAGTTGGTGCATCAAGGGCCATGGATTTTCAGAGAGATGCTCTTGCTAATTGAGGACCACAATGGTTGTTTAGAGGTTGTTGAGCTTAATCGCCTATATATGTGGGCGCAACTATACAAAATATTAGAGTTCTATCGTCAGGGGGGGAGGTCATTGACGAACTTGCTTGCCATATTGGCCGGTTTTGGGGGGGGGTGTAGATGAGTCCTTCTATGTTGCGTGAGCTGAACTATGTGTCTGTACTCATTGCAAAAGCTGTATCCAAATTTGTTCCACTAAATGTGGTAGGAGAAGGACGTCGGTGTTCTCATGTACTGTTTATGGTGTCACAAGAGACAACCATGAAGAATGCAGATACAAGGTATGGGAAGCGAAGAACATGCAACTTGGAAGGTGAATGATAACATGGAGCAGGGCTATACCATACACGCCCCCGTCTAATGGGAACTCGTGCTCTGATGAGGTAGGGTACAAAGTAGAAGTGGCGGTCTTGGATTGAAAATGCCAATTATAAGGTCTTCATGAGAGGCATCGCTGTGCTCACAGGAGGAGGAAGAGAATGACACCGCTACCGACCCAGTGAAGGAAGGGGATGGAGTTACTGACAAGGCCTAGGAGAAGGGAGATGCACTGAGGAATAAGCTTGACCAGTTGATGTACCCAGTACGATGGGAGAACAAAATGAGGGAGGTTTAGATGGTGTTGGGGGGCCTTTACTCACGACCTTCCCCCGCCGTCATATATTTGGCCATGGGATATGAAGAAGCAATGCCAATATGTATCACCAAAAAAGGCGGTTTGTCGTGTAATTGTCGTGACAGATGTCCTCTTGCAAGGACTTAATCGTGGAGCCATCGCAACTAGGAAGCTTAAAGGGGTTAATCGGGACAAAGGACACGAGAGGTTTATACTAGTTCAGCCCCTTACGATGAAGGAAGGCCTACGTCTAGTTGGGTTGGTATTGCTTGAGGTTTCGATGACCGACGAGCGAGATATGCTATGCCCGGTTCTCGATTGGTTGTTTCTTGCCCTAAGCCGCTGGCGGGTCGTCCCCTTATATACACGGGTTGACACGCTGCGGCTTACAGAGTCCCGGCCGGCTCATAGACAATGTCCGGCTCGGTGACTAGTTAATTCTACCTTACAATACAAGTCATGCCATCATGGCGGTTTATCACTACGGGCCTTAAGTCGCCTGTGGGCCTTTAGACCCTTTGAACCGCCATCTTCATGCTTGGTCTTGGGCTTCTTTCTGATGAGTCGTCTTTGCGTAACCCGGCCCCTCCAGGGCGGCTTACACAAATAGTTATATCCCCAACATTAGGCCCCAGATTGATTTGAACTGGTTCATGTCAATCTTAAAATACCTTAATAACCAGTCCTTCTGTCTTCTGTCCATGAAAAGGTCATATCCCGTTGTGATGTCATCTTCTGGATCCGGGTTAACCCACCGTGACATCATCTTTTAATTAAATCCCTATTTTATTTCATCATATCTTCAACGGATCTTTGCATTTACTGAGCATCCCGAAAACCGAGGCATCGGGGCTGCTGGATAATGATGTTTGGCCTCCTCGTTTCTCGCACCGTCTCAGTCGGCCTTCCCTTATAAATAGGTATGACCTAGGTCTTCCATTTTCCCCCCTTTCAGTCGTCTTCTTCCTCTTGCTGCCTCTCTGCCTCTTGAGCTCCGCCGTCGCCGCCGTCGAACTCCTCGTCTTCGCCGACTCAGGCCGCTGCATCGACCTGAATCCGACCAGAGATCCACGGCGAACCTCCGCAGCTCGTCTACATCCGTGAGTTCCTCTTCTTCCCTTCCTCAGATCTGCATTGGAACTTTCTTGAGTTCGTCGGCGTTCATCGGCGCCCAATGCCAACCCTTGCTAGTTTTCACCTTTAATGCACTGTTTAGATCGCAAAAACAACGTAGAACTGCTGCGGTGATTGTCTGTGCTTATCTTGCATAAAAATAGATCTCATTTCCCTTGTTTGGAAGCCATCTTCCAGTGCATGAACTTCTCTGCCCTGTTTTAGGTCTAGAAATTTTTCTTTCCAGAGCAACCGTTTGATCCAAAATAACAATTGCAACTTATGAAACCTGTTTGTTCCACACTTAGCCGAAAATTGCATCTGTTGAATCTGTTTTAGCCATAGTAGTCCATGTGACCGGTTTAAGACAACACCGGCTGTCAGCACCGCTTGCTTATGGCGAATTAAGAAAATTTTAATTACCTTTGATACCTGCAGCGGTTTAAACATTATTGCATAGTCATCTATATGTGATTAGGCCCCTTCTTAAGCCGCCACCTTGAGCAAATCAATAGTGCTCTCCTCCGGGTTATAAATTGAGCCGGAAAAATCTTTTATCTTGTTGTAGGCTTCGATTTACGCAATGGCACCCAAAGCTCCCAAACCTCCGGTGACCTGTAACTGGGTCCCGTCCATTGTCACAGAAAGCAAATTGTCCGAATTTGTGAAGTTTGGCTATCTGCCCAAGAAGGATGTTATGTCCTATCGTGCTCCTAAACCATCTGAAGAAAAACCTCAACCCAAGGAAGGGGGGGTGATCATTTTTACTGATCATATGAGCCGGGGATTTGCTCCACCCGGTTCAAAATTCTTTAGGGATGTTCTGAAATTCTTTGATCTAAGGCCTCAAGACATTGGACCCAATTCCATGTCAAATATATGCAACTTCCAAGTCTTCTGTGAGGTCTACCTTGGAGAAGAACCCAACCTACTTTTGTTCAGAGAATTGTTCTATTTAAACCGGCAGAATGAACGTGCCAACGGGCCCAGTCTGGAACTTGGTGGCATATCAATTCAAAGATAGAGAGACTGCCTGTTCCCTTATGCTGAACTGCCGAGTCATCCAAAGGACTGGAACCAGACATGGTTCTACTGCCAGGACATTTCTCCGGCTGGTGAAAATCCGCTGCCCGGCTTCCGCGCCTTGCGCCTTGAATCCAACCATCCGCTGCTAGACAAGTTGACTGCCGTTGAGCGTCTGCCACTCACCCCCACTATCAAAAAGATCAAAGCTCTTTTAGGGAACGACATAGATGGCATCGACCTGGTCCGAGTCTGGGTTGCTTGGAGAGTGATTTCGTTAAGCCGCCGTTCCGGCTTAATATGTACTTACTCAGGCGAGAAGGATGATCCTCAACGTCATAGCCCTGACGACTTACCAGATGATGTGGTGGAGGCTACAACCTAGTCCTTGTTGAAAGAGGGTGAAAGATCGTGGATGTCGCCTAGAGGGGGGGGGTGAATAGGCGCTTTAAAATAATTACGGTTTAGGCTTGAACAAATGCGGAATAAACATAGCGGTTAATTTGTCAAGCACAAAACCTACAACAACTAGGCTCACATATGTGCACCAACAACTTAAGCTAAGCAAGATAAACTACTAGGTGATAGCAAGATATATGACAAGAAACAATATGAATATCACAAAGTAAAGTGCATAAGTAAAGAGCTCGAGTAAGAGATAACCGAGGCACGCGGAGACGATGATGTATCCTGAAGTTCACACCCTTGCGGATGCTAATCTCCGTTTGGAGCGGTGTGGAGGCACAATGCTCCCAAAGAAGCCACTAGGGCCACCGTAATCTCCTCACGCCCTCGCACAATGCAAGATGCCATGATTCCACTAAGGGACCCTTGAGGGCGGTCACCGAACCCGTAAAAATGGCAACCCTTGGGGGCGGTCACCGAACCCGTCAAATTGCTCGGGGCGATCTCCACAACCTAATTGGAGACCCCGACGCTTGCCCGGAGCTTTACACCACAATGATTGAGCTCCGAACACCACCAACCGTCTAGGGTGCCAAGGCACCCAAGAGGAACAAGCTCTACGGTGCCCAAACACCCAAGAGTAATAAGCTTCTCAAACTTCACTTCCACGTATCATCGTGGAGAACTCAAACCGATGCACCAAATGCAATGGCAAGGGCACACGGAGTGCCCAAGTCCTTCTCTCCCAAATCCCACCAAAGCAACTAATGCTAGGGAGGAAAAGGAGAGGAAGAACGAAAGAAGAACACGAAGAACTCCAAGATCTAGATCCAAGGGGTTCCCCTCACTTAGAGGAGAAAGTGATTGGTGAAAACATGGATCTAGATCTCCTCTCTCTTTTCCCTCAAGAACTAACAAGAATCATTGGAGGGATTGAGAGTTAGCAAGCTCGAAGAAGGTCAACAATGGGGGAAGAACACGAGCTCAAAGGATAAGGTTCATTGGGGAAGAAGACCCCCTTTTATAGGTGGGAAAAAATCCAACCATTATGCTCACAGCCCGCACCGAGCGGTACTACCGCTCCAAGGAGCGGTACTACCGCTAGGGCGGTAGTAGCCCTTTGAAACACAACAACGAGGAGGCAAAAAAGCCAGAAGAACCGTCGGAGCAGTAGTACCGCTTGACCTCACGGTACTACCGCTAGGTGTAGCGGTACTACTGGTAAGGGTAGCGGTACTACTGCTTGCGAGTGGTACTAGAAAATTACATCTGTGCCTACCACCGCTGGACTTGTGACGAGTTTTTGGTCCCGAGCGGAAGTAGCCACGGAAGTAGCTGCGGTAGTACTTCTCCAAGCGGTAGTACTTCTCCCAAGAGCGGTAGTACCGCTCCCAAGAGCGGTAGTAAAAAATTACTTCCGCTCCTGTCCGCGGTAGTACCGCTGCAGCCTTTTCAGAACACCAAAACTACCACAACTTTTGCAAACAGACTCCGAATTCGACGAAACCAAGTTTGCTGGAAAGCTAGCGACAAGGGCTAACACCATCTTTCTAGAAATATCAATAAGAAGAAAATGAGAAAAGGCCCAAAAGAAAATGGTGAGAACCCTTCCTCAGATAGGACCGGTAAAACCTCCCACACCGAAAACATCATAGAAGACGCATGCAAACTCCGTTTTCGATGAACTCAAGCTTGTCATCAAGATGACAATAAGCTCTAAGACTCACAAAGAGAACCAAACAAAAACCAAGAAACATGATGCAAGGGTGCAATGGTTTGAGCTCTCGACGAACGATACGATCAAGCTACTCACTTAAGAGCCCCCCTTGATAGTACGGCTATCGATCCTATAACCCGGTCTCCCAACTACCACCATGAGACCGGTAAAATAGAAAACCTATCAAGGGCAAACCTTTGCCTTGCACATGATCCACTTGAGATAGATGATGACGATCTTTTCCTCCTCAAGATGGACCACCTTTCTTGATTGCGCTGGGTCGATGGAGACTAGATGATTGCTCCCCCATACTCCACTATGGGTGAGCCACTCTTAGGCACATCTTCACAAGTCCATTGACACCACAATGGATTGCAAGCTTCAAGCACTTGATCTCTTCGTGATCCTCCACTTGAACTTGCACACATAAATCTTGATGATGATCACCACTTGATGTCATCCTCTCCATGGGTTGAGTGATATCTTCCTCTTGACGCAAGCCCATGAACACGTACCTAACCCCACATAGAACTCTCACATAGACCATGGGTTAGTACACAAAGCACAATGGACAATGCTTACCATGCCATGGGATCAGTTGATCCCTCTCGGTACATCTTCTACGCTTTGTGAGTTGATCAACTTGATTCACTCTTGACTTAGTCTTGATCAACCTTGAATCTTTCCAACTCTCTTCATTTGGATGATGTCCTGAAGGTAAACATGAATGATCACACAATCTTATTCTTCAAGACATGCTTGCAATAAGCTAAACTCTCACATGACCAATCTTTGGATAATTCCTTAATAGCACCTTGGTCAACACAAACTCTCCTTGAAACCAACATATGTACTCCAAGAAAAGCCTATGGACAAAACCTTCAAATATAACTCAAGGAAACCATTAGTCTATAGAGATTGTCATCAATTACCAAAACCAAACATGAGGGCACCACATGTTCTTTCAATCTCCCCCATTTTGGTAATTGATGACAATCACTTTCAAGATAGTTTATGTAAGGAATTATGCATCACCATGCAATGCAACAACCAATGATGCATGAGTAAGAGATGCAAATGCTTAGGAACAAAACCAAAGCAAGAGGAGAGATTTCTCTAAACTACTCCACAAAACTCTCTGAAACTTCTCCCCCATTGGCATCGATTGCCAAAATGGGAGAAAAGCTTAGAAGGCCAATATAAATTGTGGTCCTCCATAAATTGTGTATTTCTCAACATGAGAGTGGAATGCAATACACATGTCGAACGGTAAATACTTGGTGGAATACAAACTATATTGAGGCCCAAAGATTACAAAAGAACGATATGCCACAAAGACATAACAAAGAGGGAAACAAGCAATCAAGCAATCAAAAGATACCAATTGACGCAAGCAATCAATGGATATCAATTGAACCAACTAGACCAATGATCCTACGTGCCACATGAATAAAGATATTATGATATGAGCAAAGGAGTGTTCTAAAGAAACTAGAGAAGCTCCCCATGATTTGTGCACACATAATAATATTTGTATTTGGATACAAAGTGCACAAGATAGAATCATAGCTCCCCCAAAATCAATAGAAACTAACAACAAGTGCAAGTGAGCATATACGAAACAAAGCCTAGTACATGTAACAAAAACATGGTTGAGCAACAAGTAAAAGAGGCAACTTAAGAATGGGCTCAACCAAAATGATGTGCATGAGTCTAGGCAATGCACTTGAGAAGACTAATTAACGAATGAGCATTAAGCATCAATAAAGTCTTGAAAGAATGAGGCAACACGGTGCAAGGACTATCATTCCCACACACAACAAGTAAATGGGTCCACAAGCTTACTAATAAGCATATAAAGAACCTATGCTTGTGACAACCTGTGGGGAAGATAGAAGAAGAAAGACTCATCAAGACTAGGGGTACCAAATAAGATGGCAAAAGCCTCGTAAAGATAAGCATGAGGAAAATAATCTTCACCACACAGGAGTGCATCAAGATGCAACGAGATACGACACCCACTCAAGGCAAAAGCTTTCACGGAGCCACCAAAGAAATAACAAAAGAGAGACAAGGTGGACGTGAAAGAAGGGATATCATCTAGAGATGTAATTTCTCTCAAGTATATAAGGTTCTAGGTAGACGAAATCATGATGATATATATCTACAAAGAAGGATGTACACCCGAAATAGTTACAACATGAAGGAACAAGATATCCAAAAGGAAGTCATACATATACCAATAAGATATTTGCTTGAGAGCATAGCACATGGCTAGATATGGTCTTATTGTATATAAATGAATGCCAACCACACGAACATCAAAGACATCACAACTAGCAACAAGACATCATTGTTGGGATGCTTTGAGAAAGGAAACAAGTATCACAAGAAAGAATGGATAACATGCCATGATACAACCTACACAAGGTTGATGCAAGAAATGTGTGCATGAAGTGTATGAAGATACTTGTTACCGAGATAACATTGAAAGGATGTAGTAGATACCAATTGAAGGTACAAAGTAGTTCATTGATCATCCTAGCTTGACTCCAATAAGCACATGGTGACAACACCTTCCTTGTGAGTGAGCCGAGCATCCAATGCATCTCCACTTGTTCCTAGAACAACAACACAAACAAAATGGTACCCAAACTCATTGGAACCAAAGAGTTAGAGAACCAACAACACATAGGACAAACTCCACATAAATATGTGCATATAGATATGAAAATGAATTTCATGCACATCTCATCCAATTTGAGACTTGGTGGAGTTCCCCCTATATATTGGGTCAAAGAAAGAAAGCATGCCAAAGAAACTACACAGAAGTAAATATGCATGCTCAAGACTTTCAAGAACCGAGACCAAAAGACAAAGAAATACCAAGCGAAGAAAAGATACCAAATGAATAAATCATCACTTGGAGGATATCCATAAAAGATACATCAAGGAATGAGATATCCATTGATACACTCAAAAATAAAGATGTCAAACTCCCAAAAGAGAGAATGGTTCCAAATAAAACCAAGCCCTCTACAAAGTTTCATGATGGCACAAAGTACCAAAAAGAAACGGCCTGCCTTCCACAAACACACACTTGATAAGGATCACAAGATGAGTGTTTTATAGAGAATAGGATAGCTCCCCCAAGACTAGTGCATTATAGAGAATTTGCAATGCACGAGGTGGGATCACCACTTTCACTATATCTAGAAAACACTAGACAAGGTCAAGAAATTAACAAGATCCACGAGTGGTATGGAATACAATGGGAGTTGACACAATCCTAGGCAAGAGATAAAGCAAATAGAAGCAAATGCCAATGTAAAGATGATCAATAATTTCTACCACACATAAGTGAGTACCAATTGTCAAAAGACAAGAAGTATTTGTAAATAATTCCCGGTGGTAGATAACAAGGATATCTGACATCATCTTCACACCAAACAAAAAGCAAATTGCAACTTGTAGAGCTAACATGCCACCTAGGAACAAGATAATTTACAATAACAATTCTAGGTGACAATTTCTCAAATGTACACATTTTCTAGGCTAGTAATATACACATAGCATATTACTCCCCCATAATGTGATGCCAATTAAAGATAAACAAGAGGCAAAATAACGATCCAACAAGAGATAATTAATGGACAATTTAGAATTTGAATTTCTCATGAGAAGACATACCACATAGCGACTAGATAATCTTGAAATATCAATACTAGATGGTATTACTCATGTACACACATATATAGGATTGTGAGGTGCACAAAGCACATCACTCCCCCATAATGGGATATTCCATTAATCTCTCACAAGAGCCAACTAAGAAAAGAACAAGATGCAAAAGGCTCAATGCATGACACACACGTACATGATGTGCAAACCAGCACACACATACTTGATTGCTCAAGATAATCAAGTTGGAAGCACACCATAAACAAACACATGCAAGGAACAAAACCAAACATGCAAAGGGGTAAGTAACTATCAATGTAAACACTTTAAGCACGAGTTACCGCAAGGAGGCACATTGGATATAAGATAGAAACTTGATAATCCAAATGACTTGGCTTGAGACAATTAGAATGATGAAGTCCCATTAATTCTTCATAAAGTAGCCAAGTCTCCAATGCCCTCCAACAACACCTATTGATCAAGTTTGAGCTAGTTGGTCCCCAACCAAGTTGGGTCCTAAAAGGTTAGTCACAATAGGCTTGGCTACCCAAATGGTTCTTTGCTTCAAACCACTTTGAGTACCAACAAACTTGGCAACCACATTGCCAACCTTATCCTTCCCAAGAGAATAGACATCATCAATAATGATTGGGTTGGATAAGTTACCACTAGTGCTAGTGCATGAAGAAGCGAGGTGACCTTTATCACGACATAGGTAGCAACGTCTACTCTTCACTTTCTTCTCACTTGATTTCTCAACTTGAGAAGCATTAGCTTGAGTCTTCTTGTGAAGAGGCCTTTCTTCAACTTGAGGTTGAGCATGAGAATGCACTTGTAGCCGCTTCCCTTGTTGCTTGTCACTAATGGCCTTCTTCTTCAATGGGCAAGATCTAACATGATGCCCTTCAATTTTGCACTTGAAGCAAATAATCTTGGCCGAACTCTTGACTTGTTTTTGGCCCTTCTTGTTGTTTCTCTTGGACTTCTTATTCTTATTGGAGTTGAATCCAAGTCCACCTTTGTCATTGGGGGATTTTTGTACACTCAAGATATTGTTGAGTGTGGTATTCCCTTCATGACACTTTTCCAAATCTTTCTTCAAAGAAGTGACTTGGGTCTTGAGCTCTTTGATTTCCTCTACATGGTTAGTCTCAACACAAGCACTAGAGGAAGTATAAGCTTCATCTTTAGCGCAACAAGGCAAGGAAAGAAATTCATCACAAGATGTACCAATGTTATGCATGGATGAATCATGAGGACTAGCACAAGGCAATATATCATTTTGAATAAAAGTAGTGCTAGTATACACATGAGGCTCACTAGATGTTACCTTAGCAAGCATGGCCTCATGAGCTAACTTTAGCACATTATGGGATACTAGAAGATCATCATGAGAGCTTGTGAGCTTTACATGATTTTCTTCCAACATCCCATAATTGCTAGATAGCAACTCAAGTTGAGACCTTAGCTCAACATTCTCCTTCAATATGGATGATTCACAAGAGATAGAGTTAGTAGCACAAGCATCATCATTAGCAACAAGAGGAGAAGACAACTTTGCAAGCTCTTTTGAATATGAAGCTTTAAGTTGAGCATGAGACTGGGTGAGTTTGATGAGCTCACTCTTAATGACCCTTGAGCCATTTTCAAGGTGCTCAAAGTCCTCAAGGAGTTTAGCATGTGCAAATTCAAGCTCCTCATTTTTAGTTTCAAAATCATTGGCCACCTCAAGAGCTCTATCACGAGACCCTCACTCTAGATAATTCTAGAGCAAAAGTCTCCTCAAGAGATTCCTTGGTGGTTTGTTCATGTTCAAGAGCTTGAGAGAGGTCCGCAATCTCATTAGCGTAATCACGCTCATGACCTTCCATTTTCTCAATGGTGGCCTCATGCTCCTCGAGATGAGATTCCAACTCCTCAATATATTTCTTACTCTCAATGGCAATGGAAATAATTTCCATGAAGTTGGAACGAGCAATTTTATTTTTATGAAGAGCTTTAAAAACCATTTCCCCCTTCATTTTTAAGGACGCAACATTATCATTCTCTTCATCATAATCAACATCATCATCATTCTTTCCATCATCAATATCATCACAAGATATATTGGGATTCAAAGTGGGAGATACCTTTGAAGCCTTAGCCATAAGGCAAAAAGCAATCGATGATGATGTAGGATCCCTTGAAGCACCGTTCAAGACCACATATTGTTCCATGGAGTGCTGGGTTTCCTCTACATTGTTAGCACAACAACTCGAGGAAATAGATACATTTTTATCATGGCAACAAGACATAGCAAGCATATCATCATGAGATTTGAGCAAGCAATTTCTACATGATATGCAAGTACTACCAACACGAGAATGTGAAACATGTAAGGTGCTTGAAGTGTTAAAGTCCAAAGATGGAGCATTGCAACAAGATATTGATGAAGAGTCATCAATGATAAGCACACTATCATCATTGCAATGACCAACACTACTCACCATAACATTACCTTGTGGAAATCCACATGTAGGTGAAGTAGAAGAAGTTGAGAAGGCAACACAACCGGAGGTGGAGGGAGAACAATCATCCCCACAAATCTTGGACACACCATATTTATCTTGAAGCTTTGTCCACAACTCATGAGCATCCCGGAACGACATGAGTTGAAATATAACTACATTGCTCAAAGCATCGGAAAGCACATTAGAAGCTTGAGCATTGAGATAAGAGTTTCTCTCATCCTCTAAAGATAATCTTTGGGGATCCTTTGCAGGAGAAAAACCCATATCTACAATTCGCTCTAAATTTGGGTCCATGATCCTAAAGAGATTAAGCATGCGAATTACCCAAACATCAAAATTTGTGCCATCGAAACTAAGAGTGTCAGAGAATCCTAAACCCCTAGTCGACATCTTTACTCTCTAGGCGGTAAAGCCTAATAAAGAGAGACGAGGCTCTAATACCAATTGAAAGATCGTGGATGTCACCTAGAGGGGGGGGGGGGTGAATAGGCGCTTTAAAATAATTACGGTTTAGGCTTGAACAAATGCGGAATAAACCTAGCGGTTAATTTGTCAAGCACAAAACCTACAACAACTAGGCTCACCTATGTGCACCAACAACTTAAGCTAAGCAAGATAAACTACTAGGTGATAACAAGATATATGACAAGAAACAATATGGATATCACAAAGTAAAGTGCATAAGTAAAGAGCTCGAGTAAGAGATAACCGAGGCACGCGGAGACGATGATGTATCCTGAAGTTCACACCCTTGCGGATGCTAATCTCCGTTTGGAGCGGTGTGGAGGCACAATGCTCCCAAAGAAGCCACTAGGGCCACCGTAATCTCCTCACGCCCTCGCACAATGCAAGATGCCGTGATTCCACTAAGGGACCCTTGAGGGCGGTCACCGAACCCGTACAAATGGCAACCCTTGGGGGCGGTCACCGAACCCGTCAAATTGCTCGGGGCAATCTCCACAACCTAATTGGAGACCCCGACGCTTGCCCGGAGCTTTACACCACAATGATTGAGCTCCGAACACCACAAACCGTCTAGGGTGCCAAGGCACCCAAGAGGAACAAGCTCTACGGTGCCCAAACACCCAAGAGTAATAAGCTTCTCAAACTTCACTTCAAATTATCACCGTGGAGAACTCAAACCGATGCACCAAATGCAATGGCAAGGGCACACGGAGTGCCCAAGTCCTTCTCTCCCAAATCCCACCAAAGCAACTAATGCTAGGGAGGAAAATGAGAGGAAGAACGAAAGAAGAACACGAAGAACTCCAAGATCTAGATCCAAGGGGTTCCCCTCACTTAGAGGAGAAAGTGATTGGTGGAAACGTGGATCTAGATCTCCTCTCTCTTTTCCCTCAAGAACTAACAAGAATCATTGGAGGGATTGAGAGTTAGCAAGCTCGAAGAAGGTCAACAATGGGGGAAGAACACGAGCTCAAATGATAAGGTTCATTGGGGAAGAAGACCCCCTTTTATAGGTGGGAAAAAATCCAACCGTTATGCTCACAGCCCGCACCGAGCGGTACTACCGCTAGGGCGGTAGTAGCCCTTTGAAACACAACAGCGAGGAGGCAAAAAAGCCAGAAGAACCGTCGGAGCGGTAGTACCGCTTGACCTCACGGTACTACCGCTAGGTGTAGCGGTACTACTGGTAAGGGTAGCGGTACTACTGCTTGCGAGCGGTACTAAAAAATTACATCTGTGCCTACCACCGCTGGACTTGTGACGAGTTTTTGGTCCCGAGCAGAAGTAGCCACGGAAGTAGCTGCGGTAGTACTGCTCCAAGCGGTAGTACTGCTCCCAAGAGCGGTAGTACTGCTCCCAAGAGCGGTAGTAAAAAATTACTTCCGCTCCTGTCCGCGGTAGTACCGCTGCAGCCTTTTCAGAACACCAAAACTACCCCAACTTTTGCAAACAGACTGCGAATTCGACGAAACCAAGTTTGTTGGAAAGCTAGCAACAAGGGCTAACACAATATTGATAGAAATATCAATAAGAAGAAAATGAGAAAAGGCCCAAAAGAAAATGGTGAGAACCCTTCCTCAGATAGGACCGGTAAAACCTCCAACACCGAAAACATCATAGAATACGCATGCAAACTCCGTTTTCGATGAACTCAAGCTTGTCATCAAGATGACAATAAGCTCTAAGAGTCACAAAGAGAACCAAACAACAACCAGGAAACATGATGCAAGGGTGCAATGGTTTGAGCTCTCGACGAACGATACGATCAAGCTACTCACTTGAGAGCCCCCCTTGATAGTACGGCTATTGATCCTATAACCCGGTCTCCCAACTACCACCATGAGACCGGTAAAATAGAAAATCTATCAAGGGCAAACCTTTGCCTTGCACATGATCCAGTTGAGCTAGATGATGACGATCTTGTCCTCCTCAAGATGGACCACCTTTCTTGATTGCATTGGGTCGATGGAGACTAGATGATTGCTCCCCCATACTCCACTATGGGTGAGCCACTCTTCGGCACATCTTCACAAGTCCATTGACACCACAATGGATTTCAAGCTTCAAGCACTTGATCTCTTCGTGATGCTCCACTTGAACTTGCACACATAAATCTTGATGACGATCACCACTTGATGTCATCCTCTCCATGTGTTGAGTGATATCTTCCTCTTGACGCAAGCCCATGAACACGTACCTAACCCCACATAGAACTCTCACATAGACCATGGGTTAGTACACAAAGCACAATGGACAATGCTTACCATGCCATGGGATCACTTGATCCCTCTCGGTACACCTTCTACGCTTTGTGAGTTGATCAACTTTATTCACTCTTGACTTAGTCTTGATCAACCTTGAATCTTTCCAACTCTCTTCATTTGGATGATGTCCTGAAGGTAAACATGAATGATCACACAATCTTCTTCTTTAAGACATGCTTGCAATAAGCTCAACTCTCACATGACCAATCTTTGGATAATTCCTTAATAGCACCTTGGTCAACACAAACTCTCCTTGAAACCAACATATGTACTCCAAGAAAAGCCTATGGACAAAACCTTCAAATATAACTCAAGGCAACCATTAGTCTATAGAGATTGTCATCAATTACCAAAACCAAACATGGGGGCACCGCATGTTCTTTCAGAGGGCACAGTGACCAGCAATGCCTTCGGCTTACTGCCCTTCTGCAAGAAGAACCCGGCCCCTGCAGTAAGTCATCAGCCTCAATGATTACTTTTTTTACTATGTTATACCTTATTTTTACTCATAACCCTTTACGATCCTTTACAGGAAAACGACAACTTCTGGAAGTTCCAGTATGATCATGAGGCGGCCAAACAAGCCAGGGCGGCTAAGAGAGCCGAAAGAAAAACCGCCAAGCCTACCACTTCAAAGAAAAGGAAGCCAAGCGCCTCAGAGACGTTCCAACTTGATGATTCTGATGACAATGAAGAAGAGGTAACTTTTCAACTTCCCTTACTCTTTTATCATTACCTTACTTACATTATTCCTCTTTCAGGAAGACACGGGAAACAGCCAACCCGCCGAGGAAGAGGTAACTATAATCTCCTCCGACTCCGAGCTTCGGCCGCGTCAGAAAATTCGAAGAGTAATCCTCCGGCTTACCGGACGTAACCAGGAAGCGCCGGAATGAGGTTATCTCCAACTTACATTCTGTTTCACCTTTGGCGGGTTTAATCCGTCAGCCTCTCAATTCATCTGACTCCAATTATCAGGATACCTCTCCTTCCTCCGGCGAGTCTATGCAGTCAAACATGCCGGCTTTTAAAACTGCCCCTGGGTAACGTCAATTTGTTTACCTTATGCTTTATCTTACTTATGTCTTTGTATTCACGCTTCTGCCTTATCCACAGTGTGCAAGTGAAACCCAGGAAGAAAGCAAAGAAGGATAAACCGGCTCAAGACCCTGTAGTAACTGAGCCGGAACTGGGCACAGCTGCCCCCGACTCTTCCACACATCAGCCGCCACCTGAACCGGCTCGGGATATTCCAGCGCCAACTTCTAACCCGCCTGCTGAAGATACTCTTGATGTTTCTGTTAACCCGGAAGCACCTAGCCCGGCCAAGACAACGGATCCAGAAGTGGAAATTCTCAAGACTCAATTCGTTGAGCCGGCCCGGCCCACTGTACTTGCCAAGTGTTCTGCTAAGGAGGAGCTGTTAGAACGCCGAAAGGCCAAGATGGACATCACTTACTACACTCATTTGAGTATTGGAGAGATCGTCTCGGGCTATATCAATCAAGTGCATATCAGCCGTGACCTGGAAATTGACATGGTGAAGCAAATACAGCAAAAATCTGAGGTATGACTTACGTTACCTTTTCTTAACCATACTTGCTGTACCAACCCCCAAGTCTACTGCTTATAAGTAAATATGCTGTAGACTTACAAAACTGTCTAGCACCGTTTGTCCGGCTTAGAAGAAGACAATTAACCCGGTTATAGTAAGAAATGTTGAACTTGCGATACACATTAGCCCCCAAGTGCCACGTACCTTTGCTTGCAAAGTACTTGGGACTTAATCTGCTTAAACCGGCGTAGTAATATAGAGTTCTTCAGCATACATTAGCCCCCAAGTGCCAAGTATCTTTTGCTTAAAGTGCTTGGGACTTAACATTATTTCATCATGATCCTGATTATGACCCGGTATCAATGCAGGCCACCATAAGTCAATTTGAGTCAGAGATTGCTGACCTGAAGAGCCGTCTGGCAGCCCAGGAACTTGAAATTCAAAAAGCCAACTCCAAGTTTGAATTCAGCGTCTCTGAACAAGAGAAGTTGAAGAAGAATTTTGAGGCGGAGAAGAAAATCTGGGCTGATGAAAAGGCCTCATTGGTGACCCGGGCCGAGACAGCAGAAGCATCACTTGCAGAAGCAAACACCGAGCTGTCCGGCTTAAAACACCAGATATCTCAAATGGTCTCAGCCATCTTTGGTAAGTGACAATGCATATGAAACTTAAGTACTGCAAACCTTTCTTTGATGAACACCTTAATTATTACCTCCGGCTCACCTTATGTTGTTAATAATATAGGCCCCAGGAGCACAAACCTCAAGAAGAATATGTTGATCAAGTTGAAGGCAGTGTATACTCTGGTGGAACAACTCTACACCGGGTCACAATGCGCTCTGGCCGTTGTGGCTTTATCAAATGATGTTCCTTATCTCCTTCAAGATGTGCTGAAGCGGCTTGCTGTGATCCCTCAGCAGGTTCAAGAGCTAAGGCGGGCATCTGCAAGGGCCGGAGCTATAGCTGCATTGAGCCGAGCTAAATCATGGATTCCAGAGCTAGACCCGGCCGACCTTACTCTTGGATACCCGAGTCTAAAGGAGGATGGAACCTTGTTTGATGAAGCAGACTTCACCGCCTGTGTGAAGGACATACGCCCTGTAGCTACTCTTATTGGGAACGATACTGATCTCACCAAGTATCAGTCGGGCTATGATAGTGAGAACCGGAGGATTCCAACACCTCATTACCATGAAGTCAGCCTGATCCCTCCAACTCGTAAGCATACTTTTGCCCCTGAAGTCAACCCAACAGGTTTAATCGATGATGAAGCTGAGTTTGAAGCCTTGAGTGGCATTGACTGGGCCTCATCAACCTTCCAGGATAGGGCAGCCGATGAAGAGGCGGAAAAGGATAACCCGGAATTGTCAAGCCAGCCAAAGGAGTAAAGACGCCGGGCGTCATATGTTTATGCCTTTGTGAAAACAGTGCTTCACTATTCAGACTCGGGGAGTCTTGTAATAGGGTAGAAAAACTCTCGATTTTTGTCATGCCTTCGCGCATGTTTATGGCGCTTAGTACTTCCTTAAGCCTCCATCGCTATATACTTCCCGCTTTTATTGATCTTCTAGTTCCTTTATGTTAAACAAAAGTCACCCGCCTTATCCTGCATAGGGGACAAACAAAGAGTCCTCTGGCGACTTACCGCCTCGGGGGTCATATAAGGTACTGATAACCCGGAGCGTACACCAAACAATATTAGGAAAACCAACTTACAATTAGACTTAGTAGATATAATCATAATGATATACCTGTGATGCTTGTAGTGATCTCTCCCGCTTATATAACCCAACCCCTGAGGGTAAGTTTAACTCCTGAAAATTGGTATATAAAAGTTCACCTGGCACTTAACAACCCGAGGTAACCAATATTAACCCGGAGGAATATAATCCACTCCATAATACTTTCAAGGGGGTCTCAAGATAGTCAAATATTGACACTTATCAAACATGATGAATAATAAATAAAATTAAAAGTCCTCTGATTCGAATACGATCAGTGAACCGTTCCAAAGGGGTTAAGCTAAGATTCGGATACGATCATATAGCCCCCAGTGGCTGTGGCGATGCCGATCAAGTGGGTATCGACAACTATGTTCTCTTTGGTTCGAATATGACCTATGTTTGAACAGGAAGCCCCCAAGTGACCATAAGAGTTGTTTAATGACGCTGATTCGAATACGATCCACGTCAGACCCAAAGGGGTTAAGCTATGATTCAAATATGATCAAGAAGCCCCCAAGTGGGTTTGGCAGTATGCCGATCAAGTGGGTATCGACAACTATGTTCTCTTTGGTTCGAATACGACCTATGTTTGAACAGGAAGCCCCCAAGTGATCATGGCTAGATTCAGATATGATCATAAGCCGGACCAAAGGAAAAGCCGGATTCAGATGTGACCCGCTCCCTGTTGGTTGTTTCTACCATATGACAAAGAAGACACATAAACTTGTTTAGGGTGGAAAAAAGGACAGAGGTCCTGCTTTATTTATATACACATTGTTGAAATATATATAGATTAGAGCCGGTGGCTCAAGTATAATAAGGCCGAAGATGAGCTATATTCCACGGCCGGCGGGTCTCTTCCTCCGACTTACGTGAGTCTTTGTGCTCTCGAACATCGATAAGGTAGTATGACCCGTTGTTCAGATTCTTGCTGACCACAAAGGGTCCTTCCCAAGGAGGATGTAGCTTGTGCATATCAGACTGATCCTGGATGAGCCGGAGCACTAAGTCGCCTTCCTGAAAGGTTCTGGATCTAACCCGGCGGTTGTGGTAGCGGCGCAGATCTTGCTGGTAAATCGCCGAGCGGGCTGTTGCTAAGTCTCGCTCTTCGTCCAACAGGTCAAGCGCATCTTGACGAGCTCTTTCGTTGTCAGCCTCAACGTAAGCCGCCACACGGGGTGAGTCATGACGGATGTCACTTGGTAGGACCGCCTCTGCTCCATACACCATGAAGAAAGGTGTGTAACCCGTAGATCTGTTAGGTGTAGTATTGATGCTCCAAAGTACAGAAGGTAACTCCTCCACCCAACAACCCGGCGTCCGCTGTAAAGGGACTAAGAGCCGGGGCTTGATACCTTTCAAGATCTCTTGATTGGCTCTTTCTGCTTGACCATTGGATTGAGGATGAGCCACAGCCGAAACGTCAAGCCGGATATGCTCTTGTTGACAGAACTCTTCCATGGCTCCTTACCATTATCAGTGATGATGCTGTGTGGAAAACCAAAACGGAAAATCACCTTTTCCATAAATTGAACCGCTGTGGCTGCATCACACTCACTGACTGGCTCCACCTCAACCCACTTTGTAAACTTGTCAACTGCCACCAGGAGGTGCGTCTTTTTATCCTTAGACCTTTTGAAAGGCCCAACCATGTCAAGCCCCCAGACTGTGAACGGCCAAGTAATTGGGATCATCCTTAATTCTTGAGCCGACACATGAGCTCGTCGTGAGAATTTCTGACATCTGTCACATTTACTGACCAGATCTTCTGCATCAGCCTGAGCCGTCAGCCAATAAAACCCATGACGGAAAGCCTTGGCCACAAGGGATTTTGAGCCGGCATGATGACCGCAATCCCCTTCATGGATCTCACGAAGTATCTCCTGACCCTCCGCAGGTGACACGCAACGTTGAAACGCTCCAGTGACGCTGCAGTGATGTAACTCGCCATTAACGATTGTCATGGACTTAGATCTCCGGACGATTTGTCTTGCCAAGGTCTCATCCTCAGGCAACTCTCCCCGGGTCATATAAGCCAAATAAGGCACTGTCCAATCCAGGATTATGTGGAGAGCCGCCGCCAGCTGCGCCTCCGGGTCTGGCACTGCTAGATCTTCTTGTGTAGGTAACTTAACAGAAGGGTTACACAAAACATCGAGAAATTGTTAGGCGGCACCGGCTTACGTTGAGATCCCAGCCGGCTTAAGGCATCAGCTGCCTCATTCTTCCTTCGATCAATGTGTTCTACCTGATAACCCTTGAAGTGCACAGCTACAACATCAACTTCACGACGGTAAGCCGCCATAAGGGGATCCTTGGAGTCCCACTTGCCTGACACCTGTTGAGCCACCAGGTCTGAGTCGCCCAAGCACCTTACCCGGCTCAAATTCATCTCTTTGGCCATCCGGAGACCATGGAGTAAGGCCTCACACTCAGCTGCATTGTTAGTACAAGGAAACATAAGCCGGAGCACATAACAGAATTTGTCACCTCGAGGGGAAGTTAAAACTACTCCAGCCCCCGAGCCTTCTAACTGCCTGGACCCATCAAAGTGAATAGTCCAATATGTGTTATCCGGCTTCTCCTCAGGTGCCTGCAACTCTGTCCAATCATTGATAAAATCCACCAAGAACTAAGATTTAATAGCAGTACGTGGCATGTACTTGAGACCATGAGGCCCAAGCTCAATGGCCCACTTGGCGACTCGTCTCGTGGCCTCTCTGTTCTGGATTTATCTCCCAAGGGGGCAGAACTCACCACAGTGATAGGGTGACCTTGGAAGTATTGCTTCAGCTTCCGGCTTGCCATGAACACTCCGTAAACAAGCTTCTGCCAATGTGGATACCTTTGTTTAGACTCAATGAGCACCTCAATGACATAATAAACCAGCCGTTGAACCGGATGCTCCTTGCCAGCCTCCTTGCGCTCCACCACGATCACAACACTGACATCTCGTGAGTTAGCGGCCACATATAACATCAATGGCTCTCTATCAATGGGAGCTGCTAGGACCGGCGGTTCAGATAACTGTCTCTTTAAATCCTCAAAGGCAGTATTAGCAGCATCGCTGCAGACAAAAGTGTCTGTTTTCTTCATCATCTGATACAGCGGTAGGGCCTTCTCACCTAACCGGCTTATGAACCGGCTTAAAGCATCAACACGACCCGCCAATCGCTGAACATCATTTATGCACGCCGGCTTAGCTAGAGAGGTAATTGCCTTGATCTTCTCCGGATTAGCTTCAATGCCCCTGTTTGAGACCAGAAATCCCAAAAGCTTGCCTGCGGGTATGCCGAACACACACTTGTCCGGGTTAAGCATCATCTTGTAAACCCAGAGATTATCAAAGGTCTCCTTTAAATCAGATATCAAGGTTTCCTTCTCTCTGGACTTCACCACTATGTCATCTACATAAGCATGAACATTGCGCCCAATCTGATTGTGGAGACAATTCTGTACACACCGCTGATAAGTCGCCTGGGGACTCTTAAGCCCAAAAGGCATAGATACATATCAGAAGGCTCCAAACGGAGTGATGAAAGCCGTCTTCTCCTGATCCTTAACTGTCATCTTGATCTGATGATATCCAGAATAAGCATCCAAAAAACTCAAACGCTCACAACCCGCCATAGCATCAATGATTTGATCAATACGGGGGAGAGCAAAAGGATCAGCCGAACAAGCTTTATTTAAGTCCGTGTAATCCACACACATCCGCCAGGTGCCGTTCTTCTTGAGCACGAGCATCGGGTTAGCCAACCACTCCGGGTGAAAAACTTCGACAATAAACCCAGCCGCTAAGAGCCGGGCGACCTCCTCTCCAATAGCCTTTTGTCGTTCTTCATCGAATCGCCGCAGAAACTGCCTGACCGGCTTATACTTCGGATCAATATTAAGAGTGTGCTCAGTGAGTCCTCTCGGTACACCCAGCATGTCAGAAGGTTTCCATGCAAAGATGTCCCGGTTCTCACGGATGAACTCGATGAGCGCGCTTTCCTATTTAGGATCCAAGTTGGCACTGATGCAGAACTGCTTAGATGAATCACCTGGAGTAAAATCAACAAGCTTAGTTTCAGCACCGACTTAAACTTCATCGCCGAGTCATGTTCCGTGGTTGGCTTCTTGAGGGAGGTCATATCCGCCGGGTCAACGTTGTCTTGATAAAATTTCAGCTCCTCTGCTGCACAGACAGAGTCGGCATAAGCCGCGTCACCTTCTTCGCTTTCCAGGGCCACCTTTCGACTTCCATGCACAGTGATGGTGCCCCGGCATCTTGAGCTGCAAATAAACATAACACGGCCGTGCCATAAACTTGGCATAAGCCGGCTGCCCAAATAAAGCATGATACGGACTCTTGATTTTGACCACCTCAAAAGTTAACTTCTCAGCCCTAGAATCATGCTCATCTCCAAAGGCCACCTCTAGCTCAATCTTACCGACGGGGTACGCCGACTTACCAGGCACCACTCCATGGAAAACGGTGTTGGATGTCTTTAAATTTTTGTCAGTTAAACCCATGCGCCGAAAGGTCTCGTAATAAAGGATGTTGATGTTGCTTCCTCCGTCCATGAGCACCTTAGTGAATTTATATCCACCGACCTGCGGTGCCACCACCAAGGCTAGCTGACCCGGATTATCAACCCAGGGCGGGTGATCTTCCCTGCTCCATATGATGGGCTGCTCTGACCACCTTAGGTAACGAGGAACTGCCGGCTCAACAGAATTCACGACCCTGTTATGAATCTTCTGGTCACGTTTGCATAAGCTAGTGGTGAATACATGATACTGCCCACTATTCAGCTGCTTCGGATGGCTTTGATAACCCGATTGCTGCTGTTGTCCTCCTTGACTAGACTGCTGTTGATTATAGCCGCCTTGATTTCCCTGAAAGCCGGAATTTGAGCCGCCGCCCGGGCCATGAAAACCGCCGGCACCTGAGCCGCCGCCCGGCCCATGATTGCCATCAAACGTGTTGGAATTCTTGAACGCCTTCATGATGGAACAATCTTTCCACAAGTGGGTGGTGGGTCGTTCCCGAGTGGCGTGTCTCGAGCAAGGCTCATTGAGTAGCTACTCAAGAGATGGACCTGACCCACCAGACTGAGGGGGTGGTTTTCCCTTACGTCTCTGATTGTTACCCTGCGCATTGGCGTTGGCCACAAACTCCGGGTTACCCTCCGCCTTACGCTTATTGCCTCCTTGATTCGTCGGGTTATGCTACTGACCTTTTCCATTGCCGTTCTTCTTTCCCTTCCCTATCTTTTCCTCATCAGACGCGGGATCCTTGGTACTATCAGAGTCGGCATATTTGACTAAAGCTGCCATCAGCGTACCCATATCGTTGCAATCACGCTTAAGGCGCCCAGTTTCTGTCTCAGCGGCTCAAACGACAATTCTTCTCTAACATGAGAACTGCAGAGCCGGCATCCATGTTGTCAGATGAATGTATAATATCCTTGACCCTACGCACCCAATGAGTTGTGATTCACCCTCCTCTTGCTTACAATTTGTTAAGTCCACAATTGACATAGATTGCTTGCAAGTATCCTTGAAGTTCTGAATGAACCGGGCCTTTAACTCAGCCCATGAACTAATGGAATTGGGCGGCAAGCCCTTTAACCAAGATTGGGCTGTTCCATCCAACATCATGGTGAAGTACTTAGCCATTGCTGCATCGCTGACCTCCAACAGCTCCATGGCCATCTCGTAGCTTTCAATCCATGTCCCAGGCTGTAAGTCGGCCTTATAGTTTGGCACCTTTCGAGGCCCCTTGAAGTCCTTAGGGAGGCGCACATTACGTAAAGCCGGCACCAGGCATGGTACGCCACCGGTTCTAGTGGCTACTCCCGCCTCAACGGAGGTCGTCGGATAATCCGGAACAGTCGGGTGATCCGTCTGCTAAGTCGCCAGCTGAGCCGCTAGCTGAGCCGCCCACTCGTCCTCCTGGCGTATCCAGTCCTGCACAGGGTTATATCCGCCTGGCTGGTTACGGTGATGAGCATTGCTTGACAAAGCTTCTGACTCCATGTGCCTGCTGTAACTCGGGCTCCGGTTTGGATGAGACGGAGCCAACCAAGGTGGAGGAGTTGAATGAATTTTGTCCCGGCTATAAGAATAAGTTTCCTGCTGAGCCAGAGCTGTCTGGACAAGTTCTCTGATCCTCCGGGTCTCCACCGCTGTTGGATCATCACCGTCCACTAGGAGAGCCACCAAACGCGCTGATGCTGCGATCAAGTTTTCCATGGGGTTGGAGAAGTGACCCGGCGGTATTGGCACGTAACGGGGCGGTGCCATATTCCCATGAGGAGGTTCCGTCACCTGAGGCTGAACCGGTCCCCCGGCTGTCATGAGCTAATTGACCCCTGGCGGGTTACTTGGACCGGCCCCGGGTGTAGCAAAGAGGTTCCGTGGGTCGTAAATCGGAGGTAAACGAGATTGAGTTTTCTGATGCCTTCTCCTCATCACCTCATTAGATGCGTTCAGGCTCATTGTCAGCTGAAAAGCCTCTGACTGGAGCTGCTGCGCCCGTGCGTCCAAAGCCGCCCGTTCTGAGGCCAATCTGGTGTCCTCGGCCGCTAAGACCTCCTTGGCCCGGGCTATCTCCTCACGAACCTGCGCCACCTCTGCATCGTGCTCAACTTGGTTCGCAGGGATAACTGTAGCGGTTAACAGGGCCGTAAGCTTATCCATGAGATCCATCAGCACATGAGTCGGTGAGCGCACAGGGCCTCGTGCCCCGGCTACTCCTGACCCGGACGTTATTGCCGCTGCGGCTGTAGAGTTTGAGCCGGGTTGAGTCCCAGCCATGAAAACTCCTACCCAGCTTGGCGGCTCATAGGGGTCCGGGATACTGGAGCCATCGGAACAGCCCCCGAGCCCGCCGTCTTGCACTGGATACAGAGAATCCGTTGAACCGGCGGACAAATCACCATCAGAGAGGACGGCCGTCTCACCACCACCTTCAGATCCTTCAGGAAGTTCCCCTCCGTGGATGCAGCCCACGAAGGCACGCTTCACGACGGGTTGAGCCCGGGCGGGTCTCGCGCGCTGAGCCGTCTCGATGAGGTCGGTGAAGTTGTCCGGCTCAGGGCCCGGCTCACCAATCCGGCCGATGAAGACGTAGATTTCACCGAAGGGGACCCGGTACCCGTACTCAATTGAGCCGGCGTCGGGGCCCCAGCCTTCGTCGTCGATGTAGATCTTGCCGCGACGACTCTTGGTCATCTGGCCGACTGCGTATCCCTTGAGCCCTTCGAAGCTGCCTTTCAAGAACTCAAATCCACCATGCGCTAGCCCCACGGTGGGCGCCAACTGTCGTGAAATTGTCACGGCAGATGTCCTCTTGCAAGGACTTAATCATGGAGCCATCGCAACTAGGAAGCTTAAAGGGGTTAATCGAGACAAAGGACACGAGTGGTTTATACTAGTTCAGCCCCTTACGGTGAAGGAAGGCCTATGTCTAGTTGGGTTGGTATTGCTTGAGGTTTCGATGACCAGGGAGCGAGATACACTATGCCCGGTTCTCGATTGGTTGTTTCTTGCCCTAAGCCGCCGGCGGGTCGTCCCCTTATATACATGGGTTGACACCCTGCGGCTTATAGAGTCCCGGCCGGCTCATAGACAATGTCCGACTCGGTGACTAGTTGATTCTACCTTACAATACAAGTCATGCCATCATGGCGGTTTATCACTACGGGCCTTAAGTCGCCTGTGGGCCTTTAGACCCTTTGAACCGCCATGTTCATGCTTGGTCTTGGGCTTCTTTCTAATGAGTCTTCTTTGCGTAACCCGGCCCCTCCTGGGCGGGTTACACAAATAGTTATATCCCCAACACGGTTGCATTGTGGTACTTGAGGCAGTGGCCACACACGACCTCTGGATTTGGCACCCCTTCTTTGGTATGCCAGGAACTCACAATGACATCAACGTACTGCAGTGCTCCCCTGTCTTTGCCAAGCTTTTTGAAGGTCAATCTCCTTCGATGAACTTCGAGGTCAATGAGCGGCACTACAACAAGGGATACTACCTAGCATATGGCATCTATTCGAGATGGTCCACATTTGTGAAGACTATCTCAAACCCTGTGCCAGGAGGCAAGAACTCCCACTTTGCGAAGGTTCAGGAGGCTTGCAGGAAGGATGTTGAGCGGGCATTTGGTGTGCTCCAATCTCAATTTGCTATTGTCCGGTACCCCGCTCAGACCTGGTCAAAAGATCAAATGTGGGAGATCATGACTTGTTGTGTCATCTTGCACAACATGATCATTGAGAGCGAGCAGCAAGAGCCAATATTTGACACTGAACCATATTACAGGCAGGGTCTTCTTGCCCAAGTTGATCACCACCTACCGACAACCTGTATTGTCTTCCTCAATATGCCTCAGGAGATCCGACACCCGCTGGTGCATCAACAACTGCAGCAAGATCTCATGGATCACCTATGAAGGCTCAAGGGCAATGCCTAGCTCGGCGTGTGAACAAATATGAGTTTTTATTTGTTGAACTATATAATTTATATTTAAATATTTTATTTCTATTGATTTTCTATGATGAACTATGTGATAAAAATAGCTTATGTTGAATTTGCGCTGAAGCACGGCGAACATGGACCAATTTGCGCTGATAGCGGGCCAATTTGCGTCGAAAGTGGGCTGAAAAGTGGGCAAATTTGCGCCAAAAGTGGGCCGAAAGCGGCGCCTGGGGGCGGTGGCTGGGAACCCGATCACCCCCACGCCGATTTTAGCGTTGGTTCGCCCCCAGACGGCGATATTTCGAGCCACTGGGGGGCGAACGGGTGGAGATGCTCTTAGGGCTTGTTGAGCTGGTGCCCTCAACAGAACCCTTTATGTGGTACCTCTTATTTTTGTACTTTGGTGTGGTGTATGTTGTGTTGGTACCTTGTTAGAAGTTGGTTGTTCTTGTGGCAGTTTGCTTTATATATAAAGTGGGGTGAAAGCCTTTTTCGGTAAATGTAAAAACTCTAAGATTTTTTGCTTATGAAAGAAAAGCAAACAAAATTGAAAGATCTGAACTTTTTTGCTCTACAAAGCCAGAAAAATACATCTTATAGGGAAGTCTACTTTGAGCATGACTTTCTCTCTTGCTGCAAAAATGAAAGAATTGTTGACATTACTCCATATTGACTTCTAAATCTGAAAATTGGAAGTGATTTATCTCCCGTATCTTCTCAAGGATATGTCCAAGGTGAACACATTTGTAGCATAGAAGAAAAGAGATAGATGTCTGATACACACCGCAAGCATGACTACAACGCTCTCGCGCGCAGTGATCAATATTCTTTTTTCCACATACACACTCCCTCAAAATAAAGCTAAATAATATTCATCATATCATTGCTGCTACGGACTTTAAACAACTCATAGATGAAATCTAAGTCGAGACTCTCATAGATCGTTCATAAGTCAGCAGAGTTGTCAACATAAACTCAAGGGGGGTAAGAAAGTCACCGTAAAACGCATCAATCAATATATGGTGACAAGGCCTTGGAGGAAACTTCAAGCAATATACCATTTACCACTTAACAAATTTTGGCATGTAATAATCTCAGTCACCTTCAACTTGTTTTCTCTCGTCAAATCTTTCTACAAGTGATATTGAGTCTATCAAATTAAATTCTATGTGGTTTAGTGTTTCTAATACCATCTTCCTTTATCAAGTTTCCTCAACACCCAAGTCTTTTGAGAGACTTTTTCTTATGCATGATTATCTCATTATCATTACTTTATTTGAAAACTAGTCTCACGGCAAGTCTTGGTTATCTAGATGAGACAGACAAAGGCTTCTTAATTAACTTACCTAAACGAATAAAATCGTTGTATTAATTGTCAAGACCTACTCCCACTTGAATGGATAAAACATTCTACTACTACAACTAGCATAAGAATTTCAAGTTCAAAAAGCGGGAGTCGTACGACATAACTCAGATCCATTAATGTTCACACTTCTCTTCCTTATGGTGTGTTCTCGTCACTTGGCGTAGGTCAACTTCGCTGTACAAAGAATTAGCAAAATATTCAAAGGAAAAAATGCAACTATAAAGCGTGAAGGAATTTTTTTATATTTTTGGATTTTGAAAGTGAACTTGCAAAATACACGAATAAAATGACGAACAAAGCAAAGCTTTTACAAACAAACTGAAGAAAAAGCTAAGCAAAGTGTTAGAACCGACCAACACGAGCTTTTCGAAGCTCTTCAATGAGCTTATGTAGAACCATATTACAATTTATTCAAATAAATGCTTCCACATCTTGATATAAACGTGAAGACAACCTCCCCAAGCTTAGGATTTTGCACGCCCAAACTCGAGAGCTCTTTGTGGTGGCGATTGAGATAATATACTGGAGTGCATGCATGACTCCATGTAGAGAAGTGGGATGCCATTTACTCGATGTTGTCTCGGAGAGAGTTGGCGAGGTCATTCATGTTGTTGATGGAGTCTCTGAGGTTGTATGCAACGACATAGGGCGTGCCCCCTTCAATGCCATCCTTGGGCTGCACCTCTTGTTCCGGTGCGGGTTCTCCTTCATCCACCTCTTCTCTTCGGGTTCAAGAGCCTCTTTGTCAAAACTCAAAAGTCTCATCCTCTTTCTGTGCAAAATAATGCAAAATTCCCTCCTCGATTGAGAAACCTTTAGGCATGGGAGTGAGCAACAAATGTCCCACTCCACTAACATCCCGACACCATGGATAACATGAATATTAACAAGACGGTTATCTCCCAATAGGTTCAAGCCGGCAAGGTCGAGGTCAAGGGAGTTTTCCAAGATGGTGACGAACCATCCACAAGAGATGACGTCTTGCGCCTGGTTTGCTTGTTGGGCGAGGTGAATTAGAAGAATCACATCTAAATTCAGCATGATGTCCATGTTGGAGTTTGCGGCTTTCCCAATGATGAGCATATTTTCTTCTTTAACTTTTTATACTTCTCCATGTGACTACAACGATCTTAGTGATGACATAATAAAAATATCAAATGGCAGGACACCCAATGCAACTGTCCCTATGCTTATGGCCTTCAAAGCTTATTTCATAAAGTGGATGTACTAGATGTGGTGTAGAAGGTCGTGGATGTAACGGGCGCGATCGTATTTGTTGATGCAGCCGTGTCGGAAGCTTTGGTCCATGAGACGGAAAGTAACCCGGTCCTCATGACCCATGGGATTAAGCCCATTGGTGTGTGTGTGTGTGTGTGTGTGTGTGTTGGAAATATGCCCTAGAGGCAATAATAAAAGCATTATTATTATATTTCCTTGTTCATGATAATTGTCTTTTATTCATGCTATAATTGTGTTGTCCGGAAATCGTAATACATGTGTGAATACATAGACACCAATATGTC
The DNA here is from genome assembly GCA_032464435.1 of Aegilops umbellulata. NCBI lineage: Eukaryota > Viridiplantae > Streptophyta > Magnoliopsida > Poales > Poaceae > Aegilops > Aegilops umbellulata. Next base: position 601,322,866 of record CP136058.1, read on the forward strand.
CCTAGCAAGCCTCTAGTTGACTAGCTCGTTGATCAACTGATAGTCATGGTTTCCTGACTATGGACATTGGATGCCATTGATAACGAGATCACATCATTAGGAGAATGATGTGATGGGCAAGACCCAATCCTAAGCAAAAGCACAAGATCGTATAATTCGTTTGCTAGAGCTTTTCCAATATCTTTTCCTTAGACCATGAGATCGTGTAATTCCCGGATACCGTAGGAGTGCTTTGGGTGTGCCAAACGTCACAACGTAACTGGGTGACTATAAAGGTATACTACAGTAGGATCGGAAGTATGTCTAGATCGGGGGGTGATTAGACTACTTGACCAAATAAAAAACTTAACCTTTTCCCAACTTTAGTTCTTGGCAGATTTTAGCAACTTTAGGACAAGTCAAGCAATCATCACACAATTCAAGCAAGCATGCAAAGAGTATATAAGCAGCGGAAAGTAAAACATGCAACTTGCAAGAATGTAAAGGGAAGGGTTTGGAGAATTCAAACGCAATTGGAGACACGGATGTTTTTCCCGTGGTTCGGATAGGTTGTGCTATCCTACATCCACGTTGATGGAGACTTCAACCCATGAAGGGTAACGGTTGCGCGAGTCCACGGAGGGCTCCACCCACGGAGGGTCCACGAAGAAGCAACCTAGTCTATCCCACCATGGCCATCGCCCACGAAGGACTTGCCTCACTAGCGGTAGATCTTCACGAAGTAGGCGATCTCCTTGCCCTTACAAACTCCTAGGTTCAACTCTACAATCTTGTCGGAGGCTCGCAAGTGACACCTAGCCAATCTAGGAGACACCACTCTCCAAGAAGTAACAAATGGTGTGTTGATGATGAACTCCTTGCTCTTGTGCTTCAAATGATAGTCTCCCCAACACTCAACTCTCTCTCACAGGATTTGGATTTGGTGGAAAGAAGATTTGAGTGGAAAGCAACTTGGGGAAGGCTAGAGATCAAGATTCATATGGTAGGAATGGAATATCTTGGCCTCAACACAAGGGTAGGTGGTTCTCTCTCAGAACATATGAGTTGGAAGTGTAGATGTGTTCTGATGGCTCTCTCCACGAACGAAGAGGAGGTGGAGGGGTATATATAGCCTCCACACAAAATCCAACCGTTACACACAATTTACCAATCTCGGTGGGACCGAATCAACAAACTTGGTCGGACCGAAATAGTAAACCTAGTAACCGTTAGGATTTTTGGTGGGACTGACATGCAACTCGGTAGGACCGATATGGTTAGGGTTAGGGCATAACGTAATCTCGGTGAGACCGATTACACAAACTCGGTGAGACCGATTTGGTAATTAGCTAACCAGAGAGTTGGTTAGGTAAACTCGGTGGGACCGATTTGCTCTTTTGGTGAAACCGAAAAGTTACAAAGGGGAAACAGAGAGTTTACATTGCAATCTCGGTGGGACCGATCCGCTCTTTCGGTGAGACCGAAAAGTTACGAAAAGGAAACAGAGAGATTGCAATCCCATCTCGGTGAGACCGAGATCCCTATCGGTAGAACCGATTTGCTAGGGTTTGCCAGTGGCTCATGACATGTGAAACTCCGTGGCGCCAGATGGAAAGAATCGGTAGGACCGAGTTTGGCTTGGAGGTTAGGTCATTTGTGGATATGGGAAAGTAGCTGAGGATTTTGGAGCATATCATTAAGCACATGAAGCAAAAGGCTCATTAAGCAACACCTCATCCCTCCTTGATAGTATTGGCTTTTCCTATGGACTCAATGTGATCTTGGATCACTAAAATGTAAAATGAAGAGTCTTGAGCTTTTGAGCTTGAGCCAATCCTTTGTCCTTTGCATTTTGAGGGTTCCACTTTCACCATCCATGCCATGCCAATCATTGAGCTTTCCTGAAATAATTATCTTGGAATAGCATTAGCTCAATGAGCTATATGTTGTTATGAATTACCAAAATCACCTAGGGATAGTTGCACTTTCAATCTCCCCCTTTTTGGTAATTGATGACAACATATAGATCAAAGCTTCGACAAATGATAATAAGAATGAATTATATCGTCGCTTTGAGAAGTATGTGATAAGTAAGAGCTCCCCCTAAATTTGTGCATATTTAAAATTTGCTTTGGACTGCAAATGCACAAAGAGTTAGAATTATGGGTTACTCTTCCATGTCACATACATCTTGGTGGAGCGCTCAAAATGATAATAATGAAATACATGCACTCATCACCAAGGAAAATTGAATGACCACATAGGATAGATAAGATATATCAAGCATGCATAAGTGTAGCTTATGATCAAACACATGATCATCAATGTCTCACAAGCATATCAAAGTATCTCGACCAAAAGCAAACAATGTTTGAGAAACCACCAAATAAAGCAAGAGAGAAAAAAACAACACACTCTCTCTCAAAGCCTATGATTTATACATTTCTCTCCCCTTTGGCAACAAGTTACCAAAAAGTTCCTAGAAAATGCATAGTGCTAGATCGACACTCAGGCTTGATCTTCTGGTGGTGGTGGAGTCCTGATTACTCCAAGGACGAAGGCTTCCGTAGACGTGGTTGGAGTTGAAGCTGAAGTGGATGCTGGAGCTGGTTGGACTGGTGCTGTGGCTGGAGCTGAGGCGGTGGCTCTTGTGTCAGGAACTGGCACTGCAGACGACCTCGGACCTCGTGGCACTCTGGCAAATGCATCACTGGTAGTCTTCCCTTTCCTCTCCTGCATGTCATCTTGGAGTTGCTCCACTGCTGTCTGAATCTCTGCCACCTTGACATCCAAGTCATAGAACTTTTGTTCTACGATTCTCAATAAGCTCTCCTGGTTCTGAGTGAGGGTGGCCAGACCTTTCTCAATCCTCAGGGTGGATGCAATCAGGTAACTGAGCTGCTCTTGCTTGTTTTTCAAGAAGTACTCAGATGCCTCCTCTTGAGTTGGCATCTTGGCAGCTTTCTCCTTCCTTGCCTTCTCCTTCTTAGCTTGTGCTTGGACTGACGATGGTTCATTTTCATTCATCACAACTTGGTTGTCCTTGAAATCTTGATGAATAGGCAAATGTTCCTTGTCCAACAAGTATGTGTCTGTGCCCATTCTTGAGTTAATCAACATCTAGATCTGAGGGGCATAACCATAGCTTCTCTTCTGATCTGCTGCAGTCCTCTTGATAGTCTCTACCATGAGGCTCATGACCTTAAACTTTTGAGGCACATCAAATATATGAAGCAGGTTGATGGCATGACCTCTGATCATCCTGTGATCTCCAGACTTGGGCAAAAGTGTGTGCCTAAGGATCCAGTTGATCGTAGGCAGTCCTGACAACAAGTGTTTTACAGACCCAAACTGGTGAGTGTCAAGATCATCTGCTGGAATCTCCTTGTACATATTTGCCATAGTGTTATGATCCATCTTTTTCTTGGCATAGACATCCAAGTCATCTTCATTTTCCTCTGGGGCATTGATCAACTTTGCCCATTCCTCAACAGTTGATTGGTACCTTGTACCTTCAGACATCGATACAATTCTGCCATCTGGATAAAAATGTGCTGTGGAGTAGAATTGCATGATCAGCTCCTCATTCCACTTTGTGAGCTTCTGCCCAACAAAGTCAGCTACTCCACATGCCTTGAAGCTATCTTGCACTCCAGGGTAGTGCTCTTCATTGTCCTTGATATATTCCCAGTCGACCCATCTCATATCACACACAACAGGCTTCTTGTCCAACAAGACTGTCTCATAGAAGTCATGCTGTTCCTTAGTGTGGAACCTGTAGTCAACAACAGTCCTCCTCCTGGTAGCATATGGATCCTCCGTTCTCCACTTTCTTAGCCCAGAGTCTCTTCTGATCTTCATATCCTCAGCCACAGGATGAGCATCATTGTGGTCTGGGATCTTGGGCTTTAACTTTCTCAGCACTTGGCCTTCCTCTTCTTCTGCAGTTTCAGGCACTGGGGCCTTGTTCTTCTCAGAAGCTGGGATGCTCCTTGTATTTCTCTTTGGTTTTGGCTTTGGAGATGTCTTGGCTTTGGATGCAGCCTTGGGGGCTTCCTTGGGCTTAGATGCAGTTGCCCCTGATCTTATAGCATCACCCATCAGCTTGGGTGCTTTAGGTGCTGGTGCAGCAACCTCTTCTTCTTCTTCTTCATCAGAAGAATCTCTCCTCATAGAAGGCTTGCCAACAACTCTGGCAGTGGTTGTTCTAGCTCTCTTCTTTTTCTTGTCCTAGCCAATTTCTTCCTCTTCAGATTCCATAGTGAATTTGATAGTTTCCTCAGGAACAGCCTTCCTAGGCTTGGAGGTAGGAACTCTCCTAGCAGGTGCTTTCTTGTGCATTCCTGGCTTGATGGCTGCAGCTGAGCCATACTCTTTCTTGAGCACAACTCTCTTGGAAGTTGCTTCCTCCTCTGCCACATAGTCCTCATCCTCTGATTCTGAGGTTCTCTTTTTTCCTTTGTCTTGTGGCAGCTTTTGGCAGGTTGCTGGGGGTGCTTCTGCTGCCTTTATCTGAAGAACTGGAGGGACCAGTGCCCTCACTCATCTGCACTGGCTGTTCTGATATGTTCTGGCTATCACTCTGGTCTGACATGATGAACAAGCTGACTGCTGACCCTGTGAATAGTTTATAGATGAGGTAGAGTGGATGAGCATCACAAAATGCAGAGATTTTTGCAAAATAATGATTCAAAAACTTAGTTTTAGTTTCCCACAGAAAGCATTTCGGATCTACCGGTTTTTAAATTCGGTGATACCGAAGCAGTTTTTTGAACCTAAACTAGTGAACTCGGTCAGACCGAGTCACAGTTCGGTGGCACCGAGACTGCTAGGGTTTCACAAAGTTCCAAAATCAGTCACACCGATTAGCAATACTCGGTCAGACCGAGTCTTACTTGTGCAATGGCATAAGCCAAATCGGTGGGACCGGGTTTTTCAACTCGGTGGGTCCGAGATGGTTTCGGCGGAAACCTAACCCTAAAATTTTCGAATCAAACCTATTCTACGAGTTCATTGACTGGATAGGAGTTTATCAAATGTGGCTAGAATCAATATGATCACAATGTGCTAGGAATCGGATTGGGGAATAGCACAAAGATCGAGTCCATACCCTAGTTTGGCGGAGACTCGCTACGACGGCAACGGCGGGGTTGATTCCCGTAGACGGCGACGGAGACCAGCGACTGGAGGCGGCTGGCGGCGAGGAGACGATCCGGAGACCACTTTTGGCAGAGCGAGCTATCACGCGGGCGAAGGGGTTCGGAGAAATTTCTAAATTTTTGCCCGTGTCTATATATAGCCCGACCATGTCGGTGTGAATGAGTGGAACAACTCGGTGGCACCGAGATGCAAAACTGTATACAGTTATTGCAACTCGGTGTGACCGAATGATTCAAATCGGTTGCACCGAGATCGAAAACATAGATCAACTTAATGATCTCGGTAAGACCAAAAGTGGGGTATCGGTCAGACCGAGAATCACAAAGAGGTTTTGGAAGTTTAAGTCTATGACGAATCGGGGACTCCGAGTGCTCCTCACACAAAGTGGTTCGAATCTGACTTGATCAATTTTGTGATGTAGCATGAATAGAGTTTGAGACAAGAAAAGCATACATAGCTAGAGAAGGTTCTTAGGCATTCTTGTCCATCCACTTGGCAAAAGAAAAATAAAGCCAAACAATCAAAACAACAAGTGGATGTCCTCGAATGAGTAAAATATGCAACCAACATGCTCACACAATAAAATGGCAATTGAAATATGTGACAAAGCATGCACAACCAATTCTAGCATCTATCAAGCAATTGGCGATGACTAGGTCATCTATATATGAGTATATTGACATAGGAGTCAAATGAGAACATTTGATCATAGGTCATACTCATCGTTTAAGCTCAAGTGGGGTTACCACTTTTACATAAAGCATTGTTGTGTTCACATCATTAGAGTTGCTTTAACTCAAGTCTTAGAGTAAAGCTCCCCCTAGATGTGATATCCCCCCTAAGAGGGATGAACTAACCTTGGGTTTTGTCGATGATGACTTCATGTAGATGTTGAAGATGTGGATGCTCAAAGTTGATGTAGATCACTTGGAGCTATCCTTTTGAGTGAGTTGCACTTTCAATACCTACATGGGTTAGTCCCACAAGGAACAAAACAAGGATATCCATAGACATAGAGTGATGCACACACAAGATGATGTCTATGAAAGCTTTTAGGTTACCTTGTCCCTTGTCTTACCAACAAGAGGGTTTGTGACTCCTTGAACTAGTGCAAGATGTGGAAGTTGATTGCACTTGTTCTTGCCAAAATGATAAGAGTGAAGTATGTTGGCGGAGTCACCCTCAAGAACTCTCTAGTTCTTCTTCTTTTGGATCCACACCATCTTGATGGGAATCCTTGGGGTTGTAGTCGTACTTGATAAAGTGGAACTTGAAGTAGTCTTGGGAATCCACTTGACTAAGGTCTTAGGAGCTTCTTCAAATGCATCAATTTCCTCTTGAAGCTTGTCCTTGCCTTTTTGCTTGTAGTCTTGTGGTGGAAGATCATCTTGAGTTTGTATCCCCTTGAAAGAAGTAGGAGCATACTTCTCTTGTTGAGGAACAAACTTTGTCTTGGGTATTGATCTTCTTCCCACTCAACTCCATTGGCATTGAACTTTCGTTCAAAACCAACACCTTGATTCTTCCGATGCCTTCCTTGCTTGCGTACAATCTCCTCAATTGCTTACTTCCGGCAAGGCTTTTGTACACTCCTTTCTCTATGATTTCCTTCAATAAGCTATTTTCTTGCTCAAGTGTAACTTGTCTAAGAGAATCATTAGTGGAATCAAGAGAACTACTAGAAGCAACAATATTGGATTTAACATGATCATTGTTACTACTAGAGGAAGAATCTTTCTTGTTCTTGTTATTGGACTTGACTTGAGGCATGTAAGTGGATAAGAGTAAACGCTTGGAAATGTAAGAAGAACTTTTCTTGCGGAGATCATCATTGATTGCCTTTAAAAACTCATGCTCTTGCTCAAGATTGAGCTTTTCAAAGCGTAGCTTCTCATGAGCTCTTAAAAGTTCTCGATGATCTTTGAAGATAGTTTCATGAGCTAACTTAAGAGTGTTTAGTTCTTTAGTTAGAGCCTCAATTTTCTCCTTGTCATTGTCATTCGTTTTATCTTGATTAGCATGATTAATTGACGTTTCATCATAGTATTCATCACTAGAGTTGTCAACAAGTAAACCATCATCACCTAACAAGTCATCTTCATCACTATTGAAATCAACATACTCAGGGTGAGTTACCTTAGGACCTTTGGCCATGAAGCATCTTCCAATTCCTTCATTTGGTGAGTCAAATATGTCGTAGGAGTTGGTTGACACAAGTGCTAGGCCGGCGACACCTTCATCTTGAGTATATTCGGAATCAAAGTGATAACTTCTCTCGGAGTGGTTGTCGGAGTCGGAGCCGGATACCCATTCACCAAAATGAGCTTGATGTCTTCGTTTTGTGTAGCTCCTTGATGATTTTTCTTTTCTTTCCGAATCCTTGCTTCTCCGTGAGTATCTTCGTTCATAACGATCATCTCTACTCCTTCTCTCTCTTGATGGCGATTCTTCTCTTTTGCCTCTTCTTTTTGTAGAATCTTCTCTTCTTTTGTAGGGAGCCGTACACTCATTGGAATAGTGTCCGGGTCTTCCACAATTGTAGCAGTTTCGCTCTCGACTAGAAGATCTTTTGTCATTGTAGGACCTTGACTTGGAGCTTCTATCTTTGCTTCTACTCTTGTAGAACTTGTTGAAGTTCTTCACCATTAGGCTCAATTCTTCGTTGAAGTTTTGTTTCTCACTTGATGATGTGGGGACTTCACATGAGGCTTTGTAGGCACCACTTGATTTGTTGTGAAGTTCCTCTTTATCCTTAAGCGACATCTCATGAGCAACAATTCTTCCAATGACCTCCGTTGGCTTGAGATATTTGTAATTGGGCATCATTTGGATCAATGTGCACACGGTATCATATTTTCCATCCAAGGCTCTTAGGATCTTCTTTATGATGAATCTGTCGGTCATCTCTTCATTTCCTAAGCCGGCAATCTCGTTTGTGATGAGAGCAAGCCTAGAGTACATTTCAGCGACACCTTCACCATCCTTCATTTTGAACTTGTCAAGTTGACTTTGAAGCACATCCAATTTTGATTCCTTGACGGAGTCGGTACCTTCGTGCATATCAATCAAGGTATCCCAAATTTCCTTTGCATTCTCAAGACGGCTGATTTTGTTGAATTCTTCGGAGCACAATCCATTGAAGAGAATATCACAAGCTTGAGCGTTGTATTGTAGCATCTTCAACTCATCCGCGGTAGCTTCACGGTTTGGTTCTTTCCCATCGAAGAAGTCACCTTGCAAACCAACACACACAATAGCCCAAACGACGGGGTTATGTCCAAGAATATGCATTTTCATTTTATGCTTCCAACTAACAAAATTAGTACCATCAAAATAAGGACCTTTACGGTGATAATTTCCCTCGCTAGACGCCATACTCTCCTAGGTTGTGAAACCAAGGCTATGACCACCAAAAGCTATGGAAATCAAAGCAAATGGAGACCAAAGCTCTGATACCACTTGTAGGATCGGAAGTATGTCTAGAGGGGGGGGGTGATTAGACTACTTGACCAAATAAAAAACTTAACCTTTTCCCAATTTTAGTTCTTGGCAGATTTTAGAAACTTTAGGACAAGTCAAGCAATCATCACACAATTCAAGCAAGCACGCAAAGAGTATATAAGCAGCGGAAGTAAAGCATGCAACTTGCAAGAATGTAATGGGAAGGGTTTGGAGAATTCAAACGCAATTGGAGACACGGATGTTTTTCCCGTGGTTCGGATAGGTGGTGCTATCCTACATCCACGTTGATGGAGACTTCAACCCACGAAGGGTAACGGTTGTGCGAGTCCACGGAGGGCTCCACCCACGAAGGGTCCACAAAGAAGCAACCTTGTCTATCTCACCATGGCCATCGCCCATGAAGGACTTGCCTCACTAACGGTAGATCTTCACAAAGTAGGCGATCTCCTTGCCCTTACAAACTCCTTGGTTCAACTCCACAATCTTGTCGGAGGCTCCCAAGTGACACCTAGCCAATCTAGGAGACACCACTCTCCAAGAAGTAACAAATGGTGTGTTGATGATGAACTCCTTGCTCTTGTGCTTCAAATGATAGTCTCCCCAACACTCAACTCTCTCTCACAGGATTTGGATTTGGTGGAAAGAAGATTTGAGTGGAAAGCAACTTGGGGAAGGCTATAGATCAAGATTCATATGGTAGGAATGGAATATCTTGGCCTCAACACAAGGGTAGGTGGTTCTCTCTCAGAACATATGAGTTGGAAGTGTAGATGTGTTCTGATGGCTCTCTCCACGAACGAAGAGGAGGTGGAGGGGTATATATAGCCTCCACACAAAATCCAACCGTTACACACAATTGACCAATCTCGGTGGGACCGAATCAACAAACTCGGTCGGACCGAAATAGTAAACCTAGTGACCGTTAGGATTTTCGGTGGGACTGACATGCAACTCGGTAGGACCGATATGGTTAGGGTTAGGGCATAACGTAATCTCGGTGAGACCGATTACACAAACTCAGTGAGACCGATTTGGTAATTAGCTAACCAGAGAGTTGGTCAGGTAAACTCGGTGGGACCGATTTGCTCTTTCGGTGAAACCGAAAAGTTACAAAGGGGAAACAGAGAGTTTACATTGCAATCTCGGTGGGACCGATCCGCTCTTTCGGTGAGACCGAAAAGTTACGAAAAGGAAACAGAGAGATTGCAATCCCATCTCGGTGAGACCGAGATCCCTATCGGTAGAACCGATTTGCTAGGGTTTGCCAGTGGCTCATGACATGTGAAACTCGGTGGCGCCGGATGGAAAGAATCGGTAGGACCGAGTTTGGCTTGGAGTTTAGGTCATTTGTGTATATGGGAAAGTAGCTGAGGATTTTGGAGCATATCATTAAGCACATGAAGCAAAAGGCTCATTAAGCAACACCTCATCCCTCCTTGATAGTATTGGCTTTTCCTATGGACTCAATGTGATCTTGGATCACTAAAATGTAAAATGAAGAGTCTTGAGCTTTTGAGCTTGAGCCAATCCTTTGTCCATAGCATTTTGAGGGTTCCACTTTCACCATCCATGCCATGCCAATCATTGAGCTTTCCTGAAATAATTATCTTGGAATAGCATTCGCTCAATGAGCTATATGTTGTTATGAATTACCAAAACCACCTAGGGACAGTTGCACTTTCAACTGCGGGTATCTCCGAAAGTGTCTGTTGAGTTGACACGGATCGAGACTGGGATTTGTCACTCCGTATGACGGAGAGGTATCACCAGGCCCAGTCGGTAATGCATCATCATAATGAGCTCAGTGTGATCAAAGTGTTTGATCACGGGATCATGCATTACGGTACGAGTAAAGTGACTTGCCGGTAACGAGATTGAACGAGGTATTGGGATACCGACGATCGAATCTCGGGCAAGTAAAATACCGACTGACAAAGGGAATTGAATACGGGATTGATTGAATCCTCGACATCGTGGTTCATCTGATGAGATCATCGAGGAGCATATGGGAGCCAACATGGGTATGCAGATCCCGCTGTTGGTTATTGACCGGAGAGTCGTCTCGGTCATGTCTACGTGTCTCCCGAACCCGTAGGGTCTACACACTTAAGGTTCGGTGACGCTAGGGTTATTAGGAAGACTTATATGTGAGTACCGAATGTTGTTCGGAGTCCCAGATCAGATCCCGGACGTCACGAGGAGTTCCGGAATAGTCCGGAGGTAAAGATTTATATATGGGAAGTTGTCATACGGTCACCGGAAAGGTTCGGGGGCATATCGGTATTGTACCGGGGCCACCAGAGGGTTCCAAGGGGTCCATCGGGAGGGGCCACCTCTCCTGGAGGGCCTTATGGGCTGTATGAGGAAGGGATCCAGCCCAAAGTGGGCTGGGGCGCCACCCCCCTAGGGCCCATGCGCCTAGGGTTGGGGGAAACCCTGAGGGGGGGGCGCCCCCCTTGCTTGGGGGGCAAGCCCCCTCCCCTTGGCCGCTGCCCCCCCTCTAGATCTCATCTAGAGGGGCCGGCCCCCCTTCTCCCTTCCCCTATAAATAGAGGGGCGAGGGGAGGGCTGCTGGACACATCCAAGGCGCAGCCCCTCCCCTCCCCAACACCACTCCTCCTCCGTCACGAGCTTGGCGAAGCCCTGCCGGGGTACTGCTGCTCCACCACCACCACGCCGTCGTGCTGCTGCTGGAGCCATCTTCCTCAACCTCTCCTTCCCCTTGCTGGATCAAGAAGGAGGAGACGTCACGCTGACCGTACGTGTGTTGAACGCGGAGGTGCCGTCCGTTCGGCGCTAGGATCTCCGGTGATTTGGATCACGTCGAGTACGACTCCCTCATCCCCGTTCTTTGAACGCTTCCGCTCGCGATCTACTAAGGTATGTAGATGCATCCGATCACTCGTTGCTAGATGAACTCATAGATGGATCTTGGTGAAACCGTAGGAAAATTTTTGTTTTCTGCAACGTTCCCCAACAGTGGTATCAGAACTAGGTCTATGCGTAGTCCTCTTTGCACGAGTAGAACACAATTGTTGTGGGCGTAGATGTTGTAAACTTTCTTGCTGCTACTAGTCTTATTTTGCTTCAGCTATATTGTGGGATGAAGTGGCCCGGACCAACCTTACACGTACGCTTACGTGAGACCGGTTCCACCGACTGACATGCACTAGTTGCATAAGGTGGCTGGCGGGTGTCTGTCTCTCCCACTTTAGTTGGAGCGGATTCGACGAAAAGGGTCCTTATGAAGGGTAAATAGAAGTTGACAAATCATGTTGTGGCTTTTACGTAGGTAAGAAAACGTTCTTGCTAGAACCCTATTGCAGCCACGTAAAACTTGCAACAACAATTAGAGGACGTCTAACTTGTTTTTGCGGCAAGTGCTTTGTGATATGATATGGCCAAAGTCGTGATGAATGATGAATGATATACATGTGATGTATGAGATCATGTTCATGTAATAGGAATCACGACTTGCATGTCGATGAGTATGACAACCGGCAGGAGCCATAGGAGTTGTCATTATTTTTGTATGACCAGTGTGTCATTGGAAACACCATGTAAATTACTTTACTTTATTGCTAAATGTGTTAGCCGTAGTAGTAGAAGTAATAGTTGGCGAGCAACTTCATGGAGACACAATGATGGAGATCATGATGATGGAGATCATGGTGTCATGCCGGTGACAAGATGATCATGGAGCCCCAAGATGGAGATCAAAGGAGCTATATGATATTGGCCATATCATGTCACTATTATTATTTGATTGCATGTGATGTTTATCATGTTTTTGCATCTTTTTTACTTAGAACGACGGTAGTAAATAAGATGACCCCTTATAACAATTTCAAGAAAGAGTTCCCCCTAACTGTGCGCCGTTGCGACAGTTCGTTGTTTCGAAGCACCACGTGATGATCGGGTGTGATAGATTCCAACGTTCACATACAACGGGTGTAAGACAGATTTACACATGCAAACACTTAGGTTGACTTGACGAGCCTAGCATGTACAGACATGGCCTCGGAACACAAGAGACCGAAAGGTCGAACATGAGTCGTATGGAAGATACGATCAACATGGAGATGTTCACCGATGATGACTAGTCCGTCTCACGTGATGATCGGACACAGCCTAGTCGAGTCGGATCATGTTTCACTTAGATGACTAGAGGGATGTCTAATCTGAGTGGGAGTTCATAGAACAATTTGATTAGATGAACTTAATTATCATGAACTTAGTCTAAAATCTTTGCATAAATGTCTTGTAGATCAAATGGCCAACGCTAATGTCAACCTCAACTTCAACGCGTTCCTAGAGAAAACCAAGCTGAAAGACGATGGCAGCAACTATACGGACTGGGTCCGGAACTTGAGGATCATCCTCATAGCTGCCAGGAAACAATATGTCCTAGAAGCACCGCTAGGTGATGCACCCGTTCCAGAGAACCAAGACATTATGAACGCTTGGCAGCAGCGTGCTGATGATTACTCCCTCGTTCAGTGCGGCATGCTTTACAACTTAGAACCGGGGCTCCAAAAACGTTTTGAGCAACACGGAGCATATGCGATGTTCAAAGAGCTGAAAATGGTTTTCCAAGCTCATGCCCGGGTCGAGAGATATGAAGTCTCCGACAAAGTTCTACAACTGTAAGATGGAGGAAAATAGTTCTGTCAGTGAACACATACTCAAGATGTCTGGGTTGCACAACCGCTTGACTCAGCTGGAGATTAACCTCCCAGACGAGGCGGTCATTGACAGAATCCTTCAGTCGCTCCCACCTAGCTACAAGAGCTTCGTGATGAACTACAATATGCAGGGGATGGTAAAGACCATTCCTGAGGTATTTGCTATGCTGAAATCAGCGGAGGTAGAAATCAAAAAGGAACATCAAGTGTTGATGGTCAATAAAACCACCAAGTTCAAGAAAGGCAAGGGTAAGAAGAACTTCAAGAAGGACGGCAAGGATGTTGCCGCGCCCGGTAAGCCAGTTGCCGGGAAGAAGTCAAAGCATGGACCCAAGCCAGAGACTGAGTGCTTTTATTGCAAAGGGAAGGGTCACTGGAAGCGGAACTGCCCCAAATACTTAGCAGACAAGAAGGCCGGCAACACTAAAGGTATATGTTATATACATGTAATTGATGTGTACCTTACCAGTGCTCGTAGTAGCTCCTGGGTATTTGATACCGGTGCCGTTGCTCATATTTCTAACTCAAAGCAGGAGCTGCGGAATAAGCGGAGACTGGCGAAGGACGAGGTGACGATGCGCGTCGGGAATGGTTCCAAGGTCGATGTGATCGCCGTCGGCACGCTACCTCTACATTTACCTACGGGATTAGTTTTAAACCTTAATAATTGTTATTTAGTGCCAAGTTTGAGCATGAACATTGTATCTGGATCTCGTTTAATACGAGATGGCTACTCATTTAAATCCGAGAATAATGGTTGTTCTATTTATATGAGTGATATGTTTTATGGTCATGCTCCGATGGTCAATGGTTTATTCTTAATGAATCTCGTCCGTGATGTTACACATATTCATAGTGTGAATACCAAAAGATGTATAGTTGATAACGATAGTCCCACATACTTGTGGCACTGCCGCCTTGGTCACATTGGTGTCAAGTGCATGAAGAAGCTCCATGCTGATGGACTTTTAGAGTCTCTCGATTATGAATCATTTGACACATGCGAACCATGCCTCATGGGCAAAATGACCAAGACTCCGTTCTCCGGAACAATGGAGCGAGCAACCAACTTATTGGAAATCATACATACTGATGTGTGCGGTCCGATGAGTGTTGAGGCTCGCGGAGGATATCGTTATGTTCTCACTCTTACTGATGACTTGAGTAGATATGGGTATGTCTACTTGATGAAACACAAGTCTGAGACCATTGAAAAGTTCAAGGAATTTCAGAATGAGGTAGAGAATCAACGTGACCGAAAAATAAAGTTCTTACGATCAGATCGTGGAGGAGAATATTAAGTCACGAATTTGGCAGACACTTAAGGAAATGTGGAATCGTTTCACAACTCACGCCACCTGGAACACCTCGACGTAACGGTGTGTCTGAACGTCGTAATCGCACTCTATTGGATATGGTGCGATCTATGATGTCTCTTACTGATTTACCGCTATCATTTTGGGGATACGCTCTAGAGACAACTACATTCACTTTAAATAGGGCACCGTCTAAATCCGTTGAGACGACACCGTATGAATTATGGTTGGGAAGAAACCTAAGCTATCGTTTCTAAAAGTTTGGGGATGCGATGCTTATGTCAAGAAACTTCAACCTGAAAAGCTCGAACCCAAGTTGGAAAAACGCGTCTTCATAGGATACCCTAAGGAAACTATTGGGTATACCTTCTACCTAAGATCCGAAGGCAAGATCTTTGTTGCCAAGAACGGATCCTTTCTGGAGAAAGAGTTTCTCTCGAAAGAAGTAAGTGGGAGGAAAGTGGAACTTGATGAAGTATTACCTCTTGAACCGGATAGTAGCGCAGCTCAAGAAAATGTTTCTGTGGTGCCTCCACCGGTTAGAGAGGAGGTTAATGATGATGATCATGAAACTTTAGATCAAGTTACTACTGAACTTCGTAGGTCCACAAGGACACGTTCCGCACCAGAGTGGTACGGCAACCCTGTCCTGAAAATCATGTTGTTAGACAACGGTGAACCTTCGAACTATGAAGAAGCGATGGCGGGCCCAGATTCCAACAAATGGCTGGAGGGCATGCAATCCGAGATAGGATCCATGTATGAAAACAAAGTATGGACTTTGACAGACTTGCCCGATGATCGGCGAGCGATAGAAAACAAATGGATCTTTAAGAAGAAGACGGACGCGGATGGTAATGTTACCATCTATAAAGCTCGACTTGTCGCTAAGGGTTATCGGCAAGTTCAAGGGGTTGACTATGGTGAGACTTTCTCTCCCGTAGCGAAGCTGAAGTCTGTCCGAATCATGTTAGCAATTGCTGCATACTATGATTATGAGATATGGCAAATGGACGTCAAAACGGCATTCCTTAACGGCTATCTTAAGGAAGAACTGTATATGATGCAGCCGGAAGGTTTTGTCGACCCTGAGAATGCTAACAAGGTATGCAAGCTCCAGCGATCCATTTATGGGCTGGTGCAAGCATCTTGGAGTTGGAACATTCGCTTTGATGAGATGATCAAGGCGTTTGGGTTTATGCAGACTTATGGAGAAGCCTGCGTTTACAAGAAAGTGAGTGGGAGCTCTGTAGCATTTCTCATATTATATGTAGATGACATACTTTTGATGGGAAATGATATAAAACTTTTGGACAACATTAAGGCCTACTTGAATAAGAGTTTTTCAATGAAGGACCTTGGAGAAGCTGCTTATATATTAGGCATCAAGATCTATAGAGATAGATCAAGACGCCTCATAGGTCTTTCACAAAGCACATACCTTGAAAAGATATTGAAGAAGTTCAATATGGATCAGTCCAAGAAGGGGTTCTTGCCTGTGTTGCAAGGTGTGAAATTGAGCTCAGCTCAATGCCCGACCACGGCAGAAGATATAGAAGAGATGAGTGTCATCCCCTATGCCTCGGCCATAGGGTCTATTATGTATGCCATGCTGTGTACCAGACCTGATGTAAACCTTGTCGTAAGTTTGGTAGGAAGGTACCAAAGTAATCCTGGCAAGGAACACTGGGTAGCGGTCAAGAATATCCTGAAGTACCTGAAAAGGACTAAGGACATTTTTCTCGTTTATGGAGGTGGCGAAGAGCTCATCGTAAAGGGTTACGTCGACGCTAGCTTCGACACAGATCTGGATGACTCTAAGTCACAAACCGGATACGTGTATATGTTGAATGGTGGAGCAGTAAGCTGGTGCAGCTGCAAGCAGAGCATTGTGACGGGATCTACATGTGAAGCGGAGTACATGGCAGCCTCGGAGGCAGCGCATGAAGCAATTTGGGTGAAGGAGTTCATCACCGACCTAGGAGTCATACGCAATGCGTCGGGGCCGATCAAACTCTTCTGTGACAACACTGGAGCTATTGCACTTGCCAAGGAGCCCAGGTTTCACAAGAAGACCAGGCACATCAAGCGTCGCTTCAACTCCATTCGTGAAAATGTTCAACATGGAGACATAGCAATTTGTAAAGTGCATACGGATCTGAATGTCGCAGATCCGTTGACTAAACCTCTCCCTAGAGCAAAACATGATCAACACCAGAACTCTATGGGTGTTCAATTCATCACAATGTAACTAGATTATTGACTCTAGTGCAAGTGGGAGACTGCTGGAAATATGCCCTAGAGGCAATAATAAAAGCATTATGATTATATTTCCTTGTTCATGATAATTGTCTTTTATTCATGCTATAATTGTGTTATCCGGAAATCGCAATACATGTGTGAATACATAGACACCAATATGTCCCTAGCAAGCCTCTAGTTGACTAGCTCGTTGATCAACTGATAGTCATGGTTTCCTGACTATGGACATTGGATGCCATTGATAACGAGATCACATCATTAGGATAATGATGTGATGGACAAGACCCAATCCTAAGCATAAGCACAAGATTGTATAATTCGTTTGCTAGAGCTTTTCCAATGTCAAGTATCTTTTCCTTAGACCATGAGATCGTGTAACTCCCGGATACCGTAGGAGTGCTTTGGGTGTGCCAAACGTCACAACGTAACTGGGTGACTATAAAGGTATACTACGGGTATCTCCGAAAGTGTCTGTTGGGTTGACACAGATCGAGACTGGGATTTGTCACTCCGTATGACGGAGAGGTATCACCGGGCCCACTCGGTAATGCATCATCATAATGAGCTCAGTGTGATCAAAGTGTTTGATCACGGGATCATGCATTACGGTACGAGTAAAGTGACTTTCCGGTAACGAGATTGAACGAGGTATTGGGATACCGACGATCGAATCTCGGGCAAGTAAAATACCGATTGACAAAGGGAATTGAATACGGGATTGATTGAATCCTCGACATCGTGGTTCATCCGATGAGATCATCGAGGAGCATGTGGGAGCCAACATGGGTATCCAGATCCCGCTGTTGGTTATTGACTGGAGAGTCGTCTCGGTCATGTCTGCGTGTCTCCCGAACCCGTAGGGTCTACACACTTAAGGTTCGGTGACGCTAGGGTTATTAGGAAGACTTATATGTGAGTACCGAATGTTGTTCGGAGTCCCGGATGAGAACCCGGACGTCACGAGGAGTTCCGGAATAGTCCGGAGGTAAAGATTTATATATGGGAAGTTGTCATACGGTCACCGGAAAGGTTCGGGGGCATATCGGTATTGTACCGGGGCCACCGGAGGGTTCCAAGGGGTCCACAGGGAGGGGCCACCTCTCCCGGAGGGCCTTATGGGCTGTATGAGGAAGGGATCCAGCCCAAAGTAGGCTGGGGCGCCACCCCCCTAGGGCCCATGCGCCTAGGGTTGGGGGAAACCCTGAGGGGGGGGCGCCCCCCTTGCTTGGGGGGCAAGCCCCCTCCCCTTGGCCGCCGCCCCCCCTCTAGATCTCATATAGAGGGGCCGCCCCCCTTCTCCCTTCCCCTATAAATAGAGGGGCGAGGGGAGGGCTGCTGGACACATCCAAGGCGCAGCCCCTCCCCTCCCCAACACCTCTCCTCCTCCTTCACGAGCTTGGCGAAGCCCTGCCGGAGTACTGCTGCTCCACCACCACCACGCCGTCGTGCTGCTGCTGGAGCCATCTTCCTCAACCTCTCCTTCCCCTTGCTGGATCAAGAAGGGGGAGACGTCACGCTGACCGTACGTGTGTTGAACGCGGAGGTGCCGTCCGTTCGGCGCTAGGATCTCCGGTGATTTGAATCACGTCGAGTACGACTCCCTCATCCCCGTTCTTTGAAAGCTTCCGCTCGCGATCTACTAAGGTATGTAGATGCATCCGATCACTCGTTGCTAGATAAACTCATAGATGGATCTTGGTGAAACCGTAGGAAATTTTTTGTTTTCTGCAACGTTACCCAATAGTGTGTGCGTGTGTGCGTGTGTGCGTGTGTGTGCGTGTGCGTGTGTGTGTGGGGGGGGGGGGGGTGTGCGTGTGCGTGCGCGCGTGGTGCTCAAAAACTCAAGCGTCAACCGGTGGAAGGTTTTTCCGTCCTGAAAGACAAAGTGATGCAAACCAACATTAACATATAACAAAATGAATTCATTACCTATACCAAATGTGGCAATTGTTGCCGGCCACGCCCACTTGGCCGATCTAATTCGTCTCGTGAAGTTGTTTGTACTTGTTCATTTGGGATCGGTCAATGAAATTGACCCCTTGAAAGAAAATTCAGTTCCTATGAGCAACTGTTGTGGAAGTATGAGCAGGTTCTCCCCCATGCAAGAGCACGAGCGGTGGCACTCATATACACATCTAATAAAAAAAATCAGTCCTTTTCCCCCCAAGAAAAAACATCAACGATGAAGTGCTCAACAAGTAAAATGGTTCAAAACGAGTATGAACCCTAGCATGGAAATAATTTTCAGTCCAATAGAAGGATGCAAGAGCATGGATTTGCAAGAAATAACTTTAGAGATTGGTGGAATAACATATCATAGGTCCTTTTAGAGAGAGAGAGAGGACCTCCTCTAGGTTGACTTATGGACGAAAAACCAGCCGGTATGAGACGAGCGCTCGAACCGGACACCGTCATCTTCTTTGGGAGTGATTTTATTTTCCTGCAATCAATTTTGGTTTATCCCAGGTGTTGTGGGGGAAAAATCAGTTTTTTTTCACGTGAAGCACACCATGTGAAAAGCACTGTTCTGCTTCTCAATGAAGCACAAACATGCTTTCTGAAAAAGTAAAAAACACAGTTGTGCTTCTTGAAAACTCAAAAGCATAGTTGTACTTCAAGTTGAAGCACAATTGTCCTTCCCGAAAAGTGAAAAGGCACAAAACGTGCTTCCCATGTTTTTGTTCTTCGTTTCCTGGTTTTTATGCTTCTGTTTTTTTCGGAAAAAATAGTTTGTCCAAACCTATTAACGTTGGATCTAATTTCGAAGATCTCAACATGGAAACGCAACATCGAAAACGGTTCGGGATTTGGACGCATGACTGAAATAAAATCTTCACCACCAAAGGGAGTGAGAGTGACATGTGCAAGAGTTACATCTTAACAAGTGATTTCAGGCATTATGCTTTCGGCAAGATCTTCAAGAGATGGGGTTCACCGTTTCAAACTGTGCAGCAGACCAGAGGAACGGAGCAGAGGAGAACATGCGCCTTTTACTCAGGAGATCAAGCAAATGAAGGAGACGGCTGGATAACATTCCGCCATGAACGGACAGAAGTATGATCAATAATAAGCTCGAGTGAGGTGTCACCAATATTCTTCAAAAAATTCCATCAGTGAGGTGTTCTCAAAAGCAAAAACAATGACACGGAGGAACTTCAAAGATGTCAAGGAGAAGCTTAGTCTGGAGAAGATGACTTTAACGAATTTTATGTGATTTTCCACTTAATAAGTAATCTCAGTTGTCCATGATATATTGTCACGGAGACCCAAGGGAAAAGGATTAACAGCATCTAATCCATCTCTGATCATCGTCACCCTGCACTCTGATTTTTCCCTTTAACTTACAAGGTACAATCCCCAAAACAGTTCCACAACATCAAACAACACAAACTGGACAAAGGTTCACAAAAGCAGACATGGCCAAATCCTGCACTCTGATTTGTTATTCGTTCAGCTCATCCAAGTCACCGATCATACCAACGGCGATGTCTCCTCTACTCCGTCTCCCCGCCGCTTCTCCTCGCCGCGCTGCGCCTTCGCCTGCTGGCGCTCGGCCATGCCCTTCTTCTCCTTGTCCTCCGGCAGGAGCCTCAGCACGATCCCCATGGTGATCAGCAGGAGCCCTGTGACGTGCTGCTCCGTCATGGGCTTGGTGAATATCAGATACGACAGGAGCAGGGTCACCGCCTTCCTCGCCGTGGTCACCATGGCCGTCGTGGCAGCGCCGAAGAGCGCGATGAGGGACAGCACCGACACCTGCCCGACGAACGTCGCCATGGCCTCGAAAACCAACACGGCATACACGTACAAGTGCTGCAAGTAGACATAAACGTCTGTCAGATTAATCTTTTTCAGCAATCTTTTTGGGGAGAAGTACTAACAGCAAGTTAACCAGGAGCACTTCATAATTTCAAGTGGATCAGATACTTTTCCGGACAATGTGGTCAGAATCAAATCAGAAGAATGAAGAATGTAGTGCTGAGATGTCTTGTTGTCTACAAAATGAAACTATAGTAGCAAAGATGGATTCCTTAAGGCTAGTGTTGTTCACAAAAGAGTAGTTGATTCTTTCCCTACCATCTGGTTTGTACACATTCTGAACTAAAGTATCTGATGATTAAAATCCCTGACAAAATAACATGGATGAGAGATTCTTATCAAATACCTGAGAACACGCGCTCCATGCCATTGTAAGCTCACCGGTTAACACCATCGGCACGGCGAGGAAAGGCAGGCCAACAACAGTTGAGCAGAACAGCATCTCCATCTAATCAGAGAGTAGGTATTCAGTGTTCTCGCAATTCATTAACTGACAGAAACATGTAGAGGACATCTAGATGCACAAAGAGTACCTGTGTGGTGTCTGGGTTCATCTTGAAGATGGCTTCCTGCAGGTTGCCAAGGAAGGCATCCATGATGAGTGCACTGGACACCATGGCCACGCCGATCATGCTGAAATTAGGCGACGTTTGCGCGTCCGCGAGCGTGAAAAGTATGAGGCCGATGACGAGCATCACCGCTGACACGTACTCATGGAACGGGTACTTGCGTCTTAATCCTGGGATAAATGCTCCCATTATCATCACCGGCAACACCTGAATGGCAGAGTGAAATGTCAAATACAGAAATAAGATCTGCACCGCTGATTGAAACTAGAAATTCTTTATTTTCAGATAAAGTACTATCTGAAATTCTCTGGTCTCAACTTCATTTCGACTTTTGTCAGAAAATCAACAGTAGTCAACTTACTACCAGTTGGAAGTTTCAAAACATGGGAAGAAGTAAACATTCACATGGGTTTCTGCTCTGCTTCCTAGGGGCAGGGAACTGAGGAAGTGCTACAAGCAACAGTCTGTTCCTTCAGCTACACACTCCCTTCGAAGAAGTACCACCACTAGTACATTATTTACATTATTATCAAACAATAATCATTTGAAAATCAATTTCTCGCAGGCAAAATACTAGACATTTCGTCACAGACAAAACTAAACTTTTTAAAAAGCCAGCCTGTCGTGCATACCCAATTAAGAGATAATCATTCAGAATGCGCATATCGACAACATTGTTCTGCCTGCCCTACATACTCCAATCTTAGCGAGAGGAGTATGTGTACTATTCCCAACTAGCTCAAAAGTAGAAACACGCTCGAATTAGAATACATCATCGAACAGGAATCGCTTGGCAGCTCAGCAGACATCATCTCTGATGTTGGATTCTCAAATTGGAGCATTTCCCAGAACAGAAAGGTTCCCATTTCCTCACACAAGACCGCAACACATCTCATGCCGCAATAATAAATAAAATGAAATAATGATGATAAATTAAGTTACTACCGCACTGCTAGATTGACTTTGTGGAAACTCACCTTGGTGGATTTGAACATGATCTGGGCGGGGTAGTTGAGGAAGGCAAGGGAGCCCTTGGTGAGGCCGTTGGATCCCATGAGCACGGCGGAGAGGCGCACGTAGGTCCGCCACGGGTTCACCATGTGCTTCATCGTGAACCCCTGCAGCCTGATCAGCGCGAGGTACACGAACCCCTGCACGAACGTGAAGTACCACCCATAGCTGCACCACCACCACAAACACCATTAGTACACTGAGAGAGAATACGTCTCGCTAGTGATCAGTCACCAATCGTTAGGTGGGTACCTGAACTGGAGCCGGTTGTAGACGTATTCCTGCAGCAGCACGAGGCACGTAGAATTCAGTTAGCCACGACAAAGTTTCGAGAACGATAGGAGATCGATGATCTTTTGTACAGGAATTGTAGGAAAGGGAGAGGCAAAAGAAAGTAGTAAAAATCAGGGGAAACGTGTGCAGAAGCTTCGGGTTCGGGGTACCATGTTGACCCGGCAACTCTACGAGTCAGTCAGTCAGTCAGTCTAGGACAAAGAAAAATATACGGGGAGTGGAAAAGAAACAGTAGTATCTATCTATCGATCCTAGCACAATTAATTCCGGATTTCAATAGGAAAAACCAATGCACTCTCCGGATCGCAAAATCTTGCGAGATTTTCCCTTGGATATAAGAAGAAAATCTTGCGAGATCTCCATACTACAATTAACAAACGATGATTCGAAGAACGAGCACGGACGGGGTAGAGTGAATAATCGGAAGGAGGAGGGGAGGAGATCGCAGAGAAAGTAGGTACCTCGCAGATGCCATTGACGAGGTAGCCGAAGAAGAAGCCGGAGGAGCAGATGAGGAACTGCTGCCAGACGGGCCTGTCCGTGAGCGACACGCCGAACAGCCTCCGCCCTTGCTGCTCCTCACCGCCGGTGGTCATGGCCGCCCTTCTCTCTCTCCCCCCCCTCTCTCTCTCGAGGCAGACGCAACGCTTATCTCTGGCTAGATCGTCCGTCCAATTAATGGCCGCCGAGAGGGAAAAGAGATGTATCGACGGCCAAAGGAAAGAGGGGGAGGGGAAGGGAAGAGAACGAAACGGAACGCCTGCTGGCTTAATTGCTAGCTACGGGTCGTCGCCACTCGCCACCGGCTTTAAAACGCTGCCTTGTATTGGCGACTCGCGTGTGGACTAAGAGGAGTGCCTCTCCCGGGAGAGTTTCCTCACTTGTCACTCCCGCCACCGTCCAGTCCTCGTCGCCCCGGCGAGCGAGCGAGCGAGAGATGCGGGCGAGGCGACGGCCGCGCTGCCGTTTCGGCGGTGCCGTTGGAGACCCGGCGGGCGGGCGGGCGAGGGGTGGGGAGAAGAAATCAATCGATCGAGGAAAAACGTGGGCGCCGATGGCGGCACGAATCTACTCTGCTACTGCGTGCCTCGGGTTCCGGAGGGGCCGGCGACCTGGCTCGCTCGGCGGAGGGGGGACACGTGGCTGGCCTGCATGCATGCATGGCTTGACAGGTGGATCCGTGGGGCTAGTGGGACCGGCCTGTCATGCAGACAGATGGTGCAGGAGGAGACGACGACAACGGCGCTGTTTGACTGGCAGCATGCACCGGAAACGAATTAATGCTCGTGCTATTCTACTTGTTTTTTCTATAGACGAAATCAGGCAGTATTTTAATGAAAACCACGAGCCATTTTATACTACTACTTATATTTTTAGACGAAATCAGGCAGTATTTTAATGAAAACCACGAGCCATTTTATACTACTTAATTTTTTTAGACGAAATCAGGCAGTATTTTAATGAAAACCATGAGCCATTTGATACTACTTGTTTTTTTTAGACGAAATCAGGCAGTATTTTAATGAAAACCGGAGTACGTACGAGCTGTTGTGCAAAGACCGGTCGGTTTGGCGCTTGTCGATGCTCTCTCGTGGAGAGGTCTCCTTCGTCTTCATGGCGGAATCGAGAGAGGGTCAATGGCTGTGTTTACCCAGATGAAGAAGATCCAAGTAGTGCTACTCCGTTCGATGCAGATATATAGTAGTAAATGTAAACGAGCAAGGCGAGGAGGAGTCGTTGCCTCGATCGGAATGTAAACCAGCAAGGCGAGGAGGAGTTGAGCTTGAGCATCCTTTGCAGTGCGTCCGTTGCATTCCATTGCATCGGCTAGTTTTTTTTTTTGAGAGCACGTCAAGAGCGTGCCTTAATTTTATAGAAGAGAGCAGAAAAACAGTTTACAGGAAGCCTAGGGATGAATGCTAACAAACATCCCCGGCAAGCACACCCACTCACCCCCTAGCTAACTTAAGCCTACTCTCTCACAATAACTTCCAAAACCTCCTCCCCCAAGGCCTGCTGCCTTCCATCCTTCAACTCCCCAATAGTGGCCGCAGCCAGATCTGGCCCGTTCAACTGCTGGTTGGTCCTGTGAAAGACTCTCGCGTTCCGCTGCTTCCAAAGAGCCCAAATGACCGCAATAACGACCGTGTCGAAACCCCTCTTAGAAACCCTACTCACTGTCGCTCTCTGCGTCAACCACCAATCCAAGAGGTGATCATGCGCGTCTGGGATAGTTACCTGCAGACCCAAAGTGTCAAACATGATATGCCACACTCGTATTACCACTAGTAGTAGATTAGCTTTACCAAGACCTATGATGTGACTCGACGCAGGATGCGTTTATTAGTTCAACTCCACCGCACGACTCAAAATGGACATCCGTTTTGTCTTGATTATGTCCGTTTGGGGCCGGCAATGGGTCGTGCCCGGACCATTTCTGAGATGCGCTGACCGTGCGGCCAACGCACGGACACATCTTTTGGCTGCATCATGTCTGTCTCTTTTTTCGAACACAAATTTTTGAATAAACCACGTGTGTATTCATGCCAGCGGCCCTAGTTCACCGGCAACACAACCCGCCTACACGACCTCGCCGGCAACACAGCCAGCGACCGGTAACACAGCCAACCTCCAAAATAAAATCTTGTCCAAAAAACAAGTCTCTTTTGTTGCGCACGGTCCTCGGATCTTGGCCGACCTCCATCCAACTTTGGCAAATCAACTTGTCCTCCTCTTGTGAGTATGATCCCGTACGAATGCTCTTCTTCCTCTTTTGTGCTTCCGCTCTTTGGGTGAGCTCGTCGATGGGCTCGCCCCCAATATCAATGCCTTCCTCTTCTTCATCACCATCACCTTCGCAATAGATGTCATCATCTTCATGCCATGAGTCACTATTGTCGTAGTCAGCATGGTTGTGGGCCTCAATGTCTTCATCGGCAACGTACTGGCCGCGGCCATCCTGACTTTGCGTCTCCTCGGGATCGTAGGCATCGCCATGCCTACCCTCGTAGATGACATTCCCCATGAAATGGTTATAGAAGGGGTCGTCGACCGTTGGCGTTTGTGTTGGCATTTCCTCGAACAGGACGCGGGGAGACGTCATGGTGCCCGTAGATGGTGGCCGCGCTTGCTTTCTTCGCATCTCGATGGATGGCCGGCCGCCGCTGCTGGACCTCGGCGCGACGTTGAGGTCGATGACAGCCGAGGGGCGCGGGGTGGACGGCGCGATCACGCCAACGTCCGGCGACCCCGAGAAACAGGTCTGGCCTTCGTACCTTGGCGGAGGAAAACCGTGTGACAAAGGCATGGTCCGCCACGTCGGCAAGGGGCAGTGCGGAGGCCTGGCGACCGACGAGCCTGTGCTCGCTGGGCCGACGGGCGCTGCCGAGAAACTCGCCGGACGGCAAATCCCAAGCATGAGGAGGGTGTGCACTTTGTTGATGGTGTCCTCCTTCTCGTTGATGTCGACCTTGCGCCGCGCAGCCTCCACTGCAGCGCGCTCGGCGGCGAACTTGGCCGTAGCGTTCTTGCCCTTCGCGGTCGCCCTTCGGTTCCTCCTCTTGGCCGATTCCGCGTCCTGCTTTGTGATACGTCCATTTTGCATCATGCTTTTATATCGATATTTATTGCATTATGGGTTGTTATTACACGTTATGTCACAATACTTATGCATTTTCTCTCTTATTTTACAAGGTTTACATGAAGAGGGGGAATGCCGGCAGCTGGAATTCTGGGATGGAAAAGGAGCAAATATTAGAGACCTATTCTGCACAGCTCCAAAATTCCTGAAACTTCACAGAGGCATGTTTTGGAATTAATAAAAAATACTGCCGAAAGAATCCACCAGAGGGGTCCCACACCCTGGCCACGAGGGTGGGGGCACGCCCTACCCCCTAGGCGCACCCCCTGCCTCGTGGCCCCCCTAGCAGGCCTCCGGTGCCCATCTTCTGCTGTATGAAGTCTTTTACCCTGGAAAAAATCATAAGCAAGCTTTCGGGACAAAACACCGCCGCCATGAGGCGGAACCTTGGCGGAACCAATCTAGGGCTCCGGTGGAGCTGTTCTGCCGAGGAAACTTCCCTCCGGCAGGGGGAAATCATCGCCATCGTCATCACCAACGATCCTCTCATCGGGAGGGGGTCAATCTCCATCAACATTTTCACCAGCACCATCTCCTCTAAAATCCTAGTTCATCTCTTGTATCCAATCTTTGTCTCAAAACCGCAGATTGGTACCTGTGGGTTGCTAGTAGTGTTGATTACTCCTTGTAGTTGATGCTAGTTGGTTTATTTGGTGGAAGATCATATGTTTAGATCCTTAATGCATATTAATACCCCTTTGATTATGAACATGAATATGATTTGTGAGTAGTTACGTTTGTTCCTGAGGACATGGGAGAAGTCTTGCTATAAGTAGTCATGTGAATTTGGTATTCGTTTGATATTTTGATGAGATGTATGTTGTCTTTCCTCTAGTGGTGTTATGTGAACGTCGACTACATGACACTTCAACATTGTTTGGGCCTAGAGGAAGGCATTGAGAAGTAATAAGTAGATGATGGGTTGCTAGAGTGACAGAAGCTTAAACCCTAGTTTATGAGTTGCTTCGTAAGGGGCTGATTTGGATCTATATGTTTCATGCTATGGTTAGGTTTACCTTAATACTTCTTTTGTAGTTGCAGATGCTTGCAATAGGGGTTAATCATAAGTGGTATGCTTGTCCAAGAAAGGGCAGTACCCAAGCACCGGTCCACCCACATACCAAATTATCAAAGTAACGAACGCGAATCATATGAGCGTGATAAAAACTAGCTTGACGATAATTCCCATGTGTTCTCGGGAGCGTTTTCCTTCATATAAGAGTTTGTCCAGGCTTGTCCTTTGCTATAAAAAGGATTGGACATCTTGCTGCACCTTATTTACTTTCATTACTTGTTACCCGTTACAAATTACCTTATCACAAAACTATCTGTTACCAATAATTTCAGTGCTTGCAGAGAATACCTTATTGAAAACCGCTTGTCATTTCCTTCAGCTCCTCGTTGGGTTCGACACTCTTACTTATCAAAAGGACTATGATAGATCCCCTATACTTGTGGGTCATCAAGACTCTTTTCTGGCACCGTTGCCAATGAGTGAAGCGCCTTTGGTAGGTGGAATTTGGTAAGGAATAATTTATATAGTGTGCTGAAATTTACTGTCATTTGCTACTATGGAACATAATCCTTTGAGGGGCTTGTTCGGGGTATGTTCACCCCGACCAATAGAGCAAAGAGTTGCTCCTAAACCTACTGAAAATGTTTACTTTGAAATTCCTTCAGATATGATAGAGAAACTGCTAGCTAATCCTTTCACAGGTGATGGAACATTACATCCTGATTTGCACCTAATCTATGTGGATGAAGTTTGTGGATTATTTAAGCTTGCAGGTATGCCCGAGGATGTTATCAAGAAGAAGGTCTTCCCTTTATCTTTGAAGGGAAAGGCATTGACATGGTTTAGGCTATGTGATGATATGGGATCATGGACCTACAACCGATTGAAATTGAAATTTCATCAGAAGTTTTATCCTATGCATCTTGTTCATCGTGATCGTAATTATATATATATAATTTTTGGCCTCGCAAAGGAGAAAGCATCACTCAAGCTTGGGGGAGGTTTAAGTAAATGTTATATTCATGCCCCAATCATGAGCTCTCAAGAGAAATTATTATTCAAAAAATTTATGCTCGACTTTCTCTCAATAATCACTCCATGCTCGATACTTCTTGCACTGGATCTTTTATGATGAAGACTATTGAATTCAAATGGGATTTATTGGAAAGAATTAAACGCAACTCTGAAGATTAGGATCTCGACTAAGAGGAGTCAGGTATAACACCCAAGTTTAATTGTGTTATATCTTTTATGGATACCGATGTTTTCCATGAATTTAGCACTAAATATGGACTTGACTCTGAGATAGTAGCTTCTTTCTATGAATCCTTTGCTACTCATGTTGATCTCCCTAAGGAGAAGTGGTTTAAATATAATCCTCCCACTGAAGTAAAAGTAGTTGCACCTATTAACGTTGAAGAAAAGACTATCACTTATAATGTTGATCCTTTTATTCCTACTGCTTATATTGAGAAACCACCTTTCCCTGTTAGAATAAAGGATCATGCTAAAGCTTCAACTGTGGTTCGTAAGAATAATACTAGAACACCTATACCCCCTGAGCAAATTAAAGTTGAACCTAGTATTTCTATGGTTAAAGATCTCTTGGCTGATAATATTGATGGGCATGTTATTTACTTCTGTGATGAAGCTGCTAGAATTGCTAGACCTGATACTAAAAATAAACATAGACCTGTTGTAGGCATGCCTGTTATTTCTGTTAAAATAGGAGATCATTGTTATCATGGCTTATGTGATATGGGTGCTAGTGCAAGTACAACACCTCATTCCTTATACAAAGAAATTATGCATGATATTGCACCTGCTGAGATAGAGGAAATTGATGTTACAATTAAGCTTGCCAATAGAGACACTATTTCACCAGTTGGGATTGTTAGAGATGTTGAAGTCTTGTGTGGGAAACTAAAATATCCTGCTGATTTTCTTGTTCTTGGTTCCCCACAAGATAGCTTTTGTCCCATTATATTTGGTAGACCCTTCTTGAATACTGTTAATGCTAGGATAGGCTGCAAAAAGGATGTTGTTACTATTGGTTTGGGGGATATGTCTCATGAGTTTAATTTTGCTAAATTTCGTAGACAACCTCATGATAAAGAATTACCTAGTAAAGATGAAATTATTGGTTTTGCCTCTATTGTCGTGCCTCCTAATGATCATTTAGAACAATATTTGCTCGACCATAAAAATGGTATGTTTATGAATGAAAGAAGGGAAATAGATGAAGTATTCTTTAAACATGGACCTATTTTTGAAACACAACTTACCTGTTGAAATCCTAGGGGGTCCTTCTCCACTCAAGGGTGATCCCGTGTTTGAGCTTAAACCATTACCTGATACTCTTAGATATGCTTATCTTGATGAGAAGAAGATATATCATGTTATTATTGGTGCTAACCTTTCAGAGCATGAAGAAAATAAATTATTGAAAACTCTGAAGAAGCATCGTGCTGCTATTGGACATACTCTTGATGATCTTAAGGGCATTAGTCCCACTTTATGCCAGCACAAAATAAAATTGGAGAAAGAGGCTAAACCAGTTGTTGATCACCAACGACGGTTAAATCCTAAGATGAAAGAAGTGGCAAGGAAAGAAATACTAAAGCTTCTGGAGGCACGTATAATTTATCCTATCGCTGATAGTCAGTGGGTAAGTCCTGTCCATTGTGTCCCTAAGAAGGGAGGTATTACTGTTGTTCCTAATGATAAAGATGAATTGATCCCACAAAGAATTGTTACAGGTTATAGAATGGTAATTGATTTCCGTAAACTAAATAAAGCTACTAAAAAGGATCATTACCCTTTACCTTTTATAGATTAAATGCTAGAAAGATTATCCAAACATACACATTTTTGCTTTCTAGATGGTTATTCCGGTTTCTCTCAAATACCCGTGTCAAAAGAGGATCAAGAAAAGACCACTTTTACTTACCCTTTCGGTACCTTTGCTTATAGACGTATGCCTTTTGGTTTATGTAATGCACCTGCTACCTTTCAAAGATGCATGATGGCTATATTCTCTGATTTTTGTGAAAAGATTGTTGAGGTTTTCATGGATGATTTCTTTGTTTATGGAACTTCTTTTGATGATTGCTTGAGTAACCTTGATCGAGTTTTGCAGAGATGTGAAGAAACTAATCTTCTCTTGAATTGGGAGAAGTGCCACTTTATGGTTAATGAAGGTATTGTCTTGGGGCGTAAAATTCCTGAAAGAGGTATTGAAGTTGACAAAGCTAAAGTTGATGCTATTGAAAAGATGTCGTGTCCTAAGGACATTAAAGGTATAAGAAGTTTCCTTGGTCATGCCGTTTTTATAGGAGGTTCATTAAAGACTTCTCAAAATTCTCCAGGCCTCTGACTAATCTCTTACAAAAATATATTCCTTTTGTCTTTGATGATGATTGTGTAGAAGCATTTGAAATACTTAAGAAAGCATTGATTTCTGCACCTATTGTTTAGCCACCTGATTGGAATTTACCCTTTGAAATTATGGGTGATGCTAGTGATTATGTTGTAGGTGTTGTTCTAGGGCAAAGAGTTGATAAGAAATTAAATGTTATCCAATATGCTAGTAAAACTCTAGTCAGTGCCCAGAGAAATTATGCTACTACTGAAAAAGAATTTTTAGCAGTTGTATTTGCGTGTGATAAGTTCAGACCTTATATTGTTGATTCTAAAGTAACTGTTCACACCGATCATGCTGCTATTAAATATCTTATGGAAAAGAAGGATGCTAAACCTAGACTCATTAGATGGGTTCTCTTGTTACAAGAATTTGAATTGCATATTATTGATAGAAAGGGAGCTGAGAACCCCATTGCAGACAACTAGTCTAGGTTAGAGAATGTTCTTGATGACCCACTACCTATTGATGATAGATTTCCTAATGAATAATTAGCTGTCATAAATGCTTCTCGTACTGCTCCATGGTATGCTGATTATGCTAATTACATTGTTGCCAAATTTATACCACCTAGTTTCACATACCAGCAAAAGAAAAAGTTTTTCTATGATTTAAGACATTACTTCTGGGATGACCCACACCTTTATTAAGAAGGAGTAGATGGTGTCATTAGATGTTGTGTACCTGAGCATGAACAGGAACAGATCATACGCAAGTGTCACTCCAAAACTTATGGAGGACACCACGCTGGAGATAGAACCGCGCATAAGGTATTGCAATCCGGTTTTTATTGGCCCACTCTCTTCAAAGATGCCCATAAGTTTGTCTTGTCTTGTGATGAATGTCAAAGAATTGGTAATATTAGTAGACGTCAAGAAATGCCTATGAAATATTCACTTGTTATTGAACAATTTGATGTTTGGGGCTTTGATTATATGGGACCGTTTCCTTCCTCTAATGGGTATACACATATTTTAGTTGTTGTTGATTATGTTACTAAGTGGGTAGAAGCTATTCCAACTAGTAGTGCTGATCATAACACCTCTATTAAGATGCTTAAAGAAGTTATTTTTCCGAGGTTTGGAGTCCCTAGATATTTAATGACTGATGGTGGTTCACATTTTATTCATGGTGCTTTTCGTAAAATGCTTGCTAAGTATGATGTTAATCATAGAATTGCACCTCCATACCACCCCCAGTCTAGTGGTCAAGTAGAATTGAGTAATAGAGAGATCAAATTAATTTTGCAAAAGACTGTTAATAGATCTAGAAAGAATTGGTCCAAGAAACTTGATGGTGCATTGTGGGCCTATAGAACTGCATATAAAAATCCTATGGGTATGTCTCTGTATAAAATGGTTTATGGAAAAGCATGTCACTTACCTCTCAAACTAGAACATAAGGCATATTGGGCAATTAGAGAGCTCAATTACGATTTCAAACTTACTGGTGAGAAGAGTCTATTTGACATTAGCTCACTTGATGAATGGAGAACCCAGGCCTATGAGAATGCCAAACTGTTTAAAGAAAAAGTTAAAAGATGGCTTGAAAAAAGGATACAAAAGCGTGAGTTTAGTGTAGGTGATTATGTGTTGCTATTCAACTCTCGTTTAAGATTTTTTGCAGGAAAACTTCTCTCCAAATGGGAAGGTCCTTACATTATCGAGGAGGTCTATCGTTCCGGTGCCATAAAAATCAACAACTTCGAAGGCACAAATCCAAAGGTGGTGAACGGTCAAAGAATCAAACATTATATCTCAGGTAATCCTATAAATGTTGAAACTAATGTTATTGAAACCGTAACCCTGGAGGAATACATAAGGGACACTTTCCAGAACGTTGCAGACTCCGAAAAGGAATAGGTATGTGGTATGGTAAGTAAACCGACTCCAAAACAGTTCTAATGGCAATTTTTCTTCGTTTTGGAATATTTAAGAAAATAGGAAAATAATCAGTAGTCCGGGAAGGACACGAGGCGTCCACGAGGCTGGAGGGCGCGCCCTACCCCCCTGGGTGCGCCCCCTGGCTCGTGGGCACCTCATGTGCCCTTCGGACTCCGTTTTCTTGCACGATACTTATTCTGTTTGGTAAAAATTCATTATATAATCCCCTGAAGTTTTTGACCACCGTATCACGCAAACATCCTCTATTTTTGTTTCGAGCTGTTTCTGCCGCAGATTAGAGCAAGATGTCTTCTCAAGAGTCAGTCGGGGAGAGCCGGGTGTCTCATCCGACACTGGGACCAGGAGCAAACAGTGATGCTGACCACTTTGGGCCATCAACGGAGGAAGAGATGGAGGCCGACTTGAAAAGGATATATGCCATGGAGGAGGACCAAGAAGTTACTTCCCGTTTCCGAGCCGGATTCACGATGGGGGAACTATAGGGCTGAGCTATTCCAATCTCGGTCATCCCCTCCAATGTTAAATTTCTCTCTTATGAAAATATGAAAAAGAGTGTTACTTGTTCTCCCGCAGCTATGCAACATCCATGGGTGAAAGGAGCTTTAGTCGTCACGGGTAAGCTCCGTAAGGAAATAATGGACCTGAAGCAACAAGTCAATAAGATCGAGGAAGAGAATCATATTCTGAGGGGCATCATCGCCAAGAATATCACATCACCACCCCCGAGGAAAGAGACAAAATCACATGGGTATGGGCACTCCCCATGGCAACTGCCAAGCTTGGGGGAGTGATACGTCCATTTTGCATCGTGCTTTTATATCGATATTTATTGCATTATGGGCTGTTATTACACGTTATGTCACAATATTTATGGCTATTCTCTCTTATTTTACAAGGTTTACATAAGGAGGGAGAATGCCGGCAGCTGGAATTCTGGGCTGGAAAAGGAGCAAATATTAGAGACCTATTCTACACAACTCCAAAAGTCCTAAAACTCCACAAAAGTCATTTTTGGGAATAATAAAAAATATCCAGCGGAAGAAGTTCACCAGAGGGGGCCCACCTGTCCACGAGGGTGGGGGGCGCGCCCTACCCCCCAGGGCGTGGCCCCTACCTCGTGGGCCCCCTGTTGGCTCTCCGATGCCCATCTTCTGCTATATGAGGTCTTTCGATGAGAAAAAAATCAGAAGCAACCTTTCGGGACGAAACTCCGCCGCCACGAGGCGGAACCTTGGCGGAACCAATCTAGGGCTCCGGCAGAGCTGTTCTACATGGGACACTTCCCTCTGGGAGGGGGAAATCATCGCCATTGTCATCACCAACGCTCCTCTCATTGGGAGAGGGCAATCTCCATCAACATCTTCACCAGCACCATCTCATCTCCAAACCCTAGTTCATCTCTTGTATCCAATTCTTGTCTCCAAGTCCAGGATTGGTACTAGTAGGTTGCTAGTAGTGTTGATTACTCCTTGTAATTGATGCTAGTTGGTTTACTTGGTGGAAGATCATATGTTCAGATCCTTTATGCATATTATTACCCCTCTGATTATGAACATGAATATGCTTTGTGAGTAGTTACGTTTGTTCCGGAGGACATGAGAGAAGTCTTGTTATTAGTAGTCATGTGAATTTGGTATTCGTTCGATATTTTGATGAGATGTATGTTGTCTAGCCTCTATTGGTGTTATGTGAACGTCGACTACATAACACTTCACCATTATTTGGGCCTAGAGGAAGGCATTGGGAAGTAATAAGTAGATGATGGGTTGCTAGAGTGACAGAAGCTTAAACCCTAGTTTATGCGTTGCTTCGTAAGGGGCTGATTTGGATCCACATGTTTCATGCTATGGTTAGGTTTACCTTAATACTTTTGTTGTAGTTGCGGATACTTGCAATAGAGGTTAATCATAAGTGGGATGCTTGTTCAAGTAAGAACAACACCCAAGCACCGGTCCACCCACATAACAAATTATCAAAGTACCAAACGCGAATCATATGAACGTGATGAAAACTAGCTTGACGATAGTCCCATGTGTCCTCAGGAGCGCTTTTCCTTATATAAGAGTTTGTCCAGGCTTGTCCTTTGCTACAAAAAGGATTGGGCCACCTTGCTGCACTTTATTTACTTTTGTTACTTGCTGCTCATTACAAATTATCCTATCACAAAACTATCTATTACCACTTATTTCAGTACTTGTAGAGAATACCTTGCTGAAAACCGCTTCTCATTTCCTTCTGCTCCTCGTTGGGTTCGACACTCTTACTTATCGAAAGGACTATGATAGATACCCTATACTTGTGGGTCATTGAGGGAGTCCTGGATTAGGGGGTGTTCCGATAGCCGGACAATACCTTCGCCGGACTCCAGGACTATGAAGATACAAGATTGAAGACTTCGTCCCGTGTCCGGAAGGATCTTTCCTTGGCGTGGAAGGCAAGCTAAGCGTGTGGATATTCAAGATCTCCTACCATTGTAACCGAC
This sequence comes from Aegilops umbellulata, assembly GCA_032464435.1. Lineage (NCBI taxonomy): Eukaryota > Viridiplantae > Streptophyta > Magnoliopsida > Poales > Poaceae > Aegilops > Aegilops umbellulata. The sequence continues at coordinate 601,357,885 of CP136058.1, forward strand.
TCTGTATAACCCTAACCCTATCTGGTGTCTATATAAATCGGAGGGTTGTGGTCCATAGGACAACCATCATCATACACAATCATACCATAGGCTAGCTTCTAGGGTTTAGCCTCCTTGATCTCGTGGTAGATTTACTCTTGTACTACCCATATCATCAATATTAATCTAGCAGGAGTAGGGTTTTACCTCCATGGAGAGGGCCCGAACCTGGGTAAAATAAAGTGTCCCTTGTCTCCTGTTACCATCCGACCTTGACGCACAGTTCGGGACCCCCTACCCGAGATCCACCGGTTTTGACACCGACATTGGTGCTTTCATTGAGAGTTCCTCTGTGTCGTCGCTTTTAGGCCCGATGGCTCCTTTGATCATCAACAACGATGAGGTCCAGGGTGAGACTTTCCTCCCCGGACAAATCTTCGTCTTCGGCGGCTTTGCTCTGCGGGCCAATTCGCTTGGTCGTCTGGAGCAGATCGAAAGCTACGCCCCTGGCCATCAAGTCAGGTTTGGAAGCTTAAACTACACGGCAGATATCGGCGGAGACTTGATCCTCGACGGATTCGAGCCACAGCCAAGTGCGCCGCACTACCTCGAGGGGCATGATATAGCTCTGCCTCCGAACAGTGCCCTGGAGGCCGCACACGCACCAGCTCCGATCCTCGACTCGGAGCCTGCTGCGTTCGTTGAGGATGAACGGTTGGACGCCACCTCGGGGGCTGCGATCTTGAAGGCGATTGAGCCGAACGCCAGCCCCGCACTCCGCATGGCCCATGACTCCAAGGAGTTGGATTCTTCTCCGAACTCCAGGCCTCCCGTGCCCCTGCCGATCGAATCCGATTGGGCGCCTATAATGGAGTTCACCGCCGCGGACATCTTTTAGCACTCACCTTTCGGTGATATCCTGAATTCTCTCAAGTCTCTTTCTTTATCAGGAGAGCCCAGGCCAGATTACGGTCTGCGAGGTTGGGATTCGGACGACGAAGAAATTCAAAGCCCACCCACCACCCACTTAATAGCCACTGCCGATGATTAAAACGACATACTTGACTTCAGATCCGAAGACTTCGACGATATGGACGACGAAGATGGAGACGAACAGGAACCAGCACCTGTAGGGCGCTGGACCGCCACCCCATCTCACGATGTATTCATGGTGGATACCCCTAAAGGAAACGACAACGAGGAAAAAGGGGACGAAAAAAGGGATAAACCCCCCGAAAAGCAATCAAAGCGGCGACGAAAATGCCGAGCCAAGCCCCGCCTCGATCAAGACCCAACCATAGAGCAGGATGAGCCGGTAGACAACGAGCATGCCTCAGAGCAACCGTCCGAACAGGGCAACACGGATAGAGAGGACAGACAACCCTCCCCCGGCCATAACAGAACTCCGGACGATCTCACGCCGGATAAGACCACGGAGCAGAAGAATCTCCACGAAAGGCTCGTTGCCACAGCACGCAGCCTGAAAAAGCAGAAGCAGAAGCTAAAGACGGCGGAAGATGCACTCAGAATAAGATGGAGCAAGGTAATCAAGACCGCAGACAAATACGGCGGCAGCCGCCGCACTAAAAGCTATCCGAAGAGAAAACTACTGCCCGAATTCGACCAAGAGGCCCTAGAGCCCTCGCATTCAAAAAATAAAAAAGCCACACGGTCGGATAGACGACCCCACGGCCACCATAAAACGGCAAGCGGTGCCGCACTCAATGCGGCATGCGACCCAATTAAAGACTCGCATCATGGCCCAGCCAGGTCCATTTATGGGCCAAGAAAGCAAGCTCTCACAAGCAATGCAAAAAAGCCATCATCAGAATCCGGCACACCCAAATACAGGGGCGCCGCACACCCCCTATGTTTCACCGATGAGGTTCTGGAATACGAATTTCCAGAGGGATTCAAACCCGTCAACATAGAGGCGTACGATGGAACAACAGACCCCGGAGTCTGGATGAGGATTATATCCTCCACATACATATGGCTAGAGGAGATGATCTCCACGCCATCAAATATTTACCCCTTAAGCTTAAAGGGCCAGCCCGGCACTAGCTTAAAAGCCTTCCCGAAAACACAATTGGAAGTTGGGAAGAGCTCGAGGATGCTTTCCGAGCAAATTTTCAAGGGACCTATGTCCGCCCCCCGGACGCAGACGATTCAGTCACATAACTCAACAGCCCGGAGAATCAGCTCGGCAGTTCTGGAACAGATTCCTTACTAAAAAGAATCAGATAGTGGATTGTCCGGACGCCGAAGCCTTATCAGCTTTCATGCATAATGTCCGAGACGAATGGCTCGCCAGACACCTCGGCCAGGAAAAGCCAAGAACAATGGCCGCACTCACAAGCCTCATGACCCGCTTTTGCGCAGGAGAGGACAACTGGTTGGCAAGATGCAGCCCCAGCGACCCAAGTACATCCGAAATCAGGGATGGAAACGAAAAACCGCGACGAAATAAGGACCGTCGCCGAACCAAAGAAAAAAGTCCGAAGAGCACGGCAGTCAATGCCGGATTCAAAGGCTCACGGCAAAATCAGACGAAACCACCCCTTCAGGACAATAGGGATGATCCGTCCAGCTTAAACAGAATCCTGGACAGAATATGTCAGATACACAGTACTCCTGGGAAGCCTACTAATCACACCCACAGAGACTGTTGGGTTTTTAAACAATCCGGAAGGCTTAACGCCGAACACAAGGGGCTCGATACACCAAGCGAAGACGAGGACGAACCCCAGAAGCATAACACCAGGAAACAAAAGAACTTCCCACAAGAAGTTAAAATAGTGAACTCACTTCACGTAACAAAACGTGTGGCACCCATAAAGGTACGCACAATAAAACCTATCCCTCAGGGGTCCCGCCACTGGTTATTAAAACCAATCATTTTTGATCAGCTAGATTATTCTAGAAATATCAAAAACGCAGGCCGGACTGCCCTGATACTCGATCCAATAATTGACGGATTCCAGTTTACCAATGTCCTTATGGACGGCGGCAGTGGACTAAACCTGATATATCAGGATACAATCCACCGCATGGGCATAAACCCAGCAAGAATCCGCCACAGCAAAACCTCCTTTCAAGGGGTAGCACCGGGCCCGGACACCCATTGTATGGGTTTTCTCCGGCTTGAAGTCATATTTGGCTCTGCCAATAACTTCCGTCGCGAAAAGCTGACCTTACATGTCGTCCCGTTTTCAAGTCGCTATCAAGCACTAATGGGACGCGGAGCTTTGGCTCGCTTTAACGCAATACCGCACTATGCATCTCTCACGCTTAAGATGCCCGGTCCACGAGGCATCATCTCTTTAAAGGGAGCGCACTAAAATATGCCTCCTCCAAACGGAGGATTGAGCGGCCGCTTAAACAGCCGCACAATAAAGTGGCCTCGCCAGCCAAAAGACTTTTTGATATAAGTCATTAAAGGCCACGGACCCGGACTAAATGAGTTCGACACAAGTCCATCATCAACGCAGGCTTAAACGCCATATACCCCCGTACGAGGGCTATACGCAGAGACAATAAAGCTCAACTTTATATATTTTACTTTATATTTTGTTTATTATCTTTTTGTTCCGCACGACCCATTTTCAATTCAGTTCCTCTCTTTTACAGATGAACGTCGTGCGTCGCCCGTCCAGGACACAGCACAACGGAGACACAGGCGCAGACGTGCAGTAGGGACCCGTCCTAAGGATTCTTTTTAGATTAAGACCCTGCGTAAACCTTTGTTACTGTCTCTTGCTGCTATACATCCCCTGGTTTTTTCTACTATAACCAAGGAGGAGGCTGGCGTTTTGGCATGTGCCCACGCCAGAATTTTTGCTCGTACCTGGACACTAGGGGCTCTCCTTTTTTTAATAAAGGGTGTTGTTTCACCCGCACTCATAAAGACCGAACACCTTAGGGAGTGTTCGGCGTCGCGAGTTTTGACACTATATGCATCAGCTCCGAATCATGTCTTTGGTCAAAAGTTGGGTTGCCCGGCTCCTGAGTTTGGCTACCTTACGTTCCGCTCTATCGGCTAAGGTAGCACCAGGAGAACTACTGCGATTGTGCCCCGGTTTGGCCGGGCGAGCACCTCAGTAGAGAAAGCCGAAAACTGACTATCATGATGTAGCGCGAGACTGGTCGCCACTCGATGACTTATAGGAATTTATCGGATTCCTACGCTTTGACGAAGGGCCGTTTCCCGGTCAAGCACGTATGCGCCCCGAATTCGGGCAAGCGCAGTCGCCACTAAGGGGCTACCTAAAGAATCCCACTGTCAAGCTCCTATGGCTAAGTGAAAGTGTTAAAGCATTATAGTCCAGTTGCCTAGCCCGCTGCGCTATCACCTCCTTTGTAGGACCAAGACGTTGGGTTAAGTGTGAAAATGCGTCTTCTGCGCGCACCCCCGCACTATGTGCGTGGGGGCTGAAGCCAACGACTGCAATCTTTCAGAATTTATATATTAAAACGGCCGCACATGAGGTGTTCTTAATACTTGAAGGCACAAGTCTAAAAAATGCCACTACAATTTATCAAAATACTATTTTATGATTACATATGCTATCATAATATAGCATCCTTCAAGCACTGCGTCTCTATTACGCGAGCGCCTTCGAGGACTTCCTTAAAATAGTGCTCGGAAGGTATTCGGCTTTTATCCGAATCCCAGGACGCAACAATGGTGGGCTCCATATCTGCCCAGTATGTCTTGACACGGGCAAGAGCCAGCCGAGCGCCCTCTATGCACGCTGACCTCTTCATAGCATCGACACGTGGCACCACGTCAAGAAATTGCTGCACCAAGCTGAAATAACTCTTCGGCTTCGATCTCCCTGGACACAGATGATCCATGACGTACTTCATGGCGAGTCCGGACAACCTATTCAGTTCGGCCCATTGGGCCAGGCGATCGTCCACTGCAAGTGGACGCTCTGGATTGAGGAATTGCGACCAAAAGAGCTTCTCCACTTCATGATCCTTTTTATCTCGAAAGTGTTCGGTCGCATCAGCAGCACTAGCCGCCAAATCCAGATAGGTATCCTCTACACTCCACATCCGGTCTAACGGGGCAAACTTCGGATCACAAAATTTTCTCCGCAGCGAGAAGGGCTTTCCATCCGCAATTTGTCCGGCTTGACGCAGCTCTTCCCTTGCCGCTCTCATTATAGAGTGGGCATCCTTGGCGTCAGCAACAACCTTCTCTAAGCTCGTTTGCCTCGCCCGACCCTCTTCTTCAAGAAGCTTGCAACGGTCAGTAGCACTCTTTAACTTTACGGCCATATCAGCCATCTCCTCCTTGCTTCGGCAATGGGCAACCTGTTAGGCTTTCAGATCTTCAAGGGCTTTCACGGCAGCCGCATCGCTTTTCCTGGCTTGTTCCTTCGCTCGGGCGAGTTCGGCCCTAAGACCCTCCACGGCGGCCGCACCATCTGCGTTAAGCATACACACGGTAAGATATTGACATAAAGCTCCTCTTACTAACCATCGCCCGATGATACCTTGAGCATCATCAAGCCGCTTGTTAACAAGCGCGATGTCGGCTTCTGCCTCATCAAGTTGTCGCTTTAGTTCGGCAAATTCACCAGTCCGGCTTGACTCCGGACAATCCGCCACCTACATATAAAGGTGCCACTTAAAGGACCTGGGATTAAGATCCTCTGCGCGCCGTCAATTTTAACGACGCACAGAGTCTCAGGGGCTACTATCTACAAAGGGCGCACTTTACTTATGCGCAACTAACACAAGTGTACATTATTTAAAACGTACCCCAAGGCCCGTCAGTAAACTTTTGACGGCCTCGTGCAATCCGCTTTCCGCGGATGAAATCTTTTCAATCACTGTGCTTATCAACGCACGATGCTCCTCTGAGACAGAGGCTCGCCCCAGCAGAATCTTTAGCTCCTCCGGCCGAACACCAGATGGTGCCGGACTCGTCCCATGGCCTCCCTCAAAGGCCGGACGCGGAGAACCTCGGGGGGCCACATGGCCACCTTCCGCCCCTGTCGGATCCGGAGAAATCCTCCGCGACGACACTTCAGCGCCGCCCGCCTTGCTAGGCGGTACAGAAGGAGGAGGCGTTCCGCTCTCCATCATCTCCGGAAGAAGATCCCCCGAGGACGAGCTCTGCTGAGAAGGGTTGAGGTCCGAACTACAAAGTAAGGTTTCGGTTAAAACTTCTCAGATATAAATCAAGGATTTCTCTTAAAGGAAAAACTCTTCTTCTACTTACGGCTCGCTGGAGAGCTGGTCCCTTTGAGGGTTTAGTTCGGCCGAGGGGCTCCCCGGCGTCGGGGCCTCCGACAAGGATTCTTTCCCCCGCTTCTAGGCTACGGTCTCCGGGTCGTCAGAGACGCCCCTTTTCTTTCCCTTAGGAGGGGAATTGTCGATTCCCCCCTTCGGAATGTCCTCTTTTGAGGAGGCCATGGTTTCCTTGTCCTCCCCCTTATTTCCCTCCAAAGGCACTACCTCCAGCATCCTGACTAGCACGGGATCCAGCCTGGTTTCGGGAAGGGGAGCCGGACACCTAATCAGCTTCGCCTTCGCTATCCACTCCTGCTTAAAAGGAGAAGCGCTGTTAAGAGCAAGTCAATTATGCGGATAGAAGGTCCGGGCACAAGGTCACTTACTTGAGTATCCGAGCGATTGCGGCTTAAACCTACGTCCTCAGTCAAATCCGGACTCACTTCTTGTGATCCGAAGAACAGTTTATACATCTCCGCGGGTGTCGCGCCCATAAAATCCCGGAGAGCTCACGGTCCCTCTGGATTGAACTCCCACAGACGAAGGGGGCGACGTTGGTCGGGCAGTGTCCGGCGAATCAGCATGACTTGTGTCACCTTGACCAGGTTGAGGTCTCCTTCCAAGAGATCCTTAATGCGGCCCTGTAGCAGAGGTACGTCTTTGGGCAAGCCCCGATCTAACCCTGTGTTGATCCACGACGCTAGCCGCGGTGGGGGACCCGAGCGAAAGGCAGGAGGCGCCACCCATGCGGTGCCCCGAGGGGCGGTGATATAGAACCACTCCTGTTGCCACAAGCCGAGCTCCTCTTGAAAAGCGCCCTCGGGCCATGGAGCGTCGGCATTTCTTTTTATAGCAGCGCCTCCGCACTCTGCGTGGCGCCCCTCGATCATCTTCGGTTCTACTTTGAAGGTCTTGAGCCATAATCCGAAGTGAGGGGTAACACGGAGGAACGCTTCGCACACAACAACGAACGAGGAGATATGGAGGATGGACTCCGGAGCTAAGTCGTGGAATTCCAGCCCATAATAAAACATCAGTCCCCTTACAAAGGGATCCATTGGGAAGCCTAATACCCGAAGGAAGTGGGATACGAATACCACACTCTCACCGGGCTGAGGGCTAGGGATCACCTGTCCTTGAACAGGCAACCTGTGCGAAGTCTCGCTGGTCAGGAATTTAGATTCCCTCAACCTTAATACGTCCTCCTCCATGACGGAGGAGGGCATCCATCGGCCTTGGAGGTCGGAACCGGACATTGTCGAAGGTCCGGTGCGCCTGGAATCTGGAAGCCTAGGGTGTTGGAACTCAAGGCGACGGGCGAGCTAGTTTTGAGAGTAGAAGAAGGGAACAGGGTCTTGGTCTCTTTATAAGAGGCAGAATACCAAGAGCCCTCCCCATAACCGTCTTGGACTAGCCTTTAATTAAGGCAAATGTGCTAACGGGCACGATTGGGTTACCCACGTCCGTATTAATGAGAATCCCGTTAAAAGGGGCACACGATCTCTGCTTTGACAAGACGTGCCAAGGAAACCGCCTCGCTAAACACACTGAGGTGGAACAATGAAAACAATTTATATAAAGAGCTTGGCCGCAGTGTTATAACGCACTGCGGAATACGTCAGCAGATTTGATTTGTGTTAATATTATTCTCTGTATGGCAATATGTGGAAACTTATTTTGCAGAGGCGGACACTATTTTTGGTGTTTGTAATCTTCTTGAAGAACTTGGAGGAGGAACCCGCCTTGCAATGCCGAAGACAATCTGCGCGCTGGACTCGTCGTCATTGAAGCCTGGTTCAGGGGCTACTGAGGGAGTCCTGGATTAGGGGGTGTTCGGATAGCCGGACAATACCTTCGCCGAACTCCAGGACTATGAAGATACAAGATTGAAGACTTCGTCCCGTGTCCGGAAGGATCTTTCCTTGGCGTGGAAGGCAAGCTAGGCGTGCGGATATTCAAGATCTCCTACCATTGTAACCGACTCTGTATAACCCTAACCCTATCCGGTGTCTATATAAACCAGAGGGTTGTGGTCCGTAGGACAACCATCATCATACACAATCATACCATAGGCTAGCTTCTAGGGTTTAGCCTCCTTGATCTCGTGGTAGATCTACTCTTGTACTACCCATATCATCAATATTAATCTAGCAGGAGTAGGGTTTTACCTCCATTGAGAGGACCCGAACCTGGGTAAAATAAAGTATCCCTTGTCTCCTGTTACCATCCGACCTTGACGCACAGTTCGGGACCCCCTACCCGAGATCCGCCGGTTTTGACACCGACAGTCATCAAGACTCTTTTCTGGCGCCGTTGCCGGGGAGTGAAGCGCCTTTGGTAGGTGGAATTTGGTAAGGAAAAATTTATATAGTGTGCTGAAATTTACTGTCACTTGTTACTATGGAAAGTAATCCTCTGAGGGGCTTGTTCGGGGTATCTTCACCCCGACCAGTAGAGCAAAGAGTTGCTCCTCAACCTACTGAACCTACTGAAAATGAAATTATTCCCTTTGAAGTTCCTTTGGGTATGATGGAAAAACTGCTAGCTAATGCTTTTACAGGAGATGCAACAAAGCATCCTGATGAACATCTACTCTATGTAGATGAAATTTGTGGATTATTTAAGCGTGCAGGTATACCCGATGATGTTGTTAAGAAGAAGGTCTTCCCTTTATCTTTGAAGGGAGATGCATCGACATGGTATAGGCTATGTGATGATACGGGATCATGGAACTATAAACGAATGAAGCTGGAATTTCATCAAAAATATTATCCTATGCATCTTGTTCATCGTGATCGCAATTATATATATAATTTTTGGCCTCGTGAAGGAGAAAGCATCGCTCAAGCTTGGGAGAGGCTTAAATCAATGTTATATTCATGCCCCAATCATGAGCTTCCCAGTGAAATAATTCTTCAAAGTTTTTATGCTCGGCTTTCTCATAATAATCAAACCATGCTCGATACTTCTTATGATGGCTCTTTTATGATGAAGACTATTGAATTCAAATGGAATTTATTGGATAGAATTAAACAAAACTATGAAGATTGGGATCTCGACGAAGGTAAGGAGTCAGGTATGAAACCTAAGTTTGATTGTGTTAAATCTTTCATGGATACCGATATTTTCCGTAAATTTAGCACTAAATATGGATTTGACTCTGAGATAGTAGCTTCTTTCTCTGAATCTTTTGCTACTTATGTTGATCTCCCTAAGGAGAAGTGGTTTAAATATCATCCTCCCATAGAAGTAAAAGTAGCTGCACCTATTAAAGTTGAAGAAAAGACTATCACTTATAATGATCCTATTGTTCCTACTTCTTATGTTGAGAAACCACCTTTCCCTATTAGAATAAAGGATCATGCTAAAGCTTCAACTGTGGTTCGTAAAAGCAATATTAGAACTTATACACCTCCTGAGCAAGTTAAAGTTGAACCTAATATTGCTATTGTTAAAGATCTCTTGGACGATAATATTGATGGGCATGTTATTCAATTCTGCGGTGAAACTGCTAGAATTGCTAAACCTTGTGCTAAAGATAAACATAGACCTGTGGTAGGCGTGCCTGTTATTTCTGTTAAAATAGGAGATCATTGTTATCATGGCTTATGTGATATGGGTGCTAGTGCTAGTGTTATACTTGTTACCTTATATGAAGAAATTAAGAATGAAATTGCACCTGCTGAGATAGAAGATATTGATGTTACAATTAAACTTGCCAATAGAGATACTATTTCAGCAGTAGGTATTGTTAGAGATGTTGAAGTCCCGTGTGGGAAAACTAAATATCCTGCCGATTTTCTTGTTCTTAGTTCCCCACAAGATAGCTTTTGTCCCATTATATTTGGTAGACCCTTCTTGAACACTGTTAATGCTAAGATAGACTGTGAATAGAATGTTGTTACTATTGGCTTGGATGATATGATCCATGAGTTTAATTTCTCTAAATTTAGTAAACAACACCGTGAAGAAGAATTGCCTAGTAAGGATGAAATTATTGGTCTTGCTTCTATTGCCATACCTCCTAGTGATCCTTTAGAACAATATTTGCTAGACCATGAAAATGATATGTTTATGAACGAAAGAAGGGAAATAGATGAAGTATTCTTTAAACAGGAACCTATTCTGAAACACAATTTGCCCGTTGAAATCCTAAGGGATCCTCCTCCACCCAAGGGTGATCCCGTGTTTGAGCTTAAACCGTTGCCTGATAATCTTAAATATGCTTATCTTGATGAAAAGAAGATATATCCTGTTATTATCAGTGCTAACCTTTCAGAGCATGAAGAAGAAAGATTATTGAAAACTCTGAAGAAGCACCGTGCTGCTATTGGATACACTCTTGATGATCTTAAGGGCATTAGTCCAACTCTATGTCAACATAAAATAAATTTGGAAGAAGATGCCAAACCAGTTCGTGATCCTCAAAGACGTCTGAATCCTAAAATGAAAGAAGTAGTAAGAAAAGATATACTAAAGCTTCTGGAGGCAGGTATAATTTATCCCGTTGCTGATAGTCAGTGTGTAAGTCCTGTCCATTGTGTCCCTAAGAAGGGAGGTATTACTGTTGTTCCTAATGATAAAGATGAATTGATCCCGCAAAGAATTATTACAGGTTATAGGATGGTAATTGATTTCCGTAAATTGAATAAGGCTACTAAGAAAGATCATTACCCCTTACCTTTTATTGACCAAATGGTAGAAATATTATGCAAACATACACACTATCACTACTAGGGAAAAGCTTATAGGCAGACACTTACTAGTAGCGAGGGTTTATACTGCTACTTACTAGTAGCGCGGGTTTATACCCCTCGCTACTACTAAGTTGATACTAGTAGCGCGGTTTTTTAACCCTCGCTACTACTAAGCGGTCTCAATTGTGCCCTCCCGGGACATGCCATAGTAGTAGCGAGGGGGTACAAACCCGCGCTACTACTAAGTTGATAGTAGTAGCGCGGTTTTATACCCCTCGCTACTACTAAGTACGAGGTAGGTGAAATCCCCGTATCCTCAGCCGAATCCCTCCCCTCTCCCTCACTTTCCTCGTCTCTCCCTCATACTCCAGCGATGGCCGCCGCTGGTACACTCTGCTTTCTTCCCCCTCCCTCTCCGAGATCCCTCCGGTGGGCGGTCATCGGAGCTCCTCGCCGCCACCAAGATGCGGAAGAGCGACCTCGACATCCTCCTCCTCGCCGCCTTCACCGTCTTCTTCTTGATCCAGGTCAGCCCTCCTCCTTCCCCCTCTCTGATTCAATCCAGAACGCTAGCTGACCCATCCCCCTCCTACTCCAGCAGCATGAGGGCGACTTCTCGTTCCGGGAGGCGTGGTACCACCTGTCGGACGACGGGTTCCCGATCAAGCACGATGTGGACCGCCTCCCGTTGCCGCTCGTCGCCGACCTCAACGGCGACGGCCGCCGCGAGGTGCTGCTCCCCACGCACGATGCCAAGATGCAGGTCCTATAGCTCCTGGTCCACGCCGGGCTGACCTTCGCGGCTGCCCTCGATGGCTTCCACGAGGCACGCGTCATGGCCGAGATCTCCTTGCTCCCGGCCAACGTGTGCGTGTCATGAGGTCGAGATTTTTTTGGTTTTTCAAATTAATATTAGTAGCGTGGGTCATAGACATGCGCTACAGATAGTTAGTAGTAGCGCATGTCGAACCCGTGCTACTACTACTAGTTAGTTGTAGTGCCGTAGTAGTAGCGCAGGCACCCGCGCTACTACTAGCTTTTAACCCATGCTACTACTAGGCTTTTTCCTAGTAGTGTATTGCTTTCTAGATGGTTATTCCGGTTTCTCACAAATACCTGTGTCGGCTAAAGATCAATCAAAGACCACTTTTACTTGCCCTTTTGGTACTTTTGCTTATAGACGTATGCCTTTTGGTTTATGTAATGCACCTGCTACCTTTCAAAGATGCATGATGACTATATTCTCTAACTTTTGTGAAAAGATTTGTGAGGTTTTCATGGACGACTTTTCCGTCTATGAATCTTCTTTTGATGATTGCTTGAGCAATCTTGATCGAGTTTTGCAGAGATGTGAAGAAACTAATCTTGTCTTGAATTGGGAAAAGTGCCACTTTATGGTTAATGAAGGTATTGCCTTGGGGCATAAAGTTTCTGAAAGAGGTATTGAAGTTGATAAAGCCAAGGTTGATGCTATTGAAAAGATGCCATCTCCCAATGACATCAAAGGTATAAGAAGTTTCCTTGGTCACGCCGGATTTTATAGGAGGTTCATTAAGGACTTCTCAAACATTTCCCGGCCTCTGACTAATTTATTACAAAAAGATATACCATTTGTCTTTGATGATGATTGTGTAGAAGCGTTTGAAATACTTAAGAAAGCATTGATCTCTGCACCTATTGTTCAGCCACCTGATTGGAATCTACCCTTTGAAATTATGTGTGATGCTAGTGATTATGCTGTAGGTGCTGTTCTAGGGCAAAGAGTTGATAAGAAATTAAATGTTATCCATTATGCTAGTAAGACTCTAGACAATGCTCAAAGAAATTATGCTACTACTGAAAAAGAACTCTTAGCAGTTGTATTTGCTTGTGATAAGTTCATACCTTATATTGTTGATTCTAAAGTAACTATTCACACTGATCATGCTGCTATTAAATATCTTATGGAAAAGAAAGATGCTAAACCTAGACTTATTAGATGGGTTCTCCTGCTATAAGAATTTGATTAGCATATTGTTGATAGAAAGGGAGCTGAGAACCCCGTCGCAGACAACTTGTCTAGGCTAGAAAATGTTCTTGATGATAGCTTTCCTGATGAGCAATTAAATATCATAAATACTTCTTGTAGTACTCCATGGTATGCTGATTACGCTAATTATATTGTTGCTAAATTTATACCACCTAGTTTCACATACCAGCAAAAGAAAAAGTTCTTCTATGATTTGAGACATTACTTTTGGGAGGACCCACATCTTTATAAAGAAGGAGTAGATGGTGTTATTAGACATTGTGTACCTGAACATGAACAGGAACAGATCCTACGCAAGTGTCACTCCGAAACTTATGGAGGACACCATGCTGGAGATAGAACTGGACACATAAGGTATTGCAATCCGGTTTTTATTGGCTTACTCTCTTCAAGGATGCCCGTAAGTTTGTCTTGTCTTGTGATGAATGCCAAAGAATTGGTAATATTAGTAGACGTCAAGAAATGCCTATGAAATATTCACTTGTTATTGAACCATTTGATGTTTGGGGCTTTGATTATATGGGACATTTTCCTGCCTCTAATGGATATACACATATTTTAGTTGATGTTGATTACGTTACTAAGTGGGTAGAAGCTATTACAACTAGTAGTGTTGATCATAACACTTCAATTAAAATGCTTAAGGAAGTTATTTTTCCGAGGTTTGGAGTCCCTAGATATTTAATGACTGATGGTGGTTCACATTTTATTCATGGTGCTTTCCATAAAATGCTTGCTAAGTATGATGTTAATCATAGAATTGCATCTCCTTATCACCACAGTCTAGTGGTCAAGTAGAATAGAGTAATAGAGAGCTCAAATTAATTTTGCAAAATACTGTCAATAGGTCTAGGAAGAATTGGTCCAAGAAACTTGATGATGCATTATGGGCTTATAGAACTGCATATAAAAATCCTATGGGTATGTCTCCATATAAAATGGTTTATGGAAAGGCATGTCACTTACCTCTCGAACTAGAACACAAGGCTTATTGGGCTATTAAAGAGCTCAACTATGATTTCAAACTTGCCAGTGAGAAGAGGTTATTTGATATTATCTCACTTGATGAATGGAGAACCCAAGCTTATGAAAATGCCAACTTATTTAAAGAAAATGTCAAAAGATGGCATGACAAAGGGATACAAAAGCGTGAGTTTAATGTAGGTTATTATGTATTTCTATACAACTCTCATTTAAGATTTTTTGCAGGAAAACTTCTTTCTAAATGGGAAGGCCCTTACATTATCGAGGAGGTCTATCATTCCGGTGCCATAAAAATCAACAATTTCGAAGGCACAAATCCGAAGGTGGTAAACGGTCAAAGAATCAAACATTATATCTCAGGTAATCCTGTAAATGTTGAAACCAATGTTATTGAAACCGTAACCCCTAAGGAATACATAAGAGACACTTTTCAGAACGTTTCAGACTCCGAAAAGGAATAGGTATGTGGTACGGTAAGTAAACCGACTCCAAAACAATTTTAAGGCAATATTTCTCCGTTTTGGAATATTTAGAAAAATAGAAAAATAAGTAGCAGTCCGGGAAGGACACGAGGGCCCCACGAGGGTGGAGGGCGCGCCTTACCCCCTGGGAGCGCCCCCTACCTCGTGAGCACCTCGTGTGTCTTCCAGACTCCGTTTTCTTGCACGATACGTATTTTGGTCGGTAAAAAATCACTATATATTCTCCCGAAGGTTTTGACTCCCGTATCACGCAAATCTCCTCTGTTCTTGTTTCGAGCTGTTTTTTCTGACAGATCTAGATTATCATGACGTCCCCAAGTTCTTCCAAGGACAAGTTCTTCGAGAAGGTCATCAACCCTTACCTCGCGGAGGTGCTGCGACACCCTCAAACCATTGAGTTGCGTGATGGGTTGCTGCACATCCGCGATGAAGAGGGACCAAAGGGGACCAGAAGCATGGAGACGAGGCTCGAAGCAATGGAGCAACAAGTTCCCAAGTGTCAAGGGACGGTGGAACGTGGACTCAACTCCAACCACATGATGATCGCGGAGTTCACTAGTAACCACAAGTTGGACGCCGACAACATCGGGGAAGCCGTCTTCAAGCTTCATGAGAAGATCGGGCACCTTCAAGCCCAAATCTATGACCTGCAAAACCAAAACTGTGATTATGAGTATAGATTCAAAAGGATGAGTTTGGCTGCAGATTTGAGGATCCCGGAGACTCGATCATCCTTCTATGATGGTGAGCCCATGCCTTGGAAGATGGACGACAAGCCCGCATCATCGACAACACCTCCACCTTCTCCACCAACAAAGAAGGAGACGTAATCACATCGGTATGGGCACTCCCCTTGGCAACTGCCAAGCTTGGGGGAGGTGCCCCGGTATCGTATCACAATCACACTCCTATCTTTACCGTTTTTTAGTTCGATCCTATTAGTAGTATCTTGATCTAGTAGAATAAATTTTGTGGCATGATCTAGTTTTGAGTTTTGCTCTTTGATCTCTCTACGTAATCGAGTCCATGAGCTATATATATAATAATGATTAGTGTTGAGTCAAGGGCCTGATTATTTTGCCATGATCTTGAGTGAATAAAAGAAAAGAGAAAAAGAATAAAAGAAACAAAGAGTTCATATTGATCTTATTGAGAGTAATGACTCCACATAGAAAGAGTATGATGATTAAAAGTTGTTGGGAGTTGGCAGACATAGCTTTGGTCATCATTGCAATTAATAGGAAGTAGTAAGGAAAGAGAGGTCTCACATATAAATATATTATCATTGACATCTTTTATGATTGGGAGCACTCATTAAAATATGACATGCTAAAGAGTTGATGTTGGACAAGGAAGAGAACGTAATGGGTTATGTTTTCTTATACCTGAGATAAAGTATGTTGTCATGGATCATCCAACATGTTGAGCTTGCCTTTCCCCCTCATGCTAGCCAAATTCTCAGCACTAAGTAGAGATACTACTTGTGCTTCCAAAACCCTTAAACCAGTTTTGCCATGAGAGTCCACCATATCTACCTATAGATTGAGTAAGATCCTTCAAGTAAGTTGTCATCGGTGCAAAGCAATAAAAATTGCTCTAAATATGTATGATTGATTGGTGTGGGAGAAATAAGCTTTATACGATCTTGTGATGTGGAAGTAATAAAAGCGACGAACTGCATAATAAAGGTTCATATCACAAGGGGCAATATAAAGTGATGTTCTTTCGCATTAAGATTTTGTGCATCCAACCATAAAAGCGCATGTCAACCTCTGCTTCCCTCTGCGAAGGGCCTATCTTTTATTATTATCTTCTACCTTATGCAAGAGTCATGGTGATCTTCACCTTTCCTTTTTCATTTTATCCTTTGGCAAGCACAGTATGTTGGAAAGATCCTGATACATGTACCTAATTGTATGTAGGGGAGCATGAGTTATTATTGTTGACATTACCCTTGAGGTAAAAGGTTGCGGGGCGAAACTATAAGCCCCTATCTTTCTCTGTGTCCGACTAAAACTCCGTAACCACAAGTATTGTGTGAGTGTTAGCAATTATGAAGGACTAGATGATAATTGAGTATGTGGACTTGCTTTTAAGCTCTGACATAGACTCTTTATGATGTTATGATAATTTGAAATTGCTTCAATGACTGAGATTATAGTTTGTTAGTTCTCAATAAAGTTTACGATTCGTACCTTTGCATTGTGAATGGATTATTACTTGAGAATAAGAAATCATATGACAATATCTATATATGTCGCTGTTATAAGAATAATCATGATGCCTTCATGTCCGTATTTTTTTATCGACACCTCTACCTCTAAACATGGGGACATATTTATCGTTATCGGATTTCGCTTGAGGACAAGCGAGGTCTAAGCTTGGGGGAGTTGATACGTCCATTTTGCATCGTGCTTTTATATCAATATTTATTGCATTATGGGCTGTTATTACACGTTATGTCACAATATTTATGGCTATTCTCTCTTATTTTACAAGGTTTACATAAGGAGGGAGAATGCCGGCAGTTGGAATTCTGGGCTAGAAAAGCAGCAAATATTAGAGACCTATTCTGCACAACTCCGAAAGTCCTGAAACTCCACGAAAGTCATTTTTGGGAATAATAAAAAATATCCAGCGGAAGAAGTTCACCAGAGGGGGGGCCCACCTGTCCAAGAGGGTGGGGGCGCGCCCTACCCCCCCAGGGCGCGCCCCCTACCTCCTGGGCCCCCTGTTGGCTCTCCGATGCCCATCTTCTGCTATATGAGGTCTTTCGATGAGAAAAAAACCAGAAGCAACCTTTCGGGAAGAAACTCCACCGCCACGAGGCGGAACCTTGGCGGAACCAATCTAGGGCTCCGGCAGAGCTGTTCTACCGGGGACACTTCCCTCCAGGAGGGGAAAATCATCGCCGTCGTCATCACCAACGCTCCTCTCATCGGGAGAGGGCAATCTCCATCAACATCTTCACCAGCACCATCTCATCTCCAAACCCTAGTTCATCTCTTGTATCCAATTCTTGTCTCCAAGTCCGGGATTGGTACTAGTAGGTTGCTAGTAGTGTTGATTACTCCTTGTAGTTGATGCTAGTTGGTTTACTTGGTGGAAGATCATATGTTCAGATCCTTTATGCATATTATTACCCCTCTGATTATGAACATGAATATGCTTTGTGAGTAGTTACGTTTGTTCCTGAGGACATGAGAGAAGTCTTGTTATTAGTAGTCATGTGAATTTGGTATTCGTTCGATATTTTGATGAGATGTATGTTGTCTAGCCTCTAGTGGTGTTATGTGAACGTCGACTACATAACACTTCACCATTATTTGGGCCTAGAGGAAGGCATTGGGAAGTAATAGGTAGATGATGGGTTGCTAGAGTGACAGAAGCTTAGACCCTAGTTTATGCGTTGCTTCGTAAGGGGCTGATTTGGATCCACATGTTTCATGCTATAGTTAGGTTTACCTTAATACTTTTGTTGTAGTTGCGGATGCTTGCAATAGAGGTTAATCATAAGTGGGATGCTTGTTCAAGTAAGAAGAGCACCCAAGCACCGGTCCACCCACATAACAAATTATCAAAGTACCGAACGCGAACCATATGAACGTGATGAAAACTAGCTTGAAGATATTCCCATGTGTCCTCGGGAGCGCTTTTCCTTATATAAGAGTTTGTCCAGGCTTGTCCTTTGCTACAAAAAGGATTGGGCCACCTTGCTGCACTTTATTTACTTTTCTTACTTGTTGCTCGTTACAAATTATCCTATCACAAAACTATCTCTTACCACTTATTTCAGTACTTGCAGAGAATACCTTGCTGAAAACCGCTTATCATTTCCTTCTGCTCCTCGTTGGGTTCGACACTCTTACTTATCGAAAGGACTACGATAGATCCCCTATACTTGTGGGTCATCAGGGAGGTGCCCCGGTATCGTATCACCATCACACTCCTATCTTTACCGTTTTTCTTAGTTCGATCCCTTTAGTAATATCTTGATCTAGTAGAATAAAGTTTTAGTATGATTTAGTTTTGAGCTTTGCTTTATGATCCTTCTATGTAATCGAGTCCGTGAGATATATATAATAAAGATTAGTGTTGAGTCAAGGGCTTGATCATCTTGCTATGATCTTGAGGGAATAAAACTAAAAGAAAAGAAAAGGAATAAAAAGAAACAAAGAGATCATATTGATCTTATGGAGAGTAATGACTTCACATATAAAGAGTATGATAAATAAAAGTTGTTGAGAGTTGACAAACACAGTTTTGGTCATCGTTTCAATTTATAGGAAGTAATAAAGAAAGAGAGGTTTTCACATATAAATATACTATCTTGGACATCTTTTATGATTGTGAGCACTCATTAAAATATGACATGCTAAAGAGTTGATGTTGGACAAGGAAGACAACGTAATGGGTTATGTTTTCTTATTATATTGTCATGGATCATCCAACATGTTGAGCTTGCCTTTCCCCCTCATGCTAGCCAAATTCTTTGCACCAAGTAGAGATACTACTTGTGCTTCCGAATATCCTTAAACCCAGTTTTGCCATGAGAGTCCAACATACCTACCTATGGATTGAGTAAGATCCTTCAAGTAAGTTGTCATGTTGCATGCAATAGAAATTGCTCTCTAAAGATGTATGATTTATTAGTGTGGAGAAGATAAGCTTTATATGATTTTGTGATACGGAAGCAATAAAAGCGATGGACTGCATAATAAAGGTCCATATCACAAGTGGCAACATAAAGTGACATTCTTCTGCATTAAAATTTCATGCATCCAACCATAAAAGCACATGGCAACCTCTGTTTCCCTCTGCGAAGGGCCTATATTTTATTCTTGTCTTATACCTTATACAAGAGTCATGGTGATCCTCACCTTTTGTTTTTACATTTTATTCTTTAGCAAGCACCTTGTGTTGGAAAGATCCTGATATATATATCCAATTGGATGTAAGTTAGCATGAACTATTATTGTTGACATTACCCTTGAGGTAAAAGGTTGGGAGGCAACACTATAAGCCCCTATCTTTCTATGTGCCCGATTAAAACTCCATATCCATAAGTATTGTGTGAGTGTTAGGAATTATGAAAGACTAAATGATAGTTGAGTATGTGGACTTGCTGAAAAGCTCTTATATTGACTCTTTCCGATGTTATGATAAATTGCAATTGCTTCAATGACTAAGATTATAGTTTGTCGGTTCTCAATGAAGTTTCTGATTCATACTTTACATTGTGGATAGATTATTACTTGAGCATAAGAAATCATATGACAATATCTATATATGTTGCTGTTATAAGAATGATCATGATGCCCTCATGTCCGTATTTTATTTTATCGACACCTCTATCTCTAAACATGTGGACATGTTTTTCGTTATCTGCTTCCGCTTGAGGACAAGCGAGGTCTAAGCTTGGGGAGTTGATACGTCCATTTTGGATCATGTTTTTATATCAATATTTATTGCATTGTGGGCTGTTATTACACGTTACGTCACAATACTTATGCCTTTCTCTCTTATTTTATAAGGTTTACATGAAGAGGGGGAATCCCGGCAGCTGGAATTCTGGGCTGGAACAGGAGCAAATATTAGAGACCTATTCTGCACAGCTCCGTCCTGAAACTTCACGGAGGCACGTTTCGGAATTAATAAAAATACTGGCGAAAGAATCCACCAGAGGGGGCCCACACCCTGGCCACGAGGGTGGGGCCACGCCCTACCCCCTGGGCGCGCCCCCTGCCTCGTGGGCCCCCTGGCAGGCCTCCGGTGCCCATCTTCTGCTACATAAAGTCTTTTACCCTGGAAAAAATCATAAGCAAGCTTTCGGGACGAAACACCGCCTCCACGAGGCGGAACCTTGGAGGAACCAATCTAGGGCTCCGGCGGAGCTGTTCTGCCGAGGAAACTTCCCTCCGGGAGGGAGAAATCATCGCCATCGTCGTCACCAACGATCCTCTCACCGGGAGGGGGCCAATCTCCATCAACATCTTCACCAGCACCATCTCCTCTAAAACCCTAGTTCATCTCTTGTATCCAATCTTTGTCTCAAAACCTCAGACTGGTACCTGTGGGTTGCTAGTAGTGTTGATTACTCCTTGTAATTGATGCTAGTTGGTTTATTTAGTGGAAGATCATATGTTCAGATCCCTAATGCATATTAATACCCCTTTGATTATGAACATGAATATGATTTGTGAGTAGTTACGTTTGTTCCTGAGGACATGGGAGAAGTCTTGCTATAAATAGTCATGTGAATTTGGTATTCGTACGATGTTTTGATGAGATTTATGTTGTCTTTCCTCTAGTGGTGTTATGTGAACGTCGACTACATGACACTTCACCATTGTTTGGGCCTAGAGGAAGGCATTGGGAAGTAATAAGTAGATGATGGGCTGCTAGAGTGGCAGAAGCTTAAACCCTAGTTTGTGAGTTGCTTCGTAAGGGGCTGATTTGGATCTATATGTTTCGTGCTATGGTTAGGTTTACCTTAATACTTCTTTTATAGTTGTGGATGCTTGCAATAGGGGTTAATCATAAGTGGGATGCTTGTCCAAGAAAGGGCAGTACCCAAGCACCGGTCCACCCACATACCAAATTATCAAAGTAACGAACGTGAATCGTATGAGCGTGATGAAAACTAGTTTGACGATAATTCCCATGTGTCCTCGGGAGCGTTTTCCTTCATATAAGAGTTTGTCCAGGCTTGTCCTTTGCTACAAAAAGGATTGGGTCATCTTGCTGCACCTTATTTACTTTTATTACTTGTTACCCGTTACAAATTACCTTATCACAAAATTATCTGTTACCGATAATTTCAGTGCTTGCAGAGAATGCCTTATTGAAAACTGCTTGTCATTTCCTTCTACTCCTCGTTGGGTTCGACACTCTTACTTACCGAAAGGACTACGATAGATCCTCTATACTTGTGGGTCATCACTTTGCGAGCTCCGTCGACGTGAGTTCCGACCGTGGCTCCTTCGCACCCTTGGCCGGCTTCTTCTTCACCTTTCCGGGCGGGTCGACGGCCTGGCCGCCGGAATTTGGCGGGGCATCGGCCATGAGCGCGAGGGTGGTGGGCGGGGCGTGGGAGGGTTTGGGGGGAAATGGCGCGAAATGGGGCATCGGGCTGGTGCTTTGTGCCACCAACGGGCGGGCCAGGGGAGGACAAGCGCGCGCATCCCGCTCGTCCACGTGCTGTCCGTTTCACCTCAAAAGCGGCCAAACTTGGGCCGGGGATTGGTCGAAAGCGGACATAAAATGGACAAAAGTCCGTTTGCGCCCGCGCGCAGGGCTGTCTGGTATGTCCGTTTTGTCCCAAACGGACGCACCCGGACAGGATGTGGTCGCGCGCTGGAGTTGGCCTTAGGGTATCTCCAACACCGATCCTCAAACCACCCAGATTGTGCGGTCTGGACGTGTTTTGCGATCCAACATGATCCTGTACCGATCTGCTCGGCAGTCCGAATGCACTTTTTTCGCAAACCGGCGACAAAATAGGAGGGGGAGGGGCTTACTAAGCAGCAAACCTACCGGGCTTTTCCGGCATATCGACAGCAACCACGCGTGCGTCTCACTAACCCGACCCACCAAAAAAACTCACTCCCACGCGTGCGATTTCCGACCAGCGCCAGCTGCCCGCATTCATGCTGCTGTAGAGCAGTCGCTCCGCATTGAAGTCGGCCCAAAGCGAACACGGCCTCTCACCGGCACCAGCATTGAAGTGACGCCGGCAAGCTCCCCCGAGCTCTCCTAAGACAACCCCACAATGGAGACAGGGTCCGACGACGACATTGCGCCGACCATGGAGCAGACGCAAGCGCACTAAGAAGCCGCCATGGCAGACCAGGAGATGTCGGCGTTTCAGCGGGCATTGGAGGAGCAGAGGTACAACCTGCTCCTCCTCGAGCAGCACCAGCTGGCGGAGGACTAAATCTACTGTTAGAATAAATCCGAGGCACTCCGTCGATCATCCGAGGATCAAGCAATCACACAAGCACGACACCGAGATTTGTTAACGAGGTTCACCGATATGGGGCTACATCCCCGGGGCCTGACTACGGGCGCTCCTCCCCGTGACACCGTCACAATACCGCACACCGGCCACCCGGGCGCCGGCACATGCCGCCGGCTCCCCCTTGCGAGCCTGTGCTATTATGTTGGCATAGGTTACATCGTGTGTCTACCCCCGCTATATATGAGAGGCCTAGGATACAAGTGTCCTATTAGGACACAACTCCACATCCTATGTAAACACAATACAACTCCTAGTCCAACTGTAACCTACCTTGTACACAATATTCGACACAACTCTAACAAACTCCACCTCGGCGAATATTCTCCACCACCTTGAATTTGTCAATGCATCAAACTTCCATGTACATTGGACTTGAGCTTATCCCATGAGTACCGCTGCTACTCCAAAGACTCCATATGATTCCACCTGCAACTTGTAGTCCCTTCTTTTCTTGACCACTGTCAACACTCGAGCAAAATTAAGTTCCTCTTTACCCTAGTGTATGCTCCCAACTTCCAGAGCTCCGTTCAACGCCATCACACGCTGATCACTGACCTGCGTGAAAGTGAACAACTCACATATTGGGTGTCACACATAAGAGTTACCTGAACTCAACATCACCGCTCATTTCTTGACCGCCTGTCTGAAACTTGAAGGAATTTCACCATTGCTTGTAGTCATCCCGAGTCAAATTCGCAGTTATCTCACCACATGTATGACCACCAGAGACCCTGGCCCGTCTTCATGTCCCGTGCATACCACACACCTCGCCGCTATTACCGCGTCGAGCCTCCGCTGTCCCGCTCGAGTCTCAAGGGTCGCAAAACCACACCACTCAACCCCCACTGCAGAGTACCACCGATCATCACCGACCGATGACGAGTTTCACGCTTCCATCAGACCACTGGGCTCCAGTCCGAATTACATGTCCCTCGCTTTTCCCCGCTGAATAGGCTTCGACTCTCTGTCGACTTACGCCGTAGCCCCTCAATCAGCACCGAGTGAAGTCCTCCAGACTCCAGCTCCACCTTCAACATGACTCCATGGTAGATGATCAATCCACCCTCGCGCCCCGTCGACTTCAAGCTCCGCGTGTACACCACCTTGAATTAACCCCGTGCCATAGTCTTGTCGAAGCCACACAAGCCCTCGGGCCTGCGCCACGTGTTTCCACGCCCAGAAGTCGGTCACCATTAGCATTACACTCCTATGTCGTCGTCGCCGATCCCACCACCGTCTTCTATACCAACCGACTCGCGCCGATCCGTCAGACTGCCTAGTCCAACCCAGCCGAATTTGTTCGGCTGCAGACACATTCCAGACTCAAGTCGTCACCGTGACCTTCGCCATCCATACACACACGTGTACCAACAAAGAAACCAAAGCAAAGTCCCTCACAGCCTTCCCGTGTGAACACCACACGTATATAGGTCCTGGACTTGTCTTCTTTCTTTCTTCTTGATAGCATACTGGTCTCGACTAGTCTTTGTGCCAATTTTTTTCTCAAACAAATCTCCACGATGCCTTATTCCATCGGCCCCACAACGCAACTCAGCTACGCACGCGTACACGTGAACGGAAGTCACCCATCACCTGGGTCTGGCCCTCCAGCCTTCCACCGCAGCCCAGCTACAGCTCCGCTAGC
This sequence comes from Aegilops umbellulata, assembly GCA_032464435.1. Taxonomy (NCBI): domain Eukaryota; kingdom Viridiplantae; phylum Streptophyta; class Magnoliopsida; order Poales; family Poaceae; genus Aegilops; species Aegilops umbellulata. The sequence continues at coordinate 601,381,967 of CP136058.1, forward strand.
CCAGCCCACTCGCCGGCCTTGCCAGCTTGGGCCTCGCCTTGTCCGCGCAACGCGCATCCGCCCGTACGGCAGCCGCCTCGCTCGACCGGATTGAGCGCTCGATCTGCTCCAGGCTTCCTCCTGCCGCACGCGTGGTGCACCGCCACCACTCGTGCTGCCTGACTCGATCTGCACGTTCCGCCGCCGCCGCTTGCGCCAACTCGCCGATTTCCAAACGCTTCCCCCGATTGCTTTCAGGACACGGCTATCCGATCCAGCCGAACCACGTGTAGAATTTCCTCGCCAAGCATGTACCGATGATGATTCATCTCGACGAATTCGGCACTACCTCTAGATCGACAACCGCAGCCTCAAATCAAACCTTGCTCATGATACCACTTGTTAGAATAAATCCGAGGCACTCCGTCGATCATCCGAGGATCAAGCAATCACACGAGCACGGCACCGAGATTTGTTAACGAGGTTCATCGATATGGGGCTACATCCCCGGGGCCTGACTACGGGCGCTCCTCCCCGTAACACCGTCACAATACCGCACACCGGCCACCCGGGCGCCGGCACATGCCGCCGGCTCCCCTTGCGAGCCTGTGCTATTATGTTGGCATAGGTTATATTGTGTGTCTACCCCCGCTATATATGAGAGGACTAGGATACAAATGTCCTATTAGGACACAACTCCACATCCTATGTAAACACAATACAACTCCTAGTCCAACTGTAACCTACCTTGTACATAATATTCGACACAACTCTAACATCTACGGCGACTGCGCAAGCAAGGAGGTCGTCGCCGCCATGGCCGTGGAGAATCCAAATTTCGTTGCGGAGCAGCGGGCAGTGTACGAGGTTGCATGTTGCCACACCCCGAGGTATTTCCTTGCGGCACTGGAGGGAGTGGGAGGTCCAGGAAGCGGAACGCGCCACCGCGACCATGGACTCGGAACTTTGCAGGGTGGCGCGGATCGGCGCTTTTGATCGGTGGCTGGATCCGGCCATTTTTTATGACAAGGGGGCCACCAGAGTGGATGGGAGGGACGGGGGGGGGGGGGGGGGGGACAGCTGCGGAGTGAAAAAGGTGAAGTGGCGGGGAGTGGGGATTTTTACTCCAACTATGCATGGTTGAGTATATTTAAGGGTCATGGCGGACGTGGAGTAAAAATTACCCTCGTCTAACCATTATAACAATTCAGTTAGATGCATGTTAAAGAAGAAAACATAAATTTATCCTCCTCTGTCCGTTTACAAGAGATTGGTTAGAGATGCTCTAAGCACCCTTTGGGGTGGCTGCTCATACTCCGCGATCTGCACGCTAGATTTTTCAGCGAATGCTTACGTCTTTTGTCAAGCGACGGTAGTTGGGCCAGGGCTGGCCCAACTCCAAGTTATTTCTCTGTTTCTTTCTTTCCCCCACTACTTCGGCAACAGCCTGCTTCTTTCGTTCTTTCATTGTTTATTTTGATGTTTTAAATAAATTTCTTCTTTAAAATATAAATAAGGGAAATGTTGATCTTAAAACCAGAAAAGAAGAATCAATATTAATATCTCATCAAATGTTTATGAATTCAAAAAATATTCACGCATTCAAATAATTGTTCATCAAACTCAATTTTTATGGATTCAAAAATTGTTCATCCAATTCAAATTTTTTTCACGCATTACAATTGTTTTTTAATTCAAAATTAGTTCAGAATATTAAAAAACTGTTCATGGCATCAAGAAATGTTCATGAAAAAAATAAATCGGTACTATTAGGAAAAGAATGGGCAGCCATCTTCATGGAAAAAAACTTGATTTATTGATAGCAGGAAGCACAATGATATTGGAAAAATCTACAGTATGTTCAAGCTGAATAGATATACTGATCTTCACATTTCAGCAACCATAAAGCAAAATCTACAGTAAGGTCAAGCTCAATAGCAAGAAAGCACTGTACACATTATCCTATAGTACTAGTGCATGTGTGATGCAAAATTGTTATGCCAACCACAAGAACAACACCGTACACATTATCAGTGCATGTGTGATGCAAAATTGTTATGCCAACCACAAGAACAACACAGAAAACATCATCCAAATATCTGGTGGTATGATAGCAATAACACATTGAACATGTAATAACGAAGACCAGCGATAGTAGCGGAAAACATTTTAACCAAAAAAGAAAGAAACATGAATGCCGACGCTTGGTCTTCACTGAGAAGATCTAATAGTGAGTCTTCTTCCTCTTATTGGTAGGAACATCCAAGTCAATCTTTTTCAGGTCGAACTTTGTCATATTGTGTACAACTAGCTGACCAAACTGGGTAATACTTCCTTGGCATAGAGAAAGTGCTAGAAGATCAAACTCTTTCATGCATTTCCCATCCCATGAATCCATGTACAACATGTTGTACAGAGCACAGTCGTGGTTGTACAGTGTCCAAGAACAAATCTGGAACAGAAACACTTGAAAAGAATAAATGAAGACAAAGTACAAGTAAGATAAAAATGAAAAGTATAGTAAAAACTTACAAGAATTTTGATAACTTGCGTGTTTATCTGCAAGGGATAGTTCTCGGGAGAAACACGGGCAAAGTTCTCAATATTTTTTAAAATTGGACTATGATAACTTGAATAATTGGCCAATGGTAATCCAACTAAAGAAGAGAAGAATAGAAAAATAAGTAAAGAAGAAACTTGAGTTGCAACACTAGTGTGTTTATATTTGATTGATAGTATATTAGATTTGCAGTACATTTGTAGATGAGAGCTAACTAACATCAGCGGAATAGCAAAGGAAACATGAATAACAACAAATTCAGGATATGTTTGAGATAAATACAATAGTGAGAGCTGTAGGGAATTACCTAAACCCACCAGAGGAACAAACTTACAGTAAAAATCTTGTAGTACTCAATATAAACCTGCACAGCACAGATTACTGGTAAAAACAATTAGATCTGAACATAACAACCATGTGATCTACCACACTACTATGCCTATTGCTAGGAAATGACTGACAAACACCACAAAAATTTCACGTTCACTAGTAGGGAAACCCTTATAGGTGAAGATAGTTAGTGGCAATGTCACAAAATTAGCTGCTGCTGGTAAATTTTCAAAATACCACTGGCGTGTGGCATTTCTTGGCTACTACTGATAGTACATCACGAGTAGTGAGCGGATATCTCAACACATCACTAGTAGGTAGGACCCAATTGTCCGACCCGCCAGGTAGTTTTACTAGTGTTGTAGTACATAGTAACACATCATCAGTACACAAATTGTTAGTGGTGTGGGCAGCTCTACCAGCGCCACAAGAGTCAGATGGGTCCTACCAGCCATGCGATATTCTAGCCCCCCCATTTATTAGTGGCGTTGGCTCATGGCCCTAGTAGCATTTGGGAAGGAGGCAATGCCACTAATGACAACCACTATCAGTGGCATTGCGTGGCCTTACCAGCGTCACCAGAGTAAAATGGGTCCCACCAGCCACGCGATATTCTGGGCCCATTTATTAGTGGTGTTGGCTCATTGACTCTAGTAGCGTTTCGGAATGCGGCTACACCACTAAGGCTAGTCATAGTGGGAGTAACTTAGCTAGTAACATAGCGCACTTCGAGAAAATTCTGCTTATGTGGCAAATAATTAATGAGAGGTGGTAACATAATATGTTACTGTAACATAACGCTTTTCAAGACAAGATGAGTCTACGAGCTAATAAATGAAGCCATCTATGATGCTACTAATATGTTACTTTGCATTATGAAGGTAGTAACTTAGACTAGTGTCATATGCATGACACTACTCTAAGTTACTCCCCACTATGACTAGCCTAATAACTTCTAAACATAATGTGATGGCACTGGTGTGAAAATAAACAAGTTTCGAGTTCATATCGTCTCGCATGCTTTCACTCATGGGATCGAATCCATTCCATATTCCCATTGTGGTTTCCTCCACATTGAAGAGAGAATTAATTTTCGCGAATGCCCATTCCCATTCCACTACAAATACCATGGCAAAAGTTCGATCAGGAGCACATTCTCACATTTCCGCCCTCATTTTCCTCACCAACGAAAGCGCAGAAGAAGCTTGCTGGAGAACACAATGGCTGCCAACAACAACAACAATATTGTTCGGGTGGTGCCAAACTTGTTCTCCAACTTGTCATGGGTTCACGTGGAGACGAAAAATGTCCTGTTGCTGAACCATGAGCAGGCAGTTCAGAATGTTTTGTGGATGGTGTTTCCGGACAAATGCTACTACAACGTCATCCCCCGGAAGGACGACTCAATCTTTGTCCAATTCCTCTATACAAGCTATGTGAAGAAGGCCCAAGGTCACGTGTGGGGCAGCGGCCCTCAAGACAGTGACCTTCTACTCTGCCCGTACTATGCCAAGGACATCAATGCCTCTCGCATCCAAGAATTGGGTTCAACACTGAAGAAAACTGGTAAAGAAACACATAAAATAGGAAAAAAAAACCCGCATGAAAGGTTCTATAGATGGGTTTCCAAAACCGCTTTAATTGGTTGCCCACTTAGGCTAGTGTGCCCGAGAGATAGAGGCGAGGTGGCGCAGGAGCTATATGTCACTCGTATCGAGACGTATTACATCTCGATTTGGCTGACCCATTCCTGTAGCATCGGGTTGACTGTTTTCCACGGTTTTACATTAGGTCTCTTCTGTTTTTCTTCGGGTTTTTTGTTATTCTTTTTCATTTTCTTTATTTTTCTTTGTTTCTTTCTCAATTTTCATTGGTTTTCTTCGATTTTCACTTTGTTCCACTGTTTTCTTCGGTTTACTTTGTTTCTTTCTTTTTGTTCAAAACTTCTCAATTTTTTCACAGACAGTGTACATTTTTTGTATACATCAAGAACATTCTTTTATATATGTTTAAGCAATTTTTCAATACATGATTAAATTTTTTGAAAAAAATATATTTTACGTCTACAACTTTCGTATATGTGAAGAATTTTTTATACATGTTTACCAATTGTTAAATACGTCATTAACATTTTGGTATAATATATGTTTTTTATGTCTAATTTTTATACATATTGTAGATTTTTTGTATAATTATGACTCATTATTTTTACATGTTTCACATTTTTAAAATATACCAGTAACATTTTTATCTATACCCCTATATAGTGTGCGAATAACTTTGAAAGTTGGTCGTTGGATGAAGTCAATCCGACGGTACAAAGATGGCAAATCAGAGCACTACTGGCCGTTGGATATCATCTATATTCCACCAGATTCTGCCACATGTACAATTTAGAAGACTCCATGGTTGAACTTAAGCATAATGCACAAACCTCAAAACACAAGCACTTCTCCTTTGTTCTAGAATCTTCCAAATCTTAATTGCCCAAACTTTTTTTATAAATGAATTGTCACTATTTGTTTTTACTTTATGCTTTACAATGCACAACTTCATGAATCTTAAAATATTTTTTTATAAACAAATTGATTTTGAATGAGATGAACTATAAGAATTAAATGAACGTCTACATCATGCATATATGACTCAAAGCTTACATACTATAGTGTGATATTTATTCATAATTTGGTTACCAAATCTCATACTTGCAATGCACGTGTACCTTACTAGTAATTTATATTTCTTGTCTACGTTTTTGATATACATTGTACTTTTTTCTTATACATATGGAATAATTTTGTTACACGTTTAACACTTTTTAAATACAATGATTTTTTATCAGATACATGTTTTATTACTACTTTTTTTTCATAAAGATCATGCATTTTTCATATACATTTGAACCATTAATTTTTATTCGTTTACCATTTTGAAAATTCATGTTTAATATTTTTTGCAAACTCATGTTTTGCACTTTGTTTTCGAATACATGTTATACATTGTTTTTTCAAATATGCATTGATATTTTTTTCAAATGCTATCGACAATTTTTTAAAGTGGCACAATTTGTTTTTAAAACATAAGTAAGTTTATTGGAATATATGTATTTTAGAATTTTGCGAAATGTTAAACCAAAGTAAAAAAAAGGAAAAATAAGGGGAGAAATGAAACAGAGTGTATAAATGCACAAACCTGCTACTGAGAGTCTGACACATAGCGGTGCCCGCGAGGTGGAGCTAAGTTTCGCTCTATGCGAGATATAGTTCCCCTGGCATAAAACAGCGACGTAGCCTGCTACTTCGAAGAATTCCAGCAAAGCCGAGTAGCAACGTTATGTACACCCCCTGTGGGTCAGCCATCTGGGCACTTCCTGTGCGAACATTCATTCACTTTGAGCAATTTTCTTTCGCATAGGTTCCCCTTCTTTTGGAAAACCTGTTGGTAGAAATTATAGACTTCAAAATAACATAAATTGGAAGTAAAAAATGATCACAAAATTATTATTTTGCATTATTTATTTTTCGTCAATTTTAGATAGTATTATTGATTTTTTAAAAATGTCCATGAACTTTAACTAGTGATCTCAATTGTTTTTTAAAAATCTATGAATTTTAAAATGTTCATATGTTCGTAAAAATTACGAAGTGAGAAAAAGTTAAACTGAAATATGTTAGGACATATATTAAAATATTCATGTATTTTCAAAACTTGATTTAGAATTTAAATAATCATGAAAGAATTATAGGTAATTGTTAAAAATTAATCATTAATTTTTAAAAACATAAAAATAGACAGGAGGAAGAAACCAAAGAAAACTGGCTAAAGAAAACAAGGAAAAATATACTAGAAAACAAAAAACCTGAAGAAGAAAACTAACAAAAGGAAACAAGGGAAAAGATCACACCAAGAACGGAAAGGTAACTGCTCATCGCTCGCTTGCTTCTGTTAGTTGGATCAGCCCACCAGTGCGTGAAATATGTAACACTAACTTGTCGGACCAGGTTTGTGTCGGCAAGGTCTGAGAGTGATCTAATGCATTGTGTGTCGTTCTTGAGCCTCCATTGAGGCACATGTGCCACACAAGCAGGGTGTGATGGATTGACCAAGACGGTTGGCCCAAGCCCAATACGATTCGAGGCTTGACATAACCATGCACTGCTGACCCGACCCAGCGCAAGTCTCAATACTAGCTCTTCTTCGCAACAACTATTCTCCTCTCCGACTCATAGGTGTCAACCCATTACTATACCATGTGTCCTCTTGTTGTCACCATGAAAGCAACCACCATAAAAAGACTACACCAACATAATTTTGAGCCATGTGTTCCCCACTTGTTGATTCATTACCTTTGCCGATAGAACGAAATCAGAAATTAAATACCAGTTTGTTACCTCAGCCCATCCCTCGCATCACCCCCCAAGGGACACTTGGGGGAAACTAGGTTTTCTCCATGTCATTGTGCCCTTCTCTCCCTTTGCCATCGTTGTCACCCAAATAGCTAACAGGAATCTCGCACATAGCCACCAAGGGTGACAGCGAGGTCTTCGGCCATTCCTCTTCTCAGGCAAGGACCCAGGGATCAGAGGCAACAGACTCGGCGGTGAGGGTTGCACCCTTCCGGTGGCGCAGGGCATTTTCTATAATGTCGACTTCCGTCTCCTCTCTGTTGTGACCACAGAGAGGCTGGGTAGGAGTTGAGCTGGGAGCTGTGTCTGGGGAAAATTTTGGCTGATGGTGATGACCAATGATGTCTAAGACGTTTAGGGTGCCATTTCCTCCCTTGGAGACGACTTTGAGATGCATGCCCTCTCTCCTCCTTCCCCTGTGCTCGGGTGAAAACCCTAAATCCTTGGGATTTGTCGGTAGCGATGCTGCTACATCGTCCGCTCCTCCAAGGCACCATCTTATTGTGGGGTGATGTATGTGCAGTTGTGAACTCGTAGGTTTCTTCGGGGGCTTGATTTGAAATTCGTGAGGCATAGTACCAATAAAAATTTGGTTCCTCCTCAGATGTTATGCTCTTCTCCCCCTAGTGGTCTAGATTGCCTGACGGCACAATACCCTTGAGTCTAGGGAGAGAGGATCGGGTTCCCTCTCCGGCGGTAGCAACACGGTAGTGGGGATGAGTGCCAGTGATTCTGGCTAGCTCTGGCGTGGCTTCATGAATTTGTTACTCATTTTTTTGGCCGTGTCATCGATGGCGATCTTGTTCTATTGCACGCATCCTCAGTGTGATTTTCTTTGTGGGCGATGACGATTGTGCTCTCTTTGTGTGGCGAGGTGGTCATGCTTGATGTTGCATATCCTTGGTAGCTAGTCTTGTATCCATGCGTGCTCTTGGGTGAGCTGTTCTACCTTGCCGCATGCGAGGCCCTTTGAACCAGGGCGAGAAGAAATGGATCTTCTTCGATGGTGGGGGTGGAAGGAAAACATCTCACCAAATGGGAGCGAACCAAGGCATGATCTTCTTCTGATGGCATGACTTCCCCTCAAGACTTCGTCTATCCCTCTGGTTCCACCGCATTGGTGGTCGAGGCTTAGACATTGTTCCTTTTGCTTTTCTGTTCGTAGTCTATTAGCTTTCCTCTAGCAGTTTTTATCTGTCGCGTGGGATACATCCCCTATTTCCTTTATTATCTTTTGGTTGAAAATTGTGATTGGCTCTCACCTCCGGGTCGGGCCCCTGTTCTACAAAATACTATTTAGGCCAACTCCAACGCACGACCCCAAATGATTCGGTTGCGTCCGTTTGGGGGGTAAATGGACAGAACCGGCCACCCAACCCACGGGAGCAAACGGATCGTTGTCGGTTTGGTCCGCTTTCCACCCATTCCCGGCCCAAAGCTGTGCCATGTTTGTGGCCGAACGAACACGCGCTGACGGGCGCGACGCACGCCCTAGTCCCCCTGGCCTGCCCGTTGGGGACACATCCACTTTTATCTTCCCCCTCTCTTCCCTCCGACCTCCGCCCCCGCCGTCGCCTGATACGTGTCCAACGTATCTATAATTTTTTATTGTTCCATGCTGTTATATTATCATTCTTTGATGTTTTACAATCATTTTATAGCAACTTTATATCATTTTTTGGGATTAACCTATTGACATAGTGCCCAGTGCCAATTCCTATTTTTTTCCTTGTGTTTTACTTCGCAGAAAATCAATACCAAACGAAGTCCAAACGCAGTGAAACTTTTTGGAGATATTTTCTGGACCAGAAGGAACACGATGGGCCAAAGAAGTACCAGAGGGAGGCTTCGAGGGGAGCACAACCAACCTGGGTGCTCCTGGGGGCCCAGGCACGCCCTGGTTGGTTGTGCCCACCTCGGCCGCCTCCCGCACCGCCTCTTCGCCCTATAAATACCCCAAAAATCCAAAAACCCTAGGGGAGTCGGTGAAACACAATTCCAGTTGCCGCAAGTTTCACAGTCACCAGATCCAATCTAGACACCATCACGGAGGGGTTCATCATCCTCATTGGTGTCTCTCCGATGATGCATGAGTAGTTCATTGTAGACCTTCAGGTCCATAGTTAGTAGCTAGATGGCTTCCTCTCTCTCTTCTGATTCTCAATACAATGGTCTCTTGGAGATCTATTTGATGTAACTCTTTTTGCGGTGTGTTTGTTGGGATTCGATGAACTTTGATTTTATGATAAGATCTATTTTATCCATGAAAGTTATCTGAGTCTTCTTTTGATCTCTTACATGCATGATTATTTATGGCCTCGTATTTCTTCTTTGAATCTTTGGTTTAGTTAGGCCGACTAGATTGATTTTTATTGCCATTGGAAGAGGTGCTTTGTGATTGAATCGGTCGTGCGGGGTTCTTTCCCAGTGACAGAAGGGGTAGCAAGACACGTATTGATCGTTGCCATTATGGATAACAAGATGGTGTCTATACCTACATGAATAGATCTTGTCTACATCATGTCATTGTTCTTATTGCATTACTCCGTTTTCCCATGAACTTAGTACACTAGATGCAAGTTGGATAGCGGTCAATGTGTGGAGTAATATTAGTAGATTGCAGACAGGAGTCGGTGTACTAATCTTGGACGTGATACCTATATATTGGTCATTACCTGGATATCGTCATGATTATTTGAACATCTATCAATTGCCCAACAGTAACTTGTTTACCCGCCGTATTGCTATCTTTCTTGAGAGAAACCACTAGTGAAATCTACGGCCCCCGGGTCTATTCTTTGTCATATTTGCTTTCCGATCTATTATTTGCCACTTTTATTTTCAGATATGTTATTTCAAAAACCAAAAAAACTACCTTGTTGAATTTTGTTGTTATTTATTTTATTTCGTGTTTTCGCGAGATATATTTATCCAATCTACTACAAACCAATCTATCTTTTACCCGGGAGGGATTGACAATGCCTCTTACATGTTGTGTTGCAAGTATTTATTTTGTGTGTGCAGGTACCGTTTACATAGTGTTGCTTGGTTCTCCTACTGATTTGATAACCCTAATCTCATCCTTGAGGGAAATACCTACCGTAGTTGTGCTGCATCATCCCTTCATCTTCAGGGAAAATACTGATGCGTGCATCAGCCATCATCGCTGCCGCCACCCCCATTCCTGGCCGCGTTGCCTTCCATCAAGGCCGTCCACTCCACAACCACGCCATGTGATAGCCGCCCCACGCCCGCGTTTCGGTAGAGTTTTATGCCGGTGTTCATGGTTCCTTGTTGCCGGTGGGAGAGAAGCTACGGCCGTCGGCGCTGACCGTCGACCCCAACAACTGCCGGCAGACGCTGCATTTGCCGCGGGGCACCCACCCCACCAACACCAACCTTGCTTCGCTTCATCGACTTGCTCTTTTCGGCCGCGTCTCCACCACAAATGCAAGGTTTTCGATGCGTTTCTCACAAGGTATCATGCATAGGGGGGATGAATTTTTCTTTCACAACTACATTTGTTCATCGGATTCGTCCTCGGATGATGAAGAGATTGTGGCGGCTGCATGGTCGTCCCCAACCACCTTAATAGGAAGCGGCCTCGGTTTAGGGGATCAATCCCCGGCCATGTTCCGCCTTGAATCGCAATAGGGAGAGAGGCCACACCCTTCTCTATGCCGATTACTTTGAGAATAACGCTCTTTTCAAACCACACAAATTTTGCCGCCTCTTCCGTATGGCGAGACATGTGTTCAATCGTATTCGGGAGAGAGTGGTAGCATATGACCCATACTTTGAGTGCAAAGAGGATTTCCTTGGCAAGCTTGGCTTCTCTTCTTACCAAAAATGCACTGCGGCTATCCGCATGCTTGCATATGGAATTTCGGGTCATCTTGTGGATGAGTATATTCGTATGAGTGAGTCCATATGTCTTCTCTCAATGTATAGTTTCTACAAGGCCGTGGTGACAGTGTTTGGCCCTGAGTACCTGAGAGAGTCAACTGCCGCTGATTCAGAAAGGTTGTTGGCGATCAATGCCGAGAGGGGCTTTTCGGGCATGCTTGATAGTGTTGATTGTATGCACTGAAACTGGAAGAACTGTCCATTTCCTTAGCAGGGGCGATACAAGGGGCATGTGAATGCTACTGTCATACTTGAAGTGGTGGCTTTATAAGATCTGTGAATATGGCATTCTTTCTTCGACATGGCTGGTTCTCACAATGATATCAGTGCTCTTCAACGTTCTTCAGTGTTTGCCAGGCTTGCAGAAGGCCACTGCCCGGAGGTCAATTTTGAGATCAATGGCCACCAGTACAACAAGGGATGTTACCTTGCTGATGGTATCTATCCAGAGTGGTCCACTCTTGTGAAGACCATACCCAATCCACAAGGAGAGAAGAGACAAATGTTTTCCTAAATGCAGGAGAGTGCTAGGAAGGATGTGGAGCGTGCTTTCGGTGTGCTTCAGTCTCGATGGGGTATCGTTCGAAATCCTGCATTGACATGGAGCACTCAGAAGGTTTGAGAGGTGATGACTGTTTGTGTGATCATGTACAACATGATCGTGAAGGATGGGCGTGATGATAGCATCTACAAACAAGGGTTTGATTTCCAGGGTGAAAATGTTGAGTATGAGCAGCCACCTCCTGCAACCTTCGAACAGTTTATTCATTTTTATCGGGAATTGCGTGATTGGCATACTCATGTCCAGTTCCAGGATGACTTGGTTGAGCACATGTGGATTCACATTCGCAACTAGTAGATCTACCAGTTACTTTTCATGCAAACAAATTTCGATTGGGTTGTAAAGACTATTTCATAGTATTGTTTTTATTTCGATTGGGTTGTAAGATATTTCGGATGTGAAACTATTTGCTATGTTTGATTTGAACTATTTACTATGCTTCATTTTAGTATGCTTGTGTTGGGCGCACCGACGAGATGCGACTGAAATGCGGCGCCGTGTGTTGCGCGCACGGCCGCCGCATCCAGAAATCAAGGCGGACGGACGAAAAACGGACGAAATGGACACCCGATTGGGGTCGTGCTTTGGGGTTGGCCTTGGTTTTCAAGCAACCGACATAATCCAAAAATTGGGAATAGCGTAGCTGTTAAAGATCTCTCACAATCAAACAAAGAAATGAACAAAAGAATTGTCCTTTGACACAGCTGTGCGGTGGTCACGGAAAATGGCAATATATAGCGGCGCACCGGGTATGGCCGAGAGTGTCGGCAACGACTAGCTTGCAAGAGAGCTAAACAGCCGCGACGGCGGCGGCGGCGGCGGCAAGATGGACAAGTGACAAGCCGACAGAGAGAGCGACGAGGCAAAGAGGCGCCAGATGCATGCACTTGCGACTTGCGATTGCGAGCATGTCGTCCATCTCCAACGCATGTGTGCAAGTACAGAGCACCGGCACCTCAACGGCCAGACTTGACAACACTCTGCTGCGTCGTGAGATACTCACGTAAGACGTAACGTCAGCCTCCACTCTCGCCGGACGAACATTCTTTTCCCACACTGAAAAGACGGGAGAGGCTAAAACCAGCCGCAACTGTTTCAAAAGAGGAGCACCCGAATAGGCAAATCATCGAGAATCTCGACCCTAGATGGTGCACTTGTCTACCACGCGCGCAACGCTGGCCTATATATATGCACCACCCCTGCCGATCGATAGCGTGCGCACATCTCAGCCATCTAGAGAAGGGATGTCTGGTTCGGGCTCGGGCTCCGGCGTGTGGGTGTTCAAGAACGGCGTGATGCAGCTGCAGCCGGAGCAGCCGGCGGCGGGCCGGAAGGTGCTGCTCTACGTGCCCACCGGCGAGAGGATGACGACGCTGGAGTTGCTGGAGCGGCGCCTCGGCGCGCACGGCTGGGAGCGCTACTACGAGAACCGCGACATCGTGCAGCTCCACCGCCGCGACGGCGGCATCGACCTCATCTCCCTCCCGCGGGACTTCACCAAGTTCCGCTCCACTCACATGTACGACGTCGTCCTCAAGAACCGCGACAGCTTCAAGGTCGTCGACGTCCCAACTTAATTGACCAGCTCCGCTCGATCATCAACGTTGTCTTTGATCTTTTACGCGACTATATATGCGCACATGCGTGTCCGTGTGCGTGCTAAGAGCTATGATGCTCTGGCTACTAGCACTACTTATCACCATACTACAGCACCTTATACTCCCTATATACTATACTACTCGATAAGTACTTTTGCATTTGCTTAAGGCATGGCATCCATGCATGCATTACGTGTGTACCAAAGCAGATGGTGAGGAGGTACTATTTGACTCAATGTGGTGGACTGAAACCATTGTAAAAATAAGTATAACTAGATCATAAAAGCGCGCGTTGCCGCGCCTGTCCATCTTGATAAAATATATTTAAGAAAATTTGGTTATTGCAAATTCTTGAGAAAATTTAAAGGGTATGTTTATGTTATGAAAATCTAGCAAGGAAATTCTTCATTTTGATGCAAGGGACAAACGAAACTGATGCTATAGATACAATTTCTCATCTTATTTACAACTGATGTTCAAAGTCAAGGATACCATGATATCTCGCAAAATCAGCATATGACTATGACAATGTCTTACATGCCCACACAGAACTTCAGACACCTCAACGTGAGCATGCTTCTCTCATAAAAAAACGTGACCATGTTGTTCAGTAAAAGAGTAGTACCTCATCGAATGTGAGAGTATTGGATGTCCTTTAGCTGCTCCACGGGTTGTTTTATTGCCTTGTTGAATTTGTTCTTGCTCCGAGGGGATTGTATGGCCAACATAGTTAAACTGATTTAGAAAAGAGGACTAAATTCAGGAGTGGATTTCCAAGAAAATGGCTTTATTATTTCAAGGTAAAAGCATGGCCAAAAAGATGTACATGATTGATATTAGATACTTTGCACAAGAAAATCTCAACTACAGAAAAAAAACTGTATAAAAGTACATACAGAAGTTGTTGTTATATAATTCCTAAAACCGCAAGGATGACTGACATCTTTGAAACGATTGCAATTTCTTTTTGAAATGATTGCAATTTCTTATTCATTCAAAGGGATACTAATACATATGGGCTTTCTTTGCGTTGAAATCTTTGTGGTTCATTGATGAAAGTAAACATGATAACTAATGTTCTTATAGACTGACACTATGTACAATGGTCGCAAAGGCTAAACTTTACTAAATATAAATAATAGGAGAAGATAAACATACTGAATTAAGTTGTTTCATGGAAGTGTCCCTCAAAAAAACATGAGGTGCTCCAATTAGTAAGTATAACCCAAAAAGAAAACATTCTAGTATCAAAATTTATTCATCATATACAAAAATAAATATGAACACAATTTCTTATAATGACAAAAAGGTGTGTAAAAATGACCAAGAACTCAACTCTTTTATGTCAGTGTTCAAAAGTGGGTTGCATGTTTGCAATTTAATCCAAGACGAATACAGAGCATGGTTAAACATTTTCACAACTTTGTGCTTCTGATATTGTGGCAAGATGGTTCAAGTCTGAGGTGTCAAGATCTGCGTCTTTTCCTCTTCCACTACTGCTCCTTTACTCCCTAAATAGCTTTGCGATTAGCCTGGTCAACCGTCTCTTTGTAGTTAGCTTAGGTATAAATTGCTACTGGGAGATCATGTATATGAACCAAATATCCTTACACCATAGGAACATGACTGACTACATTCTTTGAGGGACAAACTGTATAACTGATTTCAGATCCTGGACGGTGCGTAGATTATGTTTCTACCTTTGGATTGGTAAGTTACTGTATGATGTAAAAAGTAAGATACCTTGGTGTTGTGTGTTGTCCGCTGGAGGAAAGGTCCCTTGGTTAGTCTCAAAGAGACGGGAGAGGTTTCCGATGATATCAAGATACATCAGCTGAAATATATGTAGTTATTTACCTGATATGGTGATAATGGCAACTGACCAAGGAGCTCAGCCATGTGTGACCTGAAATTCAACTTGGCATGTATTGTACCTGAATCATCAGTACCAGTTAGAGGCACCTCCCCGGCTCTCAGATTTGCTGATATACATAACAAGCTGCACACATGAGAGAAGAAAACACCCCCTTTTCAGTTTAACAGGGGATTGGTGAAGAATTGAAGATATGGTCAGCCCGGGACTGTCTGGGCACAAAGGCAAGCACTCTGATTATGTTCTTATTATAAAATCGGATTGAACCGTTGCGGTTTTTGGCAGAACGGTCTTTCTTTCCTTGCCCCTATATATGTTACCTTACCTGACAAAAATCCGCCACAATATCCAGAGAGCTTCCTTCCGAAGTCGGTGCCAAGGATTGGATCCAAGGCATAGATGGAACTGACAGGATGGGAATGGCCAGAGGGCCACGACGACCCTGGCACATCATCTTTCCTTCATCGTCCCTTTCTTCCCCAGCAGAAAGCACCCTGGCCAAACCATGAGCCTACTGCTGCGGGCCGCTAGGAGTATGGTCGTTGTGTGGAGGGTGGAGGATGGAGAGGACACGGTGGTCCGTGCTAGTGCTTTAGGGAGGCCGCCGCCGCCGTGTGGGAGGAGCCGCACCACGTCGATCGCACCGGTGAACGAGAGAGCACCCAGGTCGATCCTCGGAGTAGCAGCCCATTAACGATTGGGCTGGCCAGGATGCTCAGGATGGGAGCGGTAAAAAAGGCTGGGGGACACAGTGGGGCGACAGGAGAGGATCTAGATCGTTGAATAAGCTAATCGTACGGTGCACAGTGTCAAATTGCTGTGGAGGGTCGTAGCTAGCTGAGTTATACTGTTTAGTAATAAGATGATGTAAACGGGCTATAATGATTTGAACAAGGTGGTGGACTGAAAGCATTCAAGGTCGTCGACGTCCCAAGTTAATTGACCCACTACACTCCATCATCAACGTCGCCTTCGACCTCTTATGCGACTATATGTGTGTGTGTGCTATACATACTCCACTCTTAAGTACTTTTGCATTTGCTTAAGGCGTGAAATCAGGGCGGAACGCATCAAGGCATGCATGCGTTACGTGTGTGCCGTAGTAAATTGCAATTGTACGTGTGTGCATGGTTTGTAGAAGGGTAGAGAGGGAGATGGTGGAATTGTTGATGCATTGTTTGAGCATCGTGGTCGTATATATAGAAATACAATGACCAATTTGAAGTACAGGATAAGGTAGAATAAAATCCTACACTATCCTATCTTTTCTAATAATTATAATACTCAACATGGTTGTGGGCTTGAAGGGTGACAGCCTTTGTAGCTAGCTGTTGCACATTTGCTGGTCATATTCACACAGCCATATACTACCTCCATCCAGTTTTACTAGTACCCTCATTTTAAATTATATTTCAACCATGACTTAAACTAATAAAATATAAATTATTCATAGCAAAAGTAATATCATTGAACACTTTGAACGAGTCAAACAATATAATTGTTGGTGACATGTATCAACATTTTTCTAGCCAAATATGTGGTCAAATTTTGACCCAAAATATGATGAGACTAATAAACCCGGACGCGGGCAGTATTTATTGGAGTTCAAAAGTATATCAATCTTCAACATTAAAGTATGACAAAAAAGTATATCAAGTCATAACCGGTACAAATAAGGATATATGCCTACATACATAGCCTATTGTTGGACCGTCACCAAACCAGATATACGTATCCCCCGCTACCACATATCATACTTTTGCTGATCATGTGTCCGCCTATTTGCATATACGCTGATCAAATGTTTAATTATCTCTAACTATATCTATGTTTATGCAATGCGGATTAAATAGTTATTCAATTCTTTTGCATATATTGGTTTGCCACTAATTTTCACGGCATGTTCCGCTTTTGATTTCCATTGCACGCGGCTGGGACCCCGACCAAAGCATTGCGGTTCTGCTAAGATAGAAGTTTAAGGGTATGATATACTACTACTGCTTCAAAAAAAGTACAATACGTAAGTAGTATGATGTTAGAGCAATCCTATCAGAGTAGCCGAAATGGTTCAATCATTATAAGAATCGTCAATATGATGATTTTGATCCAAAATCACACTCCAGTAGAGTCGTTGTATATCTCTGGATCGGCATAATTTATGAAGGCGCTCCATATCAAGCCCATGAGCCTTCATATTTGGAGGTCATACGTGAGATTAGTTTGGAGGGTGCACCATCCACCAACCACTCATGTGGGAGAGAAGTTTTACCTCCTGCTCATCCTTCTGTGAGGCCCACCTCCTCTCACCGCCAATGCCGTAGACATCCCACCTCCTCCATGGCATTGGGAAGCGAGCCGACTAATGGCGGACCCTACGTGCCCAACTGCTCATGTCCCTTCCCGCCATGTTTTACCATCATCCCCGAACATAAAAAGCCTGTCATTCTTTCTCTTCACCCCACCATCTCCTCTTTCTCTCCACTTTCACCATCCTGATTGCCACTCGGCATGACTGGGTTCGTCTCTCGCAGGAGAAGCAACAACTTGTCGATGAGGAGGAAGCAGCGATGGAAACCGTTGCAATCATTGAGGAGGAGGAGGAGTGGATTGACGCGACGCGGAGGAGGCCGCAAAGGAGGATCCCGCCCTCCACAATGAGTGGCCGGATTCTAATCCCCAAATGCACGTCGTTGTTTGGTATGTCAGGCATCACTACGAGCAGACCCTGTATGGGTAGGAGAGGTCTCGCCCACACAACTCCTCATATCCAAAACCACGTGCTCACAATCGCCTCAATGTTAAGGAGGAACGGATGAGCGCTACACCACCTACGCATCTCGGTCGCCCGCCCAGGCAAAAAATTTGTGTAGACCGTTGCTGGGCAGAGGCTATCGCTTAGAACGAACATCATCATATGGCTCCAATACAAGGAAGCACATGCGGATTTCGCATTGGATCCAGCGCGCGTCAGATGGCACCAATTCAATGCCAAGATGGTTCGATTCGAGGAGACGGATCGTGCAATATTGGGGGTTGTCACCCCTGAAAAAACGTGTCCAACCTCCACCGCACGGGGTGGGAATGAGACAAAGAAGAGGTCGTCGGACCATCACGCCGTTAGGCATAGGCATAGAGGACAAATGGACTCATCACATATGCATGTGTCTCGTGTACTGCATTCATCATCGTCGTGGTGGGAGCAACTAGTGCTTCTTCCAAGACATAAAAAGCCATCAATTTATTATATGAAAATGCGAAAATCCATCTTTGCACGCGAGCTCATCTGCACCCGCGCTGACGAAAAAAATCAAAATAAATACTAAAAAGTTCAAAAAATTCCAATTTTTTTGTGCGGTAGACAATTTGATGCGCGAAGTCCGCTCCAATTTTCAAATTATTTGTACATATGAGGAGCTCTCAGAAAAAAAGACAAATTGGGGGTTTGAAAAAATGTTTACTGTTCATGTACTGTTTCAGCCCGATTTGTCTCTTTTACTGAGAGCTGCTCAGATGTCCAAATGACGTGAAATTTTGAGCGGGCCCCACACATCAAATTGTCTACCGCACACTTTTTTTTGGATTTTTTTGAATTTTTGTTGAATTGTTTACGAATATTTTTCTAACCAGGTGCAGATGAGCCTGGGCACCGAAACGCCATACTCATGAAAATGTCACTACTCAACTTTTATACCCCTATGTAACAACTTTGTAATGCAATGTTATCTCAAATTGAGTGTGTGATTATTGAGTTGATGCAATAAGAAAAGGATATGAGGGTCGCATTATAGTGACTCTGTGTTTGCGCAGCGCCTTGGCAGCCCTCATATTATTACAGAGCGCGGTCCATATCCAATATGACGCTCACACATATGGCAACTTTAGTAGAGGTGCGTGTAGATAAATTCGCCGAAGTGGATGATGCACGGTTCGAGCTCGAAGCGAACTATCCATGCTCACCTCTGTTCGCTGCCCATATGGTAGCTAGCTGGAGCTCTCGATCTTCATTCGCGTCTTTTCTTCCAGATGCTCCACCAAAATCCGGTCACGGCATCCACTTTGGAATTCGTCTCCGATCATGATATATACGAACTGTTCCCTGCAAGGAATAGTGCATCTTTACCGAGTGGGATTATTGCAAAAAGAAAGCATAAAGTCTTGGCCAACGAACATATTCTTAGTTCTTGCCGATGGCTACTCTTTGCCATTCCTGCCTAAATATTTTTTCGCGAATACGCAAAGATTGCGTACCATTCCATTGATAGGAGGAATAGAATGAGTACAAAGAATGGTACAACACATGACACGAACGCACGCGGGCGTGAACATGGTGCTCGGAGTAGAGAGACAAAGGATGCTCGGCCCGAATAAAGAATACATCACAGCTAAACCAACCAAGCCCAAACCTAGAGCGGCAATGCCGAACCAGCAAGAATTCCAATATCACCTAAGCCAAAACCCGGGGACACCGCGAGCAATCAAGATAGCGCCTTCAAGAAGGAAATCATCGCCGAGACGCCGTCGCCGTCCGGTCCGGAGGAACCAGACCTAGGGTTTCCCCTGAGGTCGAGGAGAGGCACAGCTGAGGGCCTTGACAGTGCCTCCATGGAGGAAACGACATCCACAGACGCCGCCGCTGCCAGCTTCGGCAAGCCGAGCAAGGATTTCTCCCTGGCCTCAGGCTAGGCAATCCCATAGCCGCCGTGTTTAGAGTCAGGGATGAGGAAGCCAAACGCTGGTCGAAGCCACTATGTCGGAAGGGGATTAGTGGGGTTGCACCTTCCGTCGGAGGGTGGCACCGCCTCCGGACACACATGCGTTGGATCTGGCAAAGGGGAGGCTTAGAGGCCTACAGAGCAGAGCAGTAGATGAAGCAAACCATGAGAGGGTGGGCGACGAAGATCAGCAACGCCAACAAACAGGGTCTGGAGGGACGCATATCCATGTTGCCGTGGCCATAGCCGTCAGGACATCGGTGAGCCACGCGAGCTGGAAGGGACGCAGCTGCTAGGTCACTGAGGCTAGAGCTGCCCGGCATAGGACGCCGTCAGCCATGGACACCGAAAGAGACGCGGGTCCAAGGTCGCCGGGGCCGGAGCAGCGCCAGCAAGCACCCCCGCCTTGAGGATCCTCGGGACTGACACTAACACCGTAGCCTCATCGCCTCCACGCTTGATGGGGGAGGAAGGGCCGCTGAGACGACGGGGGTGCCTGCGCACGAAAGGCAGGCCGCGAACCCCTGCGAACGGCCGCAGGTCCGCACCATACCCACCGCCGAGCAGCACCAGCAGGGCTGGGTCACGCCGGGGGTAGGCAGCAGGGGAGGGCGCCATGGCCGTGGCCAGGAACGCCGCACGCTGCATCGGGCGCCAAACGGGCAGGGAAGGCAGCTGGGAGGCAGGGGCACCCACGACGCGCGCTAGGATGGCGGGGACTCGTGGACGCGCCGGAAGGGGAGGGAGGGGGTGCGGGGGAGGGAGGGTGAGGGGGGCCGGGGAAGCACGGATCCAGCCGGCTGCCACCATCCCGGGGCGCGGCACGGCCTCACCAGCTGGCGGCGGCGTGACGGAAGGTGGATCTCGGGGCGGCGCAGAGATGAAACGCTCGTGGGGAACTAATCCGCCCCGCCGCCGCCATCCCGGGGCGCGGCGCGGCTTCGCCGGCCTGCCCTCCGCGCTGCCGAAATATCCCTGCTCAATTTTTTTTCTCTATCTTGATTCTCTTGATTTCGAATCGTGGCGTTTTAGTCCATTATGACACGTCGCTCAATATCCAATCTCAAATGCTTCCAAGAGCACATCATGATATGTCAACATTGTGGCACGGCACCCGACACGTATGAGCACGGTGCAATTTCATGCATGTTTGATTCTATTATCTGCCATGAGGAACCTGATCATAATAGACAGTGGTAGAGGACAAACAAAATTTAACTCGGGCAGCCCCGTCATCAGCAATGCCGCTTCGCCGTCTCGCACCCTGCCAGTGCGGATGCACCCCCACAACCTAGATTTCGTGTGCCTTGCGCATTGGCACCATCGCCGCCCTCAGCCTGCCCCCCTGCAGTGTTGGTTTTCTTTTTAAGAAACACGTGTAACTTTACTCATACTCGTGAGAAACACGTGTAACTTTACTCATACTCGTAACGATTAAAAGTACGTACAATCGTTTAATCTCGCAAAAAAAAAAGTACAATGCTTTGGGTAACGAAAGGTTTGTGCTCGTGTGGCTGGCTAGGTTCGATCCTCTTTCCGTCGGGGTGTGACTGCATTTGCTGAATCGCCACACGATGATCGCTGAGACCTCCCCGCGTTACGCGCCAGGGCGCTCCGTCGCCTAACACACGCTCGGTTTGGGCTGGCCCAGTTTTAGCACTCACGTTGATTGTTTCGCCTGGCTGCTGTGCATGGTCTCAATTTTTATATTTCTGGTTATTTTTGAAAACAAAAGCACAACGCACACCTCATACTAAATGGTTGCTGGTCTTCTTTGGTTCGCTCGCTTCTCCCGGTCAATGGCTGACCTGTCAACCGTTGACCGCTCAGGTCAACAGTTGACCAGTGACCAGTCAACAGTTGGCTGTTTGACTCTTGTAAAAATGGTCTAAAAACCGTAAAAAACAAAAAAAAAAGAGAAAAAGATAGATTGGCAAATACTAAAAAAAGGAAATAAAAATTCACAAAAAAACGAAAAGCTTCACAAAAATAAAAAAATCACATAGGTAAAAAATTAGCGAAGAATCAAAAAATTTCATGATTTTAAAAAAGGTCGAGAATATGAAAATGTTCACAATGAATTGGACAAAAAGTTCGCAGACTTCAGAAAAATCATCGATGTTGAAAAACAAAGTTGACGGAAATCTTTTTTTTTTGCGGATTATGGAAAAACCTTTTGGATTTAAAAAAGTTCACGAATTTTAAAAAATGCTCACAAAGCTGAAGAAAGTTGATCTGTTTTCAAATAAAAGTTCATGAATTTTTTTCAAAACATGAACTAAAATGTTGCAAAAACAAATTCACATATTTTAGTAAAGTTTAATAGAAACTAGCAAAAACTGCAAAAAAAAGGTGATCGAAAAGTTCACAAATTCAAAGATGTTCTCGAGTTCAAAAAAGGTTCATGGATTTGAAAAGGTCCACGAACTCGAAAAGGTTCACGAACCCGAAAAAGTTCATCGGATTCTAAAAACGATCATGGAGTTGAAAAACAATTAGGACCTAAAAAAAGGTCATGAGTTCAAAGAAAGTTCATGAATTGAAAAAAAAATCATGCATTTGAAAAAAGATCATGAATTTGACAAAGTTCACGTGTACTCAGACTTCAAAAAGTTCATGATTTTGAGGGGAAAAAGTTCACAAATTTGGGAAAAGATGTTCTTGGATTTGAAAAAAGTTCACGTCAAAGACGGAAAAAAGTGCACAAAATACGGGAAAAATAACAATTTAAATGAAAAAACGTTCACAAGAAAACGGATTTTTTTTACAAATTTCAGAAAAAGTTCACACAAAAGATTATGTATTTGAAAAAACCTTTTGAATTAAATTTTTTTCTATCATTTCAAAAAAGTAAAATGGAAAATGGAAATTAAAGGAAAAACAAAACAAAAAGAAACACTGATTTTTTTTCGAGAAAACATGAAAAAAATAAGAACTCGTTAGAAGCTTCTAGATGCTTCCAGAAACCATCCAAAAGGTTCTAGAAGCTTCAAAAAGCTGGCTGGGTCTCTTCCGATCAATTTTTTCAGGAAATGATAAATTCCCAAGGATTCACAGAAATGTTTGCAATTAAAAAAATTATGTTCATCTATTCAAAAAAATGTATATAATTTCGAAAAATGTTCATGATTTAAAACAAAATGTTCACGATTTCAAAAAAGAGAAGTAGAGCATTAGAGAAATGAGAAAATATAAATTTTCACTATTTCAGAAAGTGTTCATGATTTCAAAATCATGTTCACAATTTTAAGAAAATGTTCATGATTTCAAAAAAAGAGAAAAGAACATTAAAGAAAAGAAAAACGTTCACGATTTAAAAAAAAGAGAAACAGAACATTAAAGAAAAAGAGAAAAAAATGTTCACGATTTCAGAAACAAATGTTGACGATTTTAGAAAAAAGATAAACAGAACATGAAAGAAAAGAGAAAAAGAAAAAATTAATCAGAAAAGGTAAAAACGAAAAACGAAATACAAAATAAAAAACTGGTAAAAATAAACAAGAAAAACCAGTTCTGGAAGGTTCTAGAACCTTCCCAAAGCTGGTTGGGAGGAATTCCTATATGGGCCGGCCCAAACAGCTGCGGACGTTCAAGGGTGGGTACGTGCCCACTCGCTAGCGGGCGACCTATGTGCCGTACAGGAACCCGGATGCTCGCGTGCGTCATATCTGGGGTGGGGTGGGGGTGGGGGGGGGGGGCTTCGTTGAAGGAATGTCTAGATGGGCCGGCCCAGTTAACAAGTTGCTTCTGTAAGATTTTTTCCTTTTTCTTTTTCCATATCCTCGGTTTTCTATTTTTTGGGGGGTTTATTGCACTTTATTATTTTTTGTAGCTTTGCAGTATACGGTGAAACATTTTTTAAGTGTACACTAATTTTTTAGCATATGGTGAACTTCTTTAAAATGCACACTAAACTTTCGTTGGCATATGGCAAACATTTTTCAGAACACATACTGACCATTTTTGGTATATACATTGAATTTTTTTAATATATGATGAACATTTTTTAATACACAACAAACAATTTTTAACATGCGTGAATTTTTTAATATACACTGAACTTTTATAAAAACACATACTGAACAATTTTTGAAAATATATTTTCTCAGTTTTTAGTCAACTTTTTAATAGAACTTTGTACTAAAGTTAGTAAAAAGTTGAGACACTTATTTTGGGATGGGAGGAGTAGGTTATAAAATCTCTAGCTTGTAAAAAACAACAACTTGTTTTTGTAGGTGAAAAGCCGACTAAAAACCCGAGGAGGAAAAATATAGTTAACTAGTAGAACGTCCGTCAGTTGCTACGGGCTATATTGCATATAAATGAATCATATAAATGATCACAGTCGTCTTCAAGGTCGAAGCTCATTTCCCCCTCGTACCCGCGGGCGTGGCTTCCTAAAATTCAACAGTGTGGACAGTCCGTACTCCCCCAAATCCAGACCATATGTTGGAAAGAAATGTGATTGTCCGGACTATCCGCCATGTTAACTCCGACATGCGGTCCCAACACAAAATACTGACCCCCCAACGCACCCTTCCCTCTTCCCGAGCCCTCTCTTAAAACCAGATGGCACCCACTCTCCTTCACACCGTACTTCATGGACCCCCAAGGAGGAGTCCACCGCCAACAGCCTTGCAAGCCAAAGGCTCTTGCGACCGCATGAAGTACTACGCTGAGAAATGCGTCCAGGCTCACAATGAGGCTGAGAAGAGAAAGACACTTGGGCGTCCAGGCATCGACCCCGAGCTTGCTGCCAAGAAGAAGAGAAGCCTACTGAAGCTGCACCCGAAGCCTCAAGGCAGGAAAGAACAAGCATTATCTTCCCTGCCAGTATGACTGGCTCGAAGCCAAAGGTCTCTTCACCAGCTTCAGAGCAGAAGAAGACACGGCAAGCTGAGGCTGAAGCCAGGAAGAGAAAGCACAATGACACCTCTGATGCTGCTCCCTCCAGAAGAAGATGAAGACAAAGTCTTTAAAGTCTTCACGCAAAGAGTGTGCTGCTGCCCAAGAGTCGCTGAATGTTGAACCCATTTCTGTTGCACTTCCTGCCTCCACAAGTCGCGAGCGTCGTCTCGTTGTCCATGAGCCTGCTCCCACAGAGGCTCTAGAGTCTGAAGAGATTCCAGCTGCTGACTCCACCGCAGCTGAAGACATGGGTCATGAGGACCATGTAGAAGATGATGAAGTCCTTCCTCAGCTCAAGCCCAAACCGGTATCATCGCCTGCTCCTACGAGTAGTGAACTGATTAGCATTGGCGGTCCCATGATGCCAATTGCTCAAGAAGAATTTTGGGAAGAGCAACACCCGAACTCCCCCCTGCATGAAGTGATTCCCCGCACTCCACCAGCTCATGTCACCACTCCGGTGCTTGAGACCCCACAAGCAACACCTGAAGACATGGAGAAGACTACCCCTTCACCACAGGCGACACCTCCTTTCCGAAGGCTTCGTAGAGGCCCTAGGCCTCAGGTCTCCATGTCCAGCATTCCTGAGGAGGATGTGCAACACACCAACTCAGTAGCACGTCAAGTGTTCCCTGAAGCCATCCCCTCAGTGACTGCTAGTGAATCTAAAGCCAAAGAGGCTGAAGACATTCCGGCTGCATCAGCCGATGAAGAAAGAGAAGAAGAACAAGAAGTTATTCCCCATGCCAGTGATCCCGTTGTACAAGAAGAGGATTTGATTGTGCTAGAACCCCCTATTCATGAAGCCATTGAAGCTGAAGACAATACGGCTGCCACCACCATCACTACTGAAGCCAATGACATTATCATGGCTGAAGACAATGTGGAGCCTGAAGTCAATGCTGCCACCGAAGAAAATGCGTAGCCAACCACTTCTGATGTAGCCATTTCTCCACCAGTGCCTCACACTATGGAACGTGCTTACAACCGTGGTGGTGAGCTTGTTACTGTTAGATGGCCCATTCTCATTCCACCCACTGCTCCGGGTCCACAATATGACTATCATGTGGAGCGTAGGCCTCAAACACAGAAGCCGAATCCCCGGCTGCCAAGGCTTCCTAGTGCCGCAACAACTCAAGGCTCCTTCAGTGTGCTCAGCTTCAGAGAGCACAACACCTTCTTCGACTATGCAAAGAATCCATACAAGAAGCCCAAGATCTCCTCAGATAGGTTCTGGAGCTACCAGCAATGCAGCTACTACTCTTGCATACTCTATAATCAAGACCAGATTTTTCCACACAAGCGTCTTGACTGCGATGCCTTTGCTGGGCTGCCATGCCTTGAAGAGGCTCTTGATTGCTTCAGAGAAGTCAGACTGCTCCAGTTTGTTATTGATAAGGAGCATTGGAATGAAGAGCTTTTGCTGCAGTTCTATGCTACACTTCACATCAGAGGCTACAACAGGGATCCGAAGACATAGATCCTTGAGTGGATGACAGGCGATGTCCATCATGAAGCCAAAGCTCAGGACATCATCGAGCTAACTTCCCCGCTCACTCCTGGTGAGCTATTTGAACCAGGTTGTCAGCTATATCAGAGTGAACTACAAAGCATCTTTTAGAGGCCAGAGTCCAATATGAGCCAGATGCTCAGTATGATGAAGCCATTACCCATTGATGATGAATATTCCAAGGAGTTCTTTGTCAAGGACCTCGAGTACCTGCCCCGCACCGTCTATCAAATTCTGAGGCGTACTCTGTGGCCTATCAAAGGCAATTCTCCTGATGCCAAGCTTGAAGGCACCATGAAGACATTGGTCTTCTATATCATAAGTGGCATCAAGTTCAACACTCAAGATTTCTTCATTCGTCAGCTAGCAGCTTCTGGTATTGATTTGTTTGGCCTCAAATACTATGCACCATGGGTCATGCGCTTGATAAAGCTTCACTCAACCGTCAACTATCAACCTTCAGCACGCAATCATGTTGTATTCTTGCCTGATGTTGATATGTCCTATCAAGCCATCTACCCTGAGCCTGCCAAGAAGCCACTCCATGAATACAATGTTATACATAAAAGCTTCACTCAGCCAATTGAAGGTATTCATGTGACAAATCCTCCTGCTCCTGATGGTCCTCTTGCTGGTCATTTACGTCTGCCGCATCGTGCCAACACTGATGCCACAACAAGCACTATTGCTCAAAGGCCAAAGAAGCATTCTCGTGTCCTCAATGACAGAGAACTTCTTGTATAACTTCATCGGAAGCAGGATAGGCATCATGACTGGCTGAAGCGCCAGATGCAGAGTCTTCTTGTTGATGTTAATAGAATTCGCAATCTGGCTACCAAGAATTCATTTGTTGTGCATGAAGCCTGTCGGAGGTCCTGGTGTCGGTGTCAAAACCGGCGGATCTCGGGTAGGGGGTCCCGAACTGTGCGTCTAAGGCGGATGGTAACAGGAGGCGGGGGACACGATGTTTACCCAGGTTTGGGCCCTCTCGACGGAGGTAATACCCTACTTCCTGCTTGATTGATCTTGATGATATAAGTATTACCGAGATCGTAGAGGCAAAACCCTAGAAGCTAGGCTATGGTATGATTGTTGTATATGATATATCGACTAGCCGGGCCTCGGTTTATATAATGCACCAGAGGCCTAGGATAACAAGAGTTCTAGCCGAATACGCCGGTGGGGAGGAGTCCTTGTCTTGATCACCAAGTCTTGTGGAATCTTCCTTGTATGCGGCAGCTATCCGAACTGGCCCATGAGTATACGGCCATGGGGGTCCTCGGCCCAATCCAACTGATCGGGAAACGACGTGGTGAGTCCCCCTGTCGGTGTCAAAACCGGCGGATCTCGTGTAGGGGGTCCCGAACTGTGCATCAAGGCCGGATGGTAACAGGAGACAAGGGACACGATGTTTTTACCCAGGTTCGGGCCCTCTCGATGGAGGTAATACCCTACTCCTGCTTGATTAATATTGATGATATGGGTAGTACAAGAGTAGATCTACCACGAGATCAAGGAGGCTAAACCCTAGAAGCTAGCCTATGGTATGATTGTTGTGTATGGAGTTGATTGTCCTACGGACTACAACCCTCCGGTTTATATAGACACCGGATAGGGTTAGGGTTACACAAAGTCGGTTACAATGGTAGGAGATCCTGAATATCCGCATCGCCAAGCTTGCCTTCCACGCCAAGGAAAGTTCCATCCGGACATGGGACGAAGTCTTCAATCTTGTATCTTCATAGTCCAGGAGTCCGGCGAAGGTATAGTCCGGCTACCCGAACACCCCCTAATCCAGGACTCCCTGAGTAGCCCCTGAACCAGGCTTCAATGGCGACGAGTCCGACGCGCAGATTGTCTTCGGCATTGCAAGGCGGGTTCCTCCTCCAAGTGCTTCATAGAAGATTTATAAAGACCAAGAATACTGTCCAGCTCTGCAAAATAAATTTCCACATATCGCCATAGAGAGAATAATATTAACACAAATCAAATCTGCTGACGTATTCCGCAGTGCATCATCACACTACGGCCAAGTCCTTTACTCGAATCGTTTTTACTTTTCCACCTCAGCACGTTTTGCGAGGCGGTTTCCTTGGCACGTCTTGTCAAAGCAGAGATCGTGTGCCCTTTTTACGGGATTCTCATCAATACGGACATGGGTAATCCAATCGTGCCATTTACCATGGCGCTTGGGAGGCAAGCGAGTTTTATTAGGCAGGTGGGGACGCATAACCGCATCCGCCCATATAAGGGGATAAGGATCCACCTTTCTTACCTACGCCTTCTTCCTCCTTTGCCTATCCATCTCCTGCGCACTCGAGCTCCAGCGCCCAAGCCCGCTCTTCCCACCTCAACCTTCTCCAGCAATGTCCGGAGCGGGAGGCAAGTGGATGGTCTCCTCCGTCACGGAGGTCCAAGTGAAAAAGTTAAGGAAGGCCGGATACCTGTCCAAGGACATCCCGCACCGGCTTCCCGAGAAGGGGCAGCTTCTCCCCAACCCAAGGCCCCATGAGAGGGTAGTGTTCCTTCCCCACTTCCTCCGCGGACTGGGTTTCACACTCCACCCATTCGTCCTGGGACTCAGGTTCTACTACGGCTTGGATTTCCACGATATGGCCCCAAACTTCATCCTCAACATCTCGGCGTTTATCGTCGTGTGTGAGGCCTTCCTCCGTGTCTGCCCCCATTTCGGCCTCTGGCTCAAGACCTTCAACGTCAAGCCCAAGGTGGTGCACGGCAGCCAGGCGGAGTGCGGAGGCGCCATGGCGGGCAAGATGGCCAACGTCCTATGGCTCGAGGGCTCCTTCATGGAGACCCTAAAGGGGTGGCAATCCGGGTGGTTTTACATCACCAAGCCACGCGATCCAAAATGGGTCGCAGCCCCTGAGTTCCGATCCGGACCCCCCACGCGGCTTATGTCCTGGAAAGAGACGGGCCTGTCATGGGGCGACGAGAAAGAGGTGACCGGACTGCAAACATGCATCTAGTCCCTGGTGAACAAACTGATCAGGCTTGTCAACGTGGTCCAGGTTATGCTCGTCCACCGGATCCTCCCATGTCAACAACGGGACTTTACTTTGTGGGAGTTCAACCCGGCGCAGCACCAAACCCTCAACAGGCTCTTCGACACGACGTATGAAGACGTCTAGAAGGTGCTAACCAAAGGCGCCGAGGATCCCACATCCGCCTCCGAAGACCGCGGATACAGCTCGCAGCGTCACGCTAGCGAGGTAAGCTATTTCTACCCTTCACAGGACGTTTAAGCTATTTTTCATAGTTTGACTCTATGCGGGATCTAAACTCCCTTACCTTTAACAGGCTTGGCAGGCGATATCCGGACCGATTAAATGTCCGGCTCCCTTGCCTGAAGACCCAGCCCCTGCTCTCTTAGTGAAGCTGCTGGCTCCGGCACCTTATGTGGTGCCGGAGAAGAAGGCCAAGAAGAAGAAGGCTACGGGGACTCGAAAGAGTGCCTGCAACATGGCGGTGTCGGACTCGTCATCTGACGAGTCTGAGACGCTCTCCCCACGTGAGAACAAGGAGGAGGAAGAAGAAACCTCTCCCCCTCCAGCGGGGGGAGGAGAAAAAGGGAAGGCCGCCCCAACGGGGGAGGCCGGAGAGTCCAGAAAGAGGAAGACCCCTCCGCCGGACTACTCCCCCGTCGCCGAAGAGGACGACGAGGAGTGGTCGGCCAGGGCCAAGCGTCCGGCGAAATCGTAAGTATTCGGATAACAGGGTGACTCATGATATTCCTAGGTCGTTCAGCTCTCCATAATGTTGAACATAATTGTGCAGCCCGCCCAGGGACGAACTCGACGATTCGTCGAGCGGCTCCCTGGATTCGTCGGACGTGAACTCAGTTCCGCCCGCTGTCTCCTCCCGCACTGCAGACGACGCCGAAGTGGCGTCGCAACGAGCTCCGAGGCAGGAGGAGGTGGTCCTGGAGGAGCCGAAAGGCGACCTCCCGGATCCCAGGAATAAAGGGGACAAGACCCCCCAGGGCTCCGAGTCCGGCTTTGTGCCGGACACCGCGCCGGAATCTTCAACAGTTCCGGACCGCGGTAGGCGAACTCCTTCCAAGAGGAGCAAGCCTTCTGAGCCGGCGGCCTCCGTCCAAACGGAGGTGCCGGATAATCTGCTGGAGGTGCTTGACGGCGCCTCCATCGACGAGGAGCACCGTACTATTATGAGTACGGTGATCCGGAAGGTTCAGTCTGCCAAGAGCGGACTGAACGAAGCTTGCGCTAGCCTTCTAAAAGGCTTCGAGGTAAGCAAAAAATATGCAAGAATATAACCGCATAGACAGTAGCCCCTGATGCTCTTTTTGGCTTTCGGAAAGAAAAGCCGAATAGAGGATCTATTAAATTTCGCAGGAGTCTAACAAAAAAAAGTCAATATGCGTATGCAGGCTTCACTGCTATCCACCGCCGCACTGACTGCGGAGGTGGGTGTCCTGAAACAGGACCTCGGGCGGACCGAGCAAGAGCTCGGCCTTGCCAAGCGGCAGGTCGAGGAGAAAGTAGGTAAGAAATGCCTTAAAAAAGGTGCCTATAAAAAGGCGTGATTGCAAAAATTAACAGGATTGTATTGCTTATTGTAGGGGCCACGGCTGAGGTGGCGACCCTCAAGCAGGCGCTGTCTGAGGCCGAAAAGAAAACGGCCACAGAGCGCACCGAGCGAGAGAGACTTGGGGCTCAGGTCGGCGAGGTGCAGCAAGAGCTTCAGGCTCTCGTGAAAAAACATGAGAGTTTGGAGCTTGAGTCAAAGGCGCAAGCATCCGAGATCGCGTCGGCCCTTGAGACTGCCAAGCCTGCCAAGGCCGAAGCCCAAAAGGCCCTCCAAGAGTTGGAGGAGATGAGGAAGATAGCAGCGGGTAAGGCATTCTTTATGCAAAGCAGAAATATAAAAGTAAACTACTTGTTACTTACCCGAATCTGGAGCTCTCCAGGGGCATTCGCAGATCTTCCCCGCAGCGTATCCGCCGCCGCCGCATTCTACCGAGCTGAAGAGGGCAGCTCGACGGAGAAGGTGTTCTGGTCTCAGTATTCTAAGGCCGGACACCCTGTGCCCTTGAGCGACAAGCTGAAACAGCTGGTCGAGCTCCACAAGGCGGCCGAACAGGCCATGAAGGGCTTCATAGTTCGGCTGTGGCCCGGAGAGGCCCTGCCGGGGAGCTATTTCGGGCTGGTGCGGCGGCTGGTGGAGGCTTGTCCAAGGCTCGAGGTCATCAAGCGCTCCGTCTGCATTGAAGGTGCCCGGAGGGCCCTTGCCCGTGCAAAGGTGCACTGGGGTAAGCTGGACGGTGAGAAGCTTGTGAAGGACGGGCCGCCACCGGGGAAGGAGCATCGCAAGCCCGAGAACTACTACAAGGATGTTCTTGCAGGTGCCCGCCTTGTGGCGGATGAATGTACCAAGGATGTAATTTTTGAATGAACTCGCTCGTGTTTATCCTGTGCGCTGAAAACTTGTTCATATGCGCTAAGCAATGCTTATTGAATTTAAAATATTATTTTCGGTGCGGCCGTTTATCAAAAATTGAGAGATGGCCAGTCGTCGTCTTCTGCCCCCGTGCCACTAGTGCTGGGGTGTTCGGGATAAACCTGAGCGCTCTTTTTCCCATGGCTGGGTCCTTCGAGGGAGGCGCTCAGCACAACGAACCAGGCAATCGGACTATAATGGTTGAACACTCTCACTTAGCCATAGAACTTTATAATTTTAAATTTCGGCGAAGCCCCTAGTTCGGAAGACCGAGTTTGGGGCGCTATCCACG
Organism: Aegilops umbellulata; assembly: GCA_032464435.1. NCBI lineage: Eukaryota > Viridiplantae > Streptophyta > Magnoliopsida > Poales > Poaceae > Aegilops > Aegilops umbellulata. The sequence continues at coordinate 601,414,081 of CP136058.1, forward strand.
CCTTGGCCGGACAAAGCCAGCTCCTTGCTCGAAGCGGCATAAGTCTTTAGGGACTCGAAAAACCTCTCAAACAGCGACTAGTCTCTCGCCTCATCATGACAGTTAGTTTTAGCTTTCTCCACTGAGGTGCTTAACCCAGCTGAACCGGGGCACAATCGCAGTGGTTTTCCTAGTGCTACCTTAGCCGATATAGTGGAACATAAGGCACCAAAACATAGGAGCCGGGCAAACCCAACTATTGACCCAAATCATGATTCGGAGCCGATGCATATAGTGCTATAAGTTCGGGATGCCGCACTTGTGAAAGTGTACGGACTTCTCACACCATAATGAGGGGTACTGAAGCCCCTGGCGTGTTTGCCGTACCATGGTGTACGGGTGCAATCATGTTATTTAATAAACAGATATATGAAAATAGGATAATGCCAAAAAATAGACAAAAAGCTCTGCATTGTTTATAGAGCGGCTATTTATCAAAGCTGAACGATACAAGTAGTGCGATAAACAAAAAGATATTGGACTATTTAACATGTCCTGACCAGGGGCAGGCCGCGGAATTGTATTTAAAACAGGTATACTGCTCGTAACAGAGACCACCTGGGAGTTCCATAATGCGGCATGGCTTGTCTGCCTCCCTGGATCTTGCATCGTTTGTGCGGCGATCGAATTGCCGAATAGGTCGTCCGAAGTGTGGAGTCCTGAAAGTAAGAAGAAAAAAAAGAACCCGGCAGCCCCTAGTACGTTTTAAGCCGTATTTTGGGTGTGCCGTTATTGTGCCCCTTCCCCTGTGCCCATGGTATTTCAAGGGCGTAGTTATGTACGCGAGGTATTGGTTTCGCTATGTCGCGAGGGCTGGGGTTGGGGCCGCATTGCTACGCCTGCTCAGAACGTGCCAGGCGGTCTTGTTGTAGGTTACTCCGGGCGCGCTTGGCAGTGTCCGGCTTTTTAACGGCCGCACTGGAGAGTTGCCTAAGAAGGCTGCTTTGTACTTCCGCTGCGAGAGACGCCGTGTGCTCCTCCGTACGGAGGGAGCGTCTGGTGTTTCCGTTGACCGTGATTACTCCTCGAGGGCCTAGCATCTTGAGCTTGAGATATGCGTAGTGCGGCACCACAATGAACTTTGCGAATGCGGTTCGTCCGAGCAGGGCGTGATAGCCACTGCGAAATGGGACTATATCGAAGATTTAACTCTTCGCTTCGGAAATTGTCCGGGGATCCGAAGACCACGTCAAGTGTTACTGAGCCTGTATAGTTGGCTTCTACACCTGGTATAACGCCTTTAAAGGTCGTTTTTGTGGGCTTAATCCATGAGGGATCTATGCCCATTTTTCGCACTGTATCCTGGTAAAGCAGGTTCAGGCTACTACCGCCGTCCATGAGGACTCTTGTGAGATGAAATCCGTCGATGATTGGGTCGAGAACTAATGCGGCGAAGCCGCCATGACAGATGCTAGTGGGATGGTCCCTTCGATCAAAGGTGATCGGGCAGGAGGACCATGGGTTGAACTTTGGGGCGACTGGCTCCATCGCATATACGTCCCGTGGCGCACGCTTCCGCTCCCTCTTGGGAATGTGGGTTGCGTATATCATGTTCACCATCCGCACTTGTGAGGGAAAGCCCTTCTGTCCATTGTTGTTCGGCGGCCTGGGCTCCTCCTCGTCATCGCTATGCAGCCCCTTGTCTTTGTTTTCGGCTCTTAACTTGTCTGCCTGCTTGAACACCCAACAATCCCTGTTGGTGTGATTGGCTGGCCTTTCGGGGGTGCTATGTATCTGGCACAAGCGGTCGAGTATTCGGTCCAAACTGGACGGGCCCTGAGTATTCTTTTTGAATGGCTTTTTCCGCTGACTGGATTTATAGCCTCTGAATCTGGCATTAACTGCCGTATCTTCATTACTGTCGCTGCTAACGCGGCGTTTTTGCTTATTCCGACGTGTCCTGCCACTTTTGCCCTTGGTATCCGAATTACCAGGGTTCTTAGCTAAGTTATTACTGCGAGCTAGCCAGCTGTCTTCTCATGCACAAAAGCGGGTCATGAGTGTCGTGAGGGCTGCCATAGATTTCGGCTTTTCCTGTCCCAGGTGCCGGGCAAGCCACTCATCGCGGATGTTATGTTTGAAGGCTGCTAGGGCCTCTACGTCCGGACAGTCGATTATCTGGTTTTTCTTTGTTAGGAACTATGTCCAGAATTGCCCGGCTGATTCCTCTGGCTGCTGAATTATGTGGCTTAAGTCGTCGGCGTCCGGTGGTCGCACGTAAGTGCCCTGGAAGTTGTCGAGGAATGCGGTCTCCAGGTCCTCCCAAGAACCGATTGAGTCTGCTGGCAAGCTGTTAAGCCAATGTCGGGCCGGTCCTTTAAGTTTGAGCGGGAGGTATTTGATGGCGTGTAGATCATCGCCGCGTGCCATGTGGATGTGAAGGAGATAATCCTCGATCCATACCGCCGGATCTGTTGTGCCATCGTATGATTCGATGTTAACAGGTTTGAAACCCTTCGGGATTTTATGATCTATTACTTCATCCGTGAAGCATAGTGGGTGTGCGGCGCCCCTGTACTGGGCTATATCACGACGCAGCTCGGAAGAGCTATGTCTGGTGTGTTCGGCCCGGCCAGATTTGTTGTATCCGGAGTGAAGATCATCGTTACGTGCCGTAGGGCGCCTGCGCGATTCGTAGATCGATCTTGTTTGTCTTGCCTTATCCTCGAGTACGTCTCGCAGGTCTGGCGCGTCTTCCCGTGCCTTAGTTGAGCGGCGTCGGGGCATGGCTTGGGTGGAGGGCCGAGAGGCCTCTCTGTCATGGCCGCGAGGTGGCCGGTCTGCCATGTCGTGCGCTGGTGATGTAGGCGCTTCCTCCTCTGATCGGGGTAGCGGCCTGCGCTTTGGTTAACTCTTGGAGGGGCGTTCGAGTTCATACTCTTCGGCCGCAAGGACTTCAGTCCATCTATGAGCTAGCAAATCTGGGTCAGCTCTAAGTTGTTGCTGCTTTTTCTTGAGGCTCTTTGCCGTGGCTAAAAGCCTGCGTTTGAAACGCTCTTGTTCGGCGGGGTCTGATGGTACGACGAATTCGTCGTCATCAAGGCTTGCCTCGTCTTCGGAGGGAGGCATATAGTTATCATCCTCAACCTCTCGGTCTGCCGCTCTCCCATGAGGGCTGGCTTCTCCATCTTCCTGCGCCGAATCTTGATGGGGTGGGTGTTCTTCGGCACTATCCAGGGAAGTATTTTCTCCCGTGCCGGAATCACCGTTTTTGCTTTGGCGGGATTTAGAGCGGCGCTGCTGACGCCGACGCTTTGGCTGTTTCTTGGAGGGGTCATCCCCCGTTGTTCCATCGCCATCTACATCTTTTGGAGTGTCCACCATGTATATGTCATATGACGAGGTGGCCTTCCAGCGCCCTACAGGTGCTGGTTCCTGTTCGTCTCCTACATCGTCGTCCATACCGTCGATGTCTTCGGAGCCGAAGTCGAGCATGTCGGTTAAATCGTCGACAGTGGCTACAAAGTGGGTGGTGGGTGGGCTTTGAATTTCTTCATCGTCCGTATCCCATCCTCGCTGACCGTAGTCCGGCCAGGGCTCTCCTGATAAAGAGAGAGACTTGAGAGAATTCAGGATGTTGCCAAAAGGCGAGTGCTAAAAGATGTCCGCGGCGGTGAACTCCATTATCGGCGCCCAATCGGATTCGATTGGCAGGGGCGCGGGGGGTTCGGAGTCCGGAGAAGAGTCCGGATCCTCGGAGTCATGAGTCACGCGGAGTGCGGGGCTAGCGATCGGCTCGATCGCCTTTGAGATGGCAGCCCCTGAGGTGACGTCCAACCGCTCATCCTTGATCGGCGCAATAGGCTTTGGGTTAAGGGTCGGAACCGGTGCGTGTGCGGCCTTTAGGACACTGTTCGGAGGCAGAGCTAGATCATGCCCCTTGAGATAGTGCAGCGCGCTTGGCCGTGGCTCGAACCCGTCAAAGATCAAGTCTCCGCGGATATCAGCCGTGTAGTTTAAGCTTCCAAACCTGACTTGATGGCCAAGGGCGTAGCTTTCGATCTGCTCCAGGTGGCCAAGCGAATTGGCCCGCAGAGCGAAGCTGCCAAAGACGAAGATCTGTCCGGGGAGAAAAGTCTCACCCTGGACCTCATCGTTGTTGATGATCAAAGGAGCCATCAGGCCTAAAGGCGACGACACAGAGGAACTCTCAATGAAAGCACCAATGTCGGTGTCAAAACCGGTGGATCTCAGGTAGGGGGTCCCGAACTGTGCTTCAAGGCCGGATGGTAACAGGAGACAAGGGACACGATGTTTTTACCCAGGTTCGGGCCCTCTCGATGGAGGTAATACCCTACTCCTGCTTGATTAATATTGATGATATGGGTAGTACAAGAGTAGATCTACCACGAGATCAAGGAGGCTAAACCCTAGAAGCTAGCCTATGGTATGATTGTTGTGTATGGAGTTGATTGTCCTACGGACTACAACCCTCCGGTTTATATAGACACCGGATAGGGTTAGGGTTATACAAAGTTGGTTACATTGGTAGGAGATCTTGAATATCCACATCGCCAAGCTTGCCTTCCACGCCAAGGAAAGTTCCATCTGGACACGGGACGAAGTCTTCAATCTTGTATCTTCATAGTCCAGGAGTCCGGCGAAGGTATAGTCTGGCTACCCGAACACCCCCTAATCCAGGACTCCCTCACCACCCTAGTCCAGGACACCGTCACCTGGAAGAGCCTTACACTGCTCTGCTCTGAAGACGATCTTCACGAAGATGACTTCACGGAACAATTCAGGTTTTACTCCAGGCCTCTCAATCTGCTAGATGGCGACTTCCATTGAAGATTCAGAGTATTCATCTTCGGCTGCAACTGTTGTTGAGAGAGTCATAGATCTATAGTAGAAAATGGGCCTATTGTCCCGGTTCGTAAGGGCCTTTTGTCCCAGTTCCAGAACCGGGACTAAAGGGTCGTTACTAATGCCCTGACCCTTTAGTCCCGGTTCTAGCCAGAACCGGGATAGATGGGCCTCCACGTGGCCTGCGCGCTGAGCCCAGGCAGGAGGGCCTTTGGTCCCGGTTGGTGGCACCAACCGGGACCAATAGGCCTCCACGCATCAGCATTTCTGTGGCAGGGAATTTGTTTTTTTGAAGGGGGGGGGGTTGGGGTTTTTGGGGGGTTAATTTAGGTATTTCATATATTGTGTTAGATAGCTAATTAATAGAGAGAAGTGTCCTCTCTTATGTCCGTGCTTGGTCGACGCTACGTAGTATACATACGTATAGAGAGGACTAGACACGCTAGCTAGTAAGCAAACGAAGGAAACAGAAGATCGTCATGAACATATATGCATACAGAGAGAAGTGATATCGACCACCTCTCCTTCTCCGAGAGATTGGTCGAACAACAAGTTCTCGTATATCTATCGTCCGACACTATCGGCTACATATATACAATAATTATCTCTTACAAATATAATCTCCTAAATTATGGACGCATGGTCCACATAGTATTCTCCGTCTTCAGCGATCACGTGGTCAAGAAAGAATGCCGCCAATTTCTCTTGAATTGGTCGCATGCGATCTGGTGCTAGGAGTTCATTCCGCATCCGAAACATCTAATTTGAAGAAGGGGGTCAATACATATATATATGAATGAATGAAACTCAACACAAATGATGGTAATAAAATAAAATTGTGAATATTGTTATTTACGCACTTCATATTGTTCGTCAGAGTACCCGCCCCGCTCACAGGTCGTGTGGCAGATGGACTCGCAGACGTAGTATCCACAGAAATCATTCCCTTGTTCCTGCCACAACCACTTTACAAGAAATAGAGGTCAATCAAACTGATAAGCAAGAATGCCAAATGGTATTGATGAAACTAGCGCTTGAATCAGTAGGAGATGCGTGGAACATGCTACTATAGTACTTACTTTCGGGTGTCTAAATTGCAGCTCCTTCGGCAGTCCCGGAGCTTTTCTGGTGAATTTTCTCCAAACCCTACCGGACAAAGAAAACAATTACTTGATATCAGGAAATGAACAAAGTTGCTGGTATGGTGGATAATGATCGATTTAACTTACTTCATGAGGATTTCAGCCATGTCCGCATACTCCTGGGGATCTTTTGTCTAGAGTCCAAGACAGTTACTACTCCCTGCTCAAGCCTAATCTCTAGGAGAATATAGTGGAACCTGCGCACGCATGCATAACTCATCAATTACATTACTATAACCTGGACTAATATATAAGGGAAACCGAATATGCACAAGACAGTAACACTCACTTGAAGTTGTAAGGAAAGAATATGCACAAGATAGCAAGTTGGCCTCGGTATCTTCGGGACGATGTTCAACGTCAGTTGCATCTATGAGATATGTGTTAACTAATCCAATATCACCGATTTGTCTTTTCTTCAATTCGGCGATCTTCAATCTGCATAATATAGTGAGGATAATTATAAATACATGCAATGAAAGAGCTGAGCTATATAGAGAGACTTAATGACAGAAGTATTAGCTAGTAGTTACAGACAGTAGCAGGTGACCGTTGCTTTATCGAGGGCCAATTGATTGAAAAACTGATAGAACTCCTCAAATGGAATAGGCAACAGTTCAATTCCAACGAGGTCATGCTCCGGTTTAACTCTCGCATACAAAGTACTCCTCCCCCCAGACTCTTTGCAGATTTTCAAGTACCAATCATGCAATCTTCGCATCATCGTTGATAGAGATTTTTCATCTTTGACGAGAGGTTTCCCGTACTCGTATCTGTGTATCTGCACCTCCATGGGATCATAATGTACATCGTCGGGCAGGTAATCATCAAGATTGCTATAACCGGGCACCATCCTCGGATCAACGATGTCCGTAGGCACCTTGAGCGGGGGGCACGATTGCTTCGCTTGTTCGCCGAGCTGGGCAATTTGTTTCCCAGCTGCTCGTCGTTCTTTCAGCCTTTGATCACTGACTGTACTTCCTGACCGCTCCGCTTCGGCCCATGTCTTTGCAATAATGCGCTCATAGTTGCCTTTCGGCGGAGACTTGGGTGGTTTTGCCAGGGCAGCTAGAGTGCGCTTCACTTTCACTGGATCTACCTTCTCCTCCGGAGGTGGATGTCTATTTGCTTTCAACCCTTGAAACCAGTCATCCACTTCGGTTCGCGCGATCTTCGCGTTCTCCTCTGGGGTCCTCTCGTATGGTAACTTCTCTGGAGTCTTCAGAGAAGGACCGAATCTATATGTCCTCCCGCCTCTGGCTGTACTGCTAGACGCCGGCCGAACAGACGGAGCGACTGTCTTCTTTACTTGCTTACGAGGCGGAGGAGAAGGACTACGACGCGCCAGAGCAGCTGCCGGAGCGGCGGCGGGTCTCTTCCACCCTTGCTGACGAGGCGGAGAAGGAGGAGGCTGGCTGCTCGGGCGCGCCGGCGCAGGCGGAGAAGGAGGCGGAGTGCTGCCACGCGCCGGAGAAGGAGCCGGCCGAGGGCCCTGATCGTCACTCGCCGGAGGAGGCGGTGGAGGAGGCGGAGTGCCCTGACTCGCCGGAGGAGGAGGAGGAGCGGAGGCGTCCAGTTCGGAAGGTTGATGAGCTCCTTCCGCCATAGGCATGGAGTCTTCAGAGAAGAACCCAGCCGAGTCTCCCCTTCTCCGGTAGGGTGGTCAAGCGGGAGGTCCTCAAGTCTCTCTGTTATTTCATCCACCATCACCTTAGCATATCCTTCTGGAATCAGCCAGAAGTGAAAAGTTGCACCGGGTTCATTAGGAAAAACAGAGCCAACAGCCGCCTTGACCTTCATATTAATCCATTGCGTCATAAGGTGGCAATTTTGAGCCTCCATGATAGCATGCATGGGATAGCTGGCAGGAGCCGTCAAGACAAGCTCCGGTTGAAGCAGCTCAGTGGAAGCCACGTTGCTTCTCCACTGAGATGGCGTGGTAGCTTCAGGGGAAGCTTCGGCAAGTCGTTTGCTGCGATTTGCTTCTCGTTCCTCTATCGCTTGTACCCTTGCATGCAGCGCCTGCAGTTCGGTCTGCTGCACTTTTTTCCTCCTCTCGTGGCTTTTGTAAACGTCTGCGTCCAGAAACCCATCCTTCCATGGAATGGAGCCTGGTGTGCCTCGTGTCCGTCCAGGGTGGTCAGGATTTCCGAGGGACTTTGTGAGCTCGTCGTTCTCTCTGTCTGGAAGGAACGTCCCTTTCTGCGCTGCAGCGATATAGTACCGAAGCTTCTTCAAGGGTATGTCAAGTTGCTCGTCCGTCCAAATGCACTTCCCTGTTACAGGGTTCAAGGTTCCGCCAGCCCCGAAGAACCAAGTCTGACAACGGTCTGGCCAGTTCATTGTCTTTGGTTCGATCCCTTTTTCAACCAGATCATTCTCAGCCTTGGCCCACTTAGGCCGGGCTACGAGGTAGCCACCTGACCCCGTGCGATGGTGATGCTTCTTCTTCGCAGCATTTTTCTTGTTTGTCGCCGACATCTTCTTACTCTTTTCCGATGTCTTGTTGGCCACAAATGCGGGCCAGTGATCTCTGATCTTCTCATATTTGCCCTTGAATTCTGGTGTCTCTTTTTTATCGACAAACCTATTCAGCTATTTCTTCCACCTCCTGAATAGGTCTGCCATCCTCTTAAGAGCAAAAGACTTGATTAATTGCTCTTTAACTGGCTTCTCTGGATCATCCTCTGGCGGTAGGGTGAAATTTGACTTCAGCTCAGTCCAAAGATCATTTTTTTGCATATCATTGACGTAAGACACCTCAGGGTCTTCTGTAGCCGGCTTTAACCATTGTTGGATGCTGATCGGGATCTTGTCCCTAACCAGAACCCCGCACTGAGCAACAAATGCGTTCTTTGTTCGGATGGGTTCAATCGGTTGGCCGTCGGGCGCGATTGCTATGATCTCAAACCTTTCATCCAAGCTTAACTTTTTCTTCGGGCCTCGTCTCTTTACCTCAGTTGTGCTCGATCCGGAGGTCTAGAAAAAAGAACAAAGACTTAATTAATATGTGTACATACCAAAACAATGAATGCATCAATTAGCTAGTCAGTACAGGCTTAACTAATATATATACTTGGCCGGACTCGGTTCGGTCACCGGAGCCGTCATCACGGTCTCCTTCTTGCACCGGCATTGGGTCACCGGAGCCATCCTCATGTTCTTCTTCTTGCACCGGCATTAGGTCACCGGAGCCAACTTCTTCACCCTCTCCTTCCAGACCATTGGTGTCGTTGAGAAACAACGAGATGGCATCACTTCCTTCTGCGATTATGTCCCTCAACAACGCTTCTTTTGCTTCGTCTTGGGCGGTGTCCATAGTTTCTACAAATATTTACAACATGGCAATTATTATTCAAACATGACAGATGGATATATTAGTGGCAAACGTAGAACTAGCTAGCTAATCATAGTAAGGAATCATATATATTAATTAGTGGCCTCGATGCAGCTTCCCTAGGGTTTGGGGTGGCCTCGACAATGCTTCAAGGGTTTGGGGTGGCCTCGAGAGAGTTTGTCGGGTAGGGGCGCGGCGGGAGGGGGTAGGAGACCGACATCGTTTTTTTCTAGGGTTTGGGTGTCCTCGAGAGTTTTGGTCGAGCGAGAGGGTCGGCGGGTGCTCCCGCGGTATAAGTTATCACAGTCGAGAGGGGGTATATATATCGACCGCCCCGCATGTCGAAGTTATCCGAGGGGTATATCGACCCCCCCTCATGTTGAAGTTATCGGGAGAGGGAATAGAGTAGAAGAGGAAAGGAATAGAGGAGAATATTGAAGAAAAAAAAGAAGAAAAAAAAGGAGAAGAAGAAAGGAATAGAGGAGAAGAAGAAAAAATAGAAATTTCTATTTTTCTTCTTCTCCTCTATTCCTTTCTTCTTCTCCTCTTCTTTTTCTTCTTTTTTCCTCTTCTTATTTATTTCTCCTCTTCTTCCTCTCCTCTTCTTCTCCTTTCTCCCTCTTCTTATTTTTGTTTTTCCTCTCCTTTTTCTTTCTTCTTCCTTTCCTAGCTAGATATATAAAACTTCTCTAAAAATGTAACTTTTGCATATATAAAACTTTTCCATGGATCATCATTTCTCATATATATCCATCTATAGCCACATACATATATAAATGGAAAAAATGCTATGAACAAAAATACATATATACTTGGTAAATATTCTATGAAACATCATTTCTCATATATATCAATGCATACATCCATGGATAATCATTGCTCATATGTCCATAGTCATATATAAAAACTTTCTGCCTATGAACAAAAAACTTTCTATGAACAAAAAACTTTGTATGAACAAAAAAACATTTTTGACATATTTAGCACATTCTAAATTTTCCTAACTCTTTTACAACCACAAAAATTACTCCAACTTCATGACAGTACCCACACTCCATTTCACCAAAAACCTTCTGATCCATAGTTTAAATTTTTTAAATTTCATTCAAATGAAATTTGAACCAGATTCAAATTCCTTGCTGAAAACCTAGTCTAAACCAATCAAAAAATTCTGAAATTTTGCCATCACCTTTGTCTTGCATCAGTACCTCACCACAAAAAATATCATAAATCCTAAAAGTGCCCAAAGCCATCTAGCATTTGATGAAACACTCTCTATATGCACTATTCATATCTGTAAAAAAATTCAGAAATTTCAGAAAAGTTCGCTACTGCTCCACTCCTTCTCCTCTCCTCTCCTTCTCCTCTCCTTCTGCTCTTCAATGCGTCGGGGCCAACGGCGACCATGGAGCAGGGGCAGAGAGCAAGGGCCGCACTCGATCGGGACCATGGGAAAGGGGGGGGGCTCACTTCGAGGGGGGCGGCGATGGCAGGAGTCCGGCGACGAGGACGGCGGGCTCGGGGCGGCACGCGGTGATGGGGACAGAGGTCTAGAGACGGCACGCGGCCGGCGACAGGGACGAGGAGGGGTGGGCTCGGGGAGGCACGCAGCGACGGGGAGAACGAGGACGGCGGGCTTGGGGATGCCGGCGATAAGGACGACGCGGGCTCGGGGAGGCGACGACGTTGGCGGCGGCGGTGTAGACGGCGAGGTTGAGCAGCCTGACGGCGTCGTCGGTGGGGGAGGGGGGAACTGGCGATGCAAACTGAAAATTTTCACAAGTGTTTGTTATATAGTCCAAGCTTTATTCCCGGTTGGTGGCGTAAACCGGGACTAATTCCCTAGTCCCGGTTGGTGGGGGGCATTGGTCCCGGTTTGTGCCACGAACCGGGACCAATGCCACCCTATGGTCCCAGTTCGTCCCACCAACCAGGACCAATGGCCTTATGCTGCCCCGCGCCCAAAAGTTTAGTCCCACCTCGCTAGTTGAGAGGGCTCGGGAGTGGTTTATAAGCGCTGCTGCGCCCACCCTCTCGAGCTCCTCTCAACTGCATGCTTTCGGGCCTAATCTGTCACTGCAATGCCTGTGGGCCCACTGGGCCTGCCGCGGGCCTGAATCCTGGCCCATAGTTGGGTTTCTATTCGTATTCAGGCCGTGGTGGCCCAGTAGGTGACATTTTTTTTCTTTTTTGCTATTTATGTTTTCATTTCTACTTAGAACTAAATACTTATAGTTTTGTAGTGATTTCTTTTTTATTCTAGGTCACAAAAATTATAAACTTTCTGTTAGTGCCATAAGTTTTAAAATTTGAATAGTTTAAATTTGAATTTTTTAAAATTTGTGTGAATCACTAGTTTATGAATAACTTTACTATAAAAATTGATTTTTGACTCAATCTTTTTCCTGCTATTTAATATTACTGTGTTTTATCATTATACTCAATTTGGTAATTTTAGTTAGTCATAACAAATATTATAGGCATTTTTTTCTTTTTTGCTATTTATTTTTTCATTTCTACTTAGAACTAAATACTTATAGTTTTTTAGTGATTTCTTTTTTCTTTTAGGTCACAAAAATTATAAACTTTTTTGTTAGTGAACATAGATGCACCTATAGAGAAAATTAAACCTAAATTCATAATCAATTTCTATGAATTTCAGAGAAATTCATTATGAATTTAGGTCCAATTTCCTGTATAGGGGCATCTATTTTCACTTTGAGAGGAGCTCAACAACGCAGAGAGGGACGGGCTTATAAACAGGTGTGGGCGCCCTTCGGTTGGCGAGGTGGGACTAAACTCCGGGTGCAACGAGGGCCAACCCTTTAGTCCCGGTTTGTGGCACAAACCGGGACTAATGGTCATGGGCCAGGGGCGAGCCCTATTTTTTCCCAGTTTTTTCGTTTTGTTTTCTGCATTATTTATTTCCTTTTGTTTTTTGCTTTATTTTTAATTCTTTTTGCTTTTAGTTTTAGAAAAATTATAAACTTTCTGTTAGTGCCATTAGTTTTCAAATTTGAAAACACTTTTTTAGTTTTTTAGTTTTCTTTGTTGCTTTATTTATTTTATTTTGTTTCTACTTACAACAAAATACTTATTGTTGCTATTTTTATTTTTTTTCAAGTTTTTTTATTTTGTTTTCTGTATTATTTATTTTCTTTTGTTTCTTGCTTTATTTTCTAATTCCTTTTGCTTTTAGGTCAGCAAAATTTGAATAGTTAAAATTTGAATTCTTTGAAATTTGTGTGAATCACAAGTTTGTGATTAACTTTACTAAAAAAATGAACATAGATGCACCTATAGAGAAAATTCGACCTAAATTCATAGTTTTCAAATGAACTCTGAAAAAGTTGGCATAGCATACTCGTCCGTTACAAATTTGGCATGGCATCATCATAATAGTTGCGGGAGAAAGTCTTCACTTTTTCTTCGCTTGTGTCATTTGCTTATTGCGCCGTAACCATGGATAATCTTCATCGTTTATCAGGATGCTTGGGTCAGCCTTGACATTGAAGGGAGGAATTTCATGAATCTTTTCATAATCTTCAGACATGTCTGTCTTGCCCTCCACTCCCATGATGTCCCTTTTTCCTGAAAGAACTATGTGGCGCTTTGGCTCATCGTATGATGTATTCGTTTCCTTATCTTTTCTTTTTCTCAGTCTGGTAGACATGTCCTTCACATAGATAACCTGTGCCACATCATTGGCTAGGACGAACGGTTCGTCAGTGTACCCAAGATTTTTCAGATCGACTGTTGTCATTCCGTACTGTGGGTCTACATGTACCCCGCCTCCTGACAGATTGACCCATTTGCACTTAAACAAAGGGACCTTAAAATTTTGTCCGTAGTCAAGTTCCCATATGTCCACTATGTAACCATAATATGTGTCTTTTCCCTTCTCGGTTGTTGCATCAAAGCGGACACCGCTGTTTTGGTTGGTGCTCTTTTGATCTTGGTCAATCGTGTAAAATGTATTCCCATTTATCTCGTATCCTTTGTAAATCAATACAGTCATAGATGGTCCCCTGGACAACAAGTACAACTCATCACAAACAGTGTTGTCACCTCTGAGACGTGCTTCCAACCAACTGCTGAAAGTCCTAATGTGTTCACATGTAATCCAGTCGTCGCACTGCTCCGGGTGTTTAGAGTGTAGACTGTTCTTGTGTTCATCGACATACGGGGTCACCAAGGTAGAGTTCTGTAGAACTGTGTAGTGTGCTTGAGACCAAGAATGCCCATCCCTGCATATTATTGAGTCCGCTCCTAGCGTGCCTTTTCCAGTCAGTCTCCACTCATACCATGATTTAGGGAGACCTATCTTCTTAAGGCCAGGAATGAAGTCAACACAAAACCCGATGACATCCTCTGTTTGATGGCCCATGGAGATGCTTCCTTCTGGCCTAGCGCGGTTACAGACATATTTCTTTAGGACTCCCATGAACCTCTCAAAGGGGAACATATTGTGTAGAAATACGGGCCCCAGAATGACAATCTCATCGACTAGATGAACTAGGACATGCGTCATGATATTGAAGAAGGATGGTGGGAACACCAGCTCAAAACTGACAAAACATTGCGCCACATCACTCCTTAGCCTTGGTACGATTTCTGGATCGATCACCTTCTGAGAGATTGCATTGAGGAATGCACATAGCTTCACAATGGCTAATCGGACATTTTCCGGTAGAAGCCCCGTCAATGCAACCGGAAGCAGTTGCATCATAATCACGTGACAGTCATGAGACCTTAGGTTCTGGAACTTTTTCTCTGGCATATTTATTATTCCCTTTATATTCGACGAGAAGCTAGTTGGGACCTTCATACTGAGCAGGCATTCAAAGAAGATTTCTTTCTCTTCTTTCGTAAGAGCGTAGCTGGCATGACCTTTATACTGCTTCAGAGGCATGCCGTCTTTTTCGTGCAAACGTTGCAGTCCTCCCGTGCCTCAGGTGTATCTGTTGTCTTTCCATACACGCCCAAGAAGCCTAGCAGGTTCACGCAAAGGTTCTTCCTCACGTGCATCACGTCGATTGAAGAGCGGACCTCTAGGTCTTTCCAGTAGGGTAGGTCCCAAAATATAGATTTCTTATTCCACATGGGCGCGTGTCCCTCAGCGTCATTCGGAACAGCTAGTGCGCCGGGACCCTTTCCAAAGATTACGTGTAAATTATTGACCATAGCAAGTACGTGATCACTGGTACGCATGGCGGGCTTCTTCCGGTGATCTGCCTCGCCTTTGAAATGCTTGCCTTTCTTTCGACATTGATGGTTGGTCGGAAGAAATCGACGATGGCCCAGGTACACATTCTTCCTGCATTTGTCCAGGTATATACTTTCAGTGTCATCTAAACAGTGTGTGCATGCGTGGTATCCTTTGTTTGTCTGTCCTGAAAGGTTACTGAGAGCGGGCCAATCGTTGATGGTCACGAACAACAACTCCTTTAGGTTAAATTCCTCTTGTCTGTGCTCATCCCACGTACGTACACCGTTTCCATTCCACAGCTGTAAAAGTTCTTCAACTAATGGCCTTAGGTACACATCAATGTCGTTGCCGGGTTGCTTAGGGCCTTGGGTGAGAACTGGCATCATAATGAACTTCCGCTTCATGCACATCCAAGGAGGAAGGTTATACATACATAGAGTCATAGGCCAGGTGCTGTGATTGCTGCTCTGCTCCCCGAAAGGATTAATGCCATCCGCGCTTAAAGCAAACCATACGTTCCTTGGGTCCTTTGCAAACTCATCCCAGTACTTTCTCACGATTTTTCTCCACTGCGACCTGTCAGCGGGTGCTCTCAACTTCCCGTATTTCTTACGATCCTCACTGTGCCATCGCATCGCCTTGGCATGCTTTTCGTTTCTGAATAGACGTTTCAACCGTGGTATTATAGGAGCATACCACATCACCTTCGCAGGAACCCTCTTCCTGTGGGGCTCACCGTGAACATCACCAGGGTCATCTCGTCTGATCTTATACCGCAATGCACCGCATACCGGGCATGCGTTCAGATCCTTGTATGCACCGCGGTATAGGATGCAGTCATTAGGGCATGCATGTATCTTCTCCACCTCCAATCCTAGAGGGCATACGACCTTCTTTGCTGCGTATGTACTGTCGGGCAATTCGTTATCCTTTGGAAGCTTCTTCTTCAATATTTTCAGTAGCTTCTCAAATCCTTTGTCAGGCACAGCATTCTCTGCCTTCCACTGCAGCAATTCCAGTATGGTACCGAGCTTTGTGTTGCCATATTCTCAATTGGGGTACAACCCTTTTTTGTGATCCTCTAACATGCGGTCGAACTTCAGCTTATCCTTTTGACTTTCGCATTACGTCCTTGCATCGACAATGACCCGGCGGAGATCATCATCGTCGGGCACATCGTCTGGTTGCTCTTGATCTTTAGCAGCTTCACTCGTTGCAGCATCATTGGGCACATCGTCTGGTTCCTCTTGATCTTCACCAGCTCCCCCCGTTGCAGCATCACGGTATTCAGGGGGCACATAGTTGTCATCGTACTCTTCTTCTTCGTCGTTTTCCATCATAACCCCTATTTCTCCGTGCCTCGTCCAAACATTATAGTGTGGCATGAAACCCTTGTAAAGCAGGTGGGTGTGAAGGATTTTCCGGTTAGAGTAAGACACCATATTCCCACATTTAGTGCATGGACAACACATAAAACCATTCTGCTTGTTTGCCTCAGCCGCATCGAGAAACTCGTGCACGCCCTTAATGTACTCGGAGGTGTGTCTGTCACCGTACATCCATTGCCGGTTCATCTGCGTGCATTATATATAATTAAGTGTCCAAATTAATAGAAGTTCATCATCACATTAAAACCAAGGTACATACATAGTTCTCATCTAACAACATATAGCTCTCTAGAGCATCTAATTAATTAAACCATACATTGAAACTATGTAAAACATTTAAATGCAAAAACAAAGGCAATCATAATCGCAACCAAGGTAACAATTGATCTAACGGCATAATGATACCAAGCCTCGGTATGAATGGCATATTTTCTAATCTTTCTAATCTTCAAGCGCATTGCATCCATCTTGATCTTGTGATCATCGACGACATCCGCAACATGCAACTCCAATATCATCTTCTCCTCCTCAATTTTTTTTATTTTTTCCTTCAAGAAATTGTTTTCTTCTTCAACTAAATTTAACCTCTCGACAATAGGGTCGGTTGGAATTTCCGGTTCACATACATCCTAGATAAATAAAATCTATGTCACGTTGGTCCGCATAATTTTCATAAACAATAAATGAACCAATAGTTATAAAGATAATATATATACCACATCCGAATCATAGACAGGACGAGGGCCGACGGGGCCGGATACCAAAACCATCGCACTATATAAGATGCAATAATAAAAGTAAGAAAATGATACAAGTATCTATCTAAACATACAAGTAAGAATATTTTTCCTTTCAGAAAGAAGATAAGAACAAGAGGCTCACCACGGTGGTGTCGGTGATGAGATTGACGCGGGTGATCGACGGCGGTGAAGACGGAGGTGGGGCATGATGGACCGCTAAATCTAGACAAATCTCGAGGAAAATGGAGCTTTGAAGTCGAGCTTCGAGAGGAGAAAGCTTAACTAGTGTGGCTCGGGCATTTCATCGAACACCTCATGTGCATAGGAGGTGAGCTAGAGCACCACAAACCCCTCCCCTTGCCGGCCAGAGAAAAACAGAGCACTGGAGTGCTCTGCTCGCGGGCGAGGGTATATATAGGCACCTCATTGGTCCCGGTTCAGGCCACCAACCGGGACTAATGGTGGTGGGCCAGGAGCCAGGCCCATTGGTCCCGGTTCGTCCCACCAACCGGGACCAAAAGGTCCAGACGAACCGGGACCAATGGCCCAGGTGGCCCGGCCGGCCCCCTGGGCTCACGAACCGGGTCCAATGCCCCCATTGGTCCCGGTTCTGGACTGAACCGGGACTAATGGGCTGACCCGGCCTGGACCATTGCCCCCTTTTCTACTAGTGGATGAAGAGGACGACGCCACTTCAGCAGCAATGGCTTCACTGCATCACGATGCTGCACCAGGCCCGTCTGCACCGCCCAACACCACCATTGACCCAGCTGCTCCAACATCTTCACCACCTGAGAGCGAGTAGACGCTCTATGTCTTCAAACCTTTTTGGTCCTTACTGACAAAAGGGGGAGAAGCATATGAGTTGATAGTCTTCAAGAGGGTCCATATGGGTCGGTTGCTATATTTTCTGCTAAGTCCTTACAACTCTTGTTCTTGAAACTATTTGGCTTTTGAGATGTAACACTTAAACTTGATGGTCGTCTTCTATTTTTGCTACTACCTTGTGATGTGATGATAAATTCTGCATGATGTCATTATGCAAACGCCCATTTCTCATTATGCATTTCATTATCTTCATTATTCTTATGTATGCATGATGAATTGTCTTCATGTGTTGAAGAGGATCTCCACAAAGTAAAACCTGCCATCTGCATTTGCATTCAAACGAAAACTACTTATATGCACATCTTCAGGGGGAGCCTTTTCTAACCTATGAAGACAATGCTCAAGTACTTTAACTTTCACATCCTTTTATCCCCGTTGAAAACTTCAACCAATTAGCCATCAATCACCAAAAGGGGGAGATTGTAAGTGCATCTAGTGCCACAACTAGTTGGTTCTGGAGTATTGACGACAAACGTGGTTGCAGGACTAACGTGTTTGTGAGAATTGCAGGATAACACAGGTAGTAGTCCCTAATTGATTCGGTTTACCAACCAGAGATGACCCCTAAAAATGTATGAAGATATTGAAGACAATGGTGGTTCGTGAAGATATTCACGATGAAGATAATGACTTGTGAAGACATTCACTTGAAGACTATGGAGTGTGAATACATAGTTGTTTCGTAGTTTCCTTTTCTTCTTTATTGAGTCATAGGAACCACCGTACTATTAGGTGGGGTCTAAGTGAACAAAGTTAGATGACTGAAGTGATGCTCAACCAAAATCCTATGTCTTCGAGTGAAGAGAATGAGGGCAAACCTTATCCAAAGTTGGATGAGTCAACTTTGCTTGTAGCCCAAGCCAAGCTGCCGCGTGTGTTTGAAATCTGTCTGTTGGACACGTGTCGGTTCCTTAGTGACCCAGGGTCATTTCAGACATATCATGTCGGGTTGCCTCCAAGATATAAATAGCCCACCCCTACACCATAAATTGGTGGCTGCTCAGAGTTAGTGCACGGCTTTTGTCGTTTGAGAGAAACCCACCTCCGAAGCCTTTGAGAGAGAGATCCTTGCGAGGACACAGCCCAAAACACCTAGAGCCAAAGAGTGTCAGGCATCACTAAAGTCTTTCTGACCGCGGGACCTGAATACTTCTTACACTTGAGGACTGTGCATCGTCCAACCGGTTAGGCGTCGCGTTCTGAGAATCCAAGAGTCATTGTGGATCGCCGGTGAACAAAGTCTGTGAAGGTTTGGAGGTCTACCTTGATGACTTACCAGAGTGATTGGGCGAGGACTGGGTGTCCTTAGCTCAAGGGGATTAAGGTGAAGACACAGTCTTCTGAGTTCAATATCAGCCTCCCTAACCATACTACAGTTGTCACAGCAACGGGAACTGGTCTACCAAATCCATGTCTTCACCAAGCAACTGGTTCTATCCCCTACTTCCTTTACATTTTAGTTTCTCTTCGTGAAGTCATTGCTTGTCTGCCTGATTTGTTTGACTTCACTGTGTGAAGACTATTACCTGTCTGGCTTTATACTGTCTTCCATTCTGATCCATACTACCTAGCTGTTGTTAGTCTTCATACTTTCACTGTACTGCTTACTTGACTATGGCTTGTCTAGTGTAGTTCATCTTCCGCTGCATATCATATAAGTTAATTTCAATAGTTTTACTTCAAAGACCTCGTGTTTTGAAGACTTTCCTAAAAATTGCCTATTCACCCCCCTCTAGTCGATAACTAACACTTTCATTATTCTAACTCGAAAAAGAAGAAACTAAAAAACCCAGAAAACATCTTTGCATGCAAGGAAGTGCCACCTTATACGAGCAAAAAAATGATTCCCCTGCTAGCTGGGACCCACCAGATTTGGAGGCTGACTTGTGGGCCAACTAAGTTGACACGTACGGGCTTTGTCAACTTAGTCAAAACGATTCTAGCTGCACTGACCGTTGGATGTTAAATCAGCGGCCGTGTTGCGTCTTCAACCTATGGTCTTCTTGCTCCAGCCGCCCAAACCAGGCCCGCCATACCACCTGCTCCAGCCTCCCGTGGCAGGCTGTGCTGCCGCGCAGGCCTCATGGACCGACCATACTACGACTGGACAGACCTTCCCTCTACCACCCACACCCCCTGTTATTCTCCGTCGACGATGGACTTACACCGCAGCTGAACTAGTGAACCCTCATACTCCCATCCGCGTGGGCATCCACCTGCCTCGTCTTCTCTGGATCCTCGTCGTTCCCTTCCTAGGCCTTGTTGTAGTCCACCACCTTGATGCTCTCGGCGCCTCGTGGCCAATGAGGTCAACGAACGACAGCCATCGGAAGTGGACTTTAGGCTGTGAGGCTGACAGTTGGACCCACCAGCTACAACTTCGAAACCAAGGAAGTGACTCCTTATTACTCGCAAAATAAAAATGATTCCTGCCCCTAACAGCAGGGACCCACCAGCTATATCTTCAACCGCAAGGAAGTTCATCCTTATCCTCCATGACAACTGGGACCCACCCGGTCAAAGCATACGTAGCGTTGTCACGAACGTGTACGTACATACTGGTCGATCGGTCTCTCTGCAATGATGTACCGTGGTCGAGCAAGCAACGACACATGTAGTAGTAGACGACGTCGAGTTGGCAGCGGAGGAAGACTCGGCATGCCCCCGATGTAGCAGTTCAGGCAGTCCCTTCTAAACTGTGTACACATACGTACAACTAGATGCCAAAAAATACGGCCACGTACGTACATACGGGCGGGGTCTCAAACGCCTACTCGCGCATACATACGGCCAAGGCTCATGTATATGCAGAGGCAGCGGATGGCAGCAACGACATCGTGTTCATCAGGAGCCAACTGGCTTGGATGGAACAGCCGAAACGAGGTCTGGCATATTGCAGAACGGAGGAAACGAACCTTCTGTTCGACCGCGTACGGTCGAAACGGGATCCTATTCATTGGGAAGGGTCTGGCGTACTGCTAAACGGAGGAAACGGACTTGTGTTGGAGTGCCTACGGTCAAAACGGGGTTCTGTTCATCGGGAGGGTTGTGGCGTTCCGCAAAACAGAGGAAACAGACTTGTTTTCATGGTCATGTTCATCCACCGCCTACTATGTTGCTCCAGCTTCCACGGGCTACTGTTCATCCATCGTCGACCTCCTCTAGCCTCCACGGGCTACTGTTCATCCCGCCTTCACCGGCTACTGTTCATAGAGCCTCCAAGGGTCCTGTTCATCCACCCCCAACAGCCTGGGGTGCGGCGGCCTCCTCGGGGTCCTGTTAATCCAGTGGCAACGGCCTACTACCACAGGGTCCTGTTCATCCAACGCCCACCGAGAACTGTTCATCCACAGCCAACCAACCGGCTCGACTCACCACGGCTCGACTCGTTCTACGTACCGCGCGCACGGTAGCAACGGTCACTGTTCATCGATCGCATGTTACTGAACCGAGCGATTGATCTCTTGGCTGTTAACTGAACCCGAGCAATTCATTCGCTGCTGACTGAACCCGAGCGATTCCTTCGCAGTAGCTGCTGATACGTCTCCAACTTATCCATATTTTTTGATTGTTCCATGCTGTTATATTATCAATCTTGGATGTTTTATAATCATTTTCTAGTCATTTTATACCATTTTTTGGTACTAAGCTATGGACATAGTGCCAAGTGCCAGTTGTTGTTTTCCATGTTTTTTACATCGCAGGAAATCAATATCAGACGGAGTCCAAATGCCCCGAAATTTTACGGAGAATTTTTATGGGCCAGAAGGAACACAACAGGCCCTGGCTGCGCTTGGGGGGTGCCCCGAGGGGGGCACAACCCACCAGGGTGCCCCAGGAGGCCCAAGCATGCCCTGGTGGGTTGTGCCCACCTCGGGTGCCCCGAACCGCCTCTTTGCTCTATAAATACCCCAATATTTCCAGAACCCTAAAAGCGTAGACAAAATATTCATCCAGCCGCCGCAGAGTCCAGAACCACTACATCCAATCTAGACACCATCTCGTATGGGGTTCACCACCTCCATTGGTGCCTCTCCGATGATGCGTGAGTAGTTCTTTGTAGATCTTCGGGTCCGTAGTTAGTAGCTAGACGGCTTTCTCTCTCTCTCTGGATTGTCAATACAATGGTCTCTGGGAGATCCATACAATGTAACTCTTTTTGCGGTGTGTTTGTTGGGATCTGATGAATTTTGAGTTTATGATCAGTTATATCTTTTTATATCCATGAAAGTTATTTGAGTTTCTTTGATCTCTTATATGCATGACTGCTTACAGCCTCGTATTTCTTCTCCGATATTTGGGTTTTGTTTGGCCAACTTGATCTATTTATCTTGCAATGGGAAGAGGTGCTTTGTAGTTCGATCTTACGCTGCTTGATCCTAGTGACAGAAACGGAACCGACACATATGTATCGTTGCTACTAAGGATAAAACGATGGGGTCTATCTCTACATAGATATATCTTATCTACATCATGTCATCATTCTTATTGCATTACTCCGTTTTTCCATGAACTTAATATAGTAGATGCATGCTGGATAGCAGTCGATGTGTGGAGTAATAGTAGTAGATGCAGGCAGGAGTCGGTGTACTAATCTTGGACGTGATGCCTATATAATGATCATTGCCTGGATATCATCATGATTATTCGAAGTTCTATCAATTGCCCAACAGTAATTTGTTTACCCACCGTTTGCTATTTTCTCGAGAGAAGCCACTGGTGAAACCAACGGCCCCCGGGTCTTCCTTCTCATATATTTGCCTTTGCGATCTACTTTTCTCTTGCGTTTATTTTTAGATCTATTAAACCAAAAATACAAAAATACCTTGCTTTGTCTTATTTCTATTTATTTTATTTGCGATCTATCTTTCAATCTACTACAAATTTACCTCACATTCGTTTGCCTATCTTGAGGCGCCGTACCCCGGAATGGATTGACAACCCCTTTAACACGTCGGGTTGGGAGGATTTGTTATCTGTGTGCAGGGGTTGTTTACGTTGTGTTGCTTGGTTCTCCTACTGGTTCGATAACCTTGGTTTCATATGTGAGGGAAATACCTACCGCCACTGTGCTGCTTCATCCATTCCTCTTTGGGGTAATACCGACGTAGCTTCAAGCGACATCAGCTGCTAACTGAATCCGAGTGATCAATCACTGCTGCTGCTTACTGAAGCCGATCGAGCTCCCATGCGAGACGTAACCAGCCGGTGTGTGGTTGCTTCTACTGTTCGGATTCAATTAGCCAACACCTCGCACATACGCGTGTACATGAGAGAAACGAGGAAACCTCCTTGCATTGCTCGGCCCCAACCACTCACCGTAACCGGGAACTCCCTGATATTTTCCTCACCCACGCTTCTACCACAATTTTTCTGTCATGGACATCCCAAAGAATGTCATGCAGCTGCGTCTCCGGCCCGCCCAGGACGAAAGCCCATTTTTCTATCATTATTTTTTGTCATAGAAGTAGGAGCCCACCACATCTACGATGATACCGGGTTTTGTCATAATTATTGTCACAGAAGTGCCATAAGCATGACAGACGAAAATTCGTTCGGTCCAAAATGTCATGGATGTGTCTTTTTTGTAGTGGGGGGGCTCTGGGACTCGCTAGCTTGGGCGGAGGCGATCACACGGGTGAAACAAAGCGGCTACCAGCGCGAAGAGCGCGTCGAACACATGCCTGACACCGCGCACTGTCACTATGCATCGCGCCTGAGGGGTAACTTCATGTCTGGGCTCCTGTCTCTGCAGAGCTAGGCCAAACAGCGGTAATGGCTCACTTCCAACCCGACCAGATGAGACTTGAGCATCATGGCAAGTTTCTGGACAGAAACTTGTGAGGTTAAATGAGAAGAATCCAGATAGAGTTAGGGGCTGGTTTTTGGTGGTTAAGGTTCTCTCAGGAAGGTAACTAACACATAGAAATTTCAGCTCAAGGAGATCAGGCAAAAATACACTTCCTTCTCAAAGTGCATTTTTTGACCAGAATGGAAATGATTTTCTACAGAAAAAATATCCCTCATGACCATGAATTCTTTTTGCACAGGAAGATGGTCCAAGGTTCAAAGAATATATGGGATTTTTCTCAGATTTTTTGGAGCCATAAAAATGAGGGTTGCTTTGGAGCAAAAGTTAAAATAGGGCTTGTTTCAAAGAGAAATGGATATTTTCATTTAAGAAATTTTTTTCCAAGGCCATATTATGATGTAATAGAGGTCAAGAGATGTTTTTGAGGATGGAAGGAGTCACTTGGGTGAAAATCAAAGTAATGCCCAAGTGCTAAGTCCAAATGAGTTCATTCAAAACTCAAACTCAAACTACTGCAGGATGCTAGTAACGCGACACTACGATCAGAGACGCTTCGACGAAACTGTGTGCGATGCAATAATCGCAAACAGTGGTGTAAAAAACCGTAAAAAAAGGTGAAAAACGTTTGCGATGGAGGATGCATCAAACACGGTTCAGATTTTAGTTGCGTGTGCGATGCAGGGCATACTGTTCATTTCAATTAAATGTTTGCAATGAGGAGGAACAAAAGAAATGGGCAGCCAGATGAAGGTGTGTGCGATATACAACATACGGTTCACTCAGATGAACTGTTTGTGATTAGGCAACACAAAAGAAACGGTCACCCAGATCAAGGTATGTGCGATATACGGCATGCGGTTCACTCAGATGAACTGTTTGCGTTGAGATGAGAGAACATAAATGGTTTAACTTAACAAGATGTGTGTGATACGTGGCAAATAGGTCTGTAATCGGAAACGTGTGCGCAGATCGATAACAACACAGACGATTGCTGCTAACAAGCGTGTGCGTTGTGAGCAAATGATTGCTAGTATACAATTGTGAGTGATTGATCAAAACATCACTGACTGGTTCCATTGTTTAGTCTGTGTGCGATGTGATTTTATTTGTCAGCACAACATCTACGCTCTGTCTATAGAGCATCGACATATATACTTAAAAAGACAGCATTACATAACCAAATTAAGCATACAATTACACAAGTGACTACACACATAACATTTCCACACACCAAAGCAAGCAATTACATGCATACTAAGCTAGGAGAAACGAGGATCTAATCATCTACTTATTGTTGCGACGACGCTTGCCATTGCTCTGCTTCCGGTTGGATCCAGGCCGTTTTGGGGAAGGAGGCACTTCCTCATGTCAACGATCCTCCTTTACATGTCGTAGCTCATGTACACCTCCTTGGCCGCGTACACGATGTGAGCTTTGTCGAGTTTCTCCATCCAGGCCGAGTGCCAGGCACGCTTGTCCTTGTTGCATGAATCCTTCATGTCTCTGTAGTAGGGGTCGATGATGGCCTCGGCGAGGTGAACTAGTGAGTCCTTCTCATGCTCCTTGTTGCCCCAGATCTTGTATTGGCCCTGGATGTTGACAAGACTCTGGCAGGCGATGCCTGAATTCTCGAGCGCCTTTACATCGTTGGTGATGTCCACCGTAGAGAACATGTAGTGGGGGCTGTTCACAAACCCGGTGAAACGCTCGCAAAGCCTTGTGGCCAGGCAGCAGTGGTAGACGACGACATGGTGCCACACGCACATCTGGGCGAAGACAACCTTGGGACGAGACCCGACATGAGCGCGGGTGTACTCGAGGTCAAACCCGACCACCTCGTACTTCTCCTCGGCAAGCAACAACTCCATGATGTGGATGGAGTGCTCCACCCAGACTGGGTCGTTGGTGTACACAACCGAGAGGTCCATGAACCTTCTGTGGGTCTCCACCACGGCACACATGGTGAACTACTGCTCATCGTCGGCAGCCACTCGGAGCGCCATTGGAGCCGCCCAGGATACCCTCTAAGAATTTCTCGTGGTGGGTGTGCTTCTTGCAATGGTGGGGCGTGATCGAAAGGTTGAAGAGACACAAGGGTTAAATGGCCACTATAATAAATGGGGGCTGGCTTGCTTGTAATCATAACGTTTTGTCACGGCGTTCATAGCCGAGGATACCAGTGCACGCTTGACAACACCGCACCGCACGCGTGGGCTCGAAGAGGCGCCAAATGTATCGTCAGTGAGCCTGTTCCCGCGCTACCGCGTAGTTTACTGTGCAAGCTTCCCGCCCGGCTAGTTTGGCCACGCGTCGGCTAGAAGAGGGACAAATCATGGGCGTTTATTGGCAAAAAACTTTGTAAAAACAAAGTGTGTGGAATGACTTCGGTCATAAGTTTACCCATGGGTGATGAGGTCAAAGTTACACAGAAGGTGATGATGGATACTCGAGTGCGATAATTAATTCTGCGCTCTACAGGGCACACGGTGGAAGAAACCAACTATGTGCAATAATGTCGAAGATCGTAGTCAATTAGCTATACAGATTGTGTGGTGTGAGATTAACAAGATAAATAGACTCAAGAATGGTTAATAAAATCTAAGACCATTGCATATTATAGTCAAAATAGTGCTACCAATATAAGAGTCTCATACGATGCCATTTCAACGATTGTACCACAAAAGCTTGAAATATTACAAGGTTCAAATTCCAGAGTTATATGGCTCAAATTCAAAGATTACAATGTTCAAAATGATATTAGAAATGAAATTCAGCTCATCAGCTACAAACACTCGCGGTCATTTGCTGAACATGGATATCAGAGAGGTTCAAACTAATATTACCACTTCTAAGTCTAGTTTCGAAACCTCACAATTTTGGCAAAGGGGTCAGCCACTGAGAAGTCATGTATGGGGTTGACACGATGGCTTCCGATTACTCTGTCATCTGAAGTTCCAAAATGAAATTCAATATTTTTGGAGCCTATTCCATTTTGCCGCAGGCGCTGATCAACAAACCATTCATTTTTGTGAAATAAATGTAGGGCAAACCTCATTACCTTCAGCACCCTTGCTCTGACAACAAACAACCTGGCGAATATAATCTCCGGTAAGGTCCCTCGGTAGGAGTTCAAAGTAATTTCTGAGAGATGCAGATCTAGGCATTTTATGTGATTGTTATATTGTATCACATTATCCACTACTGGGCCTAATCTTATTTGCAAAAAAAGAAAACATGTTAGTGCCTACATGCAGTTTTGAACACTACTACATGCCTATTTGGTTTGCAGGATTTGTAAAGTGCACTAACATGCCATCTTTGATCTGACATGATTAACATGGGCATTTGATTACATTCTAGAAAAATGTAGCCTTCTTCACGAGAGGTTGGAGTGGATGAAAAGTTCCCTAAGAAAACTAGTACAGATGAATCCAATGGAGAAATTCTTATTGATTGTAACCATATGGAGCAAGCAACCAATATGGGGGGCATGTATGTACCGAAATCCTCCAAAAGAATCCTTCAGAAATCGTAGTACATTGTCATTGTAAACTTGGAAAAAGGTGTTACAAATTGAACTCCGTTATGGTTAGCATTTAACAGGAAAGGAACATCACCTCGATATATAGCTTCTCCAGGCACGAAAAGCATATCAGGAAACTGATAACTTGCTCTAGCTTAGGGCCGATAGATTCTTGTGCCAAGACCTTCACTGTGCGCATTTTCGGGGTCAAGCTTGTCGGAATCATTTTCTGAATGACAGACGAACAAACATCTTCAAAATTAGAAATAATGTTAATTTGTAGAAGGAGAGGTAGAAGGCGGCTGTTGTACCTAAACGGGCGTGGATCCAATAACAAGTTCGGAGTATTTATCAAACGAGTAGCCCACCACTGTCAATTTCGGCGTAGAAATGACATTGATTCTTGTTGGACCTTCTTGATCAACTACAAGTAATCTCTCAAGTGCAGGTGTGTCCTCACTGACCATACCATGGTACACATCTTGTGATGTCTTCCTGCCGCACCAGCAACACACATATATACTCCGAAGAGTCATGGAGGTGATGTGGAAGGTACTCAACCCATTGGTCGCCTGAAGACGAAGGTACTCGAGTGCAGTACAGCCACGGAGCAGGCGGTCCATGTCACCATTTGAGAGACAGACGGTGACGAGCTCGAGGTGCTTCAGCCGTGGTAGAATAAGAGTGGGCCCGTCATTAAGGGGGGATGGCAGTTCCTGAACTTGGCGACACGCAGCGTGGGCGTGAGGCGGAGCACGGACATTGGCAGCGAGCGCATATGCCCATCATCAAAAGTGAGCTCCTCGAGCTGATCTAGGGCGGGGAATCGGAACCAGTCGTCAAGCTTGGCTCGGTTCTTGCCGTTGGAACGGAACTTGCCCATTCTAAGGCCGTTGGTTGGGCCAAGGTCACTGCCGAGGATCTTGGAGAATGCATCCAAGCTTTTGTGATAGCCATGGCAGAGCTCATGGGTTTCGATGAGGTCGAGAGGGCTGGAGTTCCATAGGGGTGCCACCGCTGGGAAAGGATGGTTGTCCGCGCCCCATATTTGATTGGGAGGAGGGAGATGATGACTGTCAACATATCATCTGGGAGGCTGGTGATGAAGTCTAGGCCTGCTGGAGTCGCTTGCATTTCTAGGTCGCCCCGCCTTCGCTTGTTGGCAGCCCCGTTCTCCAGCTCCGAAGTCTCCTTGTCAGCGGCGCTTTCTGATAGAAATGGGAGTACATGTAATATTTAGTTAAAACAGGGCAATAGAAATGTGTATTGGTAACTAGAAGTTATTAGGTATGAATATAGTAAGAAAAGGGAAAAACAATTGGTTGCTTAAATACTACACAACTCATTTGATATTTCTGGGTAAGTCAACATGCAGATAGTTGAAGAGAAAACTTACTTCGAACAAAGTCTGGACGGATGATATCATCGGGGAAGTTATCGTATATCTCATGACCAGGCCCTTTTATGTGCAGTGCAATTCTAGTGCCACCTTTCAGTTCATAAAACATAGAAATTTCTTTCCAAAAGCCAGTCCCAAAATAGGAGTCACCATGTTCATCAAGTCTTATAGTAGCAACGATTGTAAATCCATGGTTTGTGTGCAGTATGACATCCTTGTAGTCTTAATTTATGTAATTGAAAGATTGTGCACTACAGATTCTGTTGCATTGCAAGGGACGCGCTGCAGAAAATGGTAGGATTGTTAAAGAAAATGTGGTAACATGCAAATATGGGCCCAAATTGAAAGAACTACACAACATTAAAAATCAAAGGACAAAAATCTATAATTAAACAGATAGGGTAAGCAAGGTGTCATGGAAATATGAGAGTAATCGAAAGAACAATACATCATTAATTTCCCTAATATAGAAAGAAGAGGGGGAAATCCCCTTTGATGTATATGGTGCATGTGGCACCTTTTATCCAAATGTAGTAATATTTAGAATATATTCAGGAAAGTAGTCCATGCCAGCCGATTTAGGGTGAGATTGAACCTACCGTGCGCATCCTCAAGTCATGTGGTATGGTGAGATGGAATGTTTGGCGGAGGCCGCAAGGTCCTGCTGTGTCCGCGCACTGTACACTATGAACAGAAGAAAACCCTCAAATCAGCTCGAATAAAAATGAATTCACGGTGATTTCGGTCGGGTGATTAAAGGAGGCAGATGTACTGGGATAAGATATGAGATAATATCTCATTAAATTAGTTACCTTGTTGTCCATGAGAAAGAACCCTCAGTACGGAAGATTCCCCAACCGAGCGGAGATGGGTCGACTGCAAGCAGTGTCGAGAAAGTCGATGGCGATAGGCGACAACAAGCAGAAGTGGCGAAATGCGGTGGGCTTTGCCGGCAGCCTGGCGGCGGTGGCAGGCGTCGAGCTAAGTGGTTACCGCCACGATACGCGGTGCCATGCATAGACGTGGAGGAGCTTGTGCAGGTGTGAATGGGGACCGGAGGGGGTGGCGGGCGGGGTGAGGGTTTTTGTGACGTGAGGATGGTGAGAGTTTTCTTTTTTTTCTTTTTTGAATTGGGTGGTGAGGGCTTTCTATGCCACAAAGAATTTTGGAGGCGACGGTTTGCTAGAGCCGACCGTGTGTGATTGACACAACAGGTCATACACGGTTCTAATTTTGGAAACCATGTGTGATTGACGTACTACCTTTGTCCTGGTTTATTGGCCCCCTTTGTAATTTTTACCAAATATTGACCAAATATTTTACTAAGAAATGTTTATGCATGTCACCAAAAATTAAATCATTGAATGCTATGCTCAAATACCCATCCAATAATATAAACTTTGCTGACCTGCACTAACATTTTGTTAGTTAAACATTTGGTCAAATTTTAACACAAACTACAAAGGGGACCAATAAACCAAGATGGAGGTAGATTCCATCGACCGAACTGATTGCATCCATATCCCATGGTTAGACATAAGTAAACATAGTTTAAACATACTCAGACATAGATAATAAGCGTACACATACATAAGCATAGTTCAACCATAAGTACATAGTTCAACCATCATTAAGCATACTCAAGCGTACATAGTTCGGTCCCACATCTCATCTCACATGCCGACACGATCTTAAAGTTTCTCCATGTACTCGACGTACACGCCATGTGCTACACTGCGAGAATACTTCTGCTTGAAGGAGCCAACTGCCCGTCCTCTTGCATGCGCCAGAACACTTAGATGCGCGTCATGAAGCTTGTTGTTGCAAAATGGGCATCGATAGCTGTCGTTCCAGGTCCTAATTTACCGGTTATGCTTTTCCGCATAAAGCTCCCTCAGGATTTGCCTCTTGTACCTCCTCTGGCCATCTTCATCCTTGTTGTCCACATCGTCAGACAACACTTATACAAATAGGAAAACAAATTTGGCATCAAATCAATGTTTACATGCCGTGAAGTAGGATTAGGAATTTATGGCTATTTATTTATACATATCTAGAGATTATGGTTTGATTTTGAAGCACAGTCGTCTACAGACAAATCTTGAAGAAAATAATGGCACAAACATATGTAGGTCATTCAAAATCAATTGTCAAGTCCTAGCTAGGAATTATTAGCACGAACAAGAACCCTAGTCGGATTACCAGCAGAAATCATTTGCACAGATGAAACAACTAATCACTTATCACTTGTACCATTCAAACAATCAATACACTACACTGATCTAACGAAACTTACTCATGTTTCATGGATTGGGAGAACATAACCATAGGATTTCTATTCCAAAAAGGGGGAGGCAGGACTAACCAGAGAAACCCTATGATCTATTTGACACATAAATGGGTAAAGACGACTAACAATCTGTCCGTTGTCGTCGGAGTCGTCGCCAGAGTGGTCATCAGAGTCGTCGCTGGGGTCGTCACCAGAGTCGGTGTGGAACTCCGTCTCCGTCTATGGAAGTTCGATGCCGTCGACGACGTTAGGGTGTAGCAATAACTCGCTAGTGGTGACGGCTACCTCTCCATCTCCACGCCGTGCTCCGGTGCTTTAGCAGCCCTCGCGTCGCCATTCCCTCCGATGGGGCGCTTCGGCGGCATCCTCATACACTGATGCCTTTGAGGACTGAGAGCGGCATCGAGGATGCAAGCGGAGAGAGAGGATTGTGTGTGTGGCGAGGATGGGGGTTGTGGCCGCTCGGGTGCACCATTAACATGGAGCAGTGGGAGAGAGGCGGGCGACAGTCAAACCGATGGCTCGCCTCCCGATGAGCCTACGCACCAGATGGCTGGCATGCCTACCAAAGTTTCACACAGCTAGTCACACACCTCCCGATGACACTGCGCAGCGAGCACGCCTCCGTCAATTCACACACCTGCACACACGCCTCCCGGTCTGCCTACGCAGCGGACTTCTCGCATGCGTCCCGTCAACTCACGCCTGCTCGCACGGCACATGGGTCACATGGCGACACGTATATTGTTTATCTATTTGGATGATTAATGCTGCCTCTTTATTGCTTAACTGAAGCATGGCACGTATCAATTGTTGGTCTAACACTCACGGTTCGAATAAATAATCTGTTTGGGATATTGGTTCCCAATTATTAATAATCTCGCATTTGTAATTAGATAAAGATTACATCAAAACTGGTCTCAATTTGACAAAAAAGTACAGTGCCACTTTGTATTGGTGTCCTTATGACAACACGATAAGTTTCATGAACTTCAAATAAGTTTTGGATGCACTAGAATTTAAAAACCAAGATTCTCAATGTTTGAAATTTGTTGCACGGGGAGTAAATATGCACCCAGTGAGACACATGTGTTTTTGCAATCCATTTAGGTGCACTGTCACATGTGCATGTAGCTCAAATTCGATTTTTGTACATTATACCTGTAGAAAATCAATCAATTAATGTACTAAAACGTCTTCATGATCTCTGTTTTTTTGAAACTAAAACGTTCCTCCTTTGGTAACATATGTTCACCAGGAGATAATTAATTTAACATGCATCGCAGTTGCGGTGGATTCGTGGTGTGTGTGTGTGTGTACGTCTGGGGGTGGCGGGTGGCTCGCAGTACACTACGAGTTGTGAGCCACCGTGTGGGTTGGCCGTTTTGTTAGGCAGGCCGGTGCCACATCGGAGTCGTGAATTCGTTATTTAAAACATCACACAAGCCTTTCGTACATACTTGTTTTGGCCACATGCAGTCGATGGTTGTCCTACACGACACTAGATACTCATGTGTGATGCTTTCTATGGGCCCGTGAGGTCGTCGTCCATCACTTTGACGAACAGCCGGCAGTGAGATTAATTTGACCCGCAAGGTAGAATCTTTTTTGTTTGTGTTATGGTGGTATATAGTACGCGTCCAAGATGTGGGAGGGGACTAGCATATATACTATACGTACGCGTCCGTGAACAAGTACACCTCACTCAGTGTCGGGACTTTTCGGTTTCTGAGGCACGTGCCACATAAAAATTGTGAAATTGGCTATTCAAACATCACACAACACCTCTTTGGGCCACATGCATGCACGCGGTGGTTATCCTAACTAGGACACTC
Organism: Aegilops umbellulata; assembly: GCA_032464435.1. NCBI lineage: Eukaryota > Viridiplantae > Streptophyta > Magnoliopsida > Poales > Poaceae > Aegilops > Aegilops umbellulata. The sequence goes on from CP136058.1 coordinate 601,446,489, forward strand.
ACGTGTGACGCTTCCATCTGTGGGCCCACGAGGCCATCGTCGATGCATGCATGGATCACTTTGACCTACATCGGGAGAGGTTAACTAATTTCACCATCGATGAGGATTCTTTTTGGGTTGTACATATTACGGTAGGAGCATATAGTATGCGTCGAAGAGGGGGGAGGGGGACCATCATATGTAGCATGCTTCATGAACCTCGCTTTGGGTGGGTGCATGGTCTACGGTTTTTGAGGCATGTGGCACATCAAAGTTGTGCATTTTGGGTATTCAACATATATATGTTTGGCCCACATGCAAAGCGATGGTAGTTGTCCTCTCGCACACACTTAAGAGGTTATCAGCGATATCGATGCTTTCCATCTATGGGCCCGCTTGGTCCATCACTACTTTTTGCCTGACAATGAGAGAGGTTAATTTGAGTTAGGAGGGGATTATTATTTTTTGCTTCTAATACGGTATATATATAGGTCATGCTCTGGGATGATATGCATGATACAGTTTGAGCACACACACATGCATGTGTACGCATGAATCCCTCCCACCGAGTCGAAGTGGCTATTACAACGGCACGTCATGAATTGATCTCGCTCTGTGTGAGGAGTGTACGATTTTTGACGCACGCGCCACATCAATGTTGTGAATTGGTATTCAAACATGCATGCACGCATCACCTACATACATATGCATGTAGTGGTTGCCTTAGAATGGTACACTCCCTCGCGTGGTTATCGACGACAAGCCTATATATTCATGGGCCCGCGTGGGCATCCATGATCACCTTGACCGACAACAAGATAGGTTACCATGGAAGATTCTTCATTTGGTTCGTGTTATCGTAGTATAGGTCATGGTGAGATTCAGACCTAATTAAGTTTGAGCGCATATACTATGCACACATGCATACATGAATCCCCGTCGTTGGCTTGAAGTGTGGTGTAACATACATATGCATCGTCAACCTAACCCTCACTCAATGTGGGGATTTCTATTTCGAAATCATGGTGCCACATCAAAGTTCACTATTGCGGGATGGTCCAAACGCGACACTACGATCAGAGACCCTTCGACGAAACTGTGTGCGATGCCATAATCGCAAACGGTGGTGTAAAAAACAGTCAAAAAAGGTGCAAAACGTTTACGATGATGGATGCATCAAACACAGTTCAAATTTTAGTTGCGTGTGCGATGCAGGGCATACGGTTCAGTTCAATTAACTATTTGGGATGAGGAGGAACAAAAGAAATGTGCAGCGAGATGAAGGCGTGTGCGATATACAGCATACGGTTCACTAGGATGAACTATGTGTGATTAGGCAACACAATGGAAACGGTTCAACTGAACAAGATGTGTGTGATACGCGGCAAACAGGTCCGTAATCAGAAATGTGTGCGAAGATCAATAATAACACAGACGATTGCTGCTAATAAGCCGTGTGATTTGCTCTATCTACAATAGAAAAACATGTGTGTGTATATATATATATATAACTGAAATAAACATCGAATTACATAAGTGACTATACAGATCATTCGCACACACCTCAATCAACAATTGCATGCATTCTAAAGTAGGAGAAATGATCGTCTAGTCATCTACTTCTTGTGACACTCCCGCCAATGCTATGTGGCTCGATCCCTCGTCTGGGGAAGGAAGAAGACGGTTCCTCATGTCAACGATCCGCCTGTACATCTCGCAGCTTGTGTACGCGTCCTTGGCCATGTACTTGACGTGTTCTTCATCCAGTCTCTCATGCCAAACACTGTGCCAGGCGTTCTTGTCCTTCTTGCTCTCTTCCTTCATCTTAGCGTAGTAGGGGTCGATGATGGCCGAAGCGGGCTCAACCAGGGAATTCAGTTTGTTCTTGTCGCTCCCCCAGACCCTTGTAGTGGTGCTCGATGTTGACAAGATTCGGGCATTTCAAGCCCGAAACCTTGAGCGCTTTTAGATCGTTGGTGGTGTCCACCGTAGCGAAACTGTAGTCGGAGCTATTGATAAACCTGGAGAAACGCTCGCAAGGCCTTGTGGCAAGGTGGTAGTGGTAGATGAGGACGTCATGTCGCACGCACAACTGGGCGACGACAACCTTCTGATCGTGCCCGACACGACCCATGGTGTACTCAAGGTCGAAGCCGACCACTCGGTACCTGTCCTCGTCAAGGAACTGCTCCATAGTTTGGATGGAGCTCTCCATCGAGGCTGGATCATTCGTGTACACCACCGAGAGGGCCTCCCCCCTCATGTGGGTGTCCACTACGTGATACATGGTGAACTGCCCGCCGTTGTCATCGTCGGCCGCTGGGAGCGCCATTGGAGCCACGGGGAGCACCATTGGAACCGCTAGATGTCCTCTCTGTATGTGACATCGTGGGTGTGCTTATTGTGTTGTGTGACGTGAGAGATGTAAGGTAAATGGCCGCAGGAATAAATGGGGGCCGAGCGGCCTGGATTCTCTGCATGTCCGCATGGCAGTTTTTGCAGCGGGTAACTACATCGTTGTGCCGCTCTCGACGCAACCGCATGCACACGAATGTGCATGATCGTGCGCCGGCCCAAAACACTCGCAGCGCACGTGGAGGGATGAGGGCAGAGAACCCAGAGGGACGTGTGAGCAGAGCGCGCATGGCAGGACGCGAGCAGAGCGCGCCACGGCCGCCTGAACCGCAAGCAACCACACGCACAGAGCAGTTGAACACGCAGGAAATGGTCGCCTACAAGCCGGCCGACCGTTGCGTCGCTGCGTAGAGAGAGGCCTTGTGCTACCACCTCTGTCTAGTCTATAGTCCCCTTTATATTCTGTGCCATACTTTTCCCTCAAATTTAATCCACAAAATGTTAATGCATGTTATAAAAATTATATAATTGGAAACTATGTTCAAATACGAATCCAACTAGATAATCTTTGGCGACATGCATTTGTATTTTATTACTTAAATCATACTTATAAACCAGGACGGGGGTATAGTAGGTAATTAAATCGCAAACGTTTTTTTATTAACCGTGTGTGTACGTGGCCTTTCATCGTCCTCTCGCACGTCTTGTCACCCCGTTGACGCAGACGGCTTACAATGCAAGCTTGCACAGCGCGCGGGGGCGTTCTTTTGGCCAAACGGTGGCGCCAATGAATCGTCGATGAGCCTGTTCCCGCACAACCTCGCAGGTTCCCGCGCAAGCTTCCCGCCCAACTTGGTGAAATCCCCCAAAATCCCAATGCTTACCGGCCTGCTATAAAAACACTCACGGCCGGCTAGTCCTGCATCGCATTTTCCCCTCCCTCCATTTAGCTTATCTCGTCTGCTTCTCCCACAATCGCCAATGGCACCGGTCCGTCGTCGTCGCTCAGCCACTCCGTCGTCATCGGAGGACAGCTTCAGCTGGGAGGCTACATCGCAGCGGCGGTGCAGTCCCCGGTGTAGTGTAGTGCGCGTGGCATCCCTTTTGGGTGTGCGCGGAACACCCACCACATGCTCCGCCGCCGGTGCCCGTCGGCAGCTGTTGCCGGCCGCCGTTGCCGCCACACCACCATCGAAAGCCAGGGCCATCGCCTGCTCTGCCGCTGTGGCCCAAAGGCGGGAGGTGGCCGTCGTTCCCCCCCCCCCCCCGCTGTCGGCCACCGTGGCCATCACGTGCTCCTCCATCGCGGCCTGAAGGCGGGTGGTGGTTGTCGTGGCCGCCACCCCATCATCGGCCGCCGTGGCCGCTAGCCCACCATCGACCGCCGGGGTCATCACCCGTTCCACCACCGCCGCTCAAAGGCGGGAGGCGGAGGTGGATGCCCGCACGTGCATTAGTGACCTTGCGCGCTACACCGAGTTCCTCCGGGAGGAGGAGGAGCGCCTCATCGAGCATGCTAAGAGCCTTACCGCCGCCGTGACCACGGCACTCGCCGTCTCAGAGGCGAGGAATCAGGAGATCTACGACGAGAATCACTGCTTCGAGAGGGATTGTCTGGAGCGGCAGAGGGCATTCGAGGTGAGCGTCGCTGAAGCTGCAACAGGGGCAGGCACCGTAATACGACTGCCCAGCTCGTCGGCAGGCTCCTCCTCTCCCTCTTACTGAGTGCACTCGGCAGAGGAGAGGCAGCCGGAAGTAGTACAAAGCCCCTCCCAAGTAGTAGTAGTATTTAGGGGCTATTTTGTTCGGTTCATCTGACTATAGATGTGGTGGAACTGTACAACGTACTTAAAATTAGCTAGTATATATAGTTCAACTAGCTATTTCAGTACGTGGTTGGCAACAATTGGGGAAAATTTTGGTCGGTACAGCTGTCGAGTTGAACTGCTTGTATAAATTGAGAATGACTTATTATTTTTTGTATAAATTGAGAACTGCTAGTGATTTTTAGCTTCATATTTTGACAAATTGCAGTGTTACAAGGTTCACAAATGGCAATGTTACTAGATCAACAAATGTTAATCTTTCCATTTTGACAAATGGCAACATACCCAATATGACAGATGCAAACCGCACCAAATTGTTTGTAAGTGGTTGCACACGGGTCATCGAAAAGAACCGTTTGCATTGAAGAGATGCAAAAATCTTGCTCTCACTTTGCATCATGTCGTCCCGGCATCAACGGGCGGGGCGCGAGAGGTTGACAGCTGGCGGCGCTGAGAGGTAGCGTTCGACGACGGCGTCCCATGCCGCTAAGGGGGGCACGCGTACGGAAAGGAAGGCGGGCGGCCATGGAAGTCAAAGGGCGTGCTTCCCAGTGAGCCTGCGTAGCGTATAGCTCGCATGCTTCCCGGTGAGCCTGCGCAGCGTACAGCTCGCATGCTTCCCGGTGAGCCTGCGCATTCGAGGATAGCTTGCACGCCTCTCGGTCAGCCTGCGCACCGGACTACGCTCGCACACCTACCGTTCAGCTAAGGTCAAGAAGTTGTTCGCACTGCACCTCCTACAACCATTAAAACCTAGACACGTGGCCTCACATGAATGGTTAACATAACGCACACGGTCTGAATTATACAAACGTTTGATATATTAAAGTGGCAGCTATTTTTTCAAAATGCCTTTGTTGGCTGTCATTATTCGAATGCGCCTTCTCTCAAAATGGACAGGGAAAATTCCACATCATGTCGGGTGCCATTCCATGATAGCATGCCAAGTTTCATGAATTTGAGACGAGTTTTGGATTTACTAGAATTTAAAAATAAAGTATCTCAATGTTTTGCCGGCAATCAACAGTCCCCGGGTGTTTGAAATTCATTCTCATTTCTTGCATGGGACCTAAGCATGCACCCAAGGACACAGATTTGATTTTTCAACAAATTTATAAGCACTCGAGCATGCGCATGTAGTTCACATTTGAATTATGCACATAAATGCATTAAAAACTCAGTTAATGCATAAAAATGTCCAAACGAACCCCGAAAAATCACAAAAATTGACAAAACACTCCTGTTGTTCTATGTTGACACGAGAACTTTTTTGAAAGCAACAAGAGGCAATGGATATTGTTTCGTCCCCAAAGGTGGGAAGTTCCCTACTAAAATCATCATGCTTGTGGTGAGAAGCTCTGATTTGTGAGAAGCATATACCCAAACCTACCCCAAATGGGACAAATATTTTACCACGACACATTGATGCCGCTCCATGATAGCATGCCAAGTTTCATGAATTTCAGACGAGTTTTGGATTTACTAGAATTTAAAAACCAGCCATCTCAATGTTCTGCCGGCAATCAATAGTGCCCTGGTGTTTGAAATTCATTCCCATTTCTTGCATGGGACGTAAGCATGCACCCAAGGACACATATTTTATTTTTCAACCAATTTATATGCACTGCAGCATGTGCATGTAGTTCAAATTGGAATTATGCACATAAATGCATTGAAAACTCAGTTAATGCATAAATATGTCCAACAGAACCCCGAAAAATCACAAATATTGAAACAACACTCATGTTGTTCTATGTTGACACGAGAATTTTTTTGGAATCAATAATATGTAATGGATATCGTTTCGTCCCCAAAGGTGGGACGTTTCCTACTGAAACCATCATGATTGTTGTGAGAAGCTCTCGTTTGTGAGAAGCATATACCCAAACCTGCCCCAAATGGGATAGAAAATTTACCATGTCATGTTGATGCCGCTCCATGATAGCATGCCAAGTTTCATGAATTTCAGACGAGTTTTGGATTTACTAGAATTTCAAAACCAGGTATCTCAATGTTTTGCCGGCAATCAACGGTGCCCCGGTGTTTGAAATTCATTACCATTTCTTGCATTGGACCTAAGCATGCACCCAAGGACACAGATTTGATTTTTCAACCAATTTATATGCACTGGAGCATGTGCATGTAGTTCAAATTTGAATTATGCACATAAATGCATTGAAAACTCAGTTAATGCATAAAAGTGTCCAAACGAACCCCGAAAAATCACAACAATTGACATAACACTCCTGTTGTTCTATGTTGACACGAGAATTTTTTTGAAAGCAATAAGAGGCAATGGATATCATTTTGTCCCCAAAGGTGGGACATTCCCAACCGAAACCATCATGCTTGTTGTGAGAAGCTTTTGTTTGTGAGAAGCATATACCCAAACCTGCCCCAAATGGGACAAAAAAATTACCACGGCATGTTGATGCCGCTCCATGATAGCATGCCAAGTTTCATGAATTTCAGACGTGTTTTGGATTTACTAGAATTTTAAAACCAAGTATCTCAATGTTTTCCCGGCAATCAACGGTGCCCTGGTGTTTGAAATTCATTACCATTTCTTGCAAGGGACCTAAGCATGCACCCAAGGACACATATTTGATTTTTCAACCAATTTATATGCACTGGAGCATGTGCATGTAGTTCAAATCTGAATTATGCACATAAATTCATTGAAAACTCAGTTAACGCATAAACATGTCCAAACGAACCCCGAAAATCAGAACAATTGACACAACACTCCTGTTGTTCTATGTTGACACGAGAAATTTTTTGAAAGCAATAAGAGGCAACGGGTATCGTTTTGTTCCCAAAGGTGGGACATTCCCTACCGAAACCATCATGCTTGTTGTGAGAAGCTCTGGTTTGTGAGAAGCATATGCCCAAACCTGCCCCAAATGGGACAAATATTTTACCACGGCATGTTGATGCCGCTCCATGATAGCATGCCAAGTTTCATGAATTTCAGACGGGTTTTGGATTTACTAGAATTTAAAAACCAGGTATCTTGATGTTTGCGGCCGAGTGACGGTGGCAGGTTGTTTGACATTCATTCCCATTTCTTGCATGGGACCTAAGCAGTTAACCAAGGACAAAGATTTGAATTTTCAACTAATTTATACGCATTAGAGCATGTGCTTGTAGTTCAAATTTGAATTATGCATATGAATGCATAGAAAACTCACTTAATGTATAAAAATGTCCAAGCAAACCCCGAAAAATCCCAAAACTTGACACAACACTCCTGTTGTTCTATGTTGACACTAGGAAAAAAAATTGAAATCGAGAAGAGGCAACGAATATCTTTTCATCCAGAAAGGTGAAACATTCCCTACCAAAACCATCACACTTGTTGTGAGAAGCTTTGGTGTATGAGAAGCTTATACCCAAACCTGCCCCAAATGGGACAAAATTTTTACCACGGCATGTTGATGCCTCACCATGATAGCATGCCAAGTTTCATGAATTTTGGACAAATTTTGGATTTACTAGAATTACACAAGCAAGTACGTCGACGTCTACCGGAGAGCCACGGTGTCGTGGTGTTCAAATTTCATCCCCATTTCTTGCATGGGACATAAGCATAAACCCATGGACACATATATGATTTTACAACCCATGTTGGTGCACCAGAGCATGTGCATGTAGTTTAATTTTGATTTGTGCACCTGAAATGGCTAGAACACCAATTTAATGTATAAAATATACAAACGAACCCTGAATAATTCCAATTCTTTTACGACACACATATAGTTCCATGTTCACTCCAGATAAAAGGTCTAGCAATTCAAACACCGCCCATTGCCGCTGTGACCCCATTATGTAATTCAAATCAAGATGAAAAATCAAGTAGATCGCACACCGTTTATTATGACCAACCATGTGAGATGCAGCACAAACTATCCTGGAGCATCGTCGGTGTATAGTACGCCTATAGCTTACGCAAGAAGGTGCATCGGCTACAGTCCACACCTGGCGTCTCAAGCACACTAGCTCGCTCCCCAAATATCATTTCACTGTTTAGTCATTGCCGGTGAAAGATGGGCACGTGGACCCGCGTCGTGAGGGCAACTTTGGTGGCCCACTCCAGTGAGAGCGGGGCCGCAACCGCCATGCGCGTGCTAACAAGGTGCATGAGTGCTGCCGCAATCTGCGGCTGGGTGGCCAAGGCAGCCCAAACGGCCGCTAATGCTTCTCAGGTGGCGGCAGCAACATCTGCCTCGGGGATAGCAATTGGCGAGATCGGCACAACAGTTGTCCGTACCGCAGCAGTGGCCTTAGCCCTGATGGAGGCCGCCCACGACCATGTCGAGGACACCCACGGCCAGCTCCTGGCGGTCACCGCACAAATCGAATGAAGCTTTGCTAACAATGGTCGACAACCCACGGCTGAAGAGCTGGCAATCACCAAGAGTGTTCGAGCAGCCCTCCGTTCCTCCATCGCATACCTTGCAACAACGGAGCCCGTCCAAGTCCAGATAGCGTCCGTCCGCGCCCAGCTCATGGCGTCCTTTTCTAAAGAGATGGCGGACGCAGATGGCGAGATGCTTGCCGAGTATGGTGCGATGGATGCCATGGAGCCCCTCCCCGAGGAGACCACTGGGCGCGAGCTGGACATGGAGGCGGTGGCAGAGATCGACAAGCACCTACCATATGCTCTTTGTTTTGTTTAATTAAGAGTGCTGGTCTTTAATTTGTTAGAGTAATGTTTAGGCCAGCTAGCTCTATTTAATTGCTGAACTTGCTCAATTAAGAAGTGCGGGTGTGTTGTAGTCTCCTTTGTGTACCCACGTGGATGACCACTGTAACCATGGAAATTCGAACCAAAATTTTTGACGTTCAAACTCATCACACGGGTTAAGCTATCTGAATCGTTTGTGATGTTCACATGTTGTACACAGTTCTGAATAAGGGACTGTGTCTGATGACACATTGCGCGCCAGTTTTTTCGCTGAAGCGATTCCAAATTTTCGGCTTCCGCGGAAATATCTACCTCCCCGCCCCCTCCCCCTTACGAAAAGCCACATCTCCCCTATTTTCGCCTTCCTTTCCAAGTTGAAACCTTCACTCCTTGCTTGCAGCGCTGCCTCCTCATCGGCGACCTTCCTACACGCTGCTCGGCCTTGTCTATCCAGGCAGGTAATCCACACCCGACCCCATCCTCCTCCTCCTCCTTCCACATCCCACATGCCCCGACCACCGGCGCGTGCACGACACCTTCCACCTAAATCACCGACACCTCCACCAAATAAGTGCCGCCCTAAGCCATGGTGCACGCAATATAGCCATGATCTCAAGGAGCATTTGGCAGCAGAGAAGCAAATCGCGGCCGCATGCGCGGATGAGGTCGCGATGGCTGCCATTTGTGCCGACCCCCAGATCTTGGAGGAGCACCTTGCCATTTGCTAGCTACGCCAGTTAAGCATGCTCGTTTTACCCGTTGCATGTGCTGCTCCTGCCTTTCCTTCACAAATTCTAGTGAACTGTGCTATCTAATTTTGCCATGCAATCTGTTGCTCTAGTGTATATATTCTATATGTCGTGCAGTGTGGTGCTCACTTATTAACTATTTTGTTAATTAGTTGCCATCTTCAGTTAACTGTTTGGTTCAATTCTGCAAATGTGATGTTCAATTCTTGAGGCTACAATTTTCTATTGTCTTCCATGTGAGAAATAAATCGAATTTATCTTTACAAAATACATGAGAAACGAATACAATTGCTATATTTCCAAGTTGTCAACCATGCTTGGTTTGGTTATACATTGTGCAATGTGGTGCTCAGTTAATGTTTGGTTCAATTGTGTTGTGGTGTTTAGTTAACTGTTTGGTTCAATTCTGCAATGCAACATTCAATCGTTGTGGTACATTCTGTTATTGTATACCATGTGAGGAATAAATTGAATTTGGCTATAGTAAATACATGAGAAACAAATACAATTGCTACAATGGGTTGTAGTTAACTGTCTGATCTTCTATTAAGAGTATGTTATATTGTGCAATGTGGTATTCATTTAATGTTTGGTTCATTTGTTGTGGTGTTTAGTTAACTGCTTGGTTCAATTCTGCAATGCGATGTCAAATTGTTGTGGGTAGATGTAGCGACCCGACCTCAGATGGTCAAGTCTCTGTGCTTTAGTGTCATCCCTGGATCGGTAATGCTGACACACACAGTACTTGTTGGGGATATTGTTATCTGGGGTAAACCGGCTTCCAGGGCCCGGGTTACCTCCGTCAATAGACCCGAGATGTTAAAGCCCAAGGAGAAATAGAAGGGCCCAAGGCCTATAATCGGTTTAGAGGTTTATGGCATAAACCGGCCTGAGGTAAACTTGTATTGTAAGTTAGGAATAGAGAGACCGACCCGGACACGTTTATAAGCCGGAGGTCGGGACTTTGCAGACCGACGGGCGTCACCCGTGTATATAAGGGGACGACCCGACGGCGGTTTAAGGGAGAGAAGAAAGACTCGAGGTTTAGGCGAAGCTTATCGCTCCCTAAGCCCTCGAAACCCATCAATCCCATCACAACTAGACGTAGGCTTTTACCTTCATCGAAGGGGCCGAACTAGTATAAAAACCGTGTCCTTGTGTCCACTTTTAACCCCTTCAAACTAACCCGTTGCGATGGCTCCACGACTAAGTACTCTCACTAGGACATCTGCCGTGACAAACCCACGACAGTTGGCGCCCACCGTGGGGCTATCGCGAGATGGTTTCAAGTTTTTGGAGGGCCGCTTTGAAGGACTCGAGGGTTACGCTGTGGGACGGATGACCAAGAGCCGCCGCGGAAAACTCTACATCGACAGCACAGGCTGGGGCCCCGACGCCGGCTCGATCGAGTACGGGTACCGGGTCCCCTTTGGCGGCATCCATGTTTTCATCGGCAAGATCGGAGAACCGGGCCCCGAGTTAGGCGTCTGCGCCGACCTCGTCGAGACAGCTCAGTGCACGAGATCGACCCTGGCTAAACCGACCAGGAAGCACGCCTTCGTGGGAGTCATCCACGGGGGAAGCTACGAGGAAGGACCCCAATCTGGTGACGAAACCGCCATCTACTCCGGCGATGAAACGTCGACCGGGGAGACCGAATCTCTTTACCAGCTACAAGATGATCGGATTGGGGGCGGCTCCGATGGCAACAGTATTCCGGACCCCTCTGATCTGCCCTATCGGGTTGGGATCTTCATGGCTGGAACACAGGCGGCGCCACAATCATCAACTGCAGCAGCAGCGATCTCCGGATCGGCAGCAGCAACGGCTGCGCGGGCGGCAGGCCCTACGGGTTCACCAGCCCAAGTTTTGTCAGACCTGTTTGACGCACTGGCAGCGCTCATGGCGGAAGCCAACCCGGTGGATCAGGAGGTTCATAATGCTGAGATTGCCAAGGTGAGAGAGCAGATCACTCAAGCTAAAGCGGAGCTGGCAGCAGAAGAGATCAGGATGACGGCGGAGCGCGCCGCTTTGGATGCACAGGCTTACAGGCTCATGATGGACCAGAATGCGTCTCAGGAGGTCTTGAAGAGGAAATCCCGATCTCGATTGCCTGCAGCCCTCGACGCCCGAAATCTCTTCAACACCCCGGGGGTAAACCGTGCGGAGGCGACAGTTGGCGCCCCGGTTCAGCACCGGATTATAAGCCTGCCTCGTCACAACACTGGTACACCACCGGCCGTGCCAACACCGTCAGGTCATTATTCCAACCCGATGGATAACCTCGTCGCGGCGGCAGCTCGTCTGGAAGCCATTCCGATCAAAGGCGATTCACCGCAGGACGTAGAGACACGACGGGTCAAGGAGCTCCTTAGGACCGCGTTGGCCCAACAAGAAGCATATTCACAAAGCCGAGATCGGATTCACTCCACCCCTCGCCCCAGCAGGAGCCATAGTAGGCGTATGGAGGAGCCGGCTGTTTCAAGCAATGCCAGGCGTGAAGCGCTCCGCGGCAACAACCCGGCAGGCGTCGACAATGCTCAGGAGAGTGTGGATCGCACCCGTGCGCGGGAGGCCGGAATAGCAGCGCAGCATCAGGCTCGTCAGCTTACACCTATCTTCCCAGCGGCTACGGTTGAACCGGGGGTGGTCTCCAGTTCTTTGGGAGTACCGTGCCTTGTTCCCGCTTTACGCAACGTACGCCTGCCCAAAGATTTCAAAGGCCCCCGCAAGGTACCAAACTACACGGCAGATCAGCCTCCGAAGACACGGAGAGCTATGAAATGGCTATGGAGATGCTAGATGTGGATGACACGGCGTGTGCCAAGTATTTTACTATGATGTTAGAAGGAACGGCCCGGACTTGGCTAAAGAGCTTACCGCCTAATTCAATTAGTTCATGGGCCCAATTGCGCGCCCGGTTTATCAAGAATTTCAAGGACACGTGCAAACAGCCAATGTCAATAGTTGACCTAGCAGCCTGCGTTCAGCAAGAAGGGGAGTCAACTACGCATTGGGTACGGCGGGTCTCAGAAGTTTTGCACTCGTCAGATCGCATCAACGCAGACACCGCCGTGGTGCTGTTGGAAAGCAACTGTCGGTTTGGCCCTTTGAAGCTAAAGCTGGGCCGGATGAAGCGTGATTGTACAGATATAGGAACGCTCATGACCGCTTTAGTGAAGTATGCGGATTCTGACAGTACCAAGGATCCTGACTCTGGTGATGACAAAGCAGGGAAGGGAAAGAAGAATAGCAACACCAAAGGCCAGCAACATCGGCTGGCAGGTAATGGAGGCGGAGGAAAGCGTAAACCGGACGGGAGCATGGACTTGGTGGCCAGCACAAGTACACAGGATAAAGGCCAGCGGCGTAAGGGGAAACAGCCAAGTTTCCGCGCACATCCCGGTCCTAATCCGGAGCGTTTGAGCTTTTTCTTAAACCAGCCCTGTCCGAAGCACGGAACAAAGGAGGAACCAGCAGCCCATCTTTGGAAGGATTGTTATATCATGAAGGAGTTCAAAAGCTCAAACACTTTCCAATATGATCACAGCTCCGGCGGTGGTTCAGGTTCCGGATCAGGATACGGTGGCGGAAATTCCGGTCCAGGGTTCCAGGGTAATCCGGGCGGACAGGACAGCCGAAATAATCAAAGTAATCAAAGTGGTTACGAACAGCAGCAATCAGGTTATCAGAACAACCCGAAACAGTTGAGTGGTGGACAGTATCATGTTTTTACTACAAGCTTGGATAAACGAGATAGAAAGCTTCAGAGGCGGGCAGTCAGTGCTGTTGAACCGGCCACGCCTCACTATCTGCGTTGGTCGGAACAGCCTATCATATGGAGCCGAGAAGATCATCCTCCCAGGGTTTATAATCCGGGTCAGTTAGCACTGGTGGTAGCGCCTCAGGTGGGAGGTTATAAGCTCACCAAGGTGCTCATGGACGGAGGGAGCAGCATTAACATCTTGTATTATGAGACCTTCCGTCGCATGGGACTGGTGGATAAGGACCTCAAACCGACCCATACCGTGTTCCACGGGGTGGTGCCTGGCAAATCTGCGTATCCGGTCGGTAAGATAGCCCTTGAAGTGGTCTTTGGCGATAGTCACGATTCCAGATCAGAGACGCTGACGTTCGAAGTGGTTAAAATCCAAAGTCCGTACCACGCTTTGTTCGGACGGCCAGCCTATGCGAAATTTATGGCACGGCCCTGCTACGTGTATCTGCAACTTAAGATGCCGGGTTACAAGGGTACCATAACGGTTCATGGCAGCCGTCGAATCGCTTTGGAATGCGAGGAAGGAGATGCGACTTATGCAGAATCGGTTTGTGCTACGGAGGAGCTAAAGCAGTACAAAGACAGTGTTGATCCGGAGGATATGACTTTATTAAAAAAGCCAACTACGGACCACGATCCGGCCTTGAAGTTCAAGTCAGCGGCCGAAACTAAGCTTGTTGACTTCGTACCTGGCGATTCATCCAAGCAGTTCAGCATCAGTGCAAACTTGGATCCAAAATAGGAAAGCGCGCTCATCGAGTTCATCCGTGAGAATCGGGACATCTTTGCATGGAAGCCGTCTGACATGCCTGGTGTACCGAGGCAACTCGCTGAGCACACCCTTAATGTGGATCCTAAGTATAAGCCGGTAAAGCAGTTCTTACGGCGGTTTAACGAAGAAAGACGTAAAGCGATTGGTGAGGAAGTGGCCAGGCTCCTGGCAGCTGGTTTTATTATTGAGGTTTTTCATCCCGAATGGCTTGCTAATCCGGTGCTGGTTCTTAAGAAAAACGGCACCTGGCGCATGTGTGTGGATTACACAGATTTGAATAAAGCTTGTCCAGCGGATCCTTTTGCTCTCCCCCGGATTGATCAAATCATTGATGCAACAGCAGGTTGCGAGCGTTTGAGTTTTTTGGATGCCTATTCGGGTTATCACCAGATCAAGATGGCAGTTAAGGACCAGGAGAAGACGGCGTTCATTACTCCCTTTGGAGCCTTCTGCTATGTGTCTATGCCCTTCGGGCTTAAGAGTGCGCAGGCTACTTATCAACGGTGTGTGCAAAATTGCCTCCACAAGCAGATTGGTCGTAATGTGCATGCTTATGTGGATGATATTGTGGTCAAGTCACGAAAGAAAGAGACCCTGGTTGACGATTTGAAGGAGACTTTCGATAACTTGAGAGTGTACCAAATGATGCTCAACCCGGCGAAATGTGTTTTTGGTGTGCCTGTAGGCAAGTTGTTGGGGTTTTTAGTATCCCATAGAGGAATTGAGGCTAATCCGGAAAAGATCACAGCCATCACCTCCCTGGCCAAACCGAAATGCGTCAATGATGTTCAGCGCATGGCCGGACGGATTGCAGCGTTAAGCCGGTTCATCAGTCGCCTCGGTGAAAAGGCGATCCCCTTGTATCAAATGCTCAAGAAAACGGATCAATTTGTCTGGAGTGCGGAGGCGGATAAAGCGTTTGAGGATTTGAAGCGGCAGCTAGTCAATCCGCCAGTTTTGGCAGCCCCTGTAGATAAAGAGCCACTCCTGTTATATGTTGCTGCGAATGCCAGAGCGGTTAGTGTAGCGATGGTGGTAGAACGAAAGGAGGCTGGAAAGGAACATCCGGTTCAGCGACCGGTTTACTATATCAGTGAAGTACTTATCGAGTCCAAACAAAGGTATCCGCATTGGCAGAAGCTGGTATATGGTGTTTTTATGGCAAGCCGGAAGCTGAGGCAATATTTTCAAGGACACCCCATCACGGTGGTCAGTTCCGCTCCTTTGGGTGACATCATACAGAACCGGGAGGCGACCGGTCGGATTGCTAAGTGGGCTATCGAGCTTGGGCCGCACGGTTTAAGATACGTGCCCCGGACGGCTATAAAGTCACAAGCACTTGTCGACTTCATAAACGATTGGACAGAGTTACAAGCGCCTGAGGAGAAGCCAGATAACACCTATTGGACCATTCATTTTGACGGGTCCAGGCAATTGGAAGGCTCGGGGGCTGGAGTCATTTTAACTTCCCCACGAGGAGATAAGTTTTGTTATGTCCTCCGTTTAATGTTCCCCTGTACAAATAATGCGGCTGAGTATGAAGCCTTGCTTCATGGTCTTCGGATGGCTAAAGAGATGAATCTGAGCAGAGTTAGGTGCTTTGGTGATTCGGATCTGGTGGCTCAGCAGGTATCTGGCACCTGGGATTCTAAGGATCCGCTCATGGCTGCATACCGACGTGAAGTAGATATGGTGGCTGGGCATTTCAAAGGCTATCAAGTGGATCATGTGGACCGCAGAAAGAATGAGGCAGCGGACGCTTTAAGCCGCTTGGGTTCTCAGCGTAAACCGGTCCCACCCAATGTTTTCTTGGATGTATTGCATCACCCATCGGTACAGCTGCCCGGTGAGCTGGAGTTGGCTGTTCCTGATCCGGAGGCTCAGTTAGTGGCGGCTCTTCACATCACCCCGGATTGGACGCTCCCTTATCTGGCATATATGAACCGGGGTGAGTTGCCAGAAGATGAAAGCTTGGCTCGACAGATAGTACGACGGTCCAAGTCTATGACCATTTTCAAAGGAGAGTTACATCATCGCAGCGTGTCAGGAGCGCTGCAACGGTGCGTATCCCCTAAAGAGGGGTGCGAGATATTACGAGAAATACATGAAGGGGATTGCGGCCACCACGCCGGTTCAAAATCATTGGTGGCTAAAGCGTTCCGTCACGGTTTCTACTGGTTAACTGCTCATGCTGATGCAGAAGACCTGGTCAGGTTATGTGATGGTTGCCAGAAATTTTCCAGACGAGCACACATACCGGCTCAAGAATTGAGGATGATTCCAATCACTTGGCCGTTTGCGACTTGGGGGCTTGATATGGTTGGGCCTTTTAAGCGTTCCAAAGATAAGAAGACCCACCTACTGGTGGCGGTTGACAAATTTACAAAGTGGGTGGAGGCAGAACCTGTCAGTAAGTGTGATGCTGCCACGGCGGTTCGGTTTATAAAGAAGGCGATCTTCCGGTTTGGCTTTCCACACAGCATCATCACAGATAATGGTACCAATCTATCCAAGGGGGCCATGAAAGAGTTCTGTGCACAGGAGCATATACGGCTTGATGTTTCTTCGGTAGCGCACCCACAGTCTAATGGTCAGGCAGAACGAGCGAACCAAGAGATCTTGAGAGGTATCAAACCCCGGCTTCTGGTCCCTTTGCAAAGGACGCCGGGTTGTTGGGTGGAGGAGCTACCGTCTGTATTATGGAGCATCAACACCACACCTAACAGATCCACGGGGTTTACGCCGTTTTTTATGGTCTATGGAGCAGAGGCGGTTCTCCCAAGTGATATACGACATGACTCACCTCGCGTGGCAGCATATGTTGAAGCGGACAATGAGCAGGCACGGCAGAATGCTCTTGACTTGTTGGATGAGGAGCGTGACTTGGCAGCTGCCCGTTCAGCGATTTACCAGCAAGATCTTCGCCGTTACCACAGCCGTCGGGTTAGGACCAGAACCTTTCAGGAGGGGGATTTGGTGCTTTGGCTCATCCAGGATCAGTCTGATCAGCATAAATTATCCCCGCCTTGGGAGGGACCTTTTGTGGTCAGCAAGAATCTGAATAATGGGTCATATTACCTGATTGATATTCGAGAGCGCAAGGATTCACGCACATCAGAGGAGGAGACCAGCAGGCCGTGGAACATAGCTCATCTTCGACCTTATTATACATGAGCCTTGGGCTCTATTTATGTACATATCATGACCATGTATATATTATGATTAATACAATAAACCGGAGCCTCGAGTAAAGCGGGGTCTCTGCTGTTCTTCACATCATGTGTGTTTACCCCTGGAGGTCGCTTCACAGAAGTACAGATTATAGATTCCGGTTTAAAAGCCGGTTCAAGGGAAGATGTCTCCTACAAGGCTGTGAAGCTCTTAATATCCGGTTCAATATCCCGGTTCAAGCATGAGGCTTCCTGTTCAAACATAGGTCGTATTCGAACCAAAGAGAACATAGCTATTCAAACATGGGGCTTCCTGTTCAAACATAGGTCGTATTCGAACCAAAGAGAACATAGCTATCCCTGTAAAGTCAGTTGGGGACCTAGTCGGCCTGAACCGTAGCTACACCTCCGGGGGGCTTGGTCACGTCTTGACGACGGTAATGCCTTCTGGCTGGCACATTTGCCACTGAATCAGTTGGGGACCTAATCGACTTGAACCGTAGATTACGCCTTATGGGAACTCGGTCATGTCTTGATGATGGTAATGCCTTCTGGTCGGCTTTTTAGCCAATGAATCATTTGGGGGCTTGGTCGTGTCCGAACCAACGCAATGCCACTTGATCGGCCCTTGGCCATTGAGTCACTTGGGGGCTTGGTTGACGAACCAATGCAATGCCATTTGACCGGCATATTTGCCACGATTCAGTTAGGAACCTAGTCGACCTAAACCGTAGCTACACCTTTTGGGGGTTCGGTTTTGTCTTGACGATGGTCACGCCTTCTGAACGGTTCATAGTAACCACTATTTGCATGCGTTTTACTATCGCGTTGCCTTTTCATATTTGGTTTTTGTTTTCTGCCTTTATTGTGGTATTTTTTGTTCTTCGGAACGTCAAGTATTTTTAAACCGATTCAGCTGACATAGCCTGGTCCGTTTTTTAACCCGGAGGCAAGTTGCCCGGTTTGGCAAAGGCGCAACACGGTTCATAGGGTCGAAAAGATCTTGGGTACTCAGTAAAGACAGGAAACAAAGTTGGAAAACGTCATGGGAAAGAGCATCAGTACCCGGGCGCGAAGGCACATTCAAACGCAGAGGTATTAAACTATCTTATTACAAGGCAGCGTAGTGCCTGAATATATTGTTCGTTGACGGATTAAACGTCACCAATTAAGGTGAACCGGAGCGTTGATCACGCCTGTTCGCCGCCTCGGTTCGAAGGCTGGGGATCATCTTGCACCGCATCCTCTTGGCTACCCATTGGCTGGAAATCAGCAGTGGTCCAGTCGATTCCCATTAGCGCTTGAAAGACAGCTTCTTCGTGAATCAGCAAAGACGGTTCAATGTCAGGGGCATAGGTATGCTTACGGATTGGAGGAATAAGATTCTCTGTTGCAGGGACCGGGGCAGCTACTCGCTTATTCTGGTTATCATACTGGGCCTGGTAATGCGACAGATCGGCTTCCTCAGCCAATTGGCAAGCCAGGGGGCGCACCGCCCGGTTTATCGCCCTCAAATCGTCTTCACCAAAGTCTGAACCGTCTTCCTTCAAGCTGGGATATCCTTGGGCCGCTTCGACAGGATCGAAATCTGGTACCCACGCTTTGGCCCGGATCAAGGCAGTGATGGCTCCAGTTCGAGCAGCTGATCTTTTCAACTCTTCAATCCGGGCTGGAAGCATGGACAGCCTCTTTAACGTGTCTTGAATCAGAGACGGCGCAGGGTTGTTATGCGATGCAGTGGTAATAGCTCTTTGTGCTCCGGTGTACAACTGTTCAATCAGAGTATAAGCAGCTTTGAGTTTCATCCGCACATCAGAACCCAAGTGTCCAATACGTGAGCCTGCAGTGTTTCAAGATGGATTACAAACCGGACATAGGATGTAGCAGACAAGGTACAAATTGGAAGAAGTGCATCGAAAGGTTTACCAAAGACGGCAGAGGTCATGGAGTGTATTTGTCGCTTCACGGTGGATAATTCATCGACCACCGGTTTAAGAGCAACTTCGGCATTTTCAGCCCTCTTCGTCAAAAGAGCTCTCTCAGTAGCCCAATCAGCTTGTTCTTTTTTGCGGCTTTCTTTCAGCTGTTCCATAACGGTTAAGGCATTGGCCAATGCATCCTTCGCTTTTTCAGTTTCAGCCTGTTGGGTCTTTAAGATTTCCTGAAGGTCCGAGACTTGTTTCGCTTTGGTCTTCAGATCCCCCTGCAGCAGGTCGTCAACAGTGTTCAGAAAATATTGCACGGTTTGGAAGTATCAACCACACAAGCAAGTTATGTGCTCGATACTCGGGGGCTAATGCATACTTGATTTTAACGCAAGTTTTCCATTACGAAAAGTCCCAAGATTAATACAAGTATTTAAACTTGGCACTTGGGGGCTAATGGTTATCTGATGATGTTTTCTGGTTATGACTTATGTTGAAGCCTTGGATTTTCTAAACCGGACCTTAATTTTTAAGGCAGCCTGATCCGGTTTACCCTCTCGGTTTGGAAATATTGATAAGCTAAGTTGCAATGGAATGAAGCACAAGGGAGTTACCTCAAGTTTCTCCTTCATCATCTTGATCATGCCAGCTTCATAATCCCGACTGGTGTACAGTCGGTTCAGGTACCCAGAATAAAGATCCGGGGCGCTTAAAGCGGCGTACGTAGAGGAGTCAAGGTCCCATTTGCCCTTTATGGCCGAGATTTCGTCCTTGGTAGTATGCTTGGCTAAAGTAGCAGTGTTCCCCGGTTCAGAGTGACCGATGCCAGTAATCACAACGTCATCGTCCTTGGAATCGCTGCTCTGCAGTGGCCCTGTCGGTTTATCAACAGTTCCAGAAGGGGGGATGGTTTCCTTAACCCGAACAGGACTGGCAGGCGGATCAGTACGGCTGGCAGGTTCGATAGTCCTTTCTTCAGCGCAGGTGTCATCTTGCGGAGACAGATAATTCTGAGTATCTTCACGACCCAGAGCGTCAGCACCAGGAGTTTTCTCCGGTTCAGGAGCGGCAGATCCCTCAGCCGGGTTATCCAGACGAGCCTTCTTGCTCGGTCTAGGTTTAGCCCTGGAAAAAGCCCAAAGATTGAAGAAACGGTATAAGATGGATTAAGAGACCCATACAGAGATATGTTATGATCGGTCCAACTTACCCAATGACTGTCTTCAACGGTGGCAGTTGAGTGGCTGAAGATTCACCGGAAGATGAATGGGAAGTGACCTGATAATCAGAGTCAGATGGATTTAGAGGCTGACGAGTTAAACCTGCTTTAGGAGGAAAGCTAGCGCGTAAATCGGAGACCTCTGAGCGGCGTTTCCGAACCGGGCTGTTCGGTAAACCGGCGGAGGTGACTACCTGGCCGCTATGCCGGGTGGTGCGTCGAGCTTCATGTTGCTGGGTCTTCACAAGAAATTTGGGATCCAAGTAAGCAAGAGGGTGAGAAAATTTAATTTTCTGGTTTGCTTGGCGAGGTTTTTTCAAAGGCAAAGGAACGGCATCAGAAGAAAGAATAGTTACCTCTGGGCCTTCGGCATGGCTCGCTTCAGCGTCGTCCTGACAAATATAATCATCAATAAGACGTACAAAAAGCAAACCAACTGAATCGAGGTCTACCCCGAGGTCCGGATTACCCACATCATCCTCCTCTAAATCCGGAGTAGAGGAAGCGGTGTTCCTTTTCCTCTGAGCGGGCTTCTTCACCCTCGTCTTGGGTCGGGTTACCTTTTCGGTCGGCTCTTGAAACTTCTTGCTCCAAAATGGATCATCTCCCTGTGTCAGAAAGGACTGGAGTTAGCAATATGTGTATAAGGAGATCATAAACTCTATAACAGACAGAGGGGAAGTGCTTACAGCAGGTGGCTTGTTTGTGGCACAAAATGGAAGCAGGCCGGTTCGGGCGCAAGCATATTCCGGTTCATTCAGCATCTTTTTCACAGCTTCGGTGACTTCGTCTTCTGTTAGCTGAATGTTGCAGTGCCTCAAAGGATCATCAACCCGGCCCGTGTATTGGCACATTAAACCGGAGCGGATGCTAAGGGGCAGGATGCTCCATGAAATCCAGCAGCGGGCAAGGTCTACCCCTGTCAAACCGTTAGCCATGAAGGCTCTGAGCTTGGACAGCTGAGGGGCATACTTACTCCTCTCTTTGGCGGTTAGCCTTTGGGGGAAGGGGTGGGTATTGCTAAGCCTCTCCGGACGGAAGCCGGGCAGTGGATTTTCTTCAGCAGGGGAAGTATCCTTGCAATAGAACCAAGTATGATTCCATTCTTGCGGATGACTATGCAGCTTGGCATGAGGATAAGTCACTTCTTTCCTCTTTTGAATCGTCACACCACCCAGTTCCATATTAGGGCCGTCGGTGAATTCAGTACGTCGGTTCAAATGAAAGCAGTCCCGGAACAGCTCTACAGTAGGTTCCTCCTGGAAGTACGCCTCGCAAAGCACTTGAAAATGGCAGATATTCGTGACTGAGTTTGGACCAACATCTTGTGGGCGCAACTTAAAGTTAGCAAGGACGTCCCGATAAAATTTTGAACCGGGTGGATTAAAACCCCGGGCCAGGTGATCCGCAAACACCACCACTTCTCCATTTTGTGGGGTAGGAGGACATTCGTTTCCTGGAACCCTCCAATGAATGGCATTTTTGCTGTTCAAAGCGCCAGTCAGAACTAAGTTGTTCAGTTGGGTCTCAGTGATGCGAGAGGGAACCCAGTTGCATTCGTACACCTATTTTGCCATGAGAAAATCTACAAGACAAAGGTGTTCCGGTTTAAGAACGAGTGTGAGTGTAAACCGAAGATGCTCTTATGTAGAGTCAGGTTATCTACAATGATATCAACCAGCGGTTCATCAAGGGGACTAATGGATGTGTGGATCGGTTTGTTCGCTTTGCTAAAAGTTAAACCGACCAGATCTAACAGTTGTGAATATGCAAGCAGAAACAGATCCCGTATGGATTCGTTCAAAGCAATGGATCTACAGCTAGGGCGAAAAAGAAGCAAAAATATGAACTTTGGCTCACAGCAGAACAACGTAAGTTCGGTAAGCAGGAAAAAGAGTGAGATCTAAGGAGATGAGTATAGATTTATGGCGACTACTGAGAGGGACTACAAGTCACGATACAGGTATCATCATCTGTTCGGAAAAGCTGCTATGGGGATGAACAAGAAACAGTAACAGGATGACGAACCCTAAAACAGATCTAAAAGCAGAAGAGCAGAGGCCTTACCGGGATCCAAGCGGACGTGGAAGGTCGCCGCGGTGCTCTGGACCGATCAGGTTGATGCAGCGGCCGGAGTTGATGCGGTGGCTGACGGCGGCGGCGGAGCTCTGAGGTCTGGGTCGCGAGGAAGACGAAGAAGGAGACGAACGGGAGGAAAGGAAGATGGCCTTCAAGTCCTATTTATAAGGCGCGGCGCGCGTGTCAGGCGCGCGAATCCAGGGGCCGGAGATTTCGGGAGCCCAGCCGTCGCCCTGATTGTTGCGGATTAGCAAAAGGAGGCGATAACTTTGCCCTGACGTCATATCGGTTTACCGTAGCAAGGGGAGACGAAGAAACCAGCGGTTCAACAGCTACTGGAAGACATTTGAAGACAGAAATTTTTGTTAAGGATTGACATGAACCTGTTCAAATCAATCTGGGGCCTAATGTTGGGGATATTGTTATCTGGGGTAAACCGGCTTCCAGGGCCCGGGTTACCTCCGTCAATAGACCCGAGATGTTAATGCCCAAGGATAAATAGAAGGGCCCAAGGCCTATAATCGGTTTAGAGGTTTATGGCATAAACCGGCCTGAGGTAAACTTGTATTGTAAGTTAGGAATAGAGAGACCGACCCGGACACGTTTATAAGCCGGAGGTCGGGACTTTGCAGACCGACGGGCATCACCCGTGTATATAAGGGGACGGCCCGACGGCGGTTTAAGGGAGAGAAGAAAGACTCGAGGTTTAGGCGAAGCTTATCGCTCCCTAAGCCCTCGAAACCCATCAATCCCATCACAACTAGACGTAGGCTTTTACCTTCATCGAAGGGGCCGAACTAGTATAAAAACCGTGTCCTTGTGTCCACTTTTAACCCCTTCAAACTAACCCGTTGCGATGGCTCCACGACTAAGTCCTCTCACTAGGACATCTGCCGTGACAAACCCACGACAGTACTCGAAGGATTTATAACAGAGTAGCAATCACACACTTATTACATCGAATGTCTCAAAAGAGAACTTATTACAATAATATGGCTTAAGGCCATTTCATACGAATACAGCGGATGGCTTGGAAGATAAAGTGAGTCCATCAACTCCAATGGCATAGCTGAGCTGCACGGCAACGACCTAACGAACCTTACTCCTCGTCTGAAAAGTCTGCAACATGATACGTTGCAGCCCGAAAACGGGTCAGCACATGGAATATGCTGGCAATATAACACAGTAGAACATAAACAGAATAATGCTATCACTACATGCATATTTGGGTGGTGGAAGGCAGTATGGTTATAGTTTTTGCGAAAAGCCAATTTTTCCCTACAACAAAGAAATAGATTTTAATTTAACTATCATGGTGGTCGAAACATCATTGAGAGGGTTCCTCCAACTCAATCCCAATTAAAATGATTAACAACCCAACAATATTAATTAAACATGATGAGATACATGCGATAACCCAAGTACTAGATACTCAAGAATTGTCCATAACCGGGGACACGGCTAACCATGATTAGATTGTACACTCTGCAGAGGTTTGCGCACTTTTCTCCACAAGACTCGATCGCCTTCGTTGCATTTCTCGCACTACATGGTGTTTGAGAAACGGATGACCGAGACACAGTCTTTCAAAAACATTAACTCTCTACTCCGGACAGACCATACCAAACCTACATCCCACTACCTGCCGATCTGCCTCTTCAAGAGCTTCACGTAACTTACTCAACTATGCTAGAGCCCATAATAGCTTGTGGCTGCACACGGAAGTTTCTAGCATGAATCACCTCTGTTCCCTTTGAGCCTGGATGGCGGTCCATAGTAAGATCACACGGGTACTCCGGGATTTCCAAAAAAAAACAGACAACACTGGGTTCCCCAGGTGCCTCAATCCACCCAGATGTTTGATTAAGTTGCCACCTTAAGTTGAACCATTAATTAACACTCACATCTGTCATGGATTTCGCTCAAACCTGAACCACGTCTATGAGCATAGCATAGCATAGTAATATAAGCAAGCGTAGAAGTAACTCCCAAGGGTTTGAATATAACAGGGTAATAGGTTCTACCTCATAAACTACTTCCCAACCCACAAGTTAATGACATCCTATTCATGCAATGTTTGAGGATTGGAACTAATGCATAAAAACTGGGTATGAAAAGAGTATGATCAATGTGTTACTTGCCTTGCTGACGATCCGCGAATCCTAGAGACTCGTAGTAACACGGTTCGCACTCCGGGAATTCTATCACAAGCAAACAATAGCATACATAAGTAACAAGCAACGATGCACAAGCAAAACTCCAATAAGAGAGATTGACCAAAAATTTCAACTTAAGAACTCCGGTTTGCAAAAAGAATCAAATCAAATGGAGTAACAAAACTCAAACGGCAAAAGAAAGAAGTTTCGTTTACTAATTTGGAACTAGGTCAAATTTTACAGTAGCAAAAACTTGTTTGAGTTGCCTAATCGGAAAGAGGGTTTCGATACGAAACTCCAGGCGCTTGAATCGCCTGATTCCGATAAACGAGCGAAAAGATAAACAAAAACTAAGATCGGATCAGAAATCACGATCAGAAAAATCGTGGAATAAATCCGAGAAAAAGAAAAACGAAGAACAGATTAACGAACGAACGTTCGTTATCTGGATCTAAACAAAGAACGCGTTTGTTAAAACGAATGAACGAGCGAACGCTCGCTAAATAAATAAACCGAAGAAAAACCGATCTATAAAAAAACGAAAACTAGGGTTTTCTAAAAACGAACGTTTTTCTTTAGAAAACCGGGGCGACGGGGCGGCTATGTCGGCTCGGCTCCGGCGGGGCTCCGGCGGGACTCCGGTGCGGCGGCGGGGCGGTGTGGGGTGCGGGGCTGCGGCGGGAGGCGGCGGCGGCTCCGGGCGTGGCGCGTGTGGCGGCAAGCGGCAGCGCGGGTGGCTGCGGGCGGCGGCGCGGCAGCTGCAGGCGGCGGGGCGGGCGAGGGCTGCGGGCGGCGGCGACTTGGGGCTCCAGGGGGCCCGGGGTTGCTTTTAAAGGGGGGAAAGGCGGCGGCGGCGGCTCCGACTTGGGGAGGGGGTCGGGCGGCGGCGGCGGCTCGGACTCTCCCGAGTCCGGTGGCGGCATGGGACGGGGAGGCGGTGGCGCGTGCGGGTCGGCCTGACTCGGCTGGGTTTCGGCCCAGTCGGGCGCGCGGGTTTTATTTAAATCCTCCGGCAGAAATAAAATCCTAGAAAAATAAATAAAAATCTAAAAATTCCAAAACAATTTTTCACCGCCTAAATAAAATATTTAGGACGAGATGAACATTTTCTTGGCCCTAAAATGAAATTTTGAAAACGTGCAATTTTTCTCTAATGCAAATAAAATCCGAATAAAACCAAATAAAATCAAATAAATTATGTTAATATTTTTCCTCCAATATTTCAATTATTTTGGAGAAGTCATACTATCTCCTCTCATTTATTTTAATATGAAATATTTTTCGAAGAGAAAAATAATTAAAATCAAAATCCTCGTTTCATTATTTGATTAAAATCAAATATAAAAACCGGGAAATCCCCAACTTTCTCCATGGGTCCTTGAGTTGCTTAGGATTTCGAGGATTGCGGAACGGAAATGCAATAAATCATGATATGCATGGATGATCTACGTATAACATTCCAAATTGAAAATTTGGGATGTTACAAACCTACCCCCCTTAAGATGAATCTCGCCCTCGAGATTCGGGTTGGCTAGAAAATAGGTGTGGGTGGTCCTTGCGGAGATCATCCTCTTGTTCCCAGGTGGCTTCATCCTCGGTATGGTGGCTCCACTGAACTTTGCAAAATTTGATAAACTTACTGTGGGTGACTCTGCTGGCAAACTCAAGAATCTTAATTGGCTTCTCCTCGTATATCAAATCACTGTCCAACTGAATCGCTTCCAGGGGTACTGTATCTCTTAAGGGTATATCAGCCGTCTCAGCATGACACTTCTTCAGCTGTGAAACGTGGAACACATCGTGAACTCCTGACAATCCCTTAGGTAACTCCAACTTGTAGGCAACTTCTCCCATCCGTTCCAAAATGTGATACGGTCCTACAAATCTCGGGGCTAACTTTCCCTTAACTCTAAAACATTTCACTACTCGCAAGGGCGATACTCGCAGATATGCTCTATCTCGAATTTCGTAGGTTACCTCCTTGTGTTTTGAGTCTGCATAACTCATCTGTCTGGACTGAGCAATCTTCAGTCTATCACGAATCAGTTTTACCTTCTCCTCCGACTCCTTAATCGAGTCTGGTACAAACAACTGTCGGTCTCCTACCTCACCCCATATCAACGGTGTTCTGCACCTGCATCCATACAGGGCTTCAAACGGTGCCATCTTCAAGCTGGCTTGGTAGCTATTGTTGTATGAGAACTCGACATATGGCAAATTGTCATCCCAACTAGATCCATAATCTAGCGCACAGGCTCTCAACATGTCCTCCAAAATCTGATTGACTCCCTCGGTCTGTCCATCCGTCTGCGGGTGAAACGCTGTACTGAACTCCAACCTCGTTCCCAAAGTCTGGTGTAACTGATGCCAAAACTTTGAGGTAAACTGTGTTCCTCGATCTGATACGATGGTCCTCGGAACTCCGTGCAGACATACGATCCTGGACATATAAATCTTGGCCAACTTTGCACTGGTATAGGTGGTTTTCACTGGGATGAAGTGAGCTAATTTGGTCAAGCGATCAACTACTACCCATATGGAATCATATCCTGCTTTAGTTCTGGGTAGTCCAGTGATAAAGTCCATGCCAAGTTTATCCCACTTCCATTCGGGGATCGGCATAGGCTGTAACAGTCCTGCTGGCTTCTGATGCTCTGCCTTAACTCTCTGACATACATCACATACGGCTACATACTCGGCAATATCCTTTTTCATTCCAGTCCACCAGAAACGTTCCTTCAAATCCAAATACATCTTGGTGTTTCTGGGGTGTATCGAGTATGGTGAGTCATGAGCCTCTTGAAGTATTAACTTCCTGATCTCCTGGTTATTGGGCACATAAATTCGGTCCTCAAACCATAGGGTATTGTGCTCATCCTCACGAAAACTTTTGGCCTTCCCGGTAAAAAAAAAACTTTGGCCTTTCCTTTGACCATCTTCTCCTTTATCTCGGCAATCTCTTTGTCATCCTTCTGAGCTTCCTGAATCTCGTCCAGCAATGTCGACTGAACCTCCATTGTTGCAACGAATCCTCTAGGAACAATCTCTAATTGAAGTTCCATGATGTCCTGTGCTAACTCCTTCGGTAGTCCTTGATTTACAAGAATATTGGCATAACTCTTCCGGCTCAAAGCGTTTGCTACGATATTGGCCTTTCCTGGATGATAGTGTAGCTTCATGTCATAATCCTTTATAAGCTCCAACCATCTCCTCTGCCTAAGGTTCAACTCCTTCTGGGTGAAGATGTACTTCAAACTCTCGTGATCCGTGTACACATCACAAGGGTTTCCAATAAGGTAGTGTCTCCAAGTCTTCAATGCATGCACAATGCATGCACTACGGCTGCTAACTCCAAATCATGCGTGGCATAGTTCAACTCATGAGGTTTTAGTTGTCGTGAGGCATACGAAACAACTCTTCCGTCCTGCATAAACACACATTCAAGTCCTAAGCGAGAGCCGTCGCAATACACTTGGAACTCCTTACGTATATCTGGCAGTATTAACACTGGTGCTGTTGTTAAACGTTTCTTCAACTCCTAGTAATTTGCCTCGCAGTCTTCTGTCCATTTAAACTTAGTATCCTTCTTAAATAGTTCAGTCATTGGCTTTGCAATCTTGGAAAAGTTCTCAATGAATCTCCGGTAGTATCCTGCGAGTCCAAGAAAACTACGGATCTCGCTAACTGAGGTGGGTGCCAACCATTCAGTGACTGACTGAACCTTGCTGGGGGTCTACTGCTATACCTTCTCCCGATATAACATGTCCAAGGAATCCGACTTCCTTCAACCAAAACTCGCATTTGCTAAACTTACAACTGGTGTTCCCTGAGTTTCTCAAGAACTGAACCCAAATGCTCTTTGTCCTCCTCTTCGTTCTTCGACTATACCATAATATCATCAATGAACACCACAACAAACTTGTCCAAATACTCCATAAACACCTTGTTCATCATGCTCATGAAATATGCAGGGGCGTTAGTCAGTCCAAACGACATGACCATATACTCGTACAATTCATATCGCGTTGTGAGCGTCGTCTTCGGTATGTCCTTCTCTCGTATCTTCAACTGATGATACCCTGATCGTAAATCGATCTTTGAAAACACTTTCACTCCTTGCAACTGATCAAGCAGATCAATGATCATCGGCAGTGGGTACTTGTTCTTAATCGTCACTTCATTCAAGGCTCGGTAATCAACAACCATCCTCAGGGATTTATCCTTGTTCTCAACCAAAAGCACTGGGGCTCCCAAGGTGACGAACTTCTTCGGATGTATCCTTTTTCCAGTAACTCCTTGATCTGTTTGTTAATTTCCTCCAGATCATTTGCGGGCATCCAATAGGGTCTCTTGGATATTGGTCCTATACCTGGCAACAGCTCTATCAAAAACTCAATGTCTCTATCCGGTGGCATGCCTGGTAACTCCTCCGGGAAAACATCCGGATAGTCTTTCACTACAGGCACTTCCTCCTGAACAACTCTCGTAAGGGCATTCACTTGGCCTCTCCTAGGCACATGCCTAGACACATACTTAATCCTTCTTCCCTCCGGGGTGGTAAGATAAATCGACTTACTAGCACAGTCAATGCTTCCTCCATACTTTGACATCCAGTCCATACCCAATATCACATCCAATCCTTGTGACTCCAAGATAATTAGGTCGGATGGAAAAACATGTGTAGCAATGGTTAAGGGTATCTAGTCACACCATCGGCTAGCCATATACTCTGCTCCGGGTGAACTCACTAAAAGAGGGGTCCTAAGGGTTTGGGTTGGTAGTTTAAACTTATCCACGAATCCCCTTGATATGTATGAATGCGATGCACCAGTATCGAAAAGAACAAGAGCGGTAAATGACTTAACCAAAAACTTACCTATTACCGCGTCCGGCTGCTCTTCAACCTCCTCCACATTAACGTGGTTCACTTGTCCTTTGTTGAATGGATTTGGCTTCTTCCCAGCGGTCCCATTTCCGTTTCCATTCTTTCCTTCAGGGCACTCCGTGGCGTAGTGTCCAGTCTTCCCGCACTTGAAACAAGTAACATGACTTAAGTCCCTTTTAGCGGGTGTGGCTGGATTGGGGCGGTTCTGATTATTATTGGCTCCGTTCCCATTCCCATTCTTAGAACCATTGTGGTTATGCGATCCTCCTCCAGTGTGATTGTGGCCTCCATGGTTATGAACAAGTCCTCCCGAGTTCGGGGTTAGGCGAGGCTTCTGCGGAGCTCCTGAGTTATACTTCCCTAGTCCATACTTTCTCTTGTGGCTCTCAATCTGCTGCTGCTTCCCTTCAATCATAAGGGCCTTATCTACCAACTCCTAGTAGTTGTTGAAGGTTGCTACCATCAACTGCATACTCATCTCATCATTCAGCCCTTCCATGAACTTCTCCTGCTTCGCAGCATCTGTGGCCACATCATCAGGGGCATAGCGTGATAACTTGCTAAACTCATCCACGTACTAAGCCACAGTACGGTTCCCCTGGCATAAGTTGCGAAACTCCCGTTCTTCATCTGCATAGCTCCAGTTGATACATGGGTTGTGCGGAAAGTTTGCTGAAACCGGTCCCACGTGACATTGGCTACAGGAAAAGTGGTTGTGTAATTCTCCCACCATGAGGCTGCTGGTCCATCCAATTGATGTGCGGCAAAGCACACCCTCTCAGCATCGGTGCAACCTGCGGTGGTCAACTCCCTTCCAATACGGCGTAGCCAATCATCATCAACTATAGGCTTGGTGCTACTGGAAAACACCAGCGGCTGTAACCTTAGAAAACGGGCTAAGTTGTCCACTGGCGGCGGGTTGTTGTTGTTGTTGTTGCCCTGGTTCTGAACTAGAAATTGCATCAAGGCATTCTGCTGCTGGATCAACTGGGTGAGCTCCGGTGGGAAAGCAAAACCGGTGTCACGTCTCGGAGGCATCTGATGGGTTTAGATGGAAGAGATTAGAATAGAAAAGAGGTCTAATGAGAAAGCACTACCCATATGCACATGAGACAAACACAATCATTTCACTCAATCAATCAAGCAAGGGCATACAAACGGTCTAGAACTATCGCACAAGTGCTCAACTACTACTGAATACATGGGGGAAATACTACTAATAGTTGGTGGTCATCTAGAAATTTTGATCGGTCGAAGACTCCATGATGTCAACTCCAGCTTCGTCTTCAAAGTCATCATCACTAGGGTCGGAGTCGGTGTCGTCGATGATGATGTAGTTGTCCGGGCAAGTGGAATCATTGTCTTCTTCTCCCGGTGCTGGTCCTCCCATGAATGCTTCGATCTTATTTATCAGGTCGTCATTCTTCTCCAGTAATGTCTTGATTTCCTCCTCATATCCATCGCGAGTAAACTTGAGTTCTTCCTCTAGTTCAATGATCCTAGTCTTCGCTTTCTTCAAGCTCATCATGTCCGCGCACATCTGGTTCTCCTGACGTCGAATGTGCTGGTTTAACTCCTGGATGAAAGCAGCAGTGGATCTATCCTTCCTGGTGCTGATTACTTCCCATTGCTCGTATCGGTGCCCACATATTTGGTAGATAGTGTCTTTAAGCTCCTTGTTGTAAACTTCTCCAATGGGTCCCATGGTAATGTGGGCTGCCATGCTCTTGCCTAGACTCCAGGTGGGTGCTTCGAAAGAAAACTCTATGGGTTTAGAAGTTGGCGAGAACGTCCTTCCTGGAACTTGTACTTGAATCATCCAGCGCTCCTCTTCAGGTAAAGTGGCGTTGTACGTCCCGGTGAAGCTTGGTATTCCAATGTTCAAGTACCTAGTGACTTCTTTCAAGTGGCGTCCAAAAGGTGTGTCTTCATTCGGTTGTGCAAACTTGTTCTTCATATCCGTCATCCTAGAGAGTAGAAAATGGAGAGGACTCAGAAATGAGTAGAGAAGTGTGACCTAGGGTTTGTCTTAGTGGTCGTGTCCTACACTCAGCGTGTACTCTGATACCATCTTGTAGCGACCCGACCTCAGATGGTCAAGTCTCTGTGCTTTAGTGTCATCCCTGGATCGGTAATGCTGACAGACACAGTACTCGAAGGATTTATAACAGAGTAGCAATCACACACTTATTACATCGAATGTCTCAAAAGAGAACTTATTACAATAATATGGCTTAAGGCCATTTAATATGATTACAACGGAAGGCTTGGAAGATAAAGTGAGTCCATCAACTCCAACGGCATAGCTGAGCTGCACGGCAACGACCTAGCGAACCTTACTCCCCGTCTCAAAAGTCTGCAACATGATACGTTGCAGCCTGAAAATGGGTCAGCACATGGAATATGCTGGCAATATAACACAGTAGAACATAAACAGAATAATGCTATCACTACATGCATATTTGGGTGGTGGAAGGCTGTATGGTTATAGTTTTTGCGAAAAGCCAATTTTTCCCTACAACAAAGAAATAGATTTTAATTTAACTATCATGGTGGTCGAAACATCATTGAGAGGGTTCCTCCAACTCAATCCCAATTAAAATGATTAACAACCCAACAATATTAATTAAACATGATGAGATACATGCGATAACCCAAGTACTAGATACTCAAGAATTGTCCATAACCGGGGACACGGCTAACCATGATTAGATTGTACACTCTGCAGAGGTTTGCGCACTTTTCTCCACAAGACTCGATCGCCTCCGTTGCATTTCTCGCACTACATGGTGTTTGAGAAATGGATGACCGAGACACAGTCTTTCAAAAACATTAACTCTCTACTCCGGACAGACCATACCAAACCTACATCCCACTACCTGCTGATCTGCCTCTTCAAGAGCTTCACGTAACTTACTGAACTATGCTAGAGCCCATAATAGCTTGTGGCTGCACACAGAAGTTTCTAGCATGAATCACCTCAGTTCCCTTTGAGCCTGGGTGGCGGTCCATAGGAAGATCACAGCGTACTCCGGGATTTCCAAAAAAAATAGACAACACTGGGTTCCCCAGGTGCCTCAATCCACCCAGATGTTTGATTAAGTTGCCACCTTAAGTTGAACCATTAACTAACACTCACATCTGTCATGGATTTCACTCAAACCCGAACCACGTCTACGAGCATAGCATAGCATAATAATATAAGGAAGCGTAGAAGTAACTCCCAAGGGTTTAAATATAACTGGGTAATACGTTCTACCTCATCAACTACTTCCCAACCCACAAGTTAATGACATCCTATCCATGCAATGTTTGAGGATTGGAACTAATGCATAAAAACTGGGTATGAAAAGAGTATGATCAATGTGTTACTTGCCTTGCTGATGATCCGCGAATCCTAGATACTCGTAGTAACACGCTTCGCACTCCGGGAATTCTATCGCAAGCAAACAATAACATACATAAGTAACAAGCAACGATGCACAAGCAAAACTCCAATAAGAGAGGTTGACCAGAAAGTTCAACTTAAGAATTCCGGTTCACAAAGAGAATCAAATCAAACGGAGCAACGAAATTCAAACGGCGAAAGAAAGAAGCTTCGTTTACTAATCTGGAACTAGGTCAAATTTTACAGTAGCAAAAACTTGTTTGAGTTGGCTAATCGGAAAGAGGGTTTCGAGACGAAACTCCTGGCACTTGAATCGCCTGATTCCGATAAACGAGGGAAAAGATAAACAGAAACTAAGATCGGATCAGAAATCGCGATCAGAAAAATCACGGAATAAATTTGAGAAAAAGAAAAACGAAGAACAGATTAACGAACGAACGTTCGTTATCTGGATCTAAAAGAAGAACGCATTCGTTAAAATGAACGAACGAGTGAACGCTCACTAAATAAATAAACCGAAGAAAAACCGATCTATAAAAAAACGAAAACTATGGTTTTCTAAAAAACCGAACGATTTTCTTTAGAAAACCGGGACGGCGGGGCGGCTACATTGGCTCGGCTCCGGCAGGGCTCCGGTGCGCCGGCGGGGCGGCGTGGGGTGCAGGGCTGCGCCGGGAGGTGGCGGTGGCTCCGGGCGCAGCGCGGGCGGCGACAAGCGGCGGTGCGGGCGGCTGCGGGTGGCGGCTGCAGGCGGCGGCGCGGGAGAGGGCGACTTCGGGCTCCAGGGGGGCCCCAGGGTTGCTTTTAAAGGGGAAAAGGTGGTGGCGGCTCCGACTTGGGGAGGGGGTCGGGCGGCGGCGGCGGCTCGGACTCTCCCGAGTCCGGTGGCGGCACGGGACGGGGAGGCGGTGGCGCGTGCGGGCCGGCCTGGCTCGGCTGGGCTTCGGCCCAGTCGGGCGCCCAGTTTTTTTTTTAAATTCCGCCGGCATAAATAAAATCCTAGAAAAATAAGTAAAAATCTAAAAATGCCAAAACAAATTTTCACTGTCTAAATAAAATATTTAGGATGAGATGAACATTTTCTTGGCCCTAAAATGAAATTTTGAAAACGTGCAATTTTTCTCTAATGCAAGTAAAATCCGAATAAAACCAAATAAAATCAAATAAATGATTTTCATATTTTCCTCCAATATTTCAATTATTTTGGAGAAGTCATATTATCTCCTCTCATTTATTTTACTATGAAATATTTTTTGGAGAGAAAAATAATTAAAATCAAAATCCTCGTTTCATTATTTGATAAAAATCAAATATGAAAACCGGGAAATCCCCAACTCTCTCCGTGGGTCCTTGAGTTGCTTAGGATTTCGAGGATTGCGGAATGGAAAATGCAATAAATCATGATATGCATGGATGGTCTATGTATAACATTCCAAATTGAAAATTTGGGATGTTACAGTAGAATTTTGTATTGTTGTGCATGTGAGGAATAAATCGAATTTGGCTGCACTTAATACATGACAAACATATACAAGTGCTATATTTCGTAGTTCTTGATCATGCTTGGTTTAGATAAATGGGTTTTCCATGTGGCTTGAATTAATCTGATGAATCTGCAATGTGCTTACTTTTCATCAACATATTTTACTGATAGCATGCGAACCCTTACTTAACCTAATGACTAACTATCGTATATGTGTTGAAAGGAAACAATGGGAAGCACTGAGGTTTACAATTGAGGTTAGCACGTGCATGGTCCATTGTCTAATAACACATTATTGTGCAACTGCAGGAACCATTCTAATATTTAGGTTTTTAACAATTTGGTCTTGCACATGTAGGTCCTGCCGTCAGAGGTTTTGACCCACTGTTTGACCCTTTTTGCATATGGGAAAATGAGTTGTCCATTGAGGGAGTCCTGGATTAGGGGGTGCCCGGATAGCCGGACTATACCTTCAGCCGGACTCCTGGACTATGAAGATACAAGATTGAAGACTTCGTCCCGTGTCCGGAAGGGACTTTCCTTGGCGTGGAAGGCAAGCTTGGCGATACGGATATGTAGATCTCCTACCATTGTAACCGACTCTGTGTAACCCTAACCCTCTTCGGTGTCTATATAAACCAGACGGTTTTAGTCCATAGGACAACATAACAATCATACCATAGGCTAGCTTCTAGGGTTTAGCCTCCTTGATCTCGTGGTAGATCTACTCTTGTACTACCCATATCATCAATATTAATCAAGCAGGACGTAGGGTTTTACCTCCATCAAGAGGGCCCGAACCTGGGTAAAACATCGTGTCCCTTGTCTCCTGTTACCATCCGCCTAGACGCACAGTTCGGGAACCCCTACCCGAGATCCTCCGGTTTTGACACCGACATTGGTGCTTTCATTGAGAGTTCCTCTGTGTCGTCACTTTTAGGCCCGATGGCTCCTCCGATCATCAATAGCGATGCAGTCCAGGGTGAGACTTTTCTCCCCGGTCGGATCTTCGTCTTCGGCGGCTTCGCACTGCGGGCCAATTTGCTTGGGTATCTGGAGCAGATCGAAAGCTACGCCCCTGGCCATCAGGTCAGGTTTGGAAAATTAAACTACACGGCTGACGTCCACGGGGACTTGATCTTCGACGGATTCGAGCCACAGCTGAGCGTGCCGCACTGTCACGATGGGCATGATCAAGCTCTGCCGCGAACAGTGCCCTGGAGGCCGCACTCGCGTCGGCTCCGACCTTTAATTCGGAGCCGACTATGCCGATCAAGGATGGGTGGTTGGACGCCGCCTCGGGAGCTGCGATCCGAATGGCGATCGAGCAGAACACCAGCCCCGCACTCCGCAAGGACCGTGACTCCCAGGGGCCAGACTCCTCTCCGGACTCCGAGCCCTCCGCGCCCCTACCGATCAAATCCGATTGGGCGTCGATAATGGAGTTCACCGCCGCGGACATCTTTCAGCACTCGCCCCTCGGCAACATTCTGAAGTCACTAAAGTCTCTTTATCAGGAGAGCCCTGGCCGGACTACGGTGAGCAAGGTTGGGATACGGACGACGAAGAAATTCAAAGCCCACCCACCACCCACTTTGTAGGCACTGTCGATGATTTAACCGACATGCTCAACTTCGACTCCGAAGACATCGACGGTATGGACGCCGATGCAGGAGACGATGAAGAACCAGCGCCTATAGGGCACTGGAAAGCCACCTCGTCGTATGATATATACATGGTGGACACACCAAAAGAAGGAGATGGCGATGGAACAGCGGAGGATGACCCCTCAAAGAAACAGCCTAAGCACCGGCGTCAGCGGCGCCGCTCAATGTCCCGCCAAAGCAAAAACAGTGATTCCGGCACGAGAGATAATAATACTCCGGAGAGTGCCAAAGAAAACCCCCTCCAGCAAGATTCATCACAGGAGGATGGAGAAGCCAGCCCTCATGAGAGAGCGGCAGACAGAGAGGTCGAGGACGATAATTATATGCCTCCCTCCAAAGACGAGGCAAGCCTCGGCGACGACGAATTCGTCGTACCAGAGGATCCTTTCGAGCAAGAGCGTTTTCAACGCAGGCTTATGGCCACTGCAAGCAGCCTCAAGAAAAAGCAGCAACAGCTTAGAGCTGATCAAGATTCGCTAGCTGACAGATGGACTGAAGTCCTTGTGGCCGAAGAGTACGAACTCGAACACCCCTCCAAGAGCTACCCAAAGCGCAGGTTGCTACCTCGATCAGAGGAGGAAGCACCTAAACCTACATCACCAGCACATGATATGGCAGACCGACCACCTCGTGGCCGCGACAGAGAGGCCTCTCGGCCCTCCACTCAAGCCGCACCTCGGCGCCGCTCAAAACATACCAAGGCACGGGAAAATGTGCCAGACCTGCGAGATATATTGGAGGATAAGGCAAGGGAAACAAGATCGATCTATGGATCACGCGGGCGCCCCACGGCACGTGACGATGATCGTCACTCCGGATATAGTAAATCCGGCCGGGCCGAACACAATAGACAAAGCTCGTTTGAGCTACGTCGTGATATAGCCCAATAAAGAGGCACCGCACACACACTATGCTTCACAGATGAAGTAATGGATCATCAAATCCCTGAGGGTTTCAAACCCGTGAACATCGAATCATACGATGGCACAACAGATCCTGCGGCATGGATCAAGGATTATCTCCTTCATATCCACATGGCCCGCGGCGATGATCTACATGCCATCAAATACCTGCCACTCAATCTTAAGGAACCATCTCGGCATTGGCTTAACAGCTTGCCAGCAGAATCAATCGGTTGTTGGGAGGACCTGGAAGCCGCATTCCTCGACAATTTCCAGGGCACCTATGTGCGACCACCAGACGCTGATGACCTAAGCCACATAATTCAGCAGCCAGAGGAATCGGCCAGGAAATTCTTGACACGGTTCCTAACAAAGAAAAACCAAATAGTCGACTGTCCGGATGCAGAGGCCCTAGCAGCTTTCAAGCATAACATCCGTGACGAGTGGCTTGCCCGGCACCTTGGACATGAAAAGCCGAAATCTATGGCAGCCCTCACGACACTCATGACCAGCTTTTGCGCGGGTGAAGACAGCTGGCTTGCTCGTAGCAACAACATGACCAAGAACCCTGGTAATTCGGATACCAGAGATAGTAGTGGCAGGTCGCGTCGCAACAAGCAAAAGCGCCGCATTAGCGGCGACAATGCTGAGGATACGACAATTAATGCCGGATTCAGAGGCTATAAAGCCGGTCAGCGGAAAAAGCCATTCAAAAGAAATACTCAGGGCCCGTCCAGTTTGGACTGAATACTCGACCGCTTGTGCCAGATACATGGCACCCGCGAAAAGCCAGCCAATCACACCAAAAGGGATTGTTGGGTGTTCAAGCAGGCGGGTAAGTTAAATGCCGAAAATAAAGACAAGGGGCTGCATAGCGATGACGACGAAGAGCCCCGGCCGCTGAACAACAACGGACAGAAGGGTTTTCCCCCACAAGTGCGGACGGTGAACATGATATACGCAACCCCCCCAAGAGGGAGTGGAAGCGCGCGTTAAGGGACGTATATGCGATGGAGCCAGTCGCCCCAAAGTTCAACCCATGGTCTTCCTGCCCGATCACCTTTGACCGAAGGGACCACCCCACTAGCATCCATCATGGCGGATTTGCCGCATTGGTTCTAGACCCAATTATCGACGGATTTCATCTCACAAGAGTCATTATGGACGGCGGCAGCAGCCTGAACCTGCTTTACCAGGATACAGTGCAGAAAATGGGCATAGATCCCTCGAGGATTAAGCCCACCAAAATGACCTTTAAAGGCGTCATACCAGGTGTAGAGGCCAACTGTACAGGCTCAGTTACACTTGAAGTGGTCTTCGGATCTCCGGATAATTTCCGAAGCAAGGAGTTAATCTTTGACATAGTCCCGTTCCGCAGCGGCTATCACGCACTGCTCGGTCAAACCGCATTTGCAAAGTTCAATGCGGTACCGCACTACACATACCTTAAGCTCAAGATGCCAGGCCCTCGAGGAGTAATCACGGTCAATGGAAACACCGAACGCTCCCTCCAAACAGAGGAGCACACGGCGGCCCTCGCAGCGGAAGTACAAAGCAGCCTCTCAAGGCAGTTCCTCAGTCCGGCCATTAAACGTCCGGACACCATTAAGCGCGCCCGGAGTAACCTACAACAAGACCGCCTGGCATGTTCCGAGCAGGCGTAGCAATGCGGCCCCAACCCCAGCCCTCGCGAACACACGAAATTAGTGCTCCGCGTACATAACTACGCCCTTGAAATACCATGGGCACAGGGGGAGGGGCACCATCACGGCACGCCCAAAACATGGCCTAAACCGTACTAGGGGTTGCCGATTTATTTTTTTCTTACTTTTAGGACTCCATTCTTCGGAAGGCCTGTCCGACAGTACAATTGCCGCACAAACGATACAAGAACCAGGGACGCAGTCAAGCCATGCCGCAGTACGGAACCCCCAGGTGGTCTCTATTACGAGCAGTATAACTGTTTCGCATACAATTCCGCAGCCTGCCCCTGGACCGGACATGTTAAATAGTCCAACCTTTTGCTTATCGCGTTATTTGTATCATTCTGCCTTGATCGCAGACTTTTTAATAAACAATGCATAGCTTTTATCTCTTTTTGCATTCATCTTTTTATGAATATATGTTCATTAATGACATATTGCAACCATACACCTTGGTACGACCAATACGCCAGGGGCTTAAGTACCCCTCAATATGGTGTGAAAAGTCCGAACACTTTAACAAGTGCGGCACCCCGAACTTATAGCATTATATGCATCGGCTCCAAATCATGTCTTGGGTCAATAGTTGGGTTTGCCCGGCTCCTATGTTTTGGTGCCTTACGTTCCGCTATATCGGCTAAGGCAGCACTAGGAGAACTACTGCGATTGTGCCCCAGTTGAGCTGGGCTGAGCACCTCAGTAGAGAAAGCTAAAACTGACTGTCATGATGAAGCGAGAGCTGGTCGCTGTTCGAGAGGTTTTTCGAGTCCCTAAAGACTTATGCCGCTTAGATCGAGGAGTTGGCTTTGTCCGACCAAGGCGTGGATAGCGCCCCAAACTCTGTCTTATGAATACTAGGGGCTTCGCCGAAATTTAAAATTATAGAATTCTATGGCTAAGTGAGAGTGTTCAAGCATTATAGTCCGATTGCCTTGTTCGTTGTGCTGAGCGCCTTCCTCGAAGGACCCAAACATGGGAAAAAGAGCGCTCAGGTTTATCCCGAACACCCCAGCACTAGTGGCATGGGGGCAGAAGCCGACGACTTGCCATCTCTCAAATTTGATAAACGGCCGCACAGAATGTAATATTTTAAATTCAAAAAGCATTGCTTAAGCGCATATGAACAAGTTTTCAGCGCACAGGACAAAACGAGCAAGTTTCACTCAAAAATTACATCCCTGGAACATTCATCCGCCATAAGGCGGGCACCCTTCAGAACGTCCTTATAATAATTCTCGGGCTTGCGATGCTCCTTCCCCGGCGGTGGCCCGTCCTTCACAAGCTTCTCACCATCCAGCTTGCCCACCTTAGCGCGGGCAAGGGCCCTACGGGCACCTTCGATGCAGACAGAGCTCTTGATGACTTCGAGCCTTGGACAGGCCTCCACCAGTCGCCGCACCAGCCAGAAGTAGCTCCCAGGCAGAGCCTCTCTAGGCCATAGCCGAACTATGAGGCCCTTCATGGCCTGTTCGGCCACCTTGTGGAGCTCGACCAGCTGCTTCAGCTGGTCGCTCAGGGGCACAGGGTGTTCGGCCTCAGCATACTGAGACCAGAACACCTTCTCCGTCGATCTACCCACCTCGGATCGGTAGAATGCGGCGGCATCGGACACGCTACGGGGAAGATCTGCGAATGCTCCTAGAGAGCTCCGGATTCGGGTAAGTAACAAGAAGCTCACTTTTACATGTTTGCTTTGCATAAAGAATGCCTTACCCGCCGCTATCTTTTTCACTGCATCCAACTCCTGGAGGGCCTTCTGGGATTCGGCCTTGGCAGACTTGGCATTTTCAATAGCCGCCGCGAGCTCGAACGCTCGCGTCCTTGAGTCAAGCTCCAAACTCTCATGTTTTTCCATGAGAGCCTGGAGCTCTTGCCGTACCTCGCCAACTTGCGCCTCATATTTCTCCCGCTCGATGCGCTCCGTGGCCGCTCTCTTCTCGGCCTCGGCCAGCGCTTGCTTGAGGGTCGCCACCTCAGTTGTGGCCCCTACAATAGCCATGTTAATCCTGTCATCTTTTTGCAATTGCACTCTTATATTTTTTGTTTTTTCTATAAGGTATCTCTTACCTTCTTTCTCCTCGAGCTGCCGCTTGGCAAGGCCGAGCTCTTGCTCGGACCGCTCGAGGTCCTGCTTCAGCATGCCCACCTCCGCAGTCAGTGCGGCGGTCGCTAGCAGCGAAGCCTGCATACACATATTGACTCATTTTTTGTTAGACTCCTACGAATTTTATTAGATCCTCTATTCGACTTTTCTTTCCGAACGCCAAACAGAGCATCAGGGGCTACTGTCTATGTGGTAATAATTTTACATATTATTTCGTTACCTCGAAGCCTGTTAGAAGGCTGGCACAAGCTTCAGTCAGTCCGCTCTCAGCAGACTGAACCTTCTGGATCACCGCACTCATAATAGTGCGGTGCTCCTCGTCGATGGAGGCGCCGTTAAGCACCTCCAGCAGATTGTCCGGCGCCTCCGGTTGGACGGGGGCCACCGGCTCAGTAGGCTTACTCCTCTTGAAAGGAGTTCGCCTACCGCACTCCAGAACTGTTGAAGATTCCGACGCGGTGTCCGGCTCAAAGCCGGACTTGGAGCCCTGCGGGGTCTTATCCCCTTTACTCCTGGAGTCCGGGAAGTTGCCTTGTGGCGCCTCCAGGACCACCCCCTCCTGTCTTGGAACCTGTTGGGACAACACTTCGGCATCGTCCGTAGGGCGGGGGGAGGTAGCCGTCGGAAGTGAATTCACATCCGATGAATCCAGGAAGCCGCTCGACGACTTGTCGAGCCCGGCCTTGGACGGACTGCATAATCGTATTCGACATAAGGAAAGGATGTGCAATAAAGGAATACTATGAATTACTCGGGTGTCCGGATGCTTACGGTTCCGCCAGACGCTTGGCCCTGTGCGGCCACTCCTCTTCGTCGTCGTCGGCGTCGGTAGGGTAGTCCGTAGGAAGGGTCTTCCCCTTCTTGGACCCTTCGGCCTACCCGGTCGGGGCGGCCTTCCTTTTCTTTGCTCCCCCCCGCTGGAGGGGGAGAGGTTTCTTCTTCCTCCTCGTTTTCACGGAGGAGTGCGTCTCGGATTCATCGGATGATGAATCCGACACCTCCAGGCGCCGGGCACTCTTTCGAGTCCGTGTGGCCTTCTTCTTGGCCTTCTTCTCTGGAACCACATAAGGTGCCAGAGCCAGCAGCTTCGCTAAGTGAGCATCGGCTAGGTCTTCGGGCAAAGGGGCCGGACAGTCGATCTGTCCGGACTTCGCCTGCCAATCCTGTCAAAGGAAAGGGAGATTAGATCCCGCATAGAGTCAAACTATGGAAAACTAATATCCTGTAAAAGGTAAAAATAGCTTACCGCACTAGCGTGACGCTGTGTTCTGAATCCGCGGTCCTCGGAAGCGGATGCGGGAGCCTCGACGCCTTTGAATAGCACCTTCCAGGCATCTTCGTATGTCGTGTCGAAGAGCCTGTTCAGGGTTTGGTGCTGCGTCGGGTCGAACTCCCACAAATTGAAAGCCCATTGTTGACACGGGAGGATCCGGCGGATGAGCATAACCTGGACTACATTGACAAGCTTGAGCTGCTTGTTCACTAGGGTTTGGATGCATTTTTGCAGTCCGGTTACCTCTCCTTTGTTGCCCCACGACAGGCCCGTCTCTTTCCAAGACGTGAGCCGCGTAGGGGGTCCGGACCGGAACTCGGGGGCTGCGACCCATTCAGGGTCGCGCGGCTCGGTGATGTAAAACCACCCCGATTGCCACCCCTTCAGGGTCTCCACAAAGAAACCCTCGAGCCATAGGACGTTGGCCATCTTGCCCGCCATGGCACCTCCGCACTCCGCCTGGTTGCCGCGCACCACCTTCGGCTTGACGTTGAAGGTCTTGAGCCATAGGCCGAAATGGGGGCGGATGCAGAGGAAAGCCTCGCACACGACGATAACCACCGAGATGTTGAGGACGAAGTTCGGGGCCAGATCGTGGAAATCCAGGCCGTAGTAGAACATGAGCCCTGGGATGAATGGGTGGAGAGGAAAGCCCAATCCACGGAGGAAGTGGGGAAGGAAAACTACCCTCTCATGGGGCCTTGGGGTGGGGAGGACCTTCCCCTCTTCGGGGAGCCGGTGCGCGATGTTGTTGGACAAGTATCCGGCCTTCCTCAGTTTTTTGATGTGCCCCTCCGTGACGGAGGAGATCATCCACTTGCCTCCCGCTCCGGACATGGCTGGAGAAGGTCGAGGTGGGAAGTGCGGACTTGGGCGCTGGAGCTCGAGTGCTTGGAAGATGGATAGGCAAAGGAGGAAGAAGGCGTAGGTAGAAAGGTGGATCCTTATCCCCTTATATGGGCGGATGCGGCTATGCGCCCCCACCAGCCTGATAAAACTCGCTTATCTCCCAAGCACCGTAATCAATGGTGCGGTTGGGTTACCCACGTTCGTATTGATGAGAATCCCGTAAATAAAGGGGACACGATCTCTACTTTGACAAGACGTGCCAAGGAAACCGCCTCGCAAAACGCGCTGAGGTGGGGGAGTAAAAACAATTCGAATAAAGGCTTGGCCGTGGTGTGATGTCACGCTATGGAATACGTCGGCAGATTAGATTTGTGTAAATATTATTCTCTCTATGGCAATATGTGGAAACTTATTTTGCAGAGCCGGACACTGTCTTTTGCGTTCAAAATCTTCTATGAAATACTTGGAGGAGGAACCCGCCTTGCAATGCCGAAGACAATCTGCGCGCCGGACTCGTCGTCATTGAAACCTGGTTCAGGGGCTACTGAGGGAGTCCTGGATTAGGGGGTGTCCGGATAGCCGGACTATACCTTCAGCCGGACTCCTGGACTATGAAGATACAAGATTGAAGACTTCGTCCCGTGTCCGGAAGGGACTTTCCTTGGAGTGGAAGGCAAGCTTGGTGATACGGATATGTAAATCTCCTACCATTGTAACCGACTCTGTGTAACCCTAACCCTCTTCGGTGTCTATATAAACCGGAGGGTTTCAGTCTGTAGGACAACATAACAATCATACCATAGGCTAGCTTCTAGGGTTTAGCCTCCTTGATCTCGTGGTAGATCTACTTTTGTACTACCCATATCATCAATATTAATCAAGCAGGACGTAGGGTTTTACCTCCATCAAGAGGGCCCGAACCTGGGTAAAACATCGTGTCCCTTGTCTCCTGTTACCATCCGCCTAGACGCACAGTTCGGGACCCCCTACCCGAGATCCGCCGGTTTTGACACCGACATCCATGAATATCAATCAAATCAAGAAACTCAGAAATATTGCTAGGATAAATAAATTAGCGACAAAAAACTACAAGATCTTTGTCTGCACAATGAAAAAGACATCAGTTCGCTATAAGATGGTACTAACTATTATACCTTGACTTTTTTATTCCTTTGTCCCATTTCCAATATAGAGAAGATATTTATGCACATCCTTGTTTTCAGGCATTCCAACAGCAGTTCACTAATGATTACCCCTCAAACCACCTCTATGGTCAGGAGGGCAAGGAAGGTTTTCATACAACACCCACGGTTCAATATTGAAGTGTTCCTGAAGAGGGCGAAAGACGGATGATCAATCATCCACAAGCACTGGCCTAAAGTTGCAAAGACCTTCAACATGAATGAAGGCTCAATATTCGCCTTCCGCTTCAGCAGTTTTCCAGATGAGATGCATCTGTCTATATACCGTCTATGATGCTAATTTTGAAAGGTTCTACATGTTGCATGTGAAACTTGGTGCTGGTGCAGTTGTGTAATGGGGTAGCTGAGTGCTGAAGCTATATCATGTTGTACTCTGATGTATTTCAATTATGAAATTCTGCTTCCTTAATATGGAAACGAAATATATTATGTGGTTAATATGAATGTCAATTAGATTAATAAGTGGATTTTTAATAATAGGGCAATTAGCCTGCTAATGGCAAATTAGCCTGCTAATTTGGTTTTGCTATTGCAAACGGTTATTGAAAAAATACT
Source organism: Aegilops umbellulata (assembly GCA_032464435.1). Classification (NCBI taxonomy): domain Eukaryota; kingdom Viridiplantae; phylum Streptophyta; class Magnoliopsida; order Poales; family Poaceae; genus Aegilops; species Aegilops umbellulata. The sequence continues at coordinate 601,491,195 of CP136058.1, forward strand.
GTGGGCGATGACCTCTGGCAACGCACATGGTTTCTAGGAATAAACCGTGTTGGATCAATAGACAATCACACACGACTTTCTCTTGAAAACTGTTTGGGTTAGGCCACCTTGCGCAACGTTTACCACATAAAAACTATGTGTGATGGATAGCCTTCTCCACAAAGTTTCTTCTACGGACCATGTGTGATACATTCAATAACACAGATGGTTTAACGGGAAAATTGTGTGTGATGTACCTATGAACGGAAACGTTTTCCTTGGAGCGACTGTGTGGGATGTACATACGAACGGAAATGTTTAGCGGGGACTGACTGTGTGGGATGTACTTGTGACCGGAAAAAATTTCGCCTATATAATTGTATTTTTAGCTCTACTGTATGTATTTCCGTATTTGAGCGCTCGCCGGTCGCACACGACCTCATTTTGCCGAGCGTGTGTGCCAGGAGGGCATATCCCCAACGGTTCCTGGGTCGTGTGGGAAGGACCCCCTTATCGCCCACACTCACTAGGCGACGGTTCCAAATGACATTGCGGAAAGGGGTTAAAAACCGTTTGTATAACACCGACGCGTACCAGTGGTTGTTCCATTGTGTACTAAAACACACACCTCTCTATACATATGTTTGGGCCACACGCATGTAGTGGTTGTCTTCAGGGACTAGCTACTTGCATCATTATTGGCGAGCTAGCCCGGGGTCGCATGGACGACCATCACTTTGAAAAAAAACAAGAGAGAGGTTGTACGGCCAAGGTGGATTATTCTTGGTCCGTTTTACGATCCATCTTGGTGAGATATGCCTCTCTAGCCCGCCGACTGAAAGTGTGTGTGTGGGGGGGGTGCTACTTCGCACTTTGCTAGGTGAACCTCGGTTGGGGGGCATGCATTCATAGCTTAGGATTCCCTTCGTGCCGACACGAGGGGGGGCTGCTAGCTACTTCGCACTTAGCTAGGTAAACTTTGGTTGGGGGGAGGGGCATGCATTCATAGCTTAGGATTCCCTTTGTGCCGACACTAGGGAGGGGTCTGCTAGCTACTTCGCACCTTTGCTAGGTGAACCTCGGATGGGGGGGAGGGGGCATGCATTAATAGCTTAGGATTCCCTTCGTGCCGACACGAGGGGGGGTGGGGGCAAGCAATACCATGCGCTTTGCGATATAGGTGCCACATCGAAGTTGCATTTGGTATTTGAAAATCAAACCACCCTTTTCATACATAAATTTGGTCCACATGCAAGTGTGTTCATGTTCTGACCCTCTCCCGCGTCATTTTTCGCCAAATTTATGAACATTAGACAAGTCGGATGACGCAACAGACATGGTTCACTCAAACTAACTGTGTGCAACAGACACGGTTCACTCAAACTAACCGCATAGTACATTGGGCTCCATGAGGCTCCCCCTCTCAAAAATATCTGACCGCCTCGAGGGTTTTTCTGTTTCATAACACACGGTTGTTATCTCCGGACCGTATGCGATGTTTCTTGTTCCCAATCCCGCCTGCATCCCTCAAAAATATCTACCCGCCTCGATGGTTTTTCTGTTTCATAACACACAGTTGTTACCGGACAGTGTATGATGCACCATCATCAAATTTTTCAATAGCCAAGGCCTTTCACTCCCGCGTTTGACTCCCGCGTAGTAAAATTTTCAGTACCCGTGTCATTTCCTCAAACACCCTCGCCCCCTCCACACACGCACACACACACACCAAAACCTCCTCGGGCGTGCGCGCGCACACACACCCCTCCCTCACTTGAAACCCTAGAAAGGTCCCCACCGCTGCAAGGCCTCTATTGTCAACATCTTCCGGTTTGCCCGTGCATCTTACCCACCGATCTCCATACATAGGCCGCCCTGAGTTTCTTAGATGACGCCTGCCAAACGCCCCCTTTCCCACAGATCCCAATCCTCCACTCCAGAGCGTCGCAGCCTAAGCCCGGCTACGCTTTCCATGGAGCACATGGAGCGACTGGCCCAAGAGAGGTGTATCGCGGTCTCTTCGCCCGACGTCGCTGAGGAAGCTGATGACCATTACTAGCGGCAGGCACTCAAGCAGCGGGCTACAGTATGCAGGTATGTCTCAAACGCCGGCTACGACATCGAGGTCATCGACAGCGTTGGCCCAAGGCGGGCTATGTCACAAGTTAAGTGTCCCACCCCAACCCCTCGGGTTCAACCACCGTCGATCTCATCCATGGCCCCGCCGCTGATCTCCTCTGGCTCGCTGTCAACAATTTGCCATCCTACATCGCCATTGAGCCCCTTTTGTCATTTTTCAAGGACATGTTCTGCAACGCTATCTTGGGATCCACAGCTTCCAAGTCAGACCTCATCGATGGCGACCACGAGGAGGGCACCCTCTCCGGCTCTTCCAAGGGGAAAGAGCCCATCTGCTCTTCCAAGGGGAACGCGCCCGTCTGCGACATCAGGGAGGGCACCCTACAACAGTGCTCTTCCAAGGGAAAGGAGCCCATCTGCGACAACATGGAGCGCATCCAGGGTCCGTGCTCTTCCCACGGGAATGAGCCCATCCGTGAGAAGTGAGGAAACCCATGATTTGTTTTGCCATGCCTCTTCACAGGGGGAAACCCGTGATTTGTTTTGTCAAGTCCCTTTTGTAGTGTAGTGTGAATATGTCTAGTTTTAATTGCTATCTGATAGTTTGCAGTATGCCTTGTTTATTTCAGTTGTTCACAATCTGATGCACTATATGTGCAATTATTTACAGTGCATTACATTTCATCAATCTAGTTTTAAACATACCGATAGGAATGCATATATTTGCTTGCTGTTAAGCCTCTTATAGCTAGCATATGCCTCTTTTAAAGTTTTTTTATTGTTCGGTTGTTTGTAATTAGCATATGTCCAGTTTCAAATGCTATCTTTGGTTGTTCACATTATGCCTAGTTTATTCCAGTTATTCACAAGGTGATGTTCTATATGTGCAAGTATGAACTATGCAGTTCAATTTCATGAGTACCAGTTTCAACAATACCACTATGAATGACTACATTTGGTTGCTGCATCTTGTAGTTAACACGCATTTCCATTTTTATTTAACAATAACCAGTGTACTTAGACCGGCATGATACCAGTTTGAATGACTATGTTTGCTTGTTGTTAAATGTTAGGCCTGTTGAAGTTAACACACCTTTCCACTTGTTTTTCTTTACTAGCGTGCTTAAACCTGCACACTGAAGCTATCTTTTGGAGATTATTTTGTCTGCCATGGATAATTTTGGTTGATGTTTAGCCTGTTTAGCTTAACATGCTTCTCGATGTACCTACACAGCACAATTTTGGGAACGACTGATGTTTTCCATCGAGGTTGGTTTCGTCCCATGGCTTATATATCCTCACTGTTCAGGATATCAGTAACTGGTATCATATAGGCCGGGGGCTGATAAGGGACTAATCGGTGAATCTGACTTTTCACTAAATATATCTGCAAGCCATTTATCGTTAGGTTAACTAGGGCCATATGTAATATATCTAAGGCTACATAGCAACATGCACTGTACTTAATGTCTAAATATGCAATCCTAGGCTACATAGCAACAAGGAAGAGTGTTACATTAATGTTCTGATGATGTCTGGATATACGTAGAAGAGCAGCCGCAACAACAACAGCACAGCCATGTTTGGATACTCAACTTAGCTAGAGGTTAGAGTTGGTTTCTAGCTCATGACTAACCCTGAACTAACTACATCCAAAGAGTTGTTTGGATGGCAGGGTTAGATTGACAATAAATGCACTAGGAGAACTAGCTCCAATTGGCACCTCTTGGGTTGGATAGTTTTTTTGGGTGGGTTATAGATGCAACTAGCTCAAACTAGCCCTCATGTTTAGATATAATTTAGGGCTATATGATCCCGAACTAGCTCAAACTAACTGTAACCCATGGATACAGCAGCCGTTAATCAGCCGATAATTTGTAAGAATGCAATAAACTCCTCCTGGCCAATAATATAATATGTTAATTCATCAAATATGTGAGTATATTGGATGTTATAAGATAATATAAAAGAGTGTTGTACTACATCATTGTGCATTTTTTGTTTAGCTTCTAATATTAACTTGGTGCTTTTAGGTACATATGTCATTGGTAAAGATCCGCGCTTCGACCCTTTCTGCGTATGGGGCAATGAGATATCGATGAACCAGCATCAAGTGAGGAAGCTAGTAAATTTTGTTAGTAAAATGGGTCCAAAGATGGCAATTAAACTATTTGTTTACACTTTATCCAAGACAACAGCGAACTGCAGGATGGTAAGTAAGAACTCTGCAGCCTTCTTTTTTCTACCCATAATGAGTTGTGTTAGATGATAATGTCTGAATCTTTTTCCTTTATAGTGGTTGCCAAAGCAGTTTACTCAAGATTACCTCTCAAACTACATGATTGGTTAGCATGCAAAGGTTAAAGTATTTCTACCACAACATGATGATTATCTAGATGTTTTCATGAAGACCGTGAAGGATGGGCGGTCGGCCATCACAAGGGGTTGGACTAGATTCGTGCGTGCCTTCTGCATGGAGGAGGGCACAATATGGGCATTCCGCTTCACCTTGTTCAGCAACCAAAATGTATTTCACCTCTTTATTTACCGGCTTTAATAGTACAAGTATACAACTGTGGTTCATCATTCTTTATTTGGTTCTTATGTAATTCTTGAACATATGTACCTATGAATCAAATAATACATTGGTTGTTTGAACCTGATGGATACGAATAAAGCTATAGCATACATTCAAATTCGAATTCAAATCCGGTACAATTTGAAATAGCAGAAATTAAATTACGGTGAAATTACGCTCTCCATGTCATTATGGCACACATGGTTGGTAAAACACAAATGTTTGCGATATACACCATAATCCGAGACGGTTCACAGAGAGGAAACGTGTGCAAGCATGCACACAGTTGCCGTTTGCAAAGTGTGTGCGATGTCAGACAATATCACAAACGGTGCACGCAAACTAAACGTTTGTGATAGTAGCCTTATCATACACGATTCACAACCATGAACTGTTTCTGATGAAGTATGCATCGTAAACGTTGTACCACAGAATAGCGTTTGCGATAGTTGTCGTGTCTGACAATGTTACGACGGTCCGAAGTTTTGTAATCCTATCTTACACTTGTATGACGATTAGCTAATATTCTTAATTAGTTATCGCATACGGTCTGCTACAAGCGAATGTGTGTGATTTTATGCTTATCATACACGTTCTATAATAGTGAACCATTTGTGATGGGTCGCGCATCGTAAACGTAGCACCACAGAATACCGACTGCGATGGCAATGCGAGCACGAACGAGTAGGAGTAATGTATATGCATTGTGGCTCCCTATCCCTGAGGGTTTCTGGGTCGTGTGGGAAAGACCCCCCTATTGCCCACACTCACTTGGCGATGGTTCCAAATGCCGTCGCAGAAAGGGGTTAAAAATCGTTTGTATAGCACCGACGCGTACCAGTGTCAATTCAAAAATGCAATAAAATCCAGAAAAAGAAAATTGGCAAAAACCAGGGTATCATAGATATCCACACAATGATCAATATATAAGCATGACGTCTAAGATTAGTAGACCGACTCCTGCCTTCATCTACTAACATCGACCGCTATCCAGCATGCATCTAGTGTACTAAGTTCATGGAGAAATGGAGTAATGCAATAAGAAGGATGATATGATGTAGATGGGATCTATTCATGTAGGAATAGCCCCCATCTTGTTATCCTTAATAGCAACGATACAGGCGTGTCTTGTGATGACCCACAAGTATAGGGTATCAATCATAGTCCTTTCGATAGGTAAGAGTGTCAAACCCAACGAGGAGCAGAAGGAAATGACAAGTGGTTTTCAGCAAGGTATTTTCTGCAAGCACTAAAATTGTTGGTAACAGATAGTTTGATAGCAAGATAATCTGTAACAAGCAAGTGATGGTAACAGTAAATAAAGTGCAGCAAGGTAGCACAATTCTTTTGTGGCAAAGGACAGGGCAAAAATGTCTCTTATGATAAGCAAAGCGTTCTTGAGGGTACACGGGAATTTCATCTAGTCACTTTCTTCATGTTGGTTTGATTCGTGTTTGCTACTCTGATAATTTGATATGTGGGTGGACCGGTGCTTAGGTGTTGTTCTTACTTGAAAAAACCTCCTACTTATGATTACCCTCGCACGCATCCGCAACTACGAGAAAAGTATTAAGATAAAATCTAACCATAACATTAAACTTTTGGATCCAAATCGGTCCCTTGCGAAGGAGCGCATAAACTAGTGTTTAAGCTTCTGTCACTCTAGCAACCCATCATCTAATAAATACTCCACAATGCATTCCCTTAGGCCCAAATATGGTGAAGTGTCAAGTAGTCGACGTTCACATGACACCACTAAGGGAATCACAACATACATATCATCAAAATATCAAACACATATCCAGTTCACATGATTACTTGCAACAAGATTTGTCCCGTGACCTCAAGAACAAAAGTAACTACTTTCAAATGATAATCATGCTCAAGGTCAGAGGGGTATTAAATAGCATAATGGATTTGGACATATAATCTTCCACCAAATAAATCATATAGTAATCAACTACAAGATGTAATGAACACTACTAGTCACCCACAAGTACCAATGTGAGGTTCCGATACAAAGATTGAACACAAGAGATGAACTAGGGTTTGAGAGGAGATGGTGTTGTTTAAGATGTTTATGGAGATTGCCCTCCCCAAGATGGGAGAGTTGTTGGTCATAACAATGACGTTGATTTCCCTCTCTGGGAGGGAAGTTCCCGCGACGGAATCGCTCCGCCGGAGGGCAAAAGTGCTCCTGCCCAAGTTCCGCCTCGAGACGGCAGAACTTCATCCCGAAAGTCCTCTCCTTCTTTTTCCTAGGTCAAAATGACTTATATAACAGAAGATGGGCACCAAAGGTGGGCCGAGGAGGGCACTGATACGTCTCCAACGTATCTATAATTTTTGATTGTTCCATGCTGTTATATTATCATTCTTGGATGTTTTATAATCATTTTATAGTCATTTTATATCATTCTTTGGGACTAACCTTTTGACATAGTGCCAAGTGCCAGTTGCTGTTTTTTGCATGTTTTTTTTACATCGCAGGAAATCAATATCAAACGGAGTCCAAACACCGCGAAACTTTTTATGGATTTTTTATGGACTAGAAGACCACCAATGGGCGAGAGCAGCACCTGGGGGGGTGCCGCGAGGGGGGAGCAACCCACCAGGGTGCGCCTGGGGGCCCAGGCGCGCCCACGTGGGTTGTGCCCACCTCGGTGGCCTCCCGCACCCCCTCTTTACCCTTTAAATTCCCAAAAATTCAAAAAACCCTCGGGGTTAACCTATGTGTTTAATCTCTCTTTCTCTCTCATGTTCTTGAGATGTCACTGTCAGTGTAAAAACCGGCGGATCTCGGGTAGGGGGTCCCAAACTGTGCGTCTAGGCGGATGGTAACAGGAGACGGGGGACACGATGTTTTTACCCAGGTTCGGGACCTCTCGATGGAGGTAAAACACTACTCCTGCTTGATTGATCTTGATGATATGAGTATTACAAGAGTTGATCTGCCACGAGATCGAAGAGGCTAAACCCTAGAAGCTAGCCTATGGTATGATTGTTGTTCTTGGTCCTACGGACTAAACCCTCCGGTTTATATAGACACCGGAGGGGGCTAGGGTTACACATAGTCGGTTACAAGGAAGGAGATCTACATATCCGTATTGCCAAGCTTGCCTTCCACGCCAAGGAGAGTCCCATCCGGACACGGGACGAAGTCTTCAATCTTGTATCTTCATAGTCCAACAGTCCGGCCAAAGGATATAGTCCGGCTGTCCGGATACCCCCTAATCCAGGACTCCCACAGTATCCCCTGAACCAGGCTTCAATGACGATGAGTCCGGCGCGCAGATTGTCTTCGGCATTGCAAGGCGGGTTCCTCCTCCGAATACTTCATAGAATATTTTGAACACGAGGATCGTGTCCGGCTCTGCAAAACAAGTTCCACGTACCACCGTAGAGAGAATAATATTTCCACAAATCTAATCTGCTGATGTACCCCATAGTGTGACATCACACCATAGCCATGTATTTATTCGAATCGTTTTTCATAACCAATCTCAGCGCGTTTCACGAGGCGGTTTCTTTGGCACGTCTTGTCGAAGCAGAGATCGTGTCCCCTTATCACGGGATTCCCATCAATACGGCCGTGGGTAATCCAATCGTGCCCGTTGGTATGACCCCTCGATTGAAGGCAAGTCCCAAACGGTCACGAGGAGTGCACTTGGTATTCAGCCTCTTTATAAAGAGACCAAGGCCTATTCTTTTCCCTCTCGATCTTAATCGAATCCACCTCCCGCCTCGAGTTCCAACACCCAAAGCCCAGGTTTAGGCGATGCGGACCTCCGATTATGTCCGGATCCAACCTTCAAGGTCGGTGGATGCCTTCCTCCATCACGGAGGAAGACGTAAAAAAGCTAAGGGAGGCCAGATACTTGACTGGCGAAATCCCGCATAGGCTGCCTGCTCAAGGGTAGGTTATTCCCACTCCTAAGCCCGGTGAGAGCATCGTGGTCGTATCTCACTTCCTCCGAGGGCTAGGTTTCACGCCAGATCCCTTCTTGAGGGGGCTTATGTTCTATTACGGGCTGGATTTCCACGATTTAGCTCTGGAGTCTATCCTCCACATCTCATCGTTCATCATCGTGTGTGAAGCTTTCCTCCGTATTACCCCTCAATTCGGACTGTGGCTCAAGACCTTCAAAATGGAGCCGAAGATGATCGAGAGGCGGCACGCAGAGTGCAGAGGCGCCGTAATAAGCAAAAACGCCGACGCTCCATGGCCCGAGGGCTCTTTCCAGGAGGTGTCCAGCTTATGGCAACAAGAGTGGTTTTATATCACAGCTCCTAGGGGTACCAAGTGGGTGGCTCCCTCTGCCTTTCGCTTGGTTTCCCCGCCACGACTAACGTCATGGGTCAACAAGGGGCTGGACTGGGGATCTGTAAAGGATGTGCCCACATTGCGGAGCCGCATCCGAGATCTCCTTGAGAGTGATATCAGTCTGCTCATGGTAATGCAAGTCATGTTAATTCACCGAGTCCTGCCCTGCAAACGTCGTCCCATCTGCATGTGGGAGTTCAACCCGGAGGGACCGTGAGCTATTCAACACTTCCTCGGCATGACGCCCGAGGAGATGTACAAATTGTTCTTCGCACCACAAATAATGTGTCCGGACACCACTGAGGATGCAGGTCTGAGCTGCAATCGCCCGGATACCCAAGTAAGTAGCCCCGCATCCGAACACACTGTCCGTTTATTTATCCCAACGTCACCCTAAAAAAGCTTCTCTTTGACCAGGATTGGATAGCGAAGGCGAAGTTGATCAGGTGTTCGGCCCCCCTCCCTGAGACCTCACCAAATCCCGTGCTAACCAGGATGCTGGAGATCGCGCCTTATCAAGCGCCCTCAGGAGAAGATAGAGGGGGGAACAAGGCGGCTAGCGCCTCCGCGAAGGAGGTTAACCGGGGAGGAGGAACTGAAACTTCCTCTCCCCAGGGAAGGAAGAGGGCCGCCTCCGAGGACCCGGAGACTATGATCTCCAAACGGGGGAAGAAATCTTCGCCGAAGGGTCCTGCCCAGGGGATACCCCGGCCGCACTATGCTCTCAAGGGGATCAGCCCTCCACCGAGCTGTAAGTAAAAGGGTACTTAATAATGAAAATATCTCGCTTTACTTCTGAGGAAAATAACCGAAGCATTTATCTTGCAGATCGGATCTTAGCCCTTCTCAGCAGAGCTCGTCTTCAGGGGATCTTCTTCCATAGATGATGGAGAGCGAAACGCCTCCCCCTCATTGCCGTCCGCCGTCCGTGCCTTTGCCGTCCGTCGTGGCAGACGGCAAAATACTGGATTCCTGTAGTGCCTGCCATACCGACGCATGAGGCGGGCGACCCCGAGGTGTCGTCGCGGAGGGTTTCTCCTGACCCGGCAAGGCCAGAAGGTAATCCTATGGCCACCCGAAGTCCTCAGTATCCGGCTCTTGAAGAGAGCAATCGAAAGAGTCCGGCATCGTCTGGTGTGCGGTCGGACATACTGAGGGATCTGCTAGAGCAAGCGGCTATCTCAGTAGAGCACCGGACGTTGATGGGTACGGTGATTGAAAGGATTTCGTCCGCCGAAAGCGGGTTGCATGAAGCCTTTATGAGTCTACTGACGGGTTTTGAGGTACGCGAAATGATGTACATTTTTGACAGTACCGCACATTTTTAGATGTGCCCTGTATAGATAGTAGCCCCTGAGACTCTGGGTGCTGTCGAAGACGACGGCGCACAGAGGATCATAGTCCCATGAATAATCGTACCGCCTTAATATGCAGGTGGTGGAGGGTCCGATGGCCAGCCGGACTGATGAGTTTGCCAAGATAAAGTGGCAGCTTGATGTGGCAGATGCCGACATCGTACTTGTCGACAAGCGGCATGACGAGGCACATGGTATGTGATTCCTCCGGTGACACATGGGAAGAGGAGCATGATGCCAGTATCTATAACATGTGTGTGAATGCTGATGGAGCTGCGGTCGTGGAGAACCTTCAGGCGGAACTTGCCCGAGCCAAAGAACAAGCCAGGAAAAGCGATGCGGCTGCCCTAAAGGCAATCGAGGAGCTGAAAGCCGAACAGGCTGCTCACTGCCAAAGCAAGGAAGAAATAGCCAGGATGGCTGTGGAATTGAAGAATGCCGCTGACCGTTACGAGCTTCTTGAAAAGGAAGAGCGAGCAAAGAGGACATACCTGGAGAAGGCCACGATGGCGGCCAAAGACACCCGCTCTGTGATGAGAGCGATGAAGGAGGAGTTGTGTCAAGCCGGGGATATCGCGGCTGGGAAGCCCTTTATGCTGCGGATGAAGTTCGGAGATCCTAAGTACGCCCCTTTGGATCGGCTGTGGAGTTCTGCAGACGCATATCTGGACTTGGCGGCGAGTGCTGCCGATGCGGCCGAATACTTCTGAGATAAAAAAGATCGCGAAGTGGAAAAGTTGTTCTGGTCACAATTTAACGCTCCAGAGCGTCCGCTTCCATTGACTGATCGGTTGGCCGAATGGGCCGAGCTGAATAGATTGTCCGGACTCGCCATGAGGTCTGTTGTGGGTCATCTGTGGCCGGAAAGGCCAAAGCCGAACAGTTATTTTAGTTTAGTGCAGCAGTTCCTTGGTGCAGTGCACGCATCAACGCGATGAA